>VDFB02270651.1:571618092-572065279 GCA_007258455.2 Sequoia sempervirens | reverse complement strand
TATTGGAGATCATGTGACCTAGGAGCTTTCCTTTTGTTACTCCAAAGATGCACTTCTTAGGTTTCAATGAGATCCCATGTTCTTTGCATCTTTGTAGTACTTTCCTTAATTCTTTTATGTAATCACGTCTTTTCTTTAAAAATGCTATAAGGTTATATATAAATATTATAATGCACTTTCAAACCAATCCTTTGAAGTAAATATCCATATTTCAATTAAATTTAGCTCCAACATTCGTCAAACCAAATGGCATTCTTCTATGTGTAAAGATTCCCCATTGGTTGTGAAGGCAATCTTTAAACTATCCTCATGATATACCATTACCTTATTGTACTAGAATAACCCTCTAAGAATAACATCATTTGCTACCAATTCACCATTTATAGGACCTCATCTAAATATGTTAGAGGATAATTATCTTTTTTGGATGCTTTATTCAAGTTTTAAAAATCTACACACAAAGGGATTTCACCATTATTTTTTTCTAGGACAAAATTTTCTACCCAAGTGGAATGCCTGACAAGGAATATAATTTGGGCTAGTAGTAACCTTTATTTTTGAAAAAATAAAAGTTTCGGTAGAACATCGATAGGTCTTTATTTCTACTAGAATGACTTGAACCTAGTCCTAAGAGGGATTGTATGTGTGATGGTTGAATTTTTGTATATTTTAAGATCTTCATAACTCCATGAAATTGGTTTATGATCATATTTCAAGGCTTGGATGATGTCTATTTTTTTTCTAAAGTGCATACATTTCCTACAAGATTTTTTTCAAATTCTATTCATCTCCCAAATAAATTGGAAGAGACTTTCCATCATTCAAATTAACTTTCTATTTCTGCATACCCATCCTATCTTCATCAAATAGTCATTCTAGATAGACCATCCCTTTTGGAATCATATTTGTCTTTAGATTGACTATGCCTCCTCATCTAATTATGTGTCCTCTCTATCACATTCATCAATAATTTGAGCTTCAAAAACTCCAAAACTAGTGATGATTTTTAAAACATGTTGGTCATCATTGAAGACTTGGAACTTTGTTATGTTATCCAACATAGAAGTGTAGAGATTAAAATTTGATCCTACAAAAGAATGATTGACTTTCCTTGCAAGTGATCTCAATAACTCTACACTCGATTTAACTACCTTTGTCTAAGTATTTAAGAACCAATCTACTACTATTTTAGAATAGATTAAATTAATTAACCTAGATTTTTTTAACTAAAAATAAATATTTATTTAACTAAGCAAAAATGCTTAAAAGAAACAAAGTATTGTTAATTACTATAAAATGACTAATAAAAATGAAAAGATGAGGATAAAACTCAAAAGGGATGTCAAAAAGGAACTTGAACCAAAATTTGGATTCTATTGGACTGAAAGCACTACTTAGCATGGGTATTTATGCAACACAATGAAGTCTCATATGGCTAATAAAACTAAAATAAAAATATGACACAAAAATATAGCTTGTTGACACATAAATGAAATAAGATAAAAATAAGTAGATTATTGGTTACAAGGAGAATATAATAACAAAATTTAAACTATTCTAGTGCAAAGAAATTGATAAAATGACAATGAAAATAGAGGAGGTATATCACCAAATTCATAGAAGTTTTGAAGTCTTCTTCCTTAATGAAACCTATAGCTTAAGAAAGAGAAGAAAAAAAATTAGTGGCTCTTTAGGGGTTTGCATTCAATTCAAACCCTTGCTTTGGTATTCCTACCTCCATGGTAGCCTTATTTTTATAATAATATTTAAAATATAAGATATAATGCAAATAAAATAATTGTGCTATAACTTAGAATGAAAATATAAGTGTAAACAAGTAAGAGTACAAGAAAAAAGGAGATACAATAACAATAATAATGTGAATAATAAGAAGTTGAAGAAATAGTACAAGGAAAATATCACCTCACAAAATTTGTGTTAGAGCCAAAGGAGACTTTACTAGCTATAATGTCGTTGCAAAACCTCTATGAATTCAAAGAGCACAATAATAATCTTCACATCAATAGAAATTTTTGATAACAATGGATAGCTTTAAGAACTTCATGTTATGAGGTAATGGAGAGTTTGTCAAATAAATGATTTCTATGATAGTGATAGATTAAATGAATGAGGATTTGAATTCAATAAAAGTAGAGGAAAAGGGGAAAGTAACTATTTTGAATGTGTTGTATAAGATTACCCACTAAATAACAAATAAATGATGTACTTTGAAATACTTGGAAATGGTCATTTCAAATAAATTATGGGATGTAAATGCATCATGCAAACATTTGTACAAAGCACTAGTGTTCAAAAGACTAGGATAAACTAAATTCCAATAAACTAGGAACAACACAAACAAGACACCTAGAACACAAAGGTGGGGGAAAATAACTGTAAATATGTCAAATATTTTGCATTGGGAAGGACAATAATAGGATTTAAAAGTGTTCAATAGAATTTGAAGTTACAAGGGTATGCAAATTTTGATGTCAAAAGGAGGTATGTGTGATAATTCTACTGAAAATATTTTTAACCTAACAATGTCAATCAAGGATAACTTCAAGAACGCCACCTTCTCAAAGAAGGTGCAAAAAATTGGTGAATCTAGTATACTTCTCGAAAAAAATATTAATTTTATTGGCAATTTGTTTTGTTTTTTGGGGAAAAAGTAATCTCAATTGGTGAATCTTTTGTAATCGCTAGGAGTCTATGGACAATCCTACGAATTGTAATTTTTTTAAAACCAATAAAATATTTTCATTGGCGATTAAAACCTATTTTCAAACCAATAAAATATTTCCATTAGCCCAATTAAACTTGTTTCAAATGATTTGATATTTTGGGAGAATTAAACCTGTTTTCAAAACAAACAAACAAAAAAATTGTTGGCGATTAAAACATGTTTTCAAACCAAAAAATATCTTTTCATTGGTGAATTAAACCTATTTTCAAACCAATAAAAAAATCATTGGTGAATTAAACATAATTTCAAACCAATAAAAAAAATCATTAGCGATATAAACTAGTATGCCAATAAATAACCATAGGGTGGGTGGCAAAAATATCAAATGCTATATATTGTTCTATTATGGGATAAATTTTCCACACATCCAAATTCCTTCATAAAGTCTTTGAAACGGGGACAGGTGTCAACATATTTATTATATGTTCTCAAGCGAAGTGTTATGTCTAAAGCTAGATGTTAGTGCAAATTAATATAACTGATGACCATTCGATGGATAGCTATAGTTGCATTTCAGAAGAAAATGTCTGAAGCACCAGAATTGTGAATTTAAACCTCTAGAATAACCCTAGAACCATTATATTTCCAAATATCAATGGTTGACCTTTTATTACTTATTAAATCACTTAAAGTCATGACACCCAAAATAATATTTTATCGTTGACTAGCTACTGACAATTGAAGGTTGCTTAAGTTATGACTTAAGCCTTTGGAGTCATCGTGGTGATCAACCCCTCGACCTAGGTGATTACTGGTTTTATGGAGTATCAAAGACTTTAATATCTCCTAAGCTCGATAAAAAATATTTGCTCACAAAAATCAACATTTGAGATTGATGATTAACAATCAGACAACTCCTGCAAGCCCACATTGCTAAGAAGGTGATGTCATCTGTTTTCTATGGTAATGTGGGATTGTGACATTTTTCCTCGGTGGGACCGATCTCATGGTTAATGGTCTAAAAGGAATCAATGGTCAACATTAAGTTCATCAAAGATCAACAATTATTGCAATATCAGAGATTGTAAAGGCTCTAACAAGATCAAAATGTGATATGAAAAATGTGATATAACCATTCGATGAATGTTTGATGGATGATTGTACTTGCATTCTAAAAGTAAATGCTTGAAGCACTATACTTGTGAATCCAAACCTTTGGAATAACACTAGAACCATTAGATTTTAAAATATCAATGGTTGATGTTTTATTATTTATTAAATCAAGTAAAGTCATTACTCAATTTTTTGAAATAATATTGTCACATCAAGTGGTGAATTTAATGTTCAAGTGTCGAGTATTGATGTCTTCATTCTATATATACTTCACCAACTTGGTGTTCTTCATATCATTTATAATATGTTTGTCTTTTCTTTTTTTCTTCTCTATTCACAATTTCACTGTGATATTATGGAGTCTTCATGGTGTGTCATGCTACCCAAATGTTTTTGGGAGAAAAGAAGCAACGATGCATATGATTGAAAAAAGTTGGGTATGGTTTTTACTATTCCTTGTGTGCAAGTTGAGGAGGCTATAAGAATAATTGTGGGTAGGAAATGGCTTTAGAACAATCCTCATGCTCTATTTTCTGAAGTAGCTTTTGCTTTCTTGTCTGATTGCATGGACATTTTGTTGGATAAAGATTTGGTGAAGATGTTGGCAATAGGTTATTTAAAGCTTGTCATTTACTCTATTTTTTTCATTAGAGTTGACACTTGAGCATTACAATTTTGAATGTGGGTTAGCACCTATTGGTGGAATCTTTCCCAAAGTTGAACTAGTTGCTTCTATAGTGCAAGCTCTTGCCCTAGTTGTTATGAGGTGTGGTCTAGTTTGTGATATGATAAATGAATCATTACAAAGTCTGGAGTTTTGGAGGAAGGATTTGGGTGATTCCATTTTCTTCTTTGCTCTTACTTTGTTCAATTCAATTCACCTCTTGCTCAAACACTCAGTTGAGGGCCTTTGCTATTGTTACGAAATTTTTTAGTAATGAATTATGTCTATATTTTATTGTACAGATCTTGTAATATGTATTTTATGACTGGTTTTTTGTCATGGTTAATGGGTTTTTGGCCAGGATGGCTATGTACTTCAATCTCCAGCTACTTAAATTAAAATAAAAAATTCTTGTAAATCCTTTTTTCTTTGTTCAATATAAAAAAGTGACCTTTAAGACTAATTATCAACATATAGTTTTGATCATAAGTGAGCGAAATTTATTGTGACTTATTAGTGGACATTGATAATGATTAAGCTACAAGAAGCCATTTAATTCTCTCTTAATCTTTTCAATTCTTCGAAGTACTCTACCTACCATTTAATTCTCAATCTTTTTTATCAATTTTAATATACCCGCCAAATTGTCTTTCATTGAAGAAAATGTGGTTGTACCACGGATTAATATCATATGTACATCTGAAGTGAGTAAAATGTTTGATTTGATAACTTGATACTGAAAATGGAAGAAAGTATGGCATGTTTTTTCTTTCTAAAGATTTCTACATATCTATCGAATTATCTTTCTTTGAAGACAATGTGGTTGTAGTACTGCGATTAATGCCATATGTACATCTGAAGTGGGTGATTGGATAACTTGATATTGAAAGTTGCATGACGTACTATACATGATGATTTCATTAATCTAGTGATGAATTGAAATAGTATTTGTACTGATTTCATATCATTTGAGTGGTGTGCTTGAAAGCTTATCAGCTTAAGGTACAGTGTGCATGTAGCTAGATGTCAATCAAAATAAACATTATTAGTGTAAGTGGCTCTCACACGATTGAAGTTGGTTACTTTGTTACTAAAACACAAAAAAAGTAATTATACCTGCATGACTCACAAGTAAATAGGGATCATGATGTTGAGCTAAGAGCTCATAAATGGCCCATAAATAGGGATAATGAGCACAACTGAAATCATTCGTAGAAGGCTTTAGTATTGAGTGTAATGTTTTGAATTCTCATAAGAGTTTCCATTTTGCAAGGTTAATAAGGAATAAGATGATGTGGTATTATTGGGAATACTCTAAATTCTCCTGCCTCTAGTTATGTAGTCACAGAGTAAAATACCAATTTCCTTCAAGTTCAAAATGGATAGAATTAGAAAGAAGTTGATCTGGTTTACCTAACTTCTTAGACAAGTTTTGAACCAGGATGAGGAGCTCCGATGGAGATAAGTGATTTCATAGAGAGTAAGCCCACATAATTATTTTAATTATGTTTGCATTCAAAGCCAATGACTTCTCATGCTCCATTTTGATAGAGGCCCTTAAAGAGGAACTATGGACTTTCAATCTCATTGTGTGCTTTCCTGGTGCCTTGGAGCTGCCCAAAGATGGTGGTAGAAAATTTACTACCCCTTATCCTCTACATAATTCTAGTTGGTAAGCAGGATAGGTACATTTTCTATCTTCACAACTCACATTTCCCAAGCATGGTAGGCAAGCCCTATGGATTCTCAAAGTTATTTGTTTGGTAATATGTTCTAGATCCCATACCTACCACTACTAGCTTAAAATCAATTATGTCATCTTAGGTTGTTATGGTGGATCAGATTAAGCATATTATAAATGTAGAACTATATTTGAGATCCTAAGATCCAAGCCATGGTCGACAATCCCTATAGTTTGAGAATATGGTTTGTATTCCATTATCACTAGTAGTAGCTCGGAATCAATTGTGTCTAATCTAAAGTGACATGTGTCATTTATACAAAACAAGAGCTTACATGCTCTACTCATCTTTAAAAAGCTATTAATAATGTAACATTGTAATTCAATTGTAATAAAATAAATGGCTATGTTACTCTTCAGTATTCATTTATAGTAAAGAATTATTTTGTGTTCAGTGTCTATTCAAATTATACAAGTAATTAAGAATAGCCTTAATGTTTCTAGCAGACTAGAAGTAGCACTTGCACATAATGGAATAAAATAATGGAATGAAATAAACTTAGAAAAACTAGATTTTTTTCCTTTAAGAAACTGAGTATTATCTATTTATGAAATATTTGCATGCAAATTTAAAACATAAAGCAATACAAATGAAAAAAGAAAGTTTCCATCAAATTGACAAAAAACACTAAAAACATTAAAAGTTGTCACTCTTGCTAGGGTTTTCTGAAATGTTATTTCTAATTTATCATTGACCTGCTCCCACAGCTCTCGGTATCATTAGACGTTTTATTAAGTCCCTTACAACGTTAAGTTATCAGCCCCTTGGCCTTGATCCTCTTTTAGCACTCACTTAAGAAGAAGATTCAGATTTTGCATGTGCTTAATTAAATGACTTTAGTGAGCCCTCACTTTATGGTTATGCGAGTCCGCTGATAGTTTTATAAAGGTTAAGCTAATTGTTGTGGAACCACGGAAAGGGGATAGGTTTCAATCAATTTGTTGCTTTTAAAGGGATTCTATGAGTCTGCAAGATGCTTCAAGTAGATCTATATGTGATTCGTGGAACCATGAAATAGACATGTGGACTCATCTCAATGTCTCCAACGAGTTTTTTATCGAAGGAAAATCTCATGAGGATTGTGTATCCTAGTGCACTAAATTTTAAAACACATGTTTATTATTTATATCATAAATTACTCAACTATTCGATGAACATTTGATGAATGTTTGTAGTTGCATTCCGGAATGAAATGCACAGAGTGCTAGGCTTGTGAACTTAAACCTCTGAAATTACCCTATAAGCATTAGATTTACAAAGATCAATAGTTGAGAATTTGTTATCAACACAGTCCCATGTGTTCAATTTATTTCTAAGTGTTTGTACAGAAATTTAATGTACTAATTATGTAGTCCAGAGGCAACACATTGACATTTCATTCACTTTAATATTTGAAAAAAATAAAAAAATAAGTGAACTTTCATTGCTAAGTGATTTTATTTTTAAGTGAGAGGGTCAGCACAGGGAGATTTCAAATTGCTCATTGCAATGCATGAGGGATATTTTGGGTTCCAACAAAGCCAATCCATGCTTGTCAGTATTAATCTTTTCAAGAATCAAAATCTTAGTAAGTGAAAGACATAATTCCTACGGCTACATTTCATCATTTCTTAAAATATTATTTTGTCAAAATTTGGGTTTAGGGTTGAGAACTTGAGAGACTTAAGAAAAATTAAGGAGGACTTAAGAGGGAATTCAAACTATACAAGCATGTCTACCACCACTAGCAAACCAGACAATTTTTTGTGAAAGGCAAAGCAAAATCGTATAGAAAAATAGATTATGTTGGAGTGCTTAAAACCATAGGTTTCACTGATGAATACCATGATATTTATGATCCTGAAATCCATGGTAGGGTTACCTCAAAACTTAGATTTTCATGTGAGAATAAGGCTACAAACCAAATGCAAATTAATAGTTTTAGTGCACTATGGGTAAGTGGATTAGGGTGCATGATGTTACATGAGGTTTTCCCTTGCCCAAAATTTATCATGGTTTGTGCCCAAAATTATGATGATAACAAAAGAGTAATTGTTAATAAAGATAGCAAAGAAGAAATATTATCCATTTCTATAGAAGAATTTGGAAATGTAATGGGATTTACAACCAAATAATTTGGAAACGTCCACATTGACCTAGAAAATCTTGCTAGTGATTATGAAGCAGTAAGTGAAAGGGAGAAAAATACTTTTCTAAATAAAATAGTTTTGGATTTTCAAAGAAACTTATTGAAAAGTAAGCATAAGCCTCCTTATTATTTTGTAACTTTTAGACCATGGGTTCAAGATACTATTTCCATGCTAGCATTTTGCCTCAAACTAGAGCAATCAGGAAGTGGGTGCAAGCCTCCTTGAAATGGTATTTAATATCCATTATAATGGACAACCTATCAAATATAACTTTCTTGAGCATATTGTAGAATTTGTGCATAAACAATTTTTAATGATTAAAAGAGGTTCCACTAAGACATTTAAGTTCACAACCTACTTGTGCTATTTTTTTCTATTCAAATTTAGTGGAATGTTTCAAACCAACAAGCTTCATATTCATCCCTATAGGAATGTTGAGGAAAAGAAAATTACTCCACTATATGATTGGACCACTAAGATAAGGATGCATTATTCTCGAAGGAACTACAATCATTTTGTAGACTGCTTTTTAGCTCCATTATATCAAGGAATTACAAATACTCCAATGCCTAGATTGCCTATGTCATGTAGAAATTGCATTCAAATAGGAAAAGAAATACAATTGGTTGATTGATACTTAATGGAAGAATATATTGTGCTAAGATTTTATGGATCATGAGTACAACCATATAAATTTCCAATACATGTGATAGAAATGGTTTTTGCATTGGAATATGCAATGCAGATGGACAGTACTGATGAACTATACTTTCTCAGTCAGCAAAAGAAGACCTTATTTTTCCTTCTTGACCTTTTTCATATGGAGGGTTCACATTCAAGAGAAAAACATTTAGTGTGGCACATGATCTTTTGAAAAAAAAAATTGATGTTTTCTGTCACTAGTAGTATGATTCATGTGACACCATTAAATCAAGGATTGTGGCCAATAGGAATGTTGCAAGTAGAATTCAACATCAAAGTAAACTCTTGCTTGAAAATTTGAGAAACAAGGATTTTTGGGATGAGGTCAAAATAGCAATGGAGAAAAGTGTTGCTAAGAAAGTTATTTCTTTTGAATAATTGTCAGCAGAAATTATGGCATTACACCAATAGACAGGAGCAGAGAATCAAATCAGGAGCTCCAACAATTTTTATGAAAGAAGTGATAAACTATCTACCAGAGTGAAAATTCCAAAAATTCCAAATTTTCTAGATAAAGAATGTAGGGGAAAAAATTGGACACAATAAAAATTTAATACCTTTTGGTCTATAAGGAAGGATCTACGTGAACCAAGAACTAGTGCAGAGTTTGGAGATATCGAAGAAGATTATGAGTTTAGCAAGTTGTGGAATATAGAGCATCAAAATGAACGTGAAGAAACTAATGGTGAATCTAATGATGATAGGGAAGAACAAAGTGTACAATATGCAAGTAAATTCAAATCTATTTTAAGTGAGGCCACAAAAAAAACATATACTTCAGGAGTAGCCATAGTCAAAAAATGGGTTATGAAGGTGATCCTTTGGTGTCCCAAGGATAAGGCCCTTGGATGGTAACAGATGTAGACCCTAGAAAACCAATTGATAAATGAGGCCTTGGAGCTAATAAAATAGACCAAGAGCATACAAGTACAATTGAAACAATTCATTTTGTTAAAGCTTCAAATCCTAATCCTCATGGTTAGATACAATCACAACTAGGGCATGCCCATGGTGGAGAAACTAGTGTAATTAGCACTACCACTGGTGGTGATGGTATGGGTAGCAGTAATAGTAGTGGTCAACATATGTTACAACAAAAAATTACACATAAGAGTCCAACAATACAAGATACAACACAAACACCCAGTGATCAAGGCGTACTAAAGAGGGCAAGGACTATGCTAGGTCCAAGTCCAACTACCAATTCCACCAAAAAGGAGTTATTTATAGGCACTCCTCCAATTAGTGTGGTTGCAACAACAATTGCAAGTACTCCTAGTCCTTATCCATTCAAGCATTCCATTATTTCTACGTCCCCTAGTTTTGATTACAATGATGAGTTTTAAAAAAAATAGAATTGTATAAAAAAGAAACGAAGCAAGTGATAGAGAGTTGATTTGTTCTAACTTCAAATCCTACAACAACTAGGGTATTACCCACATCTAACCCAAATAAAGAAATCATAGAGTACATTTTTTTTGTTCCCACAGTTCAAAATAAACTAGAAAATCAAATGGATCAATCTAAATTTCAAGTGAGCAGATTCTAATCAGATTTTTCTGGATACAAAAATACTGACAAAATTAATGTATCAAAGAAGAACAATGAATTGGTGTACACATCATTGCTAAAGATAGAGAGAGAGAGAGAGAGAGAGAGAAAGGTTGTAGATTCAAATAGAAAAGTTATAGGAAGACCTAGAAAATGAGAAAGCGAAGAGTAAAGCAACAAATTTAACAAGAGCAATGAATTAGAAAAAAGAATAAAAAAATTGCCTCTACATCTAAAAGCAAAGAGGATAAAAAAAATAGAGATGGAATTGAATAAATTGAAGGAAAATTTAGATGAGACCAAAAAGAAATATGATGAGGAAAAAACTTCAAAAAAATTAAGACAAAGCTTGGGGAAAGCAAATCAACAGTGGGAAAAAAAATTGGACAAAACAAAAGAAGAAAGTGAAAGATTGGCGGCAGAGTTGAGGGAAGCAAAAAATGAAATAAACTCTTGTCAAAATAAGTTAAGTGTGTTTTGTAGATAAACAATGAGGCATATGAAATAAAAGATCTAGGAGGAAATAATGCAAAGGATTGATCATTTGTGTGAATTGCTTCAATTAATTGAGGGTATGATACTACATTATAGGAAGCTCAAGAAATATTTAATGGACACCAAAAGTCTATTGTCAGTAAAGAAATTTGTAAATCAAGCTCAACAAACAATCTACAAAGCCATGGAAAATGAATTGAAATCAAGAGGGATTAATAATTGGATTGATGCCTCAATGATATTATCATCTATCATTCAAAAGTCTTTGGGAATGTGTGAAACAAAGGAATTTGTGCATCTAGCTGCAAAAAGGATGAAGAAGTTGGATGAAAAGGTAAGGAACTTGATAGAGCTTGGTTTTTCAAAGGCTTTTGACACAAATGAGTGATTCATTGGAAAGGATGACTTCAAAAAGAAGATGGAGAGTGCAAGGAAGATTGATTTGGACCATTTTCCTCAAAACCCAAATGAGGTGAACTATTTGGGTTCCATCAAACCACTAATAACCTTGAATGCAACTTTGACTGAAACGTTCAAGTCAAGTTCTAATTTCAATCATATATTGTTAACAATTTTTTAAGTCAGACAACATCAGTTAGAATAAATTTCAATGACACTTCCATCACCTGAATAGTGGAAGTTGCTACAAAAGCTAATAGAATGATTTGATATTGATAATATGAGTTTCCAAGTTCCAACTCAGCTCTATGCAGAGTTGTCTTTGAGCAAGATTTTTCATTGCCTCTATGTATTCCTTCATTTCAAAATCAATAAAAAAACTCAAATTCAGTAATGTATTGATGTTCAATTATTTGTATTATTTATTTTATCAATTGAAGAAAAACTCTAGTAAATTAAACTACTAGATACACATTAAACGATTGTTGATGTAATGATATTCATTGTTGTATATGCTACTATTGTTAATATGTTATTAAGCATTGAGTTGAGTGATGAATCATTAAGTATATGTTTAACATAATTAAAATACAAAATTATTAATAATATGTTAATGTATTCAATCTGATGCATAATTTCATGGAATACAATATAAAATATAAACTATAGTTTGAAATATAAAATTCTTGATAATCTTCAACTGGTTAAATTAGGGTTGTTAGGTCTACAACCTAGGGCTTTATAAAACCCTATTATCCTAAAACCCTAGTGTTCTTATTTTTTGTTGTTGACATCATTCACTTTTTGACTGGTCTTTAAGTTATGACTTATGGGTATCAATGTCGTGAGTCTTGCATCCCCTTTTGCTAGGAAGTGCCCCTTTAATATTTTTTTATGCTCTAATTATTTTCCTTCCTAATATTTTTTGTGTTCTTGGGGTGGCCTGTACATGTGTCGCAATATCACATTGTCTCTCTGATTCACTAATTGCGTGATTTTGTCATTTTCTAGCCCCACAATACCCTAAAATGATCACACGCATCCAAATATTTCTGAGGGTCAATGTTGTTTATCATTTCAAATGTTTTATTCCTATGCTACCAAGTCTTTTTGTCTCATCTAATGTTGGTCCCCCTATTCCCTAGTCACTTTAAGTTGTTATTTTAGCACGCGCATTTTGTGGAAGCTCTTTCCTTCGCAAAGCTTTCATAATTTTGACACTTTTCCTCTGTGAAATGGCTAAATGTCGACATGTATTAAAGCATGTGCTAAGTTCTATCACAAAGGCACAAGCCTTTATGGGGCCATGGTGGTTCCAGATTTATGCTTTATCAAAGTCGTGAGATGATGACAAGTTGTAATGTCCCTTCCTTAGGCAACTCATATATGAGCAGAGGTTGGCCTACTACTAGGGTTCCCGTAGGTCAGTAGTATGGTTAGGGGACCCAATCCGAGGATTGTGGAGCCTTGCTTGGTTCTTTTCAAGCCTTCAATGGAGTTTAGAGGATGAATTTATTAATAATTTGGAAATATTTAAGTTGTCTCTAATGGAATAGTAAAAGGGTGAATAGTAATAAAGAATTAGAAGCATGAATAGTGAAAAGTTCACCCCCCTTGTGCCATGATGCCTAGAGACATAACTTGAGGCTTTTAAAAACAACTTAAAAGATCAAAATGGGGGCCTTATTGAAAATCCATGCCTAGCATGAGGAGACAAGTAATTTTTATTAAAATTACTAAAAAAATTTCATTTGGATAAGTCAAAAACCCTAAAAAGGGGCGACCTCCTTGAGGGAATAGTTAAAGGTTATAAAATGAGTTTGAGGTTTCCATTTTGACATATCATAAGTTCATATTTTTAGAGCAACTTGCAGGAGCTCAAGGAGGGTTTCTACATGCATATTTGGCTTTCTAGGAATCAAAACTCTTGTGAGAAGGGAGTGTTGGACATAGCCCCATCATTCTAGAGGGTAAAAACATCATAGGAAAGGTTTTTTATCAGTTTGGCAACCAGTATTTGGGAAGAATATTATAGATCAATCAATTGGAGGGGCATAAATTTATATCAAATTACAAATTAGACCTCTTTGAGGGTATTTCTACCTTCCTACAGGACTCGTACAGTGAGTCACACCTCCGTTGGGTATTTGGGCTTCAAACCCTAGGTGCCAAGTGGAGTTTTTGAAGATTTGGAGCTGAAAAATTCACCTACAACAGTGGAAAAACTCACCTCACACCTAGAACCAAATTGTGGAGTCTTATTCAAAGCTGGGAGAGTTCAAAATTGTTGTTACAAAACTATATCAAATCTGAGAATTTTATTCCAGACTTGTAAAATTTCATTTCCAAGGCTATGGATGAATGGGTATGTTGCATTTAGCCCATATTTATGTAATTACAGTATTTTAGTAATAGGACTATTGCATACTTATATTATCTTCTATTTCCAACAATTGTATATGTCATGTTATTTGCATAAAATGCAAAAAACACGAAAAAAATAGAAAAAAACACAAAACAAGCAAAACAAAACATCTCCTATATGTTAGTTAAAGAATTATTGGAAAGAAAAACTCAAAAAAATCAGATCAGATTGGGTTAGGAATCTTTCAGTGGTATCAGATCCATGATCTTGCTAGCCTGTGGGCACTCTGTTTAGTCCTATGCATCCTAGAGAGGTCAAGCCACACAAATATTACACCTACAAGAAAGCACACAGACAATTTGGGGTTGACAATAACTATGGGGGATTCCCATGATGGCAACAAAAGTCCCCATCAAAGGGAGAGATAGAATCCACAAGAAGATCTTGATCATGAGTTATTCAAAACTCTTGTTAATACACAACCATTGATTGTTCAAGTTTTAGACAAACTTTAAAATACCCTTGATAGGATGGATTTGGGTCAGCCTAAGGATAGGTGTGGTAGACATGATAGACATGATAGGGCAAATGGGTTTTTTGTAGTTACAGGCAGTTGTGGGAGAAGCAGGTCTCCCTCATCGATGGACAGTACTCTTGGTTCTCCTAGGTGTGACAGGACTCATACATGCACAACAGATAGGCCCATGCAGACCCTTTTTCCTCCTAGAGTTGAGCCACCACTAGTTGACCTGCTTGAGGGAGTGGAGTTCCAGGATATTGTTATGGCAACGAGTGATGAGTGGGCACATCTTCCAAAGCATGTTAGAGATGCTTTCCCTCTACCTCAGTATTGTTCACAACATAGAGATAGCATGAGGAACCATGGTGATAGGGGGCCTAGACAAAAACATAATGGTGACCTCCATCAAGCTACTAACAAGCTCACTATATCTCCCTTTCATGGTAGCAATAAGATTATTGCCTGAGCTTGGGTGCACAAGCTTGGCATCTACCTTTCATTGAAGTTGATGCCTAAGGAAGAGGCCATCCAGTTTGTAGTACTACACTTGGAGGGCATGGCTTATGATTGGTTGCATCATGGTTTGGTTACCCAAAACCATAGTCTTATTCATTATTACAAGGAGTTCACTAAGCAATTGATATCCAAAGTTGACCGTAAGGATGTTGAGTTGTACTATAGAGATTTAACACTCCTGCGACAGGTTGGTCATGTTGAAACTTACATAAATGAGTTTCAATGCATTGTTGATATGGTTCCTAAGATGCCTAATAGACGTGTAGTGATGCTTTGAATAGATGGTTTACATGATAGGTTACGAGGTTTGGTCAAGGCTCTTAAGCCTAAGACTTTACATGAGGCTATTCAGATCACCCTAAACATTGATACTACACCACCTCCTACTTCTTACTAGCAGAATAAGAAGTTTTCTAGGGGCTCCAAGCCTTTTCAAAAATCTTCAACATAGCACAAGAGTACACTACCTCCTCCCAGGATGGATCAAGAGACACATAATGAGTTGAGAAGGAAGAAGCTATGCTTCACATGTAAGGAGCCCTGGGAGTCGAGACACCGATGCCTTGGGAAAGCAAAGGTGCATCTCATTGAGGTTGTGTCTGATGTGGATGATGAGCATATACAAGATATAGATTTAGAGGGCAATGATGGTGAGGATTTATGGGAGACCCCACAGGTGGAGCTTGGAGTGGGTGATGCATTAGATGCATCCAAGCCTGTCATTGCCACCCTTTCAGGAGTTCCTAGATAGCATCCCTTCCATTTGAAGGGATTGATTAATGGACAACGTGTGACTTGCCTTGTTGATAGTGGTGCCACACACAATTTTATTGATGAGGGATTGGTTACTAAGTGAGGATTGTAGGCAGAGGATTTTCTTAGTTTTAGTGTAACAGTAGCAAATGGATTTTCTATTAGGTTCACCAGGGTAGTTTCGCAACTTACTATACAGTTGGGAGATTACACCTTGACCGATGATTTTTATGTGGTGGGTCTAGGTGACATTGATGCGATGTTAGGCATCCAATGGTTTCAGTCACTCGACAGATATGTACATGATTTTAAGAGGATGGGGTTGGAGTTTACTGTTGGTGGCAAGAAGGTTGTTCTAAGGGCCCTCTCATATGGTGGACCCATGGTAGTTTTAGCACATAGGATGGAGTCTATTTTCAGGCATGCGGATGTTGCTTGGGCGACACAATGTTTCATTTCATCCAGATCACCTTCTTCAGATGATAGACCAACATTTCATGTAGATATCTAGACAATGTTGGATTTGCACACCGTGGTGTTTAGAGACCTTCCTTTCAATAGAACCCCTGATCGTGGGTTCGAGCATGTGATAGAGTTGGAGGAGGGTGCCAAGCCCGTGATTAACATCCCTTATCATCATCTTAAGGAATATAAGGAAGAGATAGAGAAGAACATCCAAGAGTTATTGGACATGGGACTCATTAGGCCTAGTTCTAGCCCCTTCACTTCTTCTGTGGTGTTGGCGAGGAAGAAAGATGGCACTATGCGCATGTGCATTGACTAACATGCACTCAATAAGAAATAATTAAGAACAGGTATCTGATTTTGCACATAGATGAGTTACTAGATGAGCTCCATGGGAAGTGTATTTTTTTAAGATTGATACCATCAGATCTGTGCTCGTGAGGAGGATATCCATAACAACATTCAAATGCCACTACGAACACTATGAGTTTTTAGTAATACCATTCAATCTCACCAATGCACCTACTACGTTAGTCATGCATGAATCATGTGTTCAATAAGCAGTTGTGTAAGCATGTGCTTGTATTCTTCGATGACATTTTGATATACAGTAGAACCTAGGAGGAGCACATGAGGCATTTGGATGAGATTCTTGGTATTATGGAGGCCTAATCCCTATTTTCCAAAATTTCCAAATATGAATTTGGACTTACAAAGATATTATACTTGGGACATGTGATTTTTGTGGATGGAGTGAAGGTTCACTAGGATAAGATACAGGAAATGCTAGATTGGTTGCCACCTAGGAAGGTTTTAGAGTTGTGTGGTTTCCTAGGATTATGTACATATTACAGGAGATTTGTTAAGGGGTATTCACAACTAGCATATCCTTTGACAGATCTTACATGAAAGGGGGATTTTGTATGGACAGATGAGGCATAAAGGGTATTTGACAGGCTCAAGCAAGCTATGAGCATATGTCCAGTTTTAGCTCTTCTTGATTTCTCTCAGCCCTTTGTTCTATAGTGTGATGCATCAACAGGGGGCATAGGAGTAGTACTTATGCAGAACTACCATCCCATAGCATATGAGAGTAGAAAATTGAGGGATAATGAAATATTGTACTCCACCTATGATAAGGAGATGCTCGCCATTATGCATGCCTTGGCAAAGTTTAGGCAATACTTGGTGGGTGGGAAGTTTGTGGTGAGAACTGACCATAATAGTCTAAAATACTTCTTGGAACAGAAAGAACTTAATGAGCGCCAACAGAAGTGGGTTAGCAAGATTCAAGCATATGGTTTTGACATTGAGTTTGTCAAGGGGAAGAAAAATGTTGTTGTTGATGCACTTTCTAGGAGGCCTTTAGTTGTTGCCCTTTGTTCCATGAGTGAGATTTCAGTTGATTGGAAGTCTCAACTTTTAGTTGAGTATTCCAAAAATCAGTTCGCATGTGAGGTTTTGGATGGACGGGTCCAGGATGAAAAGTACATTATGATTGATGATGCGATACACTACAAGGAAAAAATCTATTTAGTTCCTAGATCGAAGCTTAAGGAAAAGATTCTACATGTCATCCATGATACACCACTAGCAGGACATCTTGGGTACTTCAAGACATAGAGATAGGTACATGAGAGATCCTCATGGAAGGGTCTCAAGGATGATGTACTATGCTATGTTCGTAAGTGTGTGACTTGTCAGCAGAACAAGTTAGAGCATACTTTCCCAGTTTTGCTTCTGTAGCCATTGCCTATTCTAGAGCAGAAGTGGGAAGGTATATCGATGGATTTCATTATTGGTCTTCCAAGAGTTCAGGGGAAGAACTGCATATATGTGGTTGTTGATAGATTGATGAAGTATTCACACTTATTCTCTATTGCATCCAATTTCACAGCTTCACATGTGGTAGAGCTATTCTTCTATGAGGTATTTTGTCTCCATGGACTCCCCAGGAACATTGTCAGTGATCAAGATAGTAGATTCATGAATATATTTTGGAAGGAGCTATTCTGACTTACAAGTATAGAGTTGACCCCCAACACCAGTTACTACCCTTAGACTGATGGAGAAATAGAGATTGTCAACAAGTGGGTGGAGGGATATCTGCATAATTATGTTTCGGGTCAACAAAGAGCATGGGTACATTGGTTATATTTGAGCGAGTATTGTTATAATACTATGCATCGTATGTCTATTGGCATGACTCCCTTCTGAGCTTTATATACCTATGATGATTTATCATTTGTGGATTTGGTACTAAGTGATAGCAAAGTTCCTAAAGCTTGGGATTGGCTTTAGGACAATCAGGATATCCTTAAGGCACTTAAGGATAACATTCAATAGGCACAGAATCAACAGAAGCTTTATGTTGATTGGCACAGGATTCAGAGAACCTATGAGGTTGGTGATATAGTTTTTCTGCATCTACAACCCTATAGGCAGAGTACACTCAAGAGGAGTGGGGCTGAAAAGCTCAAGCCAAAATTTTATGGACCATACAAAGTTCTCTGGAGGATTGGAGAGGTTGCTTACGAGCTTGAGTTACCCTCAGAGAGAAAGATACATAATGTTTTTCATGTGTCTTGTTTGAAGAAGGCTTTGGGGAAGCATATTGCACCATCACCAAATTTTCCTCCATTGGATGAGGAGGTCCAGTTGATGTTGATTCCTATAGAGATTCTTGATATGAGGGAGAGAAGGTTGAGAAACATATTTATCAAAGAGTACTTGGTATGATGGAAGGACTTGTTGTTGGAGGATTCCATGTGGGAAAGGGATATGATACTCCAACATCCAACTTTACAGTTGCTTGAGGGCAAGCAATCCCGAGAAGGGAGGACTATAATGTCCCTTCCTTAGGCAACTTAGATCTGAGCAGAGGTTGTTCTACCACTAGGGTTCTCGTAGGTTAGTAGTATGGTTAGGGGATCCAATCTATGGATTGTGGAGCCTTTCTTGGTGCTTTTCGAGCCTTTAGTGGAGTTCAAAGAATGAATTTAGGAATAATTTGGAAATATTTAAGTTGTCTCTAATGGAATAGTAAAGGGGTGAATAGTAACAAAGAATTAGAAGGATGAATAGTGAAAAGTTCACCCCCCTTGTGCCATAATTCCTAGAGACATAACTTGAGGCTTTTAAAAACAACTTAAAAGATCAAAATGGGGGCCTTATTGAAAAGCCACACCTAGCATGAGGAGACAAGTAGTTTTTATTAAAATTACTAAAAAAATTTCATTTGGCTAAGTCAAAAACATTAAAAAGGGGTGACCTCCTTGAGGGAATAGTAAAAGGTTATAAAATGAGTTTGAGGCTGCCATTTTGACATATCATAAGTTCATATTTTTAGAGCAACTTGCAGGTTGGAGCTCAAGGAGGGTTTCTACATGCAGATTTGGCCTTCCAAGAATGAAAACTCTTGGGAGAAGGGAGCGTTGGAGGTAGCCTTAGCATTCTAGAGGGTAAAAACATCATAGGAAAGGTTTTTTTATCAGTTTGGCAGCTAGTATTTGGGAAGAATATTGCATATCAATCAATTGGAGGGGCAAAAATTTATATCAGATTGTAGATCAAACATCTTTGAGGGAATTTCTACCTTCCTACATGACTCATATAGTTAGTTGCACCTCCATTGGGCATTTGGGCTTCAAACCCTAGGTGCCAAGTGGAGTTTTTGAAGATTTGGAGCTGAAAAATTCACCTACAGCAGTGGAAAAACTCACCTCACCCCTATAACCGAATTGTGGAGTCTTATTTAGAGCTAGGAGAGTTCAAAATTGTTGTTACAAAACTATATCAAACTTGAGAATTTTATTCCAGCCTTGTAAAAGTTCATTTCCAGGTCTATGGATGAATGGGTATTGTTGCATTTAGCCCATATTTATGTAATTATAACATTTTAGTAATAGGACTATTGCATACTTCTATTATCTTCTATTTCTAGCAATTGTATATGTCATGTTATTTGAATTAAATGCAAAAAACACCAAAAAAATTAGAAAAAAAAAACACAAAACAAACAAAACAAAAACATCTCCTATATGTTGGTCAAAGACTTCTTGGAAGCAAAAACTCAAAAAAATTAGATCAGATTGGGTTAGGAATCTTTCACAAGTGTTGACATCTTGACGCTTTGTGGTGAGCTCTTCTATCGTTGGAGGCACATTTTTGTCGCATTCACCCTTTGTGAATAAAAGAAATGGTGACACCTATCCGCATAGAGAATAAAGGAGGTTGTCACTTCGCAAGAGGGATAATATTGTTTATCAAATGTTTTATAACTTATTCCCATGTCGTTGAGTCTTTTTGTCTCATCCAAAGTTGGTTCCCCTATTCCCTATTGTTATTTTAGCATGTGCATTTCACATAAGCTCTTTCCTTTGCAAAGCTCTGACAATTCTAACACTTTTCCTCTATGAAATGGAAAAATGTCGACACATATTAAAACATGTTCTAAATTCTATAAAAAAGGCACAAGCCTTACGGGGCCATGGTGGGACCAACTTTTTTCTCTAGCAAAGTCATGAGATGATGACAAGTGTCAGCATCTTGGCACTTCACGGTGAGCTCTTCTATCGCCAAAGGCACATTTTTGTCATATTCACCCTTTGCAAATGAGCAAAATAGTAACACTTGTCTACATGGCACTAAAAGGAGGTTGTCACTTCACACAGGAAAATTCAAACTAGCACGATGGTCATTGATTTGAAGATCTATGGTCCACATTCAAACTAGGTAAATGTCTCACTGGTTGTGTGTTCAAGCATGCAAAGTAATGGCAGATGGGATAGTATTTGCTATCTGCCAAATTCATGATGTCAAGGATAAATTACTAGTCAAAATTCATTTCTCTCACAAATGCTAAGGTAATCAAATGAGATAATATAGTTTTATGGATTGAATGAGGGTTTTTTCTTGTGCTAATCAGGGTTTTTTGTGGTGTTTCAAAAAATTAAGTAAATTGACCTTGTCAATTAAATTCAAGCAAAATTTAGGGTGTAGGGAAGATTGTTGTTAGTTGAGAACCATAAAATAGTGAAGAATTAGGGTTATACACTACTAAATTTTCTCAGACCCTTAGATGGGTAGAAATTCTATAAAACCCTAGTTAGTAGTATAAACCCTAGCTCACTATAATTCTACAAAATGGTTGGAACTTTGGCTTGGAAGAGAAAATCATGGGAGGAGAAAATAATTGCTTTACTCCTAGGGTCATTGAAGAGACCAAAGGTTGATCCGAGGTCTAGTGGTGTTACAAACAATCTCATGGACCGGGGTAGTGGATGCAGAGACCCCATCATTCCAAATGAAGGGTATGCATTGTTCAAGCACACATACAAGAAGGCCTATGTAGATAGGCCAATTTGTAACATTTGGAAACTTGGATTGGGTAAGCTGGTGGTGCTCAATATCTTCATGAATGCAAAATTGATAAGGAAAATCTATCCATGGCATATGACCCCAATTCTAGGTCATTATTCACCACCAATGACCAAAGACTATTGTCATTGGATAGAGACCAAGTATGCAAGGTATTCAATTAAACCCTAATGTACACCTACCAATTGACTTGGGTGCATTGAACAAAGAGTATGAGAGAAACATATACAGTTATAGGGTTAGGTGGTTGCCTTGCTTCAGGCCAAAGGGGCCAAGAAAAGAGTTGTAAAGGTTCGACAAGGGTGATTTGGAGCCTTTTTTCTATGACATTTTCAAGCCCTACTTTCAAAAGACTTATTTTTCATTGATGTAGGTCTTAGGGATGGATAGCCAAATCCAGATCCCTATAAATGTGATGGTCTTGGTAGTAGACATTCAAAGTAGGGATGTCAACAAACCTTATGACTTTATAGGTTATGTTGCTGACCAATTGCATATGTCCCTTTGTGCAACCAAGAGGGATCCCTCTGGTCTTGTAAGCTTCAGGTAGTATTCTCTTCTACTGCATATGATATTGTATGCAGGATTACAAGTATGTCTACCATAGTTGCAAAAAAGGGACACAAGGGAGAAAAATGTGTTATTACCAGTCCAAGAATGGAAATATTTATGGGACAAGGACTGTAGGCATTCCAACTATGTTGCTTTTGAGGATTTTTTGTCAAACCTCTACGGAAGGGGCTAGGTCTCCCCACTGATTAGGGTTTGTCATAGGAGGTAAGAAGATTCTTGAGGCATCTTGACCTCACCCCAAAGAAGAAGATTGATCACAACTAGGGTGATTGGTTCTTCTATTCAAATGCTATTATGATCAAAGTTTTCAAGACCCTAGTTGCACCCCATGTGCTTCCTAAGGATATCCTTCATAGATTGTCCTTTCTTGAGATCATGTGGAAACTAAATAAACCTAAGAAGATTCATTTTAGGAACAATAACAAGCATGCACTTCTTCTTGCTATAGTAGAATTTTTAGATTTCATGGCACTGAATAGATATGGTATGGAGTTGATCCTAGAGAAGTTGCTCCCCTATAAATAAAGGTAGTTAAATTCAGAAGGTTTATCCAGAAGGATTCATCAACAAAGAGAGGGATATCTCCAAATTGTTGGCCTATCATCATGTACATGATAACATTGAAGACTTGATCAGGAACTACTCCTTAGATAGCCAGAAAACCAAGAGAAGGGAGCTATAGGTCAAGATCCAAATTGTAGAGAACAAAAAGATGAAGGTTGACCCATCCTTTAGAGGGTCATTCCTACACATAAGGGGCCCCATAGTCAAGATGATGACTATGCTTGATAATGCTAGCCAATTGACAACCAATGTCTAACAGATGCATCCAAGAACTTCAAGTACTTCATCTTCATCCAAAGCAGAAGTACCCCAAAGCCTCCAACCAGTAACCCCATTACAAGTTATTGATCCAACTGTTGGGTATTTGGTTAACTACCCAATTGATCCTAAGGAGATGGATGAAAATGCATTGGTGATCCAATAGGAACTTCCTCCTCCTAGGATGCTTATTGAGAGGCTCAAAAATGATAGGTTGATCATCAATTTTGAGACTGGTGGGGATGTCATTAATGATATCTAGGCAAGGGCTAGCTAGGATTTTTTGAAACATGAAGTATTTATCAACACCTAGGAGTTTAGGGACCTTGTACTCAAGAACAAGGGACAAGAGTTGAGGGAAACCCTCACTATAGGTAGCTTCTATAAGTAGGAGCAAAAGGCCACCATTAAGGAGTTTTGGGAAAGGGTGAAGCAAGATATGGAGGGAATGACTCAGAGAGGGAGGGAGTTGGCGAAGAAGGCAAGATGTCTATTGCTGACAGGCTGAGATATTTCCTTAGCTATTGTTTTTTATGCAATAAGGAAACATCAAAGTGAGGAACCAATTTTGAGGTTAGAAGAACAAGATGAATATCTATACTTTGGGTCTAGATTCCACCCTAGACATGAGACCTTGGCTATTTGGTCAATTTTCCCTGAGACTAATAAGCTAGAGGTCATATCCAGCCCAAATGAGCTTAAAGGGAATCTTGTTTTTAGGAGAGTTGGAGACACAAGTGCTATACAGGAAACTACTTTAATAGTCAATATAGCTCTTTTCATAGAGGTAATCGTTAGGAAGTTGTAAGCTGATCTAGATAGGGAAATGCCCTAAATCAAAACCTTGAGTAAAGGCTCAATGCAGTTTGGGGATCATTACCCCTTCCACAACAAATAGAGGATGCCCAGGCCTTACATAATAGAAATAAATTGGAGGTAGAGATAAAGGAACTCAAAGAGAAGCTAAAAAAGAGCACCTTAGAGGCCAAGTTAGCAAAGAAAGCATCGACAAAAAAGACCTCCAATTTGGTGGAAAACATTATGGAATATAGGTTGTCCAAAATCCTCTCCCATGTAGATAAGGTGTGGGATAGTTATGCACAATTGAAATATGTTTTCTCTTCTCACAACCAGATATGGATGAGATTGAAATGCATGTAACTCAAGTGGTCCCAGGGAGTTGAGCTATTGAGATTGTTGGTTAGCAATTCAAATTTTCATGGCAACTTGATATCTGAAATTTTGAAGTAGTCAGATTGTTTGGATCACGTGATGAGACATCACAATATATATAAATATTTAATAAAACATGAGATTAATACCTTTGAAGGATTTAAGGAATTCCATATGCCTCCAATTTTGGTCAATGAGGGGAAAATGGTGGCATGTGCAGAATGGAGATCAAATTTTGCCAACCTCCTCACTCGCATGTACAACAAGATAAATAAGGAAGGTGAGGTTGATGTTGACCAGTTAAATTCCAGTATGGATGCATTCATAAAATTGGAGTATAGTTTGATTGGTTCTCCACACCTAGTGCAAGTTTTGATTGGAAATAAATATAGGGCACATTTTGAGGAGGTCAACAGTTTTTTGCCACTAAGGATTGATACCTCAACAAAGTAGGTAGAACACATGGAAGATTAAGGTGATGTAACTTGAGTTGTGTTTAAATTGGCTCCCAACCACCAGATATAACTATTGCATGGGTTTGTCATACAAGGAATGTTAGAGTTTTCCAATCCACCGTAGGAAGGAATTTTAAAGATCCTCTACCATACGCTGAGTTTAATGTTGCAGATGACCTCCAAACTAATTTTGGAGCAATTGTTAGTTTTTTGAACCACCTTTGTCTGTTGTAAATTTTAAACTACTTTTGGCGGTTGAATGAGGCCTTTTTCTTGCTACTTCCCTTGTGTCTATAAAAGGAAATTTTGGGCCTCTTTCAAGGGGTTTTGCTTCTTAGTTTTTGTAAGTCTTGGTGTAGGTCTTAAGTTGTATAGTTCATTCCTCTAAAGCTCAAAGAGAAAATGTTGTAAAGTTTTGTTGTGTAATAATAACAGATGACCTAAATGCTCATTGCATTATACTTTATGGTGTATATCAATCTTATCATTCTCTCCATTATTGTACTCATTAATCTTGAATCAATATAATCAAGGATTATCTTTTGGTTCACATTTCACCTTTGGGGTTATGAATGTATGAATTGTAAATTGTTTGTTTCTATTCAAGTATGAAAGTGTAAGAATGAGGAAAACAATCTAAAATGCATCTACACTTCTAAATAAGACATTGTATCTAAGATTAAAGAGATTTAAGCTAATTTAAACTAAGAATCTTCATAAATCTGTCCTATTGCTCTCTAACTCTAAAGATTTCTTTAATCAACTTGCTCTCAGATTTTAGAAGCTAATTGATTGCTAAAATGACACTTAGAGAATGAGAATTCAAAACTGTTTCTATTCCTATATGATTTAATAATGAAAAACTACTGTAATGGCAGCCATGACTATAAATGTTGAATGCTTGATGAATGTTGGATGAATGCTTGATGGATTGATCCTAAAACTGGATTGATTGAATGCTTGATCGCCTGGAATACCTGTAGAGTAAGATTACACAAATTAGGATCCTTTTCCTATAGCCAGAAACCTATATTTATAGATTTCACGGCACACATTTGTGAAGGGGTAACACAATAGAGGTTGAGATTCAATCTGGAGAATTGAATGGTATGAGATGAGAAGGTGGAGCTGATCATGGAGGATTGTTCCTCCCCATGAAAACACCAGGCAAGATGAGAGGAAAGATTTGAGGCAGAAGATTGAGAGGATTTCCTGTAGGTTTGTCCCCGAGGCTCTTCCCGTGAATGACAGTTGAATTAATTAGATTTGAAAAATCTAATTTTATTAGTGAGTGAATAGAGGGATATGATTTTGCATTTATTTAAATATTTTTGGTTTATTTAAATTTAGCAAAAGAGGAATAAATAATTTAATAAAACAAACTATATAAAGTTGTTTATTAAATTAAAATAAAAGGAATATGATAATTAAATTAAAGATTCTAGGATATCTTTATTTAATTAAGAAGCGATGAGATGTAATTAAATAACACAAATTATTGAAGTGTGTATTTAATTTAAGATAGAATTAATGGATAAAGTATAGAAGAAATAATAATGATAATAATTAAATAAAACAAAGTATTTAATTTTGTTTATTTAATTAAGAGAAAATAATATGATAAAATAGAAGAATTAATATGATAATAATTAAATAAAACAAAGTTTTTAATTTTGTTTATTTAATTAAGAGAGAAATAATATGATAAAATAGAAGAATTAATAATGAACTTAATATAAATAAATATTTCTATTTATTTACTAAGTAGATGAATTTAAGATTAATTAATCAAATAAGTCGTATTTAATTAATTAAATTCTCCAGACCATTTTTAAGTGTCTACATTTTGCCCCTCTTTGAAGTGATGTGTTTACGCGTTGCTTCAAAGAATGATTTTGCTTCAGCTGCTAGTATTGATGAAAAGTTTGAAATATGCTCCAGACTTGCCCTAGATATTGAATTTCGAAATGATAATGATATATGCCCCCACGGGAGATAAATTGATGAATTTTGATTTTTTTAATGATTTTTCAAATTTTTTTGAATTTTTATGATGATTTGATGATTTTAGAATGATTGAATGAAGAAACGATGAAGAAACAATTTATCTCCCGATAAAACTATGCAAAAATGCCCCACTGATAGATAAAAATTAATTTCGCAGGAAGAAATTAAA
This sequence comes from Sequoia sempervirens, assembly GCA_007258455.2. Classification (NCBI taxonomy): domain Eukaryota; kingdom Viridiplantae; phylum Streptophyta; class Pinopsida; order Cupressales; family Cupressaceae; genus Sequoia; species Sequoia sempervirens. The sequence continues at coordinate 572,038,601 of VDFB02270651.1, read as the reverse complement.
TAAACCCCACAAAAAAAAATCCCATAAAAAGAACCTATAAAAGTTAAAAAGGTCACTTTCAAAAGTCATTTGTGCATTTGACTTTGAGAAACTTGTGATAGAGACCTTTAGAGTGCTAGGAGCAATAGGATGCCGATCCCCTACCACACCCACCAACTCGAGCATGTGCGACGTCACCAGCGTCCGACCGACTATGGACCTCCGGTACGTACCCTAAAGCCTCCTCGTAATTCGTGCTTGTACCTTTTAGTTCATTTTTTCACATTTTTTACTGTTTTAGCACCCAACCCGGTGCAGAATAGCACGTCGACGGCCCGACATAGTGCGTCGGTCATCTGTTTTAGCGCGCAAGAGTTTTAGCGCGTCAGGAGAATTCCGTAGCGCGTCACTAGGCTAGTGTAGCGCGTCGAAAACTTAGCGCTTTAGGTAGATTTTGTAGCGCCCCCGAGCTCTGTTATAGCGCGCCGATAAGATAGCATAGTACCCCAGTAGTTTTAGCATGCTGACCAAATCTTTCAGTACGACAGCCAAAAACTATAGCGCCTCAAAAATATTAGCGCACCGTCCACCTATTTTAGCGCGTGGAAAAACAGATTGATGAAAAATTGTGAATCTTGATTTTTTATTTCGTCGATTTGTTGTTCACTACATCCATTTTAGTTTGATCCGACTAAATAAATGGTAAACGATCTCATGATAAGCGAGATCCATTGATTGATTGATAACAATTATCCTCATGATAGGCAAGGAATAATTTGAAAATTTGATGAAATGAACCTGATTGATAGATGAGGGTTCACTTTTGATAAATTGATCATATGATAGATAAACACATTTTTAGAATTTGATGACCTCATGATAGGTGAGGTTTTAAAACATTTTTACCCGTAAGATCTGATCATTAGTTTAGATAGAGTAAAATGATGTTTGATATTCTAATGATAATGTATTGATTTGTAAAAATGTGTCTTTTGATATCAGGAGGATTTAGATATTGTTCAGGTGCGAGAGTAGTTCCCCTGGCCCTTAGATATGATTCCACATCTTTCACAGGATGAGAGACAGCATATTATTGATTGTGGTTTAGCTTCGATGTTGGACATGCCCTAGATTAGACTTAATCGAGGTCTACTCACAGCATTGGCAGAGCGGTGGCATAGCGACCACAACACTTTTCATTTACCTACCGGCGAGATGACTGTGACGCTAGAGGATGTATGGCATATCCTTCAGATTCCTTTTGTTGGTGAGATTGTTGTGCATGATTTAGAGGAGCAGGGTGGGATAGATTATATTCGGAGAGTCTTTCAGGATCCTCATATTGTGGGAGTTTGGATCCCCTGGGTAGAGATGTGTGATTCATATGCTCCACTTCCTTCAGTTTTGGCAGGCTTTATTGGTGGATTCCTTTGTCCTGATAAGAGGTCAAAGGGTCTATCGCTTGGATGGGGTCGGGTATTAGAGGGTATGATGGTACACAGGATGAGATATGCTTGGGGTATGTGTATGTTTGCTCAGTTATATCATGATTTACACTGGATCATGTACCTAGGAGGTAACAGTTTATCAGCAGGAGCTACACTTCTTCAGGTATGGGCATGGGAGCATATTGTTGTCACGCGTCCTAAGCCGGTGTTATCGAGACCAGCGACGAGACCCTATGTGTTCCATTACAGAGGCAAGCCTACCCAGCATATGATGGGTAAGCTAGATCATTGGAGACGGGTTCTTGATGATGTGGAGAAAGTGACCTGGCGTCCATATTTAGATTGTGATGACTGGGATGAGGATGATGTCGAGTTGGGATATTTGGCCGACTTGATGTATTTGATCGGGAAGAGCTCCAATATTTTGGAGTGATTCCTGTTTCGCTGCGTCTACAGGCAGTATGGGATTGTTCAATGTATGCCATAGGGAGTAGCTCATTATGGATGATGCCGGATAGATGCTAGTGATTGGGGTCCATGCCTACCTTATGAGGCACTTATTGAGGGTTATCGTGCTCTTCAGCCATCGGCATGGGATATACGGCGAGATATTGTAGAGGCACCCATTACTCCCGACTATGGACAGTATCTAGCTCTACACCCACCTCCCTATATTACCATTCCAGATGAGCCAACACTAGCAGCTGCAGGGAGTGGTCATGGTGGTCACAGACGGAGGAGAGAGGAGGATGTAGACGCTAATGTGGATGTGGAGGGTAGTGATGATAATGATGATAGTGATGATGACAGTGATGATGACAGGGATGATGACAGTGGAGATGAGGGGAGACCGAGCATAGCAGGTACTGCAGAGCCTTCAAATAGTGTGCCTCATAAGAGGCAGGCAGTTGCTCCCTCTCTAGCAGAGTGATCAGAGGTTGATGGTTTGCATGTTGAGATTCTAATTTTACAGGGACAGCTAGCACAGGCACAGGGATTAGTAGCACAAACTCAAGCCCAGATGCAGGCACAACTAGCTACTACACAAATGCAGATTACCTCTCTGATTGGTGAGAGAGATGAGGCCAGACAGTCAGCAGAGCGAGCACAGGCTCAACTAGCAGGTGTACGAGCACAGTTGACCACTGTGCAGGCATAGATTACTGCCCTAACTGCAAAGTGAGATACTGCTAGACAGATAGCACAGACAACACAGGCGACTGCAGAGAGATTGCAGAGAGTGGCCGATGGGACTTTTGTGGCAGATTATATGCGAGAGGCTATGCGGGCAGGTGCAGAGATTGAGTTCTACAGGAGCCGATACCATGATATTTTCCCCCCAGAGCAAAGAGTTAGTTATGCTCAGTCCCACTCAGAGAGGACTCATTCGAGGACAGTGAGCAGATGCGTGACACAGCCTCTCTCGAGAGATCTGAGAGATCCTGGGACAACTAGTGGTGGTGGTGATACTGGTGCGAGACTTGCTCCTTCTGGTGCGAGTACTACTTGAGATCATGTGTGCACCCTTCGAGAGATATATAAAGCCATTTTTTGATATGATGTTATCTTCATCCTTTTCAGACTTCATTGTATACTTGACACTTGATGAGATATATATGATGTGCAGCGGTTTGATTGATCTATGATGTGTTCTACATGATTTATGTGATGGATTCATTTTAATTTTTATGTTTTATGATGATTAGATTATACTAGATTGGATAGATGCATTGATGATGATGTGATATGATATTGATGATGTATGTATTTTCTAATGAAATGCAATGGTATGCAATGTTTATATGTTTTTGAAATGCCATATTTATATAATATGTGAAATGCTATGTGTATATGGTTATGCAAAATGTGATGTACATATGATTTGTATGACTTGAAATGAGACGTTTGATGTGGATGCATATGATAAAATAATATAATATGAAATAAGATTTATGTATGTTTTAATTGAATGCCATATAATGTTTATGAAATTCAATGGATGTATGTAATGTATGTTAAATATGACATATGTGAAATATGATAAGAATATTATAATGTATGATGAGATGTTTTAATGAAATGTAATGTATATGTGCAATTTATGATGAATTTATAAAAAGCATTCTATATGTATGCAATGAATGATGATATTGCAACTATATGGTAAGAACAATGTGAATATATGAATGATGAGATAATGAAATAAAATGTGTATATGATATCACGAAATGAGATGTTTATTGTGAAAAATCATGATGAGATGAAGAAATGGTTTCATATGCATGCCATTATGAAAATTGTATGTGTCAAGTATACTCAATCTTTAATAAGAAAAGATAACATTATTTGCAAATGAATCTTTGTAACTTGTGTAACCAATACTCTGCAGATGTACCATTATGAATGCAATCTATTTTTACCATGCAAACCTATTTTATTAATGCAAACCTAAGTATCATTTCAACAATCTTTTTATTTTGCTTTGTATCATCACTGAGCTTTTAAATTGTTGAAAGCGAATACAAGCATCAATGATATGAGATAGACCAATGATGACCTGAGTATTTCTTTCATGATTTTTGATATTGTAAGCGAACACAAGCATCAAGGTACAATTAAACCGAGATGACCTGAGCATTTCTTGTGTAAACAGACAAGAATTAATCATTTTCTTAAGTGAATCGGAATGTCATCCATGATACTTGGTAGAGCACTTCCTGCAACAATTCACAAAATAATAATGACTAACTCACAAACAAAAAACAAAGAAAAGTATCATTCTCCTTCCTTGTTTCTCTAGTTTAATACATCGAGTAGCTCCAAAGAAATGATAAGCAAATGATAAAATGAAAAGTACAACAATTCAAATTCTACTTAATGTATTTTCAAATCACTATTTAGATTAGATCATCGATGTTAAAATTTGCATGCTGATGTTTGCATGATATTCTCAGACGTTTGACCAAAGGACGTAACCTAAAGACCTATCCTAGGGGCCTCGGGGGCTGATCAAAGATTAGCCTTGCCTACGTTATACACGCAGAGACCACGTAGTTTAACCGATACAGACTCTATTTTTGTGTTTTTGGATTTTCTAATGTTTTTGGATTTTTTGACAGTTTTCTGATGTTTTTGGATTTTTTGACGGATTTTCTGATGTTTTTGGATGCCTTTTCAAGTATTGCCACTTGGTGTTGTCATGTTTGATTACCTTTCCATTTAAGCTCAAAGTCCATTGTACCAAATAATTCTAGGATATTTCCCCCAAGCTAGGGTAAGACATGATAATCTTGCCATGATACGGATAGTGATAATAATTTTCCTAAATGATAGATGGAAATGATAATGAAAGGAAATAATCGTAACAAAACCGTATCCAATAGATAGAAGAGTTGGTTGAAAATCACAAGTAGCGCCTGTTTACTAGGTTTTCACCACCTTTTTTTTATTGTGTTCCCCCCTTTTCTTTTTTTTTGTTTTTTTGTATTTTACTTTTTCTGCCATCATGACACCTGTTTGCCAGGTTTTCATCAAGACAACCTTACCAACCGTGCACTAGGTATCCTCAAGTATAGAATCGCCTGAGATGGATACTGTTCATGGGCTCCTCCAACATATCTCCTTCTGGTGTAGACAGCCGGTATGCTCCTGATCCATAGACTGATATAATGACATAAGGCCCTATACAGTTAGGTTCAAACTTTCCCTTCTTTTCTCTGTCTGCTTGATTTCTAGGGTTTTCCCGTAGGACCAAGTCTCTGATCTGGAAGACTCTAGGCTTAACCCTGTGATTATAGTTCCTACACATTCTTTATTGATAGGTTGTCAAATGATTGACAGCTTGTTGTCGACGTTCATCAAGTAGCTCTAATTCTTGAAGTCTAGAGATCCTGTAATCCTCATCTGAAATGATTCCCTTTAGTGAAACTCGAAGGGATGGAATTTCTACCTTGATAGGTAATATTGCCTCTGATCCATAGACAAGAGCATATGGTGTAGCTCCTGTTGGTGTTCTGATGCTAGTCCTGGAAGCCCAAAGAGCAGGGTTAAGGTGAACGTGCCAATCACGCCCTACCTCATTTACAGTCTTCTTGAGAATCTTTAGGATTATTTTGTTTGAAGCTTCTGCCTATCCATTACCTTGAGGGTAGTAAGGGGTTGAAAAGCGATGTTGGATGTGGAACTTTTCACACAGCTCGTGGACATCTTGGCTTTTGAAAGGCCTGCCATTATATGTGATGATTGACTGGGGTATCCCATATCTACAAATGAGATAATTAAGTATGAAGGATGATATCTACTTCCCAGTGATTGTGGTTAAGGGAACTGCCTCCACCCATTTTGTAAAATATTTTGTTGCTGTGATAATGAACTTATGTCCATTAGATGAAGATGGGTTAATTTTCCCTACCAAGTCCAATCCCCACTGACAGAAAGGCCATGTAGTTGTGAATGGATGGAGCTCCTGTGCTGGTGCATGTATAAGATTGCCATGAATCTGACATTTTTGACATCTCTTAACAAACTGATAAGATTCTTGCTCCATGTGCGGCCAGTAATATCCCAAATGAAGGAGTTTCTTGGCTAAAGATAATCCGCTTGAATGTGTGCCACAAATTCCTTCATGGACCTCATATAAAGCAGAAGCAGATTCGTTATGTTCTAAACAACACAAAAGAGTACCATCTAGGCCTCGACGGTAAAGGGTGTTAGCAATAATGGTATGTTTGGTGGATTGGCATATGAAGTTGCACTTTTGGTTGCGAGAAAGATCTAGCGGTAAGATATTATCTTTTAGGTAAGTATAAATGTCTCCATAAATGGAAGATTGGGCACTATCCAAAAGGCTTATGGTTTGGGATTTGGGGTTTGCGTATGCAGGATTTGATACTTGTTCCACAATAAATCGATAACGATCTTGTGTTTTAGGCATTTGTAGAAGAGCTGCTATTGTGGCCATGGCATCTACTGCTTTATTCTCTGATCTTGGTATCTACTCAAATTTGATATCTATGAAGTATTTCCTTAGATCATCTACCAGTCTCTTGTATAAAATCAATGTGTCATCCTTAGTTTGGTAATCATTATTGACTTGATAGATGATTAACTGAGAGTCTCCATACACCTGTAGTTCTATGATTCTCCAGTCAATAGCCACTTTAATTCTAAGGATTAAAGCTTCATATTCTGCCACATTGTTAGTGCAACGGAAAGTAAGCCTATAAGATCATGGAATTGTGTGCCCAAGAGGTGTGACAAATAAAATTCCTGCCCCTGATCCATGTTGTGTTTAGGATCCATCGAAGTAGAGTTGCCATGGTTGTGTTGTAACATTGAGGATATCCGCATTAGGAAATTCTATGGTCATAGGATGACTGTCTGACAATGGAGCTTCTGCTAATTGGTCGGCAATGACTTTTCCTTTGATAGCTCACCTTTCAACATACTAAATGTCAAACTCACTGAGGAGCATGACCCACTTTTCCAACCTTCTTGTTAAAGCTGCTTTGCTCAGTAAATACTTGAGGGGATCGATTTTTGCAACGAGCTTGACAGTGTGAGTGAGCATATAGTGTTGCAATTTTTGTGTTGCAAATACTACTGCTAAGCATGATTTTTCGATGAAGGTGTAGTTTACTTCATGTCCATTGAGTGTCCTGCTGATATAGTATATTGCCTGTTCTTTTCCTTCTCTATCCTCTTGTGCCAGCAAGGCTCCTAAAGAAATACCTGTTGTTGTGATATATAGAAACAATGGCTTATCTTTACTGGGTGGTACCAAGATTGGTGGTGTCATTAAATAATGCTTGATTTGATTGAAATTATTCTCACACTGTTCATCCCATTTAAAAGACACATTTTTATGCAAAAGATGGTTGAATGGATGACATCGATCTGCTAGTTGAGAGATGAATCTTCTGATGGACTGTAGTCGGCCTTGTAGAGATCTTAATGTGCTGATATTCTTAGGAGGTGGCATTTCCACAATGGCTTTAACTTTTGCTGGATCTACTTCAATTCCTTTTGTAGAAACTATGTATCCAAGGAGTTTTGTTGATGTTTCTCCAAAGGCACATTTCTTGGGATTTAATCTGACTTTAAATTTCTCCAACCTGTCAAATATTTTGGCAAGTATCTCTAGATGTCCTTCTCTGGTGTGAGATTTGGCTAAGATTTCGTCCACATAGTCCTCCATGAAGGTGTGCATCATGTCATGGAAGATTGTTGTCATAGCTCGCTAGTATGTAGCTCTTGCATTCTTTAACCCAAAACGCATGACATTCCAGCAAAAGGTGCCCCATGGACATGTAAATGTTTTCTTTTCTTGGTCTTCAAGAGCTATTTTGATTTGATTGTATCCTGAAAATCCATCCATGAGTGATAGCATTTGATGGCCAGTTGTTAAATCTACAATCATGTCTATGTTTGGCAAAGGAAAATCATCCTTTGGACATGCTCTATTTAAATCCCGAAAATCTGTACATATTCTGATGGTGTGATTTGGTTTTGAAACAGGTACAATGTTGGATATCCATTCAACATAATCAATAGATCTGATAAATCCAGCATCTAGTAGTTTCTTCAAATCATTTTTTACCAATAATGCAACATGTGGATGCATCTTTCTCAGTTTATATTTTACTGGTTTAGTGCCAGCTGGTAAAGATAAGTGATGCATAATAAGATCTATGTCTAAGCCTGGCATGTCAAAGTATGACCAAGCAAAATTGATGCATCGTTCTTCAAAGAATTTGATAAAATCTAGCTTTTCTGTATCTGTCATGGATGCTACCAGGTGTAGTATTCTTACTTTCTCTGCTGTGCCAATATCAATAGACTGTGTGGGTTCTACCAACACTGATGATCTTTCATGGTAATGTTGTGGGAGGATGTCAAGCCTTCCATCCTTTGGCCCCTCAATGAGGTTTTCACCATTGGATGCGTTCTTTGTTTTTACTATTTTAGGATCAAATACTGCCATAGAATGGTTTTCACCATTAGATCCATTATTTATTTCCATACTTTTGCAACTGAAAGGCTTGGCACCCTCCTACCTAAAAGCATCATTAAAAGAAGCATTGGTAGAACAAGTATCGGATTCTTCACAGCAAAGGTAGTTAATAATAGTGGAGTCATTGTCAAAAATAGGGAGATTGATGGGGTGTTGGGGTTCCCACTTGATAAGCTCGGGATGCAGTAAAGGCAATGAATCATTAGATGGGTTGAGGTCAGCGATTGTGAATGCTCGGATGGAAATGTCATCCAAGTTGTTAGTGGTTATGTCGAGGCCTACGAAGGTATTTTCTTCTACATCATTTATCTCACTCAATGTCTGTTCATCTTCACTTGAGTCATCGAAATTTTGTGTTTCAAAGACAATAGGATTAAAACTCGAGCTTTGACCCTCCTCACGTTTGGGGGTATACTTTTTGATAACATTAATCTGAATATCTTCATAGGAAACATCTGATAAGTTGTCCCACTCATGTTCATTTGAATCTGTTTCGGAGTTATCTCTCATTTGAAGAATATGCTCCACAGTTTTATTGGTGAGTTCTGCTCTTGCTTCTTCTATGTATCCTAGTCCAGTTCTGCCATTTTGCTGAAGTGTTAAAGATTGGGTTGGTGTTGTTGTGCCTTGTTCCCTTGATTCAAGAGAGCAATGTCCTTCTGTATATCCTAGCCCATTTGTGTTATTATGCTGAATTGTGAGAACTTGGATTGGTTCTGTTACACTTTGTTCCCCTCGTTCAAGAGGTCCTTGTCCTGTTGTATATCCTAGTCCAATTTTATCCTTATGTTGGAGCGTGAGTGGCTGGATTGGTTCTGTTATGCCTTGTTTCCTTAACCCAAGAGGTCCCTGTCCTGAATATCCCATCTTCTCCAGAATAGTTTTTCCCTTTCCATATTGATTTGTCTCTATGATATTACTCGTGGAAGTGGAAGTTTCCTCATCCCTATAAAGCCAATTTAGTATAGCCTTATCTTCTGATTCTTCATCTAAGTTTCCAGCTTTTACAAATTTTCCATCTAATGTTGTTGTAGATTGTGCTAATTTTTGTGTGGTTGTAGATGGCTATCCATACGTTTGTAAGGAGGGTAACATCTGTGATAGATGGAAAGAGTGTCCAACACCATATTCACTTATTCCTTTGTCACTTATATGTACTTTGTTGGTGAATTGGTGTGAGAGTGAAGCCAATTGGTCTTCAACATTTGAAGGGTTAGATTGTGCCACCTTGATCTCTTGTGATTTTTGTTGTTTTGGAAGCCACTTTGATATGAAGCTTTGTTGTTTCTCATCATTAGATGAATCTGATGTGCTAACTTCTCTATTGTGAGGTATTAATGTATCCTGAGATGTTTTCAATGTATGACAAGCTTGGGAGTCATTATAGTCTGCTGTGATTATTACCTCCTGTCCATTGACGGGAAATTTCAGGCATTGATGATAGGTGGAAGGTACTGCTTGCATATCATGAATCCAAGGATGTCCCAACAGTATGTTGTATGTCATTTCCCTATCTAAGACTTGACAAACCACATTTTGGACAATAGGTCCCACTTGAATGGGTAATATGATCAATCCTTTAGAGGATATTTCTTCCTCATCATATGCTTTGATTGTGATTTTTCTTCTTGTATCAATGGCTTCAACTAAGTATCCTAGTGCACGAATCAACTTTAAGGTACAAATATTTAAACCAGCCCCTCCATCTATCAGGACACACTTTACACGGTGTTTATGGATGAGGACTTCAATGTGAAGGGCGGAATTATGTGGATGGGTGAGTGATACATCATCACGTTTAGAAAATGAAAGGCAATGAGGTGTAGATAGATGTCCCACCATAGCTTGAAATTGACATACATCCAAATTGTTAGGTACCGTGGTTGATACAAGAGCTTGCTTAAGAACCTCTTTGTGTGATGGGGAGATCTTTAAAAGTTCCAAGATAGATATTTGTGCCGGTATTTTCTATAATTGATCGATGAGATTATATTGATTGGAGGGAAGATCCACAGATTGGGATGATAATGATGCTCCTTTCAATATAACTTTGGATTGTGCCCTTGTTGTGGCATTAACCGGTTGGTGCTCTTGTTTCCCTTTGAGTGTGATTACATTAATTTGGTTTTCAGATTTGTCCATATGTTGTACCAAATTAGTAGGTGTAATGTCATTGTTTTGATTGATTTGATTGCATAACTCCTCATCCTCCTTGGTAGTAGAAAGACAAAGGATCGTTGTGTCATAAACATAACCAACATTCTTACCTTTGCTGTTTGTGGAAGAGGATTCTACCTTCTGATAATTGGGTAGAGGATTTTTGAATGTTGTATGATCTTTATTTGTTTGGTGCCCCTCAAATACTTTCTTTTGATCTATAAGGTCTTGTACCGCATGTTTTAACTGCCAACAATTTTCAGTCATGTGGCCTTTATTTTGATGGTAGTGACAGTAATGTGAGTCATTCCACCATGATGGTTTGACTTGAGGGTCCCAATTTCTTGCCTCTTGTACTTGAATAAGTTTTTCATCTAAAAGTTCTTTGAGGACTGATTCCAATGACTGCCCTAATGGCGTGAATTTTTGTTTATTGGATGGTCATTGGAATGATTGGGTTTTTGTTTCTCCATTGTTTTGATTATTTCCTTGATCACTACTTTGTTTGACATTAAGACCATTGTTTTGTTTGTTTGTAGTTGTTGGCGTCAAGGTGAATACTGGTTTGGATATGTGTGTATTGATTATGGTATCGGTATTTTTATTCTTTTGCCAAAATCTTGGATTTTCATTGTTGTTGTTAGAGGAATTGTTATTGTTTGAACCTTCAATGAAGTGTTTGATTGTTCCTCTTTTGATTAGAGCCTCTTCAATTTTGAGTCCCTTTTCGATAACTTGCTCAAATGTAGATGGACATTGCAAGTCCAATCTATAATTCATTTCATCCACTAGGTTATCAATGAACATCTCTATCTTCTCCTCTTTAGGAATAGATCTAGGGTATTTAGCAAATAGCCTTCTCCATCATTGGAGAAAGGAAAGAAAATTTTCACCCTTTGCTTGTTTGGTGTTGTAGAGTTCTTTTAAGGTCACCCCATGTTGGATGTTGAATGAGAAGTGCGTTATGAACCTATTGATCAGTTCTTCAAAAGATTGGATCCCGGGTTCCATTTTAGAGAACCACTCCATGCAAGTGTTTCCTAAGCTTCTTGGAAATAATCATAGTAAGTAAGAGTCCTCATGTGCGAACTCTATGCTCATGGCTCTAAATTCCCGTACGTGATCAAATGGATCGGTTCTTCCATTGTATTTGTTTTACGTCGGGTATTCACAATACTGTGGAAATGGTATCATGTTAATGCTTTGGTCAAATGGATAAGGGCAAATGTCCTATAAGGAATATCTTTTTGTTGGCTCTTGTTGGATATTTTGGAACTGCAATTGTAATTGTTGGATTTGTCTTGTCAAAGCATCTATTTGATTTGTATTTTCCATACTAGTTGTCTAAGGTGTGGTTGTTTCCTTGAGTTGGTTGACATCAAAGTCTTTAGGAAGCTTAGCACCTTTGTCAGCTAATAATAAAAGATACTTTTCCATATCTTGCTCTAACATCTTTTCCATAAATTTATGGAAATGAGGGTCTTGTTGAACTTTCTCGATTTCTTCTACAGATATTTCTTTCTCTTGTGAATTAGTGAAAGGATCAGTGTTGCTGTATCATCCCAAGGGTTTTCTTCAGCCATGGCTACTATTCTTTCATTTTCTTCTTGTTGTTGTCTTTGATATGTTGATCGTGTGAAAATAGGCATACAAACTTTAAAGTTTTACTCTAGATTTTGATCTTGGATTTTTGATTTGATAAGTGTCAAAGTTTTTGATTTAAAATCTGATTTAGTTGTGTCTAGTTTCGTGATGGAAGGATGATAAAATCCTTGATAGGGAAATTTTGACACAAAAATCTCAGGTTTAGTGATGATTGATGAGGACACTTTGCAAGATGTTTCAAGACCTAGGCGTAATAGTAAAGTTTTCTTTTTTTTTGTAAGATTCAAGTGTTTTGGACTATGGAAAAAAAATGTTTTGGACCGATAAAACCTTGTTTTCGATGTGGGAAAACTGACAAACTATCTTACTAACTCTGTATTTTTTTTTGACCTTCGGGAGCGCTAAAACAAATCTCTGATGCGCTAAAATAGAGACAGGATGCACTAAAACAGAGCCACAATGTGCTAAAACAGAGCCACTACGCACTAAAACAGAGCTACGACGCGTTAAAATAGAGCCACGACATGCTAAAACAAATCCGCTATGCGCTAAAACAGAGCCACGACACACTAAAATAGAGCCACAACGCGCTAAAACAGAGCCACGATGCACTAAAACAGAGCCACGATGCGCTAAAACAGAGCCACGACATGCTAAAACAGAGCCACAACGTGCTAAAACAGAGCCACTACGCGCTAAAACAGAGCCACAATGCGCTACAGAATGTTTTTGGGGTGCCACAGGAAACTATCTTACTCTATGAAATTCACTTGGTCTTGTATCGTATTGTATGGCAGGTTGTGGGATGTATTCTGGACGAATTTGTTGACTGTGATTGTGGTGTTGTCTAAGAGCCCTTCTTTGATAAAATGCTTGTGAATCTAAGGGAGCTACAACATAGTTGTCCATATAACCTCTAGAGAAATCGTGATATCTATGAATAAAGGTCCTATGTTGGAGTAGAATTTTTCTGCTTTGATATAAAAATCGTTGCTTTCTCAAGAGTTGTTTGTATGTAAGTGTTTTCTTTGGCTTTCTAATTCGTTTGACAAGAGACTTCTTGACAAATTTGGTGGATACCCAATCTCGAATCATGAGAATTTCACAAGTGTTTGATTTGAAGATTTTTGTGATGATCTTATCTGAATTTAATGAAGGAAAACACAGCAAACAGGAATAGAATAGTTGATTCAAAATCCTAGAATCTAAACAGATAGTGTATGTTTTAAGAACCAAACATGATTCTTCTTGATTTTCACTGGTTTGATAACAAGATAAGACAATTCAAACAGACTCACTCCTAGAGACAAAAGGTCGTCGTTATATACTCAAACGGCCCACAGCTTGGAATTGTGTCGACTCACACAACCATGTCACCCCCTAGAGGGCACCTGTGTTTTTGTCTTTTCCAGGTGCGTACTCAGAGTGACGGAAGTGGATACCGAATCCCCTAAGCAAACAATCCTTGGCAATTATATGGTGAGTGCTTGAGGGTAGATTCTTCCCCACCCCTGCACCGCCAAGTATTACAATGTTCGGGAACTAACAAGTGTGCTTCTATTTCTAGGTTCTTAGATAGGGTTTCCGTTCAGAGCGGCAAATGGATAAACTCCCTCAAGAGACCTCCCAATCTTTAGAACAAATATTTTGGGGATGGTTATCCTGCACACTTCTGTTGAAAGAGGGTTTCCCCAAATTCACATAAATTTTAAAGTGGGTTGGAATGCCAGGGCTTTTGGCTGTCCCCACTCAGGTCATTCCCATAGGGTGAGTACTTTTTCCCACTATGGCAGGCCTGTCTAAAGGTTTTAATGAAAGCTTGAAAATGCGCAAAGTAAAAGTGAGTTTGGTATTCTGATGCACCCAGTCAAGGGGAGAGCATAAACCTATCACCCAATCACAATAAAGACAGTTGCGCGGTGCGCTAAAACAGTTGAGCGGCGTGCTAAAACAGACGACCGACACGCTATAGTTTTTCTCTGACGCGCTACAATATCCAACCGACGCGCTATAAAAAACCACGGTTCCGCTAAAACAAACATGCTGATACCTGTAAGACACTTTTCACAAAAAATTTGCAAAATATGGGGTTAGGCCCCACAGTGGGCACCAAAATGAAAGTGTAAGAATGAGGAAAACAATCTAAAATGCATCTACACTTCTAAATAAGACATTGTATCTAAGATTCAAGAGATTTAAGCTAATTTAAATTAAGAATCTTCAAAAATCTGTCCTATTGCTCTCTAACTCTAAAGATTTCTTTAATCAACTTGCTCTCAGATTTTAGAAGCTAATTGATTGCTAAAATGACACTTAGAGAATGAGAATTCAAAACTATTTCTATTCCTATATGATTTAATAATGAAAAACTACTGTAATAGCAGCCATGACTGTAAATGTTGAATGCTTGATGAATGCTGGATGAATGCTTGATGGATTGATCCTAAAACTGGATTGATTGAATGCTTGATCGCCTGGAATACCTGCAGAGAAGATTACACAAATTAGGATCCTTTTCCTGTAGCCAGAAACCTATATTTATAGATTTCACGGCACACATTTGTGAAGGGGCAACACAACAGAGGTTGAGATTCAATCTGGAGAATTGAATGGTATGAGATGAGAAGGTGGAGTTGATCATGGAGGATTGTTCCTCCCCATGAAAACACCAGGCAAGATGAGAGGAAAGATTTGAGGCAGAAGATTGAGAGGATTTCCTACAGGTTTGTCCCCAAGGCTCTTCCCGTGAATGACAGTTGAATTAATTAGATTTGAAAAATCTAATTTTATTGGTGAGTGAATAGAGGGATATGATTTTTGCATTTATTTAAGTATTTTTGGTTTATTTAAATTTAGCAAAAGAGGAATAAATAATTTAATAAAACAAACTATAGAAGTTGTTTATTAAATTAAAATAATAGGAATATGATAATTAAATTAAAGATTCTAGGATATCTTTATTTAATTAAGAAGAAACGTGATGAGGTAATTAAATAACACAAATTATTGAAGCTGTGTATTTAATTTAAGATAGAATTAATGGATAAAGTATAGAAGAAATAATAATGATAATAATTAAATAAAACAAAGTATTTAATTTTGTTTATTTAATTAAGAGAGAAATAATATGATAAAATAGAAGAATTAATAATGATAATAATTAAATAAAACAAAGTTTTTAATTTTGTTTATTTAATTAAGAGAGAAATAATATGATAAAATAGAAGAATTAATAATTAACTTAATATAAATAAATATTTCTATTTATTTACT
This sequence comes from Sequoia sempervirens, assembly GCA_007258455.2. NCBI lineage: Eukaryota > Viridiplantae > Streptophyta > Pinopsida > Cupressales > Cupressaceae > Sequoia > Sequoia sempervirens. Next base: position 572,023,127 of record VDFB02270651.1, on the reverse strand, counting down.
AAGTAGATGAATTTAAGATTAATTAATCAAATAAGTCGTATTTAATTAATTAGATTCTCCAGACCATTTTTAGGTGTCTACAAAGTAGTTTGATAATATTGTTTATTTATTGGTTTCTTATTATAAGGAAACAAGGTTATCAGAAGCCAGAAGGTTGTTTTGTTGTAGGAGTTTTATTACATTTCTAGACTCTATGTGGATAAGGCACTGGTCAATCTAAATCTTAAAGCTAAAATCTTTGATAGAATCATATATAAAATAAAAATTAAAACCTTTACTTTTTTGTAATTTTATTATTTTATGTTTGTTACGTGGTAGAAGATAAAAGATTCTGCAAGTTCACAGGCCCATAGTGGTTGTGGAACCATGGAAGGAAACTGTGTGACGATATTCTCACATGGGACATGGGAGAATTCTATTGGAGAGAGGGGATAGTTGTGTCCTTTTCAAGAAAATCAAGGCTTTACTCATCATTGAAATTTGAGAATTATACATCCCTTTCTAGATGGACATCCCACGTTCAAAATCGATAAACAAGTAGATGAATGAACTATCCTCACATGAACAAGAAGTAATGGTGTATGTGGCAGATGATGGCCCATAATTGCCTTCATAAATTTTTAGTTCATTTGTTTGGTCTGACATAGTAGCAAAAACCATAGAGGTGCGCTCGTTCTACATCAACTTGAGCTAAAGCTCCAAAGAACAATTAAAAAAATAGGTACACCCTTCTTGGAAAACTTCACCATTGTTATTCTTGAAACTCGTAATTAGGTCTACAAACTCTGTTGCAAAATACTATAGAAATCAATTTTAAATCATTTTGGAATTATGAGTCGGTCAAACACCCAACCTTCTGGATCTACATCTTAAAGAACTTTTGAGGAGGATATTTTGACTTAGTTGTCGAGTTCCTCAAAAAATCCTCAACATAACCTCAGCCCTAATGTAGTAGAGGGGATGGTAGACATAGCCAAAAATTATAGAGATGTTGAGCTGAAGTAATAGGATGACATAGTCACTGGGTGGGAATTGTTCCTACATTGGTATGGAAAAAGAAACCACCATTCCCCTGTCTCCAATGCATGGACCTATGATTTGGGGAATTTGGTTGTTCCTAATATCTTTATAAATGTGGAACTCATCAGATGCCTTTCTTTTGGGTATGATGAAAATATCTTGAAGTAATTAGGGCATTGGATGGAAGTGTCCCGATGGATATAACTAGGGAGTTTATTTGTGAGGTTTTTAGACTCAATGTGGTCATAGATAAGGTTATAGACCTTGCTTGTTTCAAAAGAAAATACAAGCAAGAAAAAAGTAGCTTCAAAGTGAAATGACCCCCTAGGTTTAGAAAGAAAGGCTTCTATGGAAAGTCATTGAGAATCCCTAATAACAAACATGAACCTTTTGATGTCAAGTATTTTGAAGACTATTTTAGAATAACATATTGGGAATTATGCTAGGTGTTGGGAGAAGATGCACACTCAAAAATGGAGATACTTGTTATGTATATATTTGTTGATATACAACATCCCTTTTGTCAATAGTGACTTTGACCATGCCAACTTTTTAGTTGAGGCTATTCACAATAAGTTGGTGGACATTAAGAGAAGGAAAAGTAGTAAGGAGTCAAAGGTGAATTTCAAGTGGTATTATCTCCTTTTACATATGCTTTTGTATAAAGGGAAAGATCACTTTAGTAGAGTTTTACAATTGAACATGAAAAATAAAGAGGGTAACGATCTCCCAGTTCAATGTTGGACCCATATTTGAGACAAACATTGTAGTGATTCCTACTATGGTTTTTGAGAATTTCTTTGTAAGACAAGTCATGGCAAGGTTGGGTCTACCTAGAATTAGATTGCACATGGAAATTTTGGATTTCCTTAGGCCCAAACATAGGAGGCCAGACTTAGGAGTACAACATAACTATCGAGATGATTACCTAAATGACACCCAAGCCCCCCATGTGTTATTAGAATTTATGGGTGCCCTAAAGCCACCCATGTGCTACCTAGATATGTGTCACCCAAGTTGTCATTCATAGAAATTATATGGCAATTGAATGAGACTAATCAACTTCATTTAAGGAAACAAAAGAAAGGATTTTTTCCCCTTATGTTACTGCCTTTTTAGATTTCACTTTAACCAGAGACGACTTAGGTAGGCTGAAAGAAATTCTTGGGGAATACAATATATTTTAGTTAGAAGTTAGGGATTTTGACCCTAAAGGTTTCATACATGAGGTTAAGAAAAGTATCAAAAGGTCTGATTTTTCCATCAAGTTGATGAAAACGAAGATATCATAAGAAATTGCGAGGATGAATATGAGGTAAAAAATAGAAAGGAAAAATGGATTGCATTCATCAAGGAAGAGGTTTCCAATATAGAGAATGATAAGGATTATCATGGAGCATTTTCTGATATTTTTGACCCAATTGGCAAGATTGAGGCAGTGTTGAAGAATTTTGATAGAGTTGTAGGTAAGGCCCTTATCTTGGAAGAGAAACCAACAAAGTGGCCTAGAACCGAGCTCTCTATTAGAAAGCCCCAACCCCAAGGGTCTATTATTAGAGAAAATGTGTAATTAGACCCACCACATGTCACCCCCTCTCCTTCACCTCAAACAATTAGTGTGGATTTTGATTCTCACCTAAGAGAGAAACCATAGAAGAGGATGAAAGTTGAGCAACCACCATTGTTGGTTGAAAATCCTGTCAATCCAGGTGAAAGTGAAGATGTTTGTATCACCATGGATGAAATTCAACAATATATGCCATCCCCCCAAGACCAGATATTGTTGGACTTCTTCAAAAAAGGTTCATGTTGGACATGGCTATGAGGAGAGATAGCCTCAATGATGTGAGGGAATTGGCATTGTTCATAATTCATATCTAATGAGTTTATAAAATTTTAGGAGTTTAAAGAGTTTGTTTTGATATCAAAGAGGGAAGAGTACCTTAAAAGATTTTGGTTGGCACAAGCATATGTGCATAGAGAAAATTATGATGAAGTAGCTGCAAAGGTAAGGGCATAAATGAATTTTGAGTCCAAAAATATTACTCTTGAAAAAGGGAGAAGAATGGTAGAAGATAGTGGATTTATATTGCTCCCTGAATGGGACATTACTTCTACAATTGTCTTTGATACTATTAGGAAACAAGAAGGAGAATTTTTCTCCACAAAAGAGGAAGCAGAGATGGCATTGTCGGGATCAGCATTGAACCCACAGTGGGAAGCCCTCACAATCTGGGACCTTTCTCCAACTACAAGGAATCCTACAATTATTGAAGCATCAAATGGTAAGGGTATCAAAGGGATCTTGATTGTAAAGAGGGTGTCTAACACCTCTTTCCCTAAAGTTGTTGCATTAGTGGTAGATGTTGCTAAGTTTAATGAAGCTAATGTTTGAAGGTTGCAAGATAGACTTAATACAATGTTGAAGGAACATAATAATCTCATGGAAGCTTACACCCAACAACAGGTATTATTGGCTTAGAAAACATCCCTTATTGAAAGTGTGCAAGAAGCAGGATCCTCTTCTATAGTTCCCCCTGCTCATGTGATGATTGAAAACGTAGAGATTAAAGAAAACATTCAAATTCTAGAAGAGAACTTGAAGAATGCTCAACTGAATCAACAACAGAAGAATGTTCTTGTAATTGCAACATGCATCCTAGAGCACATACTATCTAAAATCTTAAAGATACCCATGTGTCATATATGAATTTGAGATATTCCATTACTAGAATAAGTGGGGATCAAAAGTGACTCAAATGTATATTTGAACAATGGAATCTTAGATTTTCATATTTGGAAGGTATGTATAAGGGATATACAAACACATCTAATGCCCCACCTAGTATCTATCTTACTTTTGAGATTGTCAAGATGGCACAAAATCATAAAAGGTATTTGGAAAGTATAATTGAAGCTACACGAGAAAAAATGAACTTTTTCATAAATGTTGACAAAAGGGTTGTACCCGGCCTATTAGAAGATAATGGGGAGTTGAAGAACCTAGAGAAATTGAAGGATAGTTTCAATATTTTAATCCCCACACTCCTCCCTCTAATTTGCAAAGATGACAAAGTTGATTTAAATCAACTTAATTCCTATTCAGAGAGGATGGTCAATGCAGAACAAATGATGGAATTTTTTTGTAGAGAGGCCAGTTATTTACTTGATGTCAAGTATCATCAAAATTTGGATAATTTAAAAAAGCTCTTAGCTCATGACTGACTTTCTAAGGATATGTTTAAGGCATGGAATGAAAAGTATAATTGGTTACCCAACCTATGAGTGGATCCATGCTTTTATTCATATGCCTCTTGTTTAAGATTTTGGTTTTCAAAAAGGTATGGGATGAGGTTATTTACTTCTTTGCTTGTTGCTTCCCTTATGTTATAAAAGGGAATCCTGAGCCTCATTCAAATTTTCAAAGGGTTTTGATTTTTTGATCTTTCATCTCATTCTCTATAAGCTCTTTTTGCACAATTTAAGCTATTTGATAACACAAACAGGAAATGTCATAATTTTTTTCTATAATAACAAAAGATGACTCAAATACTTAATTGTATTTCTTTAATTTTGAATATTGGTCTATCTTGCTCTCTAGTATTGTATTCACTATCTTTTGACTCAAAATAATCAAGGGTTATTTATAAGTTGTCATATCACATCATGTGTTATGGATGTTGAATTTTTAGCTTCTGTTCAAGGAATGGATTAATATTCCTTTCAGTTATTTATCAAAGTTTGTGTTAATGCAATAGGAATTTTTAGGTTTGTGTGATAAGTGTTTTTCTTTGCTTGGTTTCTCATTGTAAGGTGGTGAGGTTATAAGAGTCCATGAGTTGGTCTATTTTAGGAGTACATTTCATTTTATGACTCAGTTGTAGATAAGGCACTGATCAAAATAATTCATAAAATTTATGAAGATTGATGCAGAATCACATATCAAGTCAAAAATCAAAATTTTACTTTACTGCAAATTTTATGTTTTATGCACAAATCCATGCTAGCAAGGAAACATTAAGCATTGAGTTGAATGATGAATCACTAAGTACATGTAAAAATTATTAGTATGACATAATTAAAATATGAAATAATTAATAATATGTTAATATATTCAATATGATCCACAATTTCATGGAATACAATATAAAATATCATCAACTATAGTTTGGAATATGATTGATGAAGTGCAGTATAAATACCTAAAAACTACTAATTCAATTCTATTTTCCAAATCAAGTCAGGGTTATTACTCTGATATTGAGATAAAGAGTCATCTTGATTCTGAGTTTGGTCCTCATTTTATTCACCTTGCATACATTCACTTAACTACATCTCAAATTCAACATTCATTGTGTCACTATCATTTGTGCCACTGTCAGTGCCACCACTACCAGCATTTGAAGTGTTGCACAACCATATTCTTTCATATATGGACTTCTCAATTGTCAGTGCCCTTTTAAAAGGAATTTTTTTGACATTATATGTAGTTCCAAACACCCTCAAACAATTTTCCAAATTCTTGTCTAGTTTGTTTCTTATCTTTGATTTCAAAAATCCCAATACACTAAAAAAATCTCTCATCCTCCACCGACCCCAATATCATTGTTGTCATAAATCAACAAGTTTGAAATATTTTGATATCAAATCACGTAATATTTCACTATGACCTAAGGTTGTCCAAGCCCTTGTTATTAATCCCACTTCCATGGGATTCTCCATGGACTAAAATTTGTCCATCATACTTAATGCAAAATGCCTAGATTGTTCTCTAAGATTATTTCCATTTATATTTCCTCCTATTATATGTCCATTGTATTCTAAACTTTTTGAAAAAAAATCGGCCAAGGTATTTATTTTTTGATGAAAAAATCATAGGCTATCTTCGTTGCCTTGAGTCCAAAATTGAGTATACATAATGGACATGGCTTCAAGTATTTCATCTCAAGGGAATCATTCATAAATCTACATGGAAAGAGATTTTTCAATATCCTTGATGATTGGGTTAAATACAATGAGGGTTTTCTTAGAAATTCTGATGATTGGGATAGAGAAGCAAAGGATCCATATGACCTCAGTGCCAAATACGATGAACTAAATAGCAACAGGGATATGGAAAGGTAGAGGGCACAATAGAGAGCAGGAGGACCTGCTCATGCCTAGGAGGGGGAGAGTGATGAGGTATAAATAACCTCATGATTATAATTAGCCAAATACAATTCCTTGTTTCTACTAAACACTTTAACCTTCCCAATTGTTTATTTTTAGGATTAATAATTATTTGCTTTTTGTAAAAAAATGTATAAATCTTTATTTCCTAAATTGATTGAAATTAGCTAACTAACATTGATATAATGGTGTATATTTTAGTCATTGTACATGACATTATGCACGACCGAGTGGAATTTAAAGTGGACTTCAAATAGTTGAAGATAGAGCATTGGAAGTCTAGGCGCCGGAAATTTAGCCATGCATAGTGGAACAAGTCCTTTTAATGCTTTCTATTTAGTTTTTGTTTAAAAAATTTATGGCTCCACTCCAAGCCTTTAATATATTTTATGTTATGGACCTTAGTTTGTTGGTGTAGGACCCTAAATCTGAATTGGATCAAAAACAAAAACCATTAGTATTGTTAGTAAACCAAAGCAAACCAAAAGATCCCCTATAAGATTCATTTAATCACAAGAATGATGCCAAAGAAACAAGCAAACATAGAAGGGCATCATTCTAATGAATCAAATATAGCATCTTATAGTGGATTGGTGTCACATGTGCTAGTGACCCTTTCCCAACCCTTGATCAAAGCTTAAGTTGTGTAAATGATGGAGATGATGGAGTGAAATGGACAAGTTCAAATCTCAAATGAAGAGAGTAACCTTGCATAAAATTGTGGAGGATTTGCTTGAGGATGATGCCTCTATTTAAGGATTTTCAAAATGCTAAGTGTTGAAGAGGGACCAATGTGGGACAAAGATCAAGCCCATAAGATAAGGCCACTTGTCAAGTGATGATTGGTTGATGCATGTGCAAGATTTGGGAAGAGTGCCCAAGAGGGGGAAATTTGAATTCAAATTTTCCAATAAATGATGAGTTTGACTTTGGAAGGGGACATGTAAGAGGCATGTAAGGCCTCATAAATGCTCTGTTGGGTGTACATGTCCACTTGGGGGGAGATTCAAACTTGGAGAATATTCTTCCTTTATGCCAAGTTGAAAATAAAGATTTTGATAAATCAATTAAATGCAATTTCATGTGCAAGTGGCCAAATCTAGAGAATGCAAGTGGGTGAGATTAGCATTAGATCAGGATTAATTAGCTAGGATGATGATGATTAGGTTAGCTTAATGGTGCTTAGATGATTTTGACTTTTAGGATTTAAATACTTGTTTTATTTAAATCAAAACAGGATGGAAGATGCATGTTTGATATTTTAATTAAATAAAGCTTGATTTATTTAATTAAACTATGATGTGAGCTTTTGATGATAAGAACCTGATTTACTAGGTGAATGTATGTGATGCATTTGATTTATTTATTGAGTGGATGAATATGACCTAGTTGAATGCATTATGTCAATTTGACGTGTCTACATTTTGCTCCTCTTTGAAGCAATGTACTTGTTGCGTTGGTTCAAAGAATAAACTTGTCGCGATTGAAATCAATTTTTTTTTTTTTTTGGATGCCCCAGCGGAAAGAAGTACATTGGTACATTGCCCCCTCGAGAGATCTAGCAAAAATATTCGATTTGAGGGTCGATCTCGCGATAAAGAGGTTCAAAATGGGTGGTTATGGATGATGATGCAAAGATGATTTCAAGATGCTTAGAATAACAAATCTATATTATCCTAAACAACTTAAATGTTGATATGATATGAGATGGATGAGATTGATGATGTGATATGCTATGATTATGCAATGGATGATTTATGAGAGACTAACATATCTATATGATGATGATATGTATGCAATGCATGTGAAATGATCGGTGTTTCCTATTATGTATGATATGGATGATATGTGGTATGCTGACAATGTTCTAGTTGCAAGATGGATGCATGATGTTAGCGTGGAAATCAGATATGACAAGAGGATCCAACAAGTCCATGATTGGTCAAGACTTTATTAGAGATGATGATGATAGAAGATGATGATGATAAATGATGATGATTTGCTTATCAAGGATTGGGATTTTCAAAGGGTCACTTACTTTATTTTTTGATAACATGCCTAAGTATGATGCATCAAGGTATAAAGGACCAAGATGATGTTGTACTTAGTGTGATGGACTTTGACTCAACAAGCAGATAGGAGTATTCTTGTTCATACTTGACATACGGAAACCTTGCTAGGGCGTACCTAACAAAGCAAGTATTCGCCAAGTTATTTTACAAGAACGTCCAACAAGCACAGAAGACAAAATAATAATGATTGTTGCCCCATTCCTATCTCTCTAAATCCTTCATTCAGATATCATCGAGAGGTCCTTGGAATGAGCGCAATAAGATAAATCAAAAGAAAATATCAAGTACATAAACAAGCCAATGTTCTTCATACCTCTAGCCAAAGGGATTTGTTTTGATAGGATAAGAATCCAAGGTGATATCCATAAATGATGCCCATTGTCGGAACGATATATCCTAGGACATGCATTGTACAGGATGATGATGGTTTGATAAGTTGATTGATAGGCTGTTGATATAAGGTCGATGACATGTTTGTGAATGATCAAGAGTTTGATTTTGTGTTCAATGGTTCGTTGTTTCGATTTTGATTTTACGATTGAAGCTTGATTTTGTTGCTTGCTATGATTGTTTCTATTTGTGTTGTCAAAGGATGAACGTGATGATCAATTTATTCTGGATGATTGATTATTGCGGGTGCAAGCGAGATGAGACGGATGGATTTTTTCAAATATTTGGATGTTTTTGACGTTTTGAAATGTTTTGAGGCTGTTTTTGGTGTTTTTTGAGATTTTACAAATGTTTTGATTTTTTGATTTTGCGATGTTTTGGGATTTTGATGTTTTTTGAATGTTTTTGGATTTTTGATGTGATTCGAATGTTTTTGGATTTTGATGTTTTTCGAATGTTTTTGGATTTTGATGTTTTTCGAATGTTTTTAGATTTTGATGTGATTTTGGATGTTTTTGTGTTTTGATGTCTCAGGGGCTGATCAGGGATTAGCCTTGCCTACGTTTAAGCTCAGAGACGACGTAGTTCGGATTTCAATGTTTTTGATGTTTTCTACTTTTTGAGTGTTTTTGGATTTTGATGTTTGGATATTTTTTTGGATTTTTGGATTTTCTGATGTTTTTGGATTTTCGCATGATTTTTGACGATTTAGATATGGACATGTGTGATGATATCAGTGCTCTGTTTATGATTTTTGTTGAAAACCAAGCTAAGGTTGATTGATCGGATCGATGGATTGATGATGATGATAACATTGTTGAGGATGCACAACAATGCAAGGATTGATTGATCAGGATTGATGATGATAACATTGTTAAGGATGCATAACAATGCAAGGATAGTGTTAAGCAACACAAGGATTGAGAATGATATCCCCAAGATGATGATGATTTGATCAAGACTGATGATGATAACATTGTTGAGGATGCACAACAATGCAAGGATAGTGTTAAGCAACACAAGGATATCTTGATGATGATGATTTTTTGATTGGATTTGATTGATCATGTTTGATGAAGCTTGGTTTTGAACAAAAGATGTTTGAATGATTTGATGTGACGTTGACGTGCAAATTAGATGCGACCGATAGTGATTGTTTGGATCGATGTTCGATGAAAGATGAAGCATGATAAGGAACATGTTCTCGTCAAAATCTGCCATGGGCTAGTGATTCAGATTTTTCTTCACAAGTGGTTGACCCATTTGATTTCATGTTTTCCAATGTTCGGATCGCCACATAAGTTGAAGGATATAGATCAAGATTTATTCCTCGAAGCAAGAAGCCAAAATCTGCCCCTAATGTCTAGTAATGTATGGAATGTCGCGAATGGATGCTCGGATAGGTGTATGGATGGATGGATATGGTAAGCATGCAAAGGATGCCAAGGGTTATCTTGTGATAAGATAAGGTGTTCGGATAACGAATGCTCGTTTGGATAATGCTTCATGGCTCAGATAATATAAGATAGGATAGGATCAATGAAAATGACCCATGTCAAGATGTTTACCGTAAGCAAGCATAAAGTGTGCTGCAAAATCTCATCAAGATCAAGATAACTAAGATGACAGATGCAGATAGATGCGAATGGATAAATGGCTCATGGATGAATGGATTAATTATGGCTAAGATGGATGGAATGCTCAATTTATTACAGATTGGATGAGATGCTTTCACCCGAAATGGCACACATAGATGCTCAATTCTACACATGACGCATGTTTGCCAGGTTTTCATCATGGTCTTGCCCAAAGCGCCGCCATGCGATTTTCACTAGAGGACAATTTTTTTCTCTTTACTGTTTTCAATCCTTTTTTATGATTTTTTTGGATTTTCATATTTATTTGTTTTTTTTGTATTTTTTCAATTTTTCTGAAAGATTTCATGCTGAACCACCTGGTGGTGTTGATGTAGATGCCCCTGTCATGACGTTCCATCGATATCTTGCTTGAAGAAGCTACTTTTCCAAGATATGTGCACTTGAATACAATTTTTTGGATTTCTGATCTGCTTCGTTGATACCAGAGTTGACTTTGTCTTTGTGCGCACATCGCGATAGATTGCCTTCTGAATCCTTATGATGAAGGGTTGTTGCCAATACACGGTCAATATAAGAATTGGATATTATGCGTGGAGGCATGGATGGAGTGTGTTTAGGGATAAGAGATGGATTGGTTGACAGTTTGGAACCTTTGACTCTCTAAACTTGGGAAGATGAGCAATGATGGATGGATACGGAAGTGTGCATGGAATTGGGACCAACTGCTCAATATACTTTGTACGTCGCTTGAAAAGCCTACTTTTTCTTTTGCGGACATTCTTGATGGATACTTTTCCCTTTTTGATTTTTCCCCATAGTTTCTTTGACTAATGGAGTGTGATAGGGATGATCTTTCTTTGTATTCTTTGGTATCCATATGTATTTGATTTGTCCATTATGCTTTGCTTCTTTTGCTTTGATAGCGTTCTTCGTACTTTGATTTAAATATTTCCTTTGATCTTGGTCCCAACTCGTGGATGGGGTGATGGGTGGATGAAGATTCATGGCGTGGCTGGTTGTAGTATTGACACTAGTTTCATCATAAGGATTCTTCGTGCTCCCTACGTTGACGTTTGCTTGAGACGAAGTTGCCCCTAGTATGGTGGAAGTAATACCTTCATGCCTTGATTCTGCCTTTTCTGAGAGCTTTTGTTTAGAATGAATTCTCTGATAAATGATCACCATAGGTGATGTTATTTCCATTTGTTGTTCTACTAACTCTGGAATATCTTGTTCTATTTGACTTGTTTCCTTGAGCGGATAATGTTGGATATCTTTATTCATGATGTCCTCAATCTGAATTCGGGATATATCTGATCTTGATGTTGATAACTCAGTTTGACTGTAGGAGTTGATAATCTGCTCTTTTTGTGCAGTGATGTTAGGAATAAATGGATCATGTTTTGAATAACGATCATCTATGTTTCCATCCAAAGAAAACATCTCATGGGTAGATGGAGGAGTATGGATATGATCATCTTGCATAGATAGGAGAGTGTCCATTAGATTATTGTAGTATCTTGAAGATACAAATTCTTGATCTTGAATGATTTTGAGTTGCTTTCGACATGCTTTAGATCAAGTTCTTGACATGGGCCAGCTTCAAAGGATGGATTTCTTACAAAGGACTTTTGGATGTCGACATTAGGCATGGTCAATTTCAAGGTTCCTTCAGCATCTATAACCATGAGGTCAAAGGGGATCAACATGTTTTGAAAATGACCATTGCTAGACCTTAGTGAAATATTTTGATCTTGCTTTGGAATAACTTCTTGAGATATGTCCTCTAACTCATAAGGCGATGTAGAGACATTTTCAATATGATCATTGGTCAACAGATCATGCATTATGTCAATTGGATCAAATAGTCCTAACACTCCTTGAAATAGATCACTAAAGAGTGGCTCTTGATGTATGGTGAGTTGATCATTGGATTGTGTAGATACATCCGTGCTCCTCGATGGAGAGGTTTTGATCATTTTTTTCGACAATTGCGGTGGAGAGATTGTGAATGTCTTCGACCATAGCATAAAGTGATGTTGATATTTCTTGAATTGGCTCATTGTCGAGTTTTGTTGGTGGATTTTGATCGTGATTCAAAAGTGACTCATGACATATGTCAATTCGATTATTGGATGAAGTAAATGTGTGTTCAGTGATGGATTGATCTTGATCCTTGTTTTCAATAGTTGTCATCTTTTGTGTTTGTGCTCGTGTTAGTTGGGTAGCTTGAGAGGCTTGGGCAACTTGAGAGGATTGTTTCACTTGTTTCACTTGTGTTGCTTGTTGCATGGCTAGATATTGTTGGAATCCCTTTTGAAAAGCAGCTTGTAATGTCGCGTTGTATTGGATTGATGTGGTGGAAATTGGTGGTGGTGGGGGTGGTGGTGAATTTAGAATCATGTTGGATGTAGTGACAAGTGTTTGAGATACGCTCAGAGCGATCATGGTAGTGAGAGGTTGAGATGTGATGGGTGTGATAGTGGTGTTTGGAATGATTGAAGGGATAGTGATGGTTGGAATGACCGAGGTGATAGGTCCTTGGGAGACCGTATTTTGATTGGTTGGGATCATCATTGTTGCTTGATTGGATACCATCCATTGGTGTGATGTCGATGGTATATTCAAAGGATTTGTTGTGATGGTTTGATTGACGTTAGGTTGATTGATTTGGGTGGATTTATTGGTGCTAGGTAAAGGGGGAAGCCCTAAACCAACGAATGATGTTGGTAATAGTGGTGGAGATTTCCCTTGGTGCAACGCCTCAACTATTTTGGAAAGTTTCGCAATTTGATCTCGCCAAATTTGTTCTTGATTTTGATCTTGACTCACTTGAGATAGTTGATTTTTCTTTTGTTTAAGCGTATTTGGGATGCCTACTTGCGGTTTTTGAATGGGATTATGGGAAAATTGACTTTGGATAATGTTCTGATTTGGGATGATGTTCAGATTTGGCATGATAGGATGAACATTGTTGGTATTGGGAATCATTTTTCCAAAGTTTTCTGAGTTAGGATTCATGTTTTGAAAACTTGCACTTGGTACATCCACATTTGGTTTGTAGGGATTTGGTGGAATGATGTTGCTCGTTTGAAGACTCATGTATTGATTGTTTGGAGGATAGACTTGTAAGTTTGGACTTTGATTTAAATCTATCATGGGGAGATGTGTTCCAAAATTCAGATTGGGCATACTCACATTCGTTGTGCTATTGATATTCATAGGAGATAGTGATCCTATGTATGGATGTGAGTTTCCATAATCCCATGATTTCGTGAGGCTTGGATAGTTTGGTTGGTTTGGACCGCTCATGATGTATGAATCTAGTTTATATTCCATGTTCTTCTTGTGTTTTGACCTTGTCGCAAAATTGACCTCTAGGCTTCTTAGGACCAATGATGAGATGAAGGATGAAAGGTGTAAATGATATGGATGTTGAACATTTAGGGACTTTGGATCAATGCTAGACTTAGGGATTTTGATTTTGATTGTTTGATGTGGATGATGAACTTTGTAAATCCTAAGATGTTGGATGTTATCTTAGGATGAACTTGTTCAAAGAGGTGATAATTTAACTAAGTGTACGTGGAAGGATTCATTCAAACACACCTAACTAAAAAAATGATTTTGATTTGGTTTAGAAATGTACCCAAGTCTAGGTAATGATGTTTGCAAAGATCTAAAGTTTTTTTGGTGGGATGGATTTGGATAAGTGTTTGGATGGATGAAGTGTTTGATTTGATCCTAAGAGACTTAGAGAGACTTTGTTTACTAGGCCAAGGTATTGAAGAACACACTTTTCTCTAAGAGCAATCAAAAGACCAATATGACCAAAAGATATCAAGCGCATGTGTGGGGTCCAATTCGTTATCTTTGCTTAATGAGTTCTTTTTACCAAAACAAACACTTGATTATGTTTCAAACTAAGATGTACAATGTCTTAATTTCTTTAAACCCCACAAGATATTTTATGTGGAAATTCAATGAACTTAAGGCAAGGGTTTTCCTATTGTTTACTCAAGAAGACAAATTGAGGTATAATCCAATGCTTAGGAACCTCTACGGATGTGAATCCCAAGGAAAGCAAGAATATATGGATTGAGTCAATGATATTTGTCTCAAGAGGGTTTGAAATTTTGAGAATCATGTTGAATGTTTGTTTGCAAAATGTTTTTGAATACAACACTGTGTTTTCAAACGAAGAACAATACAAGCCCTATGGATGTGTAAGACAATATTTGTTGATTCCCACTTGGACAAGTCCAGCTTCACGCTATCTCTAGTGGATGGTTAGATGCTTGACCCCACTGGCTCCCCTCCACGGCTCATTAACGTCAATCGGGGCAGCCAAGCATCAACACCCATGAAACTCCCATGGCATGCTTCCCATCTCTACTAGAAGACCGTAAGAGTGTGGGGTGGCTTCCGAACGACCGTTCTTGCACCAACAAATAGATTAAGGATTTTGGAAAATTCTTGCACATGGGTTCTAGTAAGGACTTTCCGTTCATGGAGATTGACCCATACGGCAAGAGTCCCCTTTCGGATCCATCCTGTCGGAGCCAACCACGTGATTATGGCGTTTAACCAAAACCCACATTTATATCCTAGCTGGAAATACTCTTGGCTTTAGAGTGTTACAGGTTGAGTCATTCCCTTGGGTGAGTACTTTTTCCCCAAGGCAGGCCCTCTAAGATAAACAAAAGCGAGCAAAGACACAATCTGTAACTCGATCGATCTTTGATAGCACAAAGAAAGAGAATGTACGCGAAAATGCCCCTACTCACACTCGCACAAGATGTTCAATTTTTAAGCCCAAATCAAAGTGTTTCAAAGCAATAAAATGTATTTTGAATGTTTCTCTTGCACCCTAGATCGCACGAAGTGCAAGGGGAGAGGATACGCACTCAAAAGACAACATCACACAATTTCAAGCACTTGTTCATTTTATAGCCTTCAAAGCAATTGTGAATTCGTTTTAAGCACCAAAAAGAAGTGTGAGTTTTGATTGTTCAATTCTTAACCTCAAACAAAATCTAGTGCATTTGTTCTAAGATTCATTTTAAGCCTTTTGCAATGAAAATCAAATTGTTTGTTTTAGACCCAAATGAAAATTAGTGTTCTAAAACGAAAAGATAAACAACTTCATGAAGTAGTGTTGATCAACACTTAAAGTGTTAAAAAACACATTGTGTTTTCAAAAAAAAAAACCATCCTCCTTTCGTCTTCGTTTGCTAGCCTCCTCCTTGTTGACTTTTTGCTTTTCTTGTACCTTGTTCACTTGCCTTTGTTCGCTTTTGGTACCTTTTCGCCTTCACTTTCGCTTGATTCCGATGTTTGACTTTGATATCAACCTATGAATAAAATCCGAGATTTATGTCAAGGAATCAATGAAAGCACATATCTTTTAAAGAAAATAAATTATAGCACTAGAAATCAGATTTTGAGAAAGCTTGTTAGAAAATTGATTTAAAGTTTTAATGCCAATCATCATAAACAAGTTGTTATGAATAAGTGGTCCAATTTTTGTAGTCCAAAGGTGTATTTGATGATCTTGCAAGAATTTTATGAAATGGATGAAAAATGAACCCTGCAAAATGTGTTAGTCCTTTGAAGTTTTGGAATGTCACGTACAAAGTGTTATATGAAGAAATTGACAGCCATGTTAAAACAGAGAATCATATAAACACATCATATATATGGAAAATAAATGAAATTTAGATGTCAAATGGTACTATGGCTTGCAATAACATTCTCTATGCTATCTCCACTTCTTTCTTTGACTTAGAGTCCAACACATTTAAAGGCGGGCATAGACTTTTAGTGATTTTGGACACCGAATCATATTAAATTTATGTCCAGCTGCGAATGGTATGTTCACACACCTTTGCACTCAATGTGCATGAATGAAGAAGTTGCTATCATGATTTCTTAATAGAAATATCCTATACATCTACACTGGTCATTCCCAACAGACAGAATTAATTCCCGAAATAAACGTGTTGTTTGACAATATCTCTGACTGGGATGTTGCGAAGCGCATGCAAAAACCTGCTCAAATACATATCAAGGACTTTTCACCTAAACTTGCGTGTTTTCAAATCTTTTCAGAATAAGATAAAATGGAAACAAATAAAATGAAAACCAGCCGCTAGAATATGGAATGTAGATCATGAGCATGAAATCACAAAACATTAAATATATGCGTGTCATTCTATCAAATGCAACGATCAGTTTGAGTGACAGAAAGCACCCTGAACACGCATTGAAGGAGTTTTTATTACCGTGTATATATCAAGTCATATGTCATCAATCTGTAGCAATGATAGCTCTCCAAAATCATTTAAAACCATATCATCTTCTCAAAATCTGGACAAGACAGGGCGTACAAAATTTGAAGTTGACAGAATAATAAGACTTAACGATTTAAAAGGCATGTTAAATGATTATTGAAGTTGACAGAATAATAAAAGTTAATGATTTCAAAGGCATGTTAAATGCTTCTGATCGATATTCCATGATTCAAAGTGTAAAATACAGGTTTACTACTGCCATAAAATAGATGGAAAAACCACGCCATTCACATAAAGTTTCAAATTAATGTAATTGGCAAGGTGTATAGCCATATTCTAAACCTTTGTCAGCATAAACCTATAAAAAACGTAGCTCCTATGACAAGAAATCTCAATCAGAGATTACATTACGGAATGCATTGATTGTAGAAATGGCACGCAAATTGACTTGAATACGCTTTAGAAACTTTTAAGCAAATGCAGCTGTCAGGTGTGATTTCGGAAAGAAAACTTGTAATGATATTTCGTAGGCGTACTCAGACAACAGTGAATCAAAGATGAATTACTTTGGCAGGTGTAAACCTTAAAAACAACATTCATGCTAATGCAACAGGTGGGTGTAAAGCTTAACTCCACAAATTTTACCAGTTTCCCGACTACGCCTTTCAAAAAAAAAGGACCTCTTTACACTTCCGCTGTTGACAAACGCAATTGGCAGGTGCAAAGATAATATTTGTTGTTTTCAATGATTGGGAAATGTGTTGCAGGTTGAGGCAGAAAGAACAAACAAATAGCAGAAAGAAGTGCACGACCAGCGACCAAGTTTGGAATACTAAGAAGGTGTGCAGTCTCGGATGTATTAGCACATTTGAACGTATAAATAAGGATTTCACATCAGACTTAAATATCCCTCAGGTTATTTTTTTTCTTCCTACATAGCTAAGGTTATAAATGCATCAAATAATACAATCACCTAGAGCGCAGTAGATAAAAATATGAGCCAAAATTTTAAAAGTTGCGAACAAATATGTTAATCCAATTTCTTGTGAATGCTACAAATGCAGAATAAAAGTCTTGAAACACAAGAAACAAAATAGAGCGATGAACCAAACAATAGATGCTGCAAATTTTGCATCAATAACTAACACAGAATTCTAAAACCCTGTCAAAAGGCAGCGAATGAAAGATTTTTAGAGAATCCAATAAATCCGTTAAATTCAAAATCTCCTCAATCCATTAGTGCCCTCCTTCTAGCGCCAAATGTAGGACCCTAAATCTGCATTGGATCAAAAACAAAAACCATTAGTATTGTTAGTAAACCAAAGCAAACCAAAAGATCCCCTATAAGATTCATTTAATCACAAGAATGATGCCAAAGAAACAAGCAAACATAGAAGGGCATCATTCTAATGAATCAAATATAGCATCTTATAGTGGATTGGTGTCACATGTGCTAGTGACCCTTTCCCAACCCTTGATCAAAGCTTAAGTTGTGTAAATGATGGAGATGATGGAGTGAAATGGACAAGATCAAATCTCAAATGAAGAGAGTAACCTTGCATAAAATTGTGGAGGATTTGCTTGAGGATGATGAAGAGGGACCAATGTGGGACAAAGATCAAGCCAATAAGATAAGGCCACTTGTCAAGTGATGATTGGTTGATGCATGTGCAAGATTTGGGAAGAGTGCCCAAGAGGGGGAAATTTGAATTCAAATTTTCCAATAAATGCTAAGTTTGACTTTGGAAGGGGACATGTAAGAGGCATGTAAGGCCTCATAAATGCTCTGTTGGGTGTACATGTCCACTTGGGGGGAGATTCAAACTTGGAGAATATTCTTCCTTTATGCCAAGTTGAAAATAAAGATTTTGATAAATCAATTAAATGCAATTTCATGTGCAAGTGGCCAAATCTAGAGAATGCAAGTGGGTGAGATTAGCATTAGATCAGGATTAATTAGTTAGGATGATGATGATTAGGTTAGCTTAATGGTGTTTAGATGATTTTGACTTTTAGGATTTAAATACTTTTTTTATTTAAATCAGAAAAGGATGGAAGATGCATGTTTGATATTTATTTTAAATAAAGCTTGATTTATTTAATTAAACTATGATGTGAGCTTTTGATGATAAGAACCTGATTTACTAGGTGAATGTATGTGATGCATCTGATTTATTTATTGAGTGGATGAATATGACCTAGTTGAATGCATTATGTCAATTTGACATGTCTACAGTTGGTTAGTTAAAATTTTGTTAGAAGACTTTTTCAATGGTGATCTTTTAGCATCTAAAATCTAGGATTTTGTTACCAGTTTAGTATATATATGTAACCGCCAAAAACAATGCATACTTGATACCATTATGTTGTTATAATATGTTTTAAACTATGTCTGTGTTACACTTTTCTGATATGAATAAAATAAAATTTTCTAGTCTTATTATGATTTACTAGTTATGTGTAATGGAATTATCATGGATGGATTCATTTTCAAGATACATAAGTACATGTAATCTAAGTTAAGCATAGAAACACCCAAGAGATGGCCACTCGAGGGAATCTCGTAGAGTAGATAGATAAGTATTTTCATTTTTAATTATGTTAATTTTATTTTGTACATGATAAATGTGAATGAATGCTATTTGTATGTATCAAGCTCTGTCAATTATTCCCGTAGGTCATAGTTTAAGTTTGCAATCTTTTAGTTTGAAATTCTGGAGCATTCACTCTGGTTGTCAATTATAGGTTGTTAAGTTTACTTTCTATTAACAGATAGTTGTTAGTCATTAGTTGTTTTCATTTTAATTTTACAGTTTTACTGCAAGTATTTCTTTTTAGGTAATTTATATGCTTCCTAGTTTAATCGTCTTTTGCTTCCTAGCTTAACAATCTCATTCTTTCTAGCTTGAAACAACTTTACACTTTCTATTTAAACGCTTTCTAGTATAACTTTTGTTTACAATTGTTTCATAGATTCAAAAAATATAAGAGAGTTAGCCAAGATGTCCCCTATTGCATACAACCTTCAAACACTACCTGGTCGATATAATTGATGCATTTTCAACTAAAGCGATAGGACCTAACAACAATTTGTCACTTTTTTGGTGTCGTTGTTGGGGAACCTTCCTTTTCTAGTGTTAATAGGAGATTGCTTGAATACCTCTTTTAGAAGAAAAAAAATTCCAAGCTTCTTTTTCTGCATGGTCAGGAAACGAGGCCCACATGGAAGATTCATACCAAAACACCCCCCAAAAGACATTCTAACCACAAGTAGGGAGGTAGAAGTCACAACTAAAGAACTTATAGAAGAATTGATCCAGCAGGATCAACGTGAGACCTCCCAGTATACCCCAGAACTTTAGCCATTCGAGCAAACCATTGTAGAGGAAAGAATTCCTTTGCATACCCTAGAATCTCAGCTATTAGAGAAATTTTTTGCATAGGAACACATTCTTTTCAATGCCATGGGTGACCGTAGAAATGGCACTAACCCAGCATGGGGAGCACACACATTCACTTATCCTATTGATCTCAATCAAGATGACAATACACTTATGAAAAACATTTCACCAACCTTCTTACCAACTTTTAGAGGTTTATCCTTTGAAGACCCTGACCAATTCATATAAAGTGTTGTGTCAGACGTATGACTACAAAAATGATAACCAAAAACTAAAAAATTTTCCCTCCACCCTGAAGGATGTTGCAATGCGTTGGTTCATGGGATTAGCTTCAAGGTCGATAACCTCTTGGGATGATATGGAGTAACTTTTTGGAAAAATACTAGAGCTACTATAGAGTTAGTGATAGGAAAAAGGAGCTAGTCAGTGATAGGAAAAAGGAGTTGTTCAAACTAAGGTAGAACAAAGATGAAAGCCTAGAAGATTACCAGGATAGGTTCATATTCTTATCTAAATGATGTGGAAAAGAAGCCATGAGTTTGGAAATTATAAAGACTATATTTCTCAAGGGACTTGATGAAGATGCTAGGAGAAGCCTAGACTTAATGGGAAAAGGAGATGTATCCCAACTTGGAATCGATGATATCACTAAGTTATGCCAGAATTTCTCTCGTACTCGAGGAGATATTCATAAATCTAATCTTTTCAGAGGTTCCAATGAAATAGGTAAACTACATGAGGAGATAAAAAATATCAAGCCTGACATTCTCGTTCAATTAAACACCACACTAGATGGAATAGATTCCAAAACATGTAATCTTGAGACCTTATCCATCTATTTTCCTAGGTGTCAAAACAAAAATCTATTAAGAGAATGTCTCTTGGATAAAGTTGACATTTTCCAAGTTTGTGAGAAGATTCATGCTACTAATCAATGTGAGATCCTAAATGCAATTAAAAATTCCAAGAAGAGGACAACTCATATTGAAGAGGAGATTAATCTTGTGAATCAAAGACCCAAAGAGATTTTATCTTACGGATAGAACTCAAATCTCGCCTAGTGACCCCAAAATAATTGGAATAATAATCAATGGGTGACACCTTGGCCTCAAGCACCACCTAACTATGAAGCTTATCCTTGGGGACCACCTAAATGGGAAAATCAGTCCTGGGGAAACCCCCAATGGCCAAACCAAACTCAACAATAATGGTATCCTCAAAATTTTGCTCCTCAATGGAATCAACCTCAAAATTAGTTTTACACTGGGCCTTGGAGGATGCCTAATCCTTAGTAGAAACTTTTACCAACCCCTCAGAACCTTCAAAAAAGTGAGCAGGTTAACCAACCCCAACTCCCAGCACAACCTGTCCCTAATCCAAAGAATAATCAAAAAAATACCCCAGTGTATTCCACAGAACAAGAAAATATGACTAGACTTAATGCTATCCATTGTGGAAACCTACAATTAAGGTGAGGAAAAACACTCCATTAGCCTAAAATAGTTGAGATCCTGGATGAGTTGATTAAACAATCTGTTGAAACAACTAATACATCTTCCACACCTTAGAAAAAAACCCAGTGAGTAATCAAGACAAGACCCTTCCACAATCCTCATATGGAAATTTTGAGTTACCTCAAGAGGAGGGTGGTCAGTGTCCAACTGATCCTTTAAAGGACTCCACCTTGAAAGAGAAAAATCAAGCACCTTTTTCGAAGTGTCTCAAACCAACCACTTTGAAAAACCCTCTGGAAATGACCTTATCCACTGAAACTGCACTGATATAAGAGATTAAACAACTTCAAATTGAGGTTCCTTTGTTACAAGCAATAAAAGAGATCCCCGAACTAAACCAACTAATCAAACATTTTTGCATCAAAAAACCAAGAAGGAAACCAAAACAAATTAATAATGTTCACATAAACAAATATCTAACTGACTTTTTGGCTGGAAAAACCACAGCTACAAAATATGATGATCCAAGTAGTCCACTTATAGCAGTGACAATCAATGAAGTAGCAATACCTAACACACTTTTGGACCTAGGAGTGGCCATTAATGTAATGATGATCAATGTTATGGAGAAGTTGGGACTCATTGATTTACATCCCACAACTACAATGTTGTAGATGGCAAATCAATCCATAGCTATTCCCAAAGGTGTTATAGAAAATGTTCTTGTTAAGGTTGATGGTTTGGAATATCCAGTAGACTTCCAAATAATCCAGTCCCTCACACCAAAGGACAACTATCTGATAATCCTAGGAAGACTATGGCTGGCTACAGTTGTAGCCAAGATTGATTGCAGGGATGGAGGAATGACCATTTCACATGACCATTTCAATAGTAAACATTTATTCATGTATCCCCTCACTAAACATGCCAAACATAACAAAGTTTGGGTTAATGAACCAGACGGTCCCAACGAACAAGAGAATCTAGCCTCACTTGCAATGGTATTAATTAAACAACATGGTGAAGAGTTGGAAGATGAACTAGAAAACAATATGGAAAATCTTACCATAGATTCAAGTGATGAGGAAATGGTAGATACAAAAGAGATTATAGGGAAGCCAATCAATGTTGATCATACTGAATTTGATTACACTAGCTTCATGGGATTACCTTGTCCTCAAGCTAATATCATTCAAAAAATGGATCACTTCTTCGAAGATATTGCCAAACTCCATAGAACCATACCACATAGCTTTCCTCTCAAAACTTTGACTAGAGAATTTTATACTATCACCTCTAACCATCCAGGAGTCAAAACCATCATGTTATTACCAGGAAAAACTTTGATTATCAACAGTTGGTTGATAGATCCAGAAGAGCACAAATTGTTTGATGTTTTGGTGAATAGATCTAAAGCTTTTGCTTGGGATTATATAGACATGAGAGTAATAGACCCAAGTTTTTGTACCCATCACATCTATACTAAGGATGTTAAAACTTTTCATCAACCACAAAGAAGACTTAATCCTGCCTTGAAAGACATTATTAAAACAAAAATTGAGAAACTCTTGTAAGTAGGATTCATCTATCCCATTTCTAACAGTAAATGGGTTTTGCCTCTAGTTGTGGTCCCAAAGAAAAATGGGAAGTGGAGAGTGCACGTTGACTATAGGGAACTTAACAAAGCTACCCGTAGAGATTACTTCCCTCTACCGTATGTAGAACAAGTCTTGGATAATTTGGTTGGAATGAAGTATTTCTCATTCCTAAATAGATTCAATGGATATAACCAAATACAAGTAGCAACAGAAGACAAGGAAAAAATAATTTTTACTTGGCCCTAGGGAGCATTCACATAACGAGTCCTTCCCTTCAGGCTATGTAATGCTCCTGCAACATTTCAAAGAGCTATCCTAGCAATATTCGTTGAGATAGTGAATGACTATGTGGAAGTCTACATGGATGACTTCAATGTGTATGGGTCAACTTTTGATGAAGGCCTTCAAAATCTAGACAAAGTATTGAAGCGATGTGAGGCCATCGGCTATCCCTAAGTCATGAAAATGCCTAATAATGGTAGAACAAGGGATAGTGTTGGGACACCACATTTCAATTGAAGGGATAAAAGTGGATCCTAAGAAAATTGAGGTAATACAACTTGAGACTCCAAAAAACCAAACTGATGTTAGAAGTTTCTTAGGACATATTGGATAATACCAAAGATTCATAGAAAATTTCAGCAAGATTGCATCCCCTATGTTTTCCCTCCTTCAAAAGAATGTAGAGTTTGTCTAGATAGCAGAGTGTCAATCATCATTTGAGATCATTAAGGAGAAACTCATCTCTGCTCCTATCCTACGTGGACCTAATTGGAACCTTTCATTCCATATTTGTGCAAATGCTTCTGATGATGCTATTAGAGTGGTTTTAGGTCAAGAAGATGAGCATGGGGGAAAGTATGCTATCTATTTCATTAGTAAGAATTTGACTCCCACTAAACAGAATTATACCACCATAGAGAAAGAATTTCTAGTTGTAGTACATTCAATCAAGAAATTTTGATATTACATTATAGGGTACAAAGTGACTATGTTCACAGACCATTCAACTATCAAGTACCTAATGAACAAACCTTTAGTAAACAAAAGGATAATTAGGTGGTTATTGCTTCTACACGAATTCAATGTGACCATTATTGACAAACTTAGAAAGTTCAACGTAGTTGTAGATTTCTTATTACAGATCAAACAAGACAATAGAGATTGTGCTCCTATCTGGGATGAATTTATAGATGAAAATTTATTTTCCATCTCCATTAAAACCCCTTGGTTTGCTGACATCGCCAATTACTTGGCCACTTCAAATTTTCCACCAAAATTTACATCAAAACAAAAGAAACACCTCGTTCGAGAAAGCGCTCTGTTCAAATGGATTAATGGAATATTATTTTGATTTGGTCCTGATATGGTTTTACGATGTTGTGTCAAGGAAGATGAAACATATAGCATCCTTAGAGCTTTCCATGATGACCCCTCCAAAGTCCATTACTCTTCCAAGAGGACATCCCATAAGATTTTGGGTGTAGGATATTACTAGCCCTCTATGCGTAAAGATGTAAAAAAATATGTTCATCATTGTGAATAATGCCAAAGAGTAGGGAGACCCACTGCATCCAATGAAATTCCTCTAAAAACCCAGTAGTCCTTGAACCATTTGAAAAGTGGGGATTGGATTTTATTGGTCCTATAGACCCCCCTTCACAAGGAAAAGAGTATATTTTGGTATGTACCAACTATTTGACCAAGTGGGTAGAAGTTTAAGCTCTAAGAGTTGCTAGGGAAGAACAAGTAGCTGACTTCCTGTATAATAAGATTTTTCTCAGATTTGGAGCCCCTAGAACAATTGTCACAAATCAAGGACCCTAGTTTATGTCCAAAGTTTTGTTAGCCTTCACTTATCATTTCCAAGTAATCCATAAGAAGTCATCACCCTATCACCCTCAAGCAAATGGTCAAGTAGAAGTCACTAACAGGGAGCTTGAGAATATTCTAAAAAAAATAGTTTCATCAAGGAGAAAAGACTAGGCCAAAAAACTACTTGAAGTCATTTGGCCTTATAACACAACTTGGAAATCAACCACTGGTTTTAGTCCATACAAGTTAGTTTTTGGGAAGAAACCACTTCTACCCATTGAATTTGAACTTCAAACCCTAAGAACAACAATGGAGTTAGGCTTAGATCTCAAACGAGCCCAGGTTGAAAGAGTCCTACAGCTTAGTGAATTAGATGAACTTTGTTTAGATGTTGTCCACCAAATTGAGCTAGTTCAACACCAACAAAATTACTGGCATGATAAACATATAAAGGAAAGAGAGTTCTATAATGGGGATTGGGCACTGTTATTCGATTCCTAATATAAAGATCATCAAGGGAAAGTGAGGACTCATTGGTTGGGTCCATATGAAATTTTTAAAGTATTTTCAAATGGAGTAGTGCAACTCAAGCCCATTAATGGTGACACTTGAAACCCGTTAGTCAACAAACATAGATTACGTATTTACCATAAACCAATTAATGAGGAATTTACAAGGATGGTAGAAATGTAAGGTGAAATTCAATGCATTGAATCTGCTATGACAGAGCCAATGGAATGTTCAGATTAATATTCACTTAGTCTAAAAAAAATATCATGTGTATGCATTTGTAATTACTTCAAGGCATTTCTCTTGAATTTTTCATCTTTTGGACTTAGCTAAAATTCATTTTTTGTTTTGTAGGACATCATGATTAATCAAATACAAATTCTAGAGCATCTTGCTGCAATGCTCCAGTTTTTATAGGCTCGATTGCTACGATGCTCCGAAACTTGCATGCCTGACTGGTGTCATTCCCTATTTTTTTCCTACAGTCTGGTGCATCTTCCAATGATGCTCCCAAAATTCTAAGTCCAAAGTCCTTCATTTTGCTTCCTTCTTTTGATAACATCTTCGTCGATGCTCCAGAAATTTTCTTGTTCCATTTTGGTTATATTTTTCCAGCGATGCTCCAGAATTTTGTTGTTTCTTCCTTTTGGCGACATCTTTTGGCAATGCTCCAAAAATTATACTTTCTTCTTCCAATGGAATTTTTTGGCGATGCTCCAAAAATTTTGTTGTTGCTTCCAACTGCATCTTTCGACGTTGCTCCAAATTTTTTGTTGTTGCTTCTAGATGCATCTCTTAGAGATGCTCCAAAAATTCAGTTGCTATATTTTGGTGACATCTTTCAATGATGCTCCAAAATTTTCTTTTTCACTCCAGTTGCATCTTCTAGTGATGCTCTGAAATTTTTCCACTTCACTTTTTCATTTTGGGCGCATCTGTCACCATGCTCTAGAATTTTTATCCTCATCTCACCCACATCTTCTAGCGATGCTCCAAAATTTTGTAATTCTCTTCCTTTCCAAAAGCTTTGATATTTCTAGCGTCATACACATTCTCATCATTACATATCGCCATCACCTTCAAAATCCATGCCCTTCATTGCCATCTCCTATCATAATAAATCAAAATTAGTATGGCTACTTTCCATCATAATAATTATGTAGCCATCCCATCCTCATTCATAATAAATTCATCACCACCCTCGCCATCCCATTGGATTATACTGTTACGTCAGCAAAGGTAATCTATTTTCAAATCAATGATGGGACGTAAGGTATGTACAACTTTGACTTTAAGTAGGTAATTATTGTGAATAAAAATAAATAAATTGGCACGTTCCATCACCTCTTTCCAAACTTAGTAAATTGTGTGGATTGTACGTTTTCTTGAGGTGTGATAGTTTTTGTGCTTTTTCCCATGCAAAGTAATAATAAAAGTATTTTGAATCCCAAATGCAAAAATTAATTCATGTCCCATCAATTGTATCAAAGTACAAGTGGTTGCAAAGTTTACATTTTCTTCGCTCTGCATTATAGCTTTGTTTAAACAGTTTTTTGAGCACCAACATTTAGTAGAAACTAAGCAAAACTACAAAAAAGACACAGTATAGGAGGAGCTAAGTGAAAATCAGAGCTAGCTTCCACAAATAATTTATTAGCACTGAGTAAAATTTCATAACTATTTTAGAGGGTTGGGTGGCTAGAGTTTATGAAGAAATTTGAGGGACACAATGAACATATGGTAAAAGAATTTGTAGAGAATTTCTCGGATGATCAATCTATAGTACATGGCAATAGATTGAAGGTAAGACCTCAAATCATTTCCTATTTATCTGGTATTAGAAATGAGGGTATAAATTTTTCAGAAACCACCAATATTTATTATAAGAGAATGGTAGAAATTTTTAGTTGGGAGGGTGAACCTAGTCCTTTGCTTGTTACCACTGGGGGGAAGAACAAGGGATTTCAAAGAATTTCAATTCTAGAGCCATGTAGAACATCAGTGGCTTGGATTATTAAATATTTCACATGTGAGGGACAAAGTGATTTCATAGTAGGTCCACCTTTCTGGCTATTCATTCATTTGTGCCATGACGCTGGAAACCCTGAATTTAGGGTTAATCTTCATGCATTTCTTAATGATTCTATTGTTAACATGATAGAAAGATTCAAAATTGGTTCAGGGTTGCTAAAACATCATGGACTTATCCATTTAATCTGTAAACATCACTTCCAAAGAAAAATGGAAAAAAAACTTCAAAATTTTTAAAAACCAGAGCCCACAAGGCATTTTGAAGAAGGTGAATCATCTAGGCAGGTGACTCAAAATTTGGAAGAGCTTTCCCCTAAGCCTCAATATGTTTTGAACCTCAACATGCCAAAACAACTCCTAACGGAAAAGCATCGAAAATTTCACCCAATATTTCAAAAGCCCTTGGAAATCAAGAAAATGTAGACATAATAAATTTTGGAGATGAGGGTACTCCTTGTAAGAGGAAAAAGAGGTCTAAAAAAAATTGCAAACACCTCCTTTAAGGAGAAGTAAGTGATTGTCTACTAAAATTAGTGGTGTCGTAGCTTGTGATCAATTGCATGCCCCTAAAAGGAAAAGGCATGATTGCCAACCACATAATATTGAAACCCAATCATTAGAAACTGAGGTTCAGTCATGTGAAGAAGCAACAAAAGAAAGTGAAAAACAAACCAGTAAATCCTCTAAGGCTGAGGCAGAGGATGTGCCACTTCAGTCAAGACAAGTAGAGGTAGGGGAACAATTCCCGCACTATATGGGTGTTGAGGATGAATCTAACGAACAATTGTCTCCCCTGGTTGCCAATATTACTGAAAAAGGTTCATTTGAGGTACATGATGAAGAAAATATAACTAGTAATGATGTAGAAATTCTTAATTTTCCTTTTTCTAGCAATATAGAGGTTGAGAAATTTGATCATAAAGAAACAAAGTTAGAAGAATTAAAAGAAAAAATTATTCAGTTGAAATGTAAATTGAAGCAAAATGAAGAACAAATCAATCAACAACATGAGGAAATAGATGTACACACTACTATTTTGAAGGAAAGAGATAAAAAAAAATTGCAACTTTTAAGATTCAAGTAGAACAAAAAGATTAAATTATTGAAGATTTGTAATTTTAGGTGCAACAATGGAATGAGGAAGGTAAACAATATTTGACAATTTTTTTTGAAAAAGACAAACAAATTAAAAGTTTAATTGATATAATTTGATGCAATCACTCACAACTTTTGTAAAAGAGCAGGAAAAACAGAAATCTGAGCTCAATGCATCCTTGAGAAATTTTTTTGAGTTAGAGTAAGATTTTCAAGAAGTTAAGATAAACCAAAAATAGAATCAAAGGAAATATAGACTGAGCCAACCCAGATGGAGTGGTTCCAAGTCCACATTCCCCCAATGCTGACAAAATGGATGGAGAGGTGTTATTTCTTGAAACAAGCAAGGGCAGAAAATGATAGGTTAAAGAAGGAAATAGTTTTATTTGAAGAATCATATGATAGGCTTTATCAAGCTAAAACAGATGCATGCCAAATTGGGGAATTATTATTAGCCTATAGGAGACTTTCCAGGTTGTATTCTATGTTTTTGAATGAGCAATTATTAAGATGGAAACTGTTGAGAATTTCTTGCAATCTGCCTCAAAATACAAATGATGAGCAATTTGTAAAAGCATTTAAAGAAGAAAAACCTATTCAAAAAAACATACTATGTGAATTATTTGTATACAATTTGTTTTTAGAAAGGCATACTAATTTCTTTGTCAATCTCTTTGTTGGGGAAGTAAAACTCAAAACATTCATGTCCACTATGCAAAATCAGATTCAGTGGCAGGAAAGGACCAAAGAGTATTTACAGGAAGAAAGGACCATGGGATTACAAATGAGATACCCTAATAGAAAACCCTTTGCCTTTAAAGCTCAATTCCAAAGTATTAGGATCCATGAAGCTACACGAAGTATAGTGACAATCTTCTGATCTATTTTGAGCATTTCAAAGTTTAGTGGCTAGAATTGATAGAAAAAGCATGGAGTTCCTATGAGAAGAGGTACACTCCTCTCCCTATGTACCATGAAAAGAGGGAGGTGATTTCACCTACCAATATTAAGTGTTCCTACAAAAGGGTTGAGGCATTGGCAAATATACTACAACAGCTTAAAACTGAATGGATAGGGATGAGGTATAGACCTCCATTACTTCTTTAGCCACCTCCTCCAGTACTTTTCACTACAGAAGAAAATCCTGAGAACTTACATTCATGGAAAGTAAGGGTTAAATACAACGAGGGTTTTATTAGAAATCTTGATGATTGGGATAGAGAAGCAGAGGATCCATATGACCTTAGTGCCAAATATGATGAACTAAATAGGAACATGTCTATGGAAAGGTAGAGGGCACAACAGAGAGCAGGAGGACTTGCTCAAGCATAGGAGGGGGAGAGTGATGAGGTATAAATAACCTCATGATTATAATCAGCCAAATACCCTTCCTTGTTTCTACCAATCACTTTAGCATTGCCAATTGTTTATTTTTAGGATTAATAATTGCTTACTTTTTGTAAGAAAATGTATAAATCTTTATTTCATAAATCGATTGAAATTAGTTGACTAATGCTAATATAATGGTGTAGATTTTAGTCATTGTACAGGACATTATGTATGGCCAAGTGAACTTTAAAGTGGACTTCAAACAGTTGAAGATAAAGCATCAGAAGTTTAAGCACTGAAAATTCAGGCGTGCATAGTGGAACAAGTCCTTTTAATGCTTTCTGTTTAATTTCTGTTTAAAAACTTTATGGCTCCACTCCGAGCCTTTAATCTGTTTTATGTTATGGACCTTAGTCCATTGGTTAGTTAAAATTTTGTTAGAATAATTTTTCAATGGTGATCTTTCACCATTTGAAATCTAGGATTTTGTTAGCAATTTAGTATATATATATATAACCACCAGAAACAATGCATACTTGATACCGTTATGTTATTATAATATGTTTTGAACTATGTCTTTGTGTTACACTTTTTCTGATATGAATAAAATAAAAATTTCCAGTCTTATTCTGAGTTACTAGTTCTATGTAATGGAATTATCACAGATGGATTCATTTTGAAGATACAAAAGTACATGTAATCTGAATTAAGCGTAGAAACACCCAAGAGTTGGCCACTCGAGGGAATCTTGTAGTAGATAGATAAGTATTTTCATTTTCAACTCTGTTACTTTTATTTTGTACATGATAAATGTGAATGAAAGTTATTTGTATGTGTCGAGCTCTATTAATTATTCCTACAGGTCGTAGTTTAAGTTTGAAATTCTAGAGCATTCACTCTGGTTGTCAGTTATAGGTTGTTAAGTTTACTTTTTGTTAACAGATAGTTGTTATTTGTTTTCATTTTAATTTTACAGTTTTACTGCAAGTATTTCTTTTTAGGTAATTTATATACTTCCTAGTTTAATCATCTTTTGCTTTCTAACTTAACAATCTCATGCTTTCTGGCTTGAAACAACTTTACGCTTTATAGTTAAATGCTTTCTAGTATAACTTTTTTTTACAACTATTTCATAGATTTAGAAAATCCAAGAGAGTTAGCCAAAATGTCCCCTATTGCATACAACCCTCGAACACTACCCAGTCGATATAATTGATGCATTTTCAACTAAAGCGATAGGACCTAACGACAGTCTATCAGAGTCTCCTTTACAAATATCAAAATACTAATAAAAAACTAATTTTTATTTACCTTTTGGGGGATCAAATGAATTCATTTAATTTTTTTCTGTAAGTATGTATTCATTATTATAAGCTTCCCAAAAATTACAATTTTAAATATATTTAATTTGATTATTATATTTATTTTTTATTTCGTGTGAATGTAGGTTTTCACTAAAAATCAAGCTCTTTGTTCTACACATGTGGAAAAATAGTAGATTATCAAAAAAAAAAATGAAAAATATCTATGCACTAGATATTGATATCCTTGATCCAACAATAAATAAATAATTTTTTATACATACAAAAATAGTTAGTGTTAACAAGTAAACCTATGTCTAAATTGTAACTGGTTTGACTTCAAAACTTAATTAAGAAAAAAAATATCAATAAAACACTATGAAACTAATTGTATGCACTAGATATCATAGTTATAAATCTAAATTAGAAAAAAATAGAATTTTATCCTTCATAGAAAAAAATAATGTGTTAGCAAGTACATGTCACTCTTTAAAAATGGTGTTTACTATTAAAAACTAGTTTTCGAAGGAGATGGAAAAAGAAATGTAATTTTGATTCCATTTTTTTTTTAATATATATTTAGAATCTATAAGCAAAATGTCACAAATCACTAATTTGCATCTATTAGAATTGGCTATGGATGCCAAGATCTTGAGACCAAATGGAAAGCACAAAAGAGAGAGAATAGAATGTGACAAGAATAAATTGTATTATTATCAATATGATTCAATGATATGATGTGTTGATTATACAATGAGAAACCCCTTGGTTATATAGCCAAGGTGAGATGCAAGATGTCATAGGATTATGACAAGTGTCTTAATCATATGACATGAGACAACTAACCACACTTACCTAGGTTCACATGTAGTAGTTGTCAAAAGATAAGATAACAACTAATGACAACTAACACCTTCTAGAAATATTTCTTCCTATGACCTAAGTAAACATAACATGTATAAATAAGTCCCCTAGTAATGAATGAACTAGGTACACGAATTTATTTACACCAACACCCCCCCTTAAGTGCAACTTAGGGAGTAGCAAATTATTATGCAAATGACACAAAGATGGGTCCCGACTACTAGGCCATGTTAGGTACTCATTTACATGCAATGCAAATGAAGTCTCTCACAAACGGAGAAAAGGAGAAAACCCAGTGAGACAAAAATCCTCCCCAAAAGAGAGATGAAATACAAAAAATGAAATGCTCTCAATGATGAATGAGAAGGTAAAAACCCCATGTGAGGAAAAAGACCCCCCCCATAAGAGAGAAGTAGAAGAGAGACAAGGCAACCCCCCCTCAATGTTGAGTCTCCTACAATGATGGTAGAATCTCAACATTGAATGTTGAAGATGATCCAATCTTGTCGAACAACATTTCTCCCCTTAAGAAGAAACAAAACCATGGATGTATGCATGATGTATAAAGGATGGATGGTGGATGATGTCTCTGAAGCATGCTCAAGTGTCTCCATGTTGATGCTGAAATCTGACACACTCTAAATAGGCATTCTAGGCCACACTATTGAAGAGGACAATACATAATCTAGTAGAACATGAACCAAAGGTGATGATATCCCCTCTGAAGAAAGAATCCTCCTCCAAATTTTGTCCAAAAGTATCCACACTCACGCCAAACTGCAAAGAATGATCATGTAGAGAATGAACAAGAGGGTCAGATTGTTCCCTCACAAAAACTGAAGAAGGAAAATCTTCATCAAAGAGAAGATGAATGTCATCAATGATGTCCCCCAAATCCGCAAGATGAGACTCCACAAAAAAATTTGAAATACCTATCAAGAAGTCATCACAAGTAGCCATATCTGGAAGACTATGTATATCCTACTAGACTGAATCACAAGGAACCAAAATTGTTGGATCACAATCATCCTCAGCTACAATAGTAGGTGGAGGAGATAGAATGCATGACTCAAGTACTGGATCTAATGTGAGAATTCCCAAGTTCAAGAATCCAAATGTCTCCTCA
Source organism: Sequoia sempervirens (assembly GCA_007258455.2). Taxonomy (NCBI): domain Eukaryota; kingdom Viridiplantae; phylum Streptophyta; class Pinopsida; order Cupressales; family Cupressaceae; genus Sequoia; species Sequoia sempervirens. The sequence continues at coordinate 571,990,061 of VDFB02270651.1, read as the reverse complement.
GAATCATGGTTCACGCTAGAAATGTGATCAATAGTCATAGGAACAATGTCACCATCAGAAGCAAAATCTGTAAAGGTATACAACCAAAATGAATGATCAACCGCCCCAATAGCAATGATCTCTCGAGTCTCCAAGTCTCGAATGATGACTGAATTAGGTGTGAACTCCACAATTCTCCCATCTCCACCATGTGTAATCTAATATATAGAAAGACTTTTGTTTGTCAAATGAGGAACACACAAAACATCTTAAAAAGTGTTGTCCCCAAAACTAATAGATCCCTTCCCAATTATACTCATGTATGTGTTATTTCCCATCAAGATAGGAGACATAGTACAAGGCTAGAATGAAGAGAATATAGATTGTGAAGATTCCATATGATGAGATGCTCCTGAATCTAGAAGCCATCTCCCTGATCCTAGACCTGAAAAAGCAAAAAGAGCTTGACTTTTATTTCTTGATGTAGATGCTTGACCTTTGTCATTTTTAGACTGTTTTGAAGAAGGAGGTGATTCCGACATTCTAGAAGGAAAATCAATGTGATTCCTTTTGAGAATATTTTTCAACTCATCAATATCCTTCTTCTAACAATAGTGTTTTTCATGTCCATCCTTCTTTCAATATGAACAAAAAGGCCTCTCCTTTGATGATTCTCCTTTTGATGAGGATGAGGATTCTAATTATTTATGTGGCTTGCTCTTTTTCTTCTTTTGCTTCTTATAAAGATTCCTTGATTCTTTCTATACCTTAGACTCACTAGTCAACAATGCTTGTGACTTGGAAAACTTGATTAGACCCATGTTTATTAACTTAGCTTCCTCTTGGATTAGAAAATTTGCAAATTCATCAAAATTAGGATCAACATATGATGCTCCCATAGAGAGTTGATGGGTATGAAAGCCAGAAACAAATACTGAATACTTAGGATCAAGCTTGGATAACACATTCAGAATCAACTGTAAATCCTCTTTTTCAATGTTGCATTCCTTTAATTGTGTTCTTAATTGCTTGATTTTGGAGATGTAATCTTGGATGTGGTCAAAACATTTTGGATCAAGATTCATCAAATCATTATCAATTTGATATCCCCTAATCTTTATATGTTTTACCATACAATTTTTCAAAAGTCTCCCAAGCTTCTTTAGGTGTTTTGCATGATTCAATATGAAATTGTAAATCAAATGAGACTAACGAACATATGCATCGAAGTGTTTTCTCACAATCAATCTCCCACCTTTCCAATTCTTTAGAATCAATAGGTTTTTTAGTGGTTTCGTTTAGATGACCTATTAAACCTTTCATTATGAGATAGTGTTGTATACATGGAAAATGTGTTGATTGACGTTGCACATTTGATCCCTATTACTAACACCATTTTTATCCTAAATCATCCTTTGGTCTAACCATTTAATCAAATACCCTTATTTGATTGAATTCATAAATTTTCCATCTCTTAATTAAATAAATCATCTTATCTAATTAAGTCTTTCTCTCTCGTTAATTAAATCAATCTATCTAATCTAATTAACCGTATGTCCATATTTAATTAAATAATTCATTTTATTTGATTAAATATCTAAGATATATTAAATTAAATAAATTGAACCTTGTTTAATTTAAGCTAACATTCATCTTCTTTAGTTAAATAAAAACAAATTATTTATTTAACTAAGTCTAAATCACATTCTTCTCATATTTGATTTAAATTAACCCCTAAATCTAAATCAAATATGTCACATCCCCTAATCTCTCAATTAAATTAATTGATCTTGATTAATTTAATCCTAATGCAAGTCCCATCCTCTAGCTTTTTCCACTTGCACATGAAAATAGATTTAATTCATTTATTAAATCTCTATTTTCTCTCAAATGGCATAATGGAGGAATATTCTCTCAAATTTGAATTCAAAATCCAAGTGGACTTTGTCCTTCCAACAAGGCATTTACTTCGCCTAATAAGTCCTTTTGTCTTGAGCCAAGTGGCATTTAAGGAATTTCATTTCCCTCTTGCATGTCATTTCAACATTTTCAAATATCACCTAATTGCATTTATGGGCACATTCATCAAAACTTGTACATCTTTCATCCATTCTCCTTTTGACAAATGGCACCTTGCCATTGGTTGAATTTTAGTCCCACATTGCTTCATTTTGGGCATTTATCCATCTTATCATTCTATAAATAAGAGGCTTCATTCCTCATTCTATCATCCACAACTTGAGTAAACTTACTAAACTCAAATTCATAGGAATCTTCATTCATCTTATTGAGTTTTATAGCTAGGTTATGCAGATTTTATCTTGAAGCACATTGGAAGCTTTCATCAAGTGGATCACTCTTCATCAGGCATCTACATTGCATCATTGGAATTGGGAAAGGGCCAATTTTCACATCAAATTGGCACCAATTCCCTCAAGAGATTAAGAGTTTGCTTTGCATTAGAATAGGATTTGATATCTTTGTTTTATGTTTGTTGTGTTCTTCATTCCATTCCTTTTCCTTTGCAATTTAAATGAATTTCTTGAGGAATCATGATACTAGCCTTGCATTTGATCTAATATAGTGTGTCTCTTATGTTTGTACAGGTTTGGAATCTTGGTTCACAAGTGTCATACTGATTTTCTCCATGTAACATAATTATGTGGAGTTAGGAGTTCAATTTGATATTTCCCCATTGCAAGAACGCAAACCAAGTAAAAGAATGCAACCAACCATTGCAAGATTACCCTCCAAATTACTCAATCAAGAAACCCCCCCAAGTAATATCTGATTTGGCACTTTATACTTAATGTGTTTACAATTGCCATTTTTCAAAAATAGTGAAGTAGACTTTCATCTTGGTACATGCAAATGCCCAAAATAGGCCACAAAATCAAGTACAATTTTTGGTACAAAATGAGATCAATCTAATCATACCATTAAGAAGTACACAAAAAATCATGCACTTTCAAAAATAAATCCACCCAAAAATGTTACCGTATAAGGAGCAAGATATGAGCCCCCAAAGTTCCCAAAATGAGGACGAAGCAACACCTGTGAGAATCTGTAATTTCTAGAAAAACCAGACACCAAAACCAAAAACTAATTGCACCACTGCAAAGAGTGCAAAAAATTTCCCCAACTAAAAAAAAATTACTTGAAAAAATGAGTCAAAACAACTAAGTTATGAGCATTTGAAGATTGACTACAAAAACCAAAATGTCGACAAAGAGGGGTAGGAAATTTTTCTTAAGATGCTAACGTCATTGTTGATGCGGTGATGATGTCAGCAGTTTGCACAATTAAATTTGATGTTTCGTTGGCCGTCACAAAAGAATATGCTCCCTAGATAGTATATTCCCTACATTGGTCTGCTCAAGTTTGATGTTTGAATGGACGTCACCCTTACCGCGAACCTGCCCGAAATATTCTAAGGAATCTTTCGTACAAAATGGAATATGAGATTGCTGGTTTTAAATTGACCACCCACTAATTAGTTGAAATGGGTGCCGATTTTTTGAACTTTGATCATCGAATTTTGCGCGAGGGCCGAAAAATTTGTGGGGCCGTGGGTTGCCACATGTTCCCCTGTCATGCAGAGGGTATGCTGATAGTCTACAATACCTGTGCTAGCAGGTACAGAAAATGTACTTGCTCTTTTTTGAAAAAACTTTGATTTTTTTTAATTTAAAAACCTTTACAATATAAAATAAAAAACTGCAAATTATTTTTTTAATAAAATTTTGACAAAAAACTATTCGCAGAAAAATAAATTTTTATTTATTTTTTCATACCATCGCACAATTATGATGACCTGGGGGCCATATGGCTCCTAGGAAAAAAAAACTCCTCACCGAACAACTGATCCAATTTGGAGGAATTGATAGTCAATCTTAGGGTTTTTGGCCCTTCTGGACACGATGGCAGGGTCGGATTTGACCCAAAATGATCCAAAAATGCAGCTACCTTTTGGATTTGGCAACCACTTTTTAGCGTCAAACCCTCATAGATTTGGCCTCATATGTCCAATTTGGATGAAACAAAAGGAAAAATTGAATTTCTCGAACCTTCTGGATGCAATGGTGAGCTTAGATTTGGACCAACAAGCTCCGATATGAACCTACAATAAAGAGCCAAAAATGGAACACCCCCAAATCTAGTATCTCTCTTTAGAAAAATACTCTCCAATGGCACCCAACCCGCTCTGATACCATGTTAGAAATGGCTATGGATGCCAAGATCTTGAGAACAAATGGAAAGCACAAAAGAGAGAGAATAGAATGTGACAAGAATAAATTGTATTCTTATCAATATGATTCAATGATATGATGTGTTGATTGTACAATGAGAGACCCCTTAGTTATATAGCCAAGGTGATATGCAAGATGTCATAGGATTATGACAAGTGTCTTAATCATATGACATGAGACAACTAATCACACTTACCTAGGTTCACATGTAGTAGTTGTCAAAAGATAAGATAACAACTAATGACAACTAACACCTTCTAGAAATATTCCTTCCTATGACCTAAGTAAACTTAACATGTGTAAATAAGTCCCCTAGTAATGAATGAAATAGGTACAAGACTTTATTTACACCAACAACATAATCTTCAAATTCCTCATGTTTTAGCAACTATAGGTGCCCGAAAGTGAAAATTTAATTTAAAAAATTTAGTTCAATGTCCAGTTTGGCCAAAAATTGTAAACTAATATTGTGGGATCACCCAATGCTCGTACATTATTCCAATATCTCGTTCCACCAGTCCATGCAAAGAGATCCATATGGTATCAACATTCTTAAGAAGCTTGTTTCCTTCTGTTATTCCCTCAACAAAATTTGAAATTCCATAAAACGTTTGGGACTTCGATAAAAGTATGCGTAGAGTTCATGAACTAGATTTTCAACTTTTTATATGTAAGATACTTACAATTCTAAATGCTAAATTCATTTTGCGGGCCATGCAGTGAATGCAAATAAATTATGGTGCACAAGTAGTTTGTAACTTTGCACAAAGACCACTCTTGTGACCTTGCATTACTGCAGCTCCATTAGCTCCTACACACACCAACTTTTTGGAAATTGTCAAGTCATTAGTACCTCCAATTTCATTCAAATATTTCTTAACTATAATTCAAATAGATTTTGTGATGTTGAATTTTCCTTCATTTTATGAACACTGAGAAGATGAGCTTGACAGACATGTTGTTTTACAATATACACATGCATACAGACCCAAGAAGTATTGTACACTGTAGTAACTTCATCTAAAGATAATGCAATGAAGTTTGACTCTTTTAATTTCTCTTCTTGCTTTTCCACAGAAGCAAGATAGCTTGCCCATTTCCATCCAACATTTATTGACCAATGTGCACTAGGAAAGTTAAGAACACCCAAAAAAGATAATAAATTAAAATATTCTGGGTAGTCTATCATAGGATGCCCTTTGAAAAAAATATGAAAAATAACACTCATCTAAATAGTTTTTTCCAGTTGTGCTCCTTCCATTACTTTTCCAAATTGAGCCTCAATTGTACCTCCACATGCAGTAAGCTTCGACATTCTTTGCATATGCTCTTCATATTCCACCACATGCTTAACATGAAGACATTATTCCTTTGATTTCCATCTTACTACTAATTTTTCTTTTCCATCTATGATTTGTTTTTGATAAAATTATTGATATGCTTATCTATAGTGCCAAGCTTTAGCTGCAACTTGTTGTCTCTTTTACATTTCCAACTACAAATCTTACACTTGCATTTTGTTGGAGTTTCATCTTTATGTTCTTTCTCTACTAGTTCAATGAATGGGTACTTTGACACCCAATCAATCTGAAAATTCCTTGTCATTTCCCACTTGCACCCCACTTTTGATTTTCCTTTTCTTTTCTTGCTACCAACATCATCTACGACACCAACATTTTCATCTAAGTCAATTATCTCATTCTGGATAACCAAGGTATCCCTTGGAACATCTTATGTGGTATTTCCATCCTCATTTGACTCATTTAACTCAATCCCACCTTCCGGTGAGGTATTATGAATACCTTCTTCATTAATATTTGGTGCAAGAGTTCATGATGTAGCTCCATCTTGATCTGATGGATCATAAACATTTTCAATTCCAAAGTTAGAATGTATGGTAACTCTACATTTTGGGCGTTTTGATGGCCTCCCAATCCCTTCACCACCCTGAGGAGTCTTACCCTTGTTGCACTTTTTGCTCAACATCTTGATCTCTCACTTTGATTCAAAGAAGGAAAAAAATGTCTTCTTGTTTAAGGAAAAAATATAAATTCCATTCCCTACTCAATATCATCTTTACGATTGAAGCAAGAATGGAAAAGAGATAAAAAAATCTTATAACACTATGAAGAAATGATCACTTGCCTTTAGGTTTTCACTGACTTGCTATCTGTTAATGCAATAATGCTTGTGTTGCAAGTTGGTAACTTGCTTACAATCAACTATAAGGTTCCAAGTCCAACTTCCAAATCCAGAGCTCACAAGTTCATAACTGAAAAAAATGTGTAAGAATAAATTAGAGTTTTGATTGTATTTATATCAATCCATATTTGGTGAATTTTGTGGGATTTTTAAATGGTATATTAAAAATTTGGTGAATCTCGCATGATTATACAATGCTACATTAAGTGTTGGGAAAATTAAACCACAACGAAACACATGCGTTGTAATTTTTAAGACGATTATGGCCCTATGATTAGCATGGAGGTGTCATGGAAATTGGCGAAGTGTGTCCTCAAATGTAATTATTTTTTAATGTTATTGGCGAAATGGGTCCTCATAAGCAACTATTTGTAAATTTTAATTGGTGAAATGGGTCCTCATGCGCAATGAACATTTAATGGTGTTGGTGAAACGTGTCTTGATACACAATGTTGTTTTAATAGTATTGGTGAATATGTAGCTGATTTAATACATGCCTCTACAATTCCAGGCGAAAATGTTAATTTGTCCATTTGAAACATGTAGTTTGTTATGGCAAAAATATTACTTAAATATGCCTCATAAAATAAATCGATGGTGAATGGAAATGCATTGGACTTATAATTTGTAAAATTTGATAGGAAAAGGTGTGTTGTACACCTTGCATAATGTATTTGATGTAATTATTCTTGGGGCCACTTTATGTTGCATGTAACATTGAGACATAAGTTAAGTTACTAAAATATAATTATTTAATATTGGAGAAAATAAATAAATAAAGTACCCAATATTAAATATGGGGACATGGTTTTGTAATCTCATGGTTTTAGTCACATGGTTTTGTCTAATACCACTTGGTGGTTTTGTGGGATCTTTCTTCTATAAAAGCAACCACAAGGGTAGTTGTTTAGGTGAGGTAAGTTTGCATGTTAGCTCTGGTTAGCATTTGTGAGGGTTTGAAGCATGGCATGGGATGTGTGGTTGCATGCTTGTTCACATGGATTGCTTGGAGAGGACTTGATGCTTCAATGGTGTTCATGGAGACTCTGAAAATGTATTGTAATCTTTATTGTTGAATAATACATGAGAGATGGATGCTTTTGGAGGCTGGGTTTTTCCTTCTCGGGGGTTTTTCTAGGGTATATCTTGTGTCATATTTTCATGGGTATGTTGTCTATTCTCTTGCATGTGGATTTTGAATACTTAGTTACATATATTTCTCTTTTGGGTTATGTGGAAATTATCTTTAAATGGCTGCAAGTTTCCAACATAATTTAGGTGATTTGGCTACCCTATTGGTTGTGATTTATTCTCCAATTTTGACTTGGCCGATATGTACTATTCACCAATTGGTGAAGATTTACCACTAAAAAAATCCCTGAGAGCTTCCCTTTGATTAGAAGAATGGCCATTTCAGTGAACATAAGTTGGGGGAATTATTGTAGACTACTCCTTTAGTGTTGTATCATATCCTTAAGGTATATTTGTTTTGATATATTTATTTATTATCAAAAGCTAATAGAAAGAGTCATATATTTGATGCTATTTAGAAATCCCAAAGTTTATAGGCTAAATGACCCATTAATTGAAACATTAAATTAATATGATTGTACATAAGTTCATATTTTCATTGACATCAAATCTCCATTATTTATTAAAAAACATTTGCATGCCTCAATTAAATTGATCAAAATAATCAATAAGAAAACAACATTGCTATCATAATATAGTAAGGATAGTAGAATTATGATTAAAAAAAATGTTTACTACAAAAGCAAATTAAAATAAATATTATTTGAATAAAAAAAGGTAACAAAAACTCACTCTAACATATTTGTGGGTTTTAAGCATTTAAATAAAAAAATTATAACCCCCATACAAATAAAACATATATAATCTTGACACTTTGACATTAATATTAATATTAATTAATATCTTGAATAAGAATCCATTGAATAATACCATGCACTCTTTGTTGTTTCTACACCTACCTCCCTTTCCCCTCTTACCAACCTCTTATCACCTCCACATCCACCCAGCACCAATCCTTGCACCTCCACCTCCCCTCCAAAATAAATAAATAAAAGAAAATAATATCACCCAAACTATAACCACTATCAAGCTATCTCTTTGAGCTTGTAGGGGAGAGGGGCTCATAGTAGGGAACACTAGCTTTGGAAGTCCATGTGGAGCACCACGTGGACCAAAAAACATTTTAAATTTTCCCATCACATCACCCTACCACTTGTGCATCTACTATTTTTTTTTTAATTTTGAGTACCCCGCCATCTGTCACACACTGATTTGTCCATGGTGTTCTAAATGGGCCCATTTTTCCATTTGCCTGACAATGGAGCCCATCCATCTCCTTCGTCAACACAAAAATCTATGTGCATTGAATCAGACGAACGTGTGGCTTCCGACCGCCTCACCAACCTAAATGACCATTAAGAGCATTAATTGCTCGTTGCCTCCTTCGTTACCTCCACTAAGCAACTTTCCTTACACCTCCCTTTGCATTTAATTAGACTAACAAGCGTGTAAATTAAGATCAAGGTTCATTTAAGGCACCAAATTCTCACATATCCCACTCATTCTCATTCCTTTTGTTTGCATTTATTCTAGAGTGTTTGTTTGGTTATGCACCCATACTAGTTCGACTCTCCACGATTCATTCTTCAACATAGAATGCTTCTTTGTTCGGATTTGCACTCTCAAAAGCTCCCTTTCTCTTTCAGGTGAGGATTTTAACCTCACTCAGTCTGTACCAATGTCTTTCAATTCAACGATATTTTTCCATGCACTTATATCATTCTATTGTTTTTGCACAAACTTTCATTGTGTACATTTCTCTTTGAAAAACATTAATACTAGGAAATGTGGGGAGGGTTTCACTGGTTTTCGTTTCGTCTATACTCGTTCATGCACTCGTAATATTATGTTCTTCATTGCACAAAATTTTACTCTACATTGTGCTTTTCATATTTTCTTCCTGCTACAAAATATGAAAAAGGTTCGATTGTTTCAACATCAAATATGATAAGGGTTTAAATGGTTTTTCATTATTATTAGATTCTTTCGACAAAATATGGAAAGGGTTTGACTAGTTTTCTGCCATGCACTTGTATTCGTGTGTTCATCATTTCACAAACTTTAACTTTGCAATTTGCTTTTAATATTTGTTTGTTATTCTAAAATATGAAAATGGTTTCAATGGTTTTAATATCGAAGATATTCTTGCATACACTTCTATTAATGTGTTCTTCATTACACAATAATTCACACTACAAATTCCTTTTTATATTTGACTGTTACTACAAAATATTCATAGGGTTTTATTGTCTCACATTTTGAAGGTTTTCAGCCATACACTTGTATTTGTGTGTTATTTATTGCACAAACTTTAACTCTACAATTGACCATTAATATTAATTTTTTATTCCAAAATATGAAAATGGTTTCACTAGTTTTCATTTCGAAGATATTCTGACATGCAATTGTATTATTTTGTTCTTCCTTGCACAATAGTTCACTCTGGAAATGATTTTTATATTTGATTGTTACTACTAAATATGGAAAGTGTTTCACTGGTACATAATTAGAGGGTTTTCTACCATGCACTTGTATTAATGCATTCGTCATTGCACAAACTTTAACTCTGCCATTTTCCTTTAATATTTGTTTGTTATTCCCAAATATGAAAATGGTTTCACTGATTTTCCTTTTGAAGATATTCTACCATGCAATTCTATGATTTTGTTCTTATGTATGTACATATATATATGCATGTACATGTATATGTATATGTACATGTACATGTACATGTATACGTATATGTACATGTACATGTACATGTATACGTATATGTATATGTATATATATGTAATTATTTATGTATATATATGTATATATATTTATATTTATATGTATATATGTATATGTATTATTTTGTTCTTCCTTGCACAATAATTCACTCTACAATTTTCTTTTTATATTTGATTGTTACTACAAAATATGGACAGGGTTTGACTGGTTCTCATTTAGTGGGTTATTTTCAATGCATTTCTATTCGTGTGTTCATCATTGCACAAACTTTAACTCTACAATTTGCTTTTAATATTTGTTTGTTATTCAAAAATATAAAAATCTGCATATATGTGTGTGTGTATACACACATACATATATTAACATATATGTGTACATATATATATATATATATGTACACAAATATGTAGATATCTAAGTAGACATATATACATATATATATCTACATATTTATGTATGTATATGTATATCTAAATTGTCTCTTCTCTCTTCCCTTTATATATGCCGACATATGTATATGGCATGACTTCAGTTCTTATTGCCTACCACTAGTCAAGGAAAATCAACCATTCTAATATGTCCCACTTTCCCAACAACACAACACTCTAGGAAAATGAATTGTTCAGATGTGTCCCATTAATCAAATTCCAACACACAACTATAGTTGCCTTCTCTTTTTCCACTTGCAACCACCAAAAAACAATGTGTTAAGGCCACCATAATCGCCTAAGAAGAAAACAAGGATTGCATGCCATAAATACATACAATCTCTACAATTGAAGGCACCAAAACAAGTTTTCAAATTTGAGAAAGGACACAAATTAAAGACTCCATACCAAACCAGCATTGAACATATAAAGAGATTTACAAATTCAAAAATGCATTTCTCAATCTTTTCCAATTTCTATTTACCGCATCTCACTTCCATATTCATATCTACATGGAGGCAATGGAAGAAAGAGAAAAAGCAACAACATCAGCAACATCACACTATAAAGTTATAGGTATTCTACTACTATTAATTATTTATGCCTATGAATGCCAATCTATTGTATGCTATGCAAAGTGGGATAGGGGATGGGTTCAATTGGATTTGGCTCTTAGTTGTTCTCATGGCATTGGATCTATGAAAATATTGGCGATGATGTAATGCAAGTGATGATATTTAAGGGGAGTGTGGGTTATACTAATTTTATATTTTAGTTGCATGTTTTAATGTTATGGGCCATTAACAAGCAATATGGCTTGTATGTTTGTGGTATCAGATGAGCTTTGAATATTATATGATGTGTAAGACTGCAAATAAATATTTATGTTTGGGACAAATATAAACCGATTATAATACAATTTTTGACGGTACAGTGATTCGACTACTTTTGTTGACTTTGTGGATAAATTTTTTTTACAATTGGATATTAAGGAACTCCTATACACCCTATGTTTGGAGGTCCACATGGAGTGCAAGGTGGACCAAAAACCTTAAACATAATTTCCCGTCGTGTGACCCTGCCACTTGTGCATTTGCCAATTTTGTTTTTAAAAAAATTCCACCACACCACTACCTATCATGCACCAATTTGTCCATGTTGTTTTTGATGGGCCTATTTTGCACAAACTTTAACTCTGCAATTTATTTTTGCTATTTTACAATTGGATATCTGGGGTTTCTACCTCATACTGTTTAAATTAGGTTTTTCATTTATATTCTTTATGCTTGAGAATTGCAATCTATTGTATGCGATGTAAATGTTCAATTCTTAATGCCTAGCAATGCCTATCTCTTCTAAAGGATGTTTTTATCTAATCCAATCTTAAATTGTTCTTCAATTTATTCTTTAAACTCGTATATTATAATACAATGTATGTATGTATGTATGTATGTATGTATGTATGTATGTATGTATGTATGTATGTATGTATGTATGTATGTATGTATGTATGTATATGTATGTATGTATGTATATGTATGTATGTATGCATGTATGTATGTATGTATGTATGTATGTATGTATATGTATGTATGTAAGTATGTACGCATGTATGTATGTATGTATGTATGTATGTATGTATGTATATATATATGTATGTATGTATGTATGTATGTATGTATATGTATATGTGTATGTATATATATGGATGTATATATATGTATGTATGTTTATATATCATAAAGATTATGGTATATTCAACTGACACTTTGACATCTTGTGTCTTGTTCACTCTGCTTGATAAATGCACAAATTCAATACATGTTTGGCTCAGCCCATTCTTCCTTATAAGCCTCGTTGATGGTGAGTTGCAATTGAAAGGTATACACTTTATTTACTATTCTTTTTGTATAAGCTAAACATTGCTACATGTCTTTGATTGATCCCTCCTTTCATTTGTTCTTGTAGGAAGTCAGGATATAGGCAAGTGCAACAAGACACACCATCAACCAAATCCCTACTATAGAGGTGAGGTTTTTAACCTCACTAAGGCTATACCATTGTCTCTTGTCACTTATCAAAAAAAAATTCGTACTATTTATTTGATTTGTAATGGGCATGTTGTCTTCCCTAAGTTGAAGGATATGTTTTTGTGTCAATGATTTTGAATAGATTTTGTGGTTTTCCATAGTTTGAAGGTTATCTTTCTTTCTTGGTGCATCCACAATATGCTCAATGAAGTGTATGGCATCTAGGGTGTTTATGAACACTTCAATTTTTTTTTGTTCTTAAATACAGTCACTTTGTTAAGGAAAAATATGGTTTTGTTCAAGCATCACTCTAACTTTAATGGGCTTAATTTCTTATTTTTCTTTCCTCTCTTGATTAGCTAAAATTTGTCTTCATTCAATTGCCCGCCACATGACCTTGCCACTTGTGCTTTTAATATATATATGCATATATGTACATGTGTGTGTGTGTATACATATATGTTTATGCATAATTGTAAATATATGTATATGCATATATATATACATATGTAGATGCATATATGTACAAAATTATGTACATGTGTGCAAATGCATATGCTACTGAAGGAAGGCCGCCGACGCGTCCTCAAGTGGAATAGCATCCAAATGAAGACGAAGCACCTGTTGGGAAAAATCATAATACAAGAGGCACAAAGGAGGATGAGAGAGTCTAGCGAGTAATAAGAATGAGATGGAGGAGTCAATCATGTTGGTCGGTGAGCCTAGTGATAGGAGACTATCAAGCTCGGTTCAGAGAGCACTTGTTCCGATTCAGGCTTGCTCAATGTTACAGCCTAAATGTCGAACCATCGACTCCACTTGCTTGGATGGGTGTTCACCCCAAAGTGTTCTTGAACCATATGCACACCCCCGTAGGTAACTTAGTGCAACATGGCAAATTCCATCAAAAGAGATCAGCGGAGAAAAAAAATAGGAGGGAACGTGCCGATCAATGAATATAGGAGGGGGCATATCCTTAAAGGCCCGGAGGTCATTAGCGGGGGGAAGGTGGGCCCCCCACCCCTTTCCCCTTTATATAGTAGGGGCTCTAGCTATTATGTATGTACATATAGATATACTTATGTGCACTAAATATTTGTGAAATAGAGATCTGCATAATGAATGATTGTGCAGTGAAGAACAAAATAATACAAGTGCATGGTAGAATACCTTTGAAATTGACATATATGATTGTTCAAAGTTAGTGTGCACATACATATACATGTATGTACATAGATTAGTGCATTTACGTACATATGAACATGCATTATGTATGTGCATGCACTAATATGTGTACATACATATATATGTAGCTACACTAATCAATTGTGAAATACAAATCTGCACAATGAATGATTGTGCAATGAAGAACACACAAATAGAAGTGCATGGCAGAAAAACCCTCCAAAAGAGAACCAGTCAAACCCTTTCCATATTTTGTAGTAACAATCAAATATAAAAATAAAATTACAAAGTGAATTATTATGCAATGAATAATTGAATAATAGGGGATAGTATTCTAGGAAACCAATAATAGTTGAAGAGACCTGTTTATCACAAAAGATTTTTTGTGTTAAACTTTGTTTCATTATACTTGTTAAATTGACGGTAGATGCAACATGGTTCAATACTAAAAAAAATTTGGTGGAATGAAGCCTCTCCAATGTAGAGTCAAACATTTTTTTAAACTCAAACATGTAACAATAGGCATTTCATGTGACTATTTAAGATAAAATTATTTCAACTTCCACTACAAACCTTAGCAGAAAAGATTGCATCATAATTCAAACACACACACATGCATTAAGTTTTCAATATGAAAATGAGTGGGATATGCAAGAATTTGGAGCATTGAATGAACCTTGATCTCTAAATTATGCACTTGTCTAGTTGAATAATTGCAGAGGGACACGTAAGGAAAGTTGCTCAGTGGAGTTAAAGAAGGAGGCGACGAGCGATTAATTCTCTCAACTAGTCATTTGGGGTGGTGAAGTGGTCAGAAGCCATGCATCCTTCTGATCCAACACATGTAGATTTTTGCACGGATCAAGGAGGAAGATGGGCTCCACTATTGAGTGGAGGGAAAAATGGGCCCATAATGAACACTATGGACGAATTGGTGCATGACAGGTGGCAGGGTGCTTGAAATTTTTTTAAAAAATGGTAGATGCACAAGTAGCAGGGTGACATGGTGGGAAAATTTATTTGGTTAATAATAGGATATTACAGTCCCCAACAACAAAAGTAAACAACCAACAATTGAACTATATCTTGCAGTCCAGAATATACATAAAAAAAGTAGCCAATAATTCATAGAGTTGTAGGGATGGTCCCTCCCAACTTTAATCAAGCATGCCAAGAAAAACATCTAGAGATGTGTTCTCATCTCCTACTGTTGTGTTTTGAGTTGTCATTGCATGATTTGCATTTGTATTTATAAATTGAATGCAACTTATATGCAATGATGTTGAACAATTATTTCCAACACATAGTGGAGTGTAGCTTACATTTGGGTTGAGACTTGAACTGACATCACCAACAACAGACAAAGGGATGTATATGTTCAATATTTTATGAAACAAGGCATGGTTCTCCAATAACGATTTTGTAGGACTACTTATATGTCTTTCTCGCTACAATGACCTATGGGCCACTTTGATTTCTCTTTCCTTCCTATCTTGTTTCTTTTGAACTCTTTCTTGCTCTTTCTTTTGCTCGCTTTCCTTCCTATCTTGTTTCTTTGGAACTATCTCTTGCCCCCTCTTCTTATCTCTTTCCTTCTTATCTTGTTTCTTTTGAACTCTTTCTTACTCCCTCTTCTGCTCTCTTTCCTTCTTTCCCAACTATTTTTCTTTCCTCTTCCTCACCAATACCTTGAGTTTCCTTGTTGAAATTTGTATAGTAATTTAGCATTTGTGGTATGGGAAATGTGGCAGGTGGAGATGGAAATGAATAAGTTCCTTGGTCTTCTTCCCACTACAAGTCAATACCCAATTTCTTAGCTCCCTCTGCCAACCAAGACGGTTAGGTAGGGGTTGAGGGAAGACTTAAACTATCATTACCCACATCCATAGCTCCCTCTACCAACCAAGACGATTGGCTAGGGGCTGAGGGAAGACTTAGACTATCATTACTCATATTCATAGATCCATCTGCCAACCAAGATGGTGGGCTAGGGGTCGAGGGAAGACTTAGGTTGTCATTAAGTTCCTCAGGCTAGTTGTCCACTATGTCATTAGATTGTTGATTTACTATTTCATTCATTGTCAATTCTCATTGTCATGATGTTGTTGTCTGCTTGCTTGTTGGAGCACTAATTACCACAACTATCTCTGCTTGTACTTTTTATTCTTCTTCACGGGGAATGGTAATCCCTATTTTACCTGCATGCCACCTTGTTGTGGCTCTCTTCTTCATTATCATGGACCTCATATCAACTTTATATTGCACCTACACACATTAGGAAACATGTTTCAAACAATGATAACAACCATCAATGAACACCCTTAAAGATAGAGTGATGCATGAACATATTATTTTTCTTTATTGTGTGTGTTGATAGTTTATAATGTTAAATTTGGTAACAGTTAATTTTTATTTGATCATACTACTTTGTTTGAATTGCACAAGTTAAGAAAATTTTGGATTGAAATGAAAGGAGTTGGTCTTATGCCCTTTAGCGGATTGGAATAAACATTGTAAAGAACTTAAATTCATTGACATTCATTAGCAGTATAAGTTGAAACCCCTAATATTGAGTTGCAAGTTTGTGTGAGAAACATTTACACAACATAGAACATATTGGAATTCCCAAGCATATAGAATATATATGAAAACTCTGAATTGAACTTAAAATAGTTGATATGCACTTATAACATATTGGATCAAACAATCACATTGTTTTTAATTAGATATGCATTGACATTCATAAACAATATAAGTCGAAACCCTAAAAAAGGAGTTACAAGTTATTTTGACTAAATATATTGGCAGTACAAGGCATAAAGAATAGGGTGTAACAATCACATTGTAAGGAATAGAAATGCATTGGCATTCATAAGCAGTATAAGTTAAAACCCCATATATTGAGTTACAAGGTAATGGGTGACAAACATTTACCATGCATAGAATTGATCTATATACCCAAGCATATAGAACATAAAAAATACCCAAAAATTGAACTAAAATCACTTGACATTCATAAATAGTGTAAGTTGAAACCCCAGATATTGAGTTACAGGTTTGTGGGTGATAAAAATTTACGATGCATAGAACTGATCTATATACCCATGTATATAAAACATAAAAATAACCCATAAATTGACCTAAAATGACTTGGAATTCATAAATAGTGTAAGTTGAAACCCCCAATATTGAGTTATAGGTTTTTGGGTGACAAACATTTATAGTGCATAGAACTGGTCTATATACCCAAGCATATAGAACATAAAAAATACCCAAAAATTGAACTGAAATGACTTAACATTCATAAATAGTGTAAGTTGAAACCCAAAATATTAAGTTGCAGTTTTGTGGGTGACAAACATTTACAATGCGTAGAACTAATCTATATTCTCAAGCATATAGAAAATTAAAAAAACTAGAAATTGAATTGAAATGACTTGACATTCATAAATAGTGTAAGTTGAAACCCTAGATGTTGAAGGTTATTGTGACAAAACATTTACATTGCATACAACATATTGTCATTCTGACATAAAGAATATAAATGAAAAACCCAAGGTTAACAATATGAGGGTGGAACCCCAAATATTTACAGTGTTGTGAAAAACATTTGTGTAGCATTCAACAGATTGGCATTCATAGGCATAAACAATTAATAGTAGTAGAATACATGCAACTTGATAGCTTGTTGCTACTGTTGCTTCTCCTCTTTCTTCGTCTACCTCTAGGAAAATGTAGAATTGAATATGAAAGTGAGACATGCTAGATGAAAATTTCCAAAGATTGAGTAATGCATTTTTTAATTTGTAAATCTCTTTATTTGTTCAATGCTGGTTTGGTATGGAATCTTTAATTTTTGTCCTCCTTTTTCAAATTTGAAAATTTGTTTTGGTGTCTTCAATTGCAAAGTTTGTATGTATTTATGGTGTGCAGTGTTTTTTTGCTTCTTAAGTGATTTTGGTGGCTTTAACACCATTTTTTTGGTGGTTGCAAGTGGCAAAAGAGGAGAATTTACCAATAGTCATGCATAGGGATTTGATCGATGGGACACATTTGAATGATTGATTTTCTTTTGAGTGTTGTGTTGATAGCAAAGTGGGATAGGGGGTGGGTTCGACTGGATTTGGTGATGGGAAAGTCTTGGCTCTTAGTTGTTCTTGTGGATGTGGATCTATTAAAATATTGGTGGTGATGTAATGCAAGTGGTGATATTTAAGGGGAGTGTGGGTTATACTAATTTTATAATTTGGCTGCATCTTTTAAAGTTATGGGCCATTAACAAGCAATATGGCTTGTATGTTTGTGGTGTCAGATGTGCTTTGAATATTCTTTGACATGTAAGACTGTGAATAACTATTTGTGTTTGGGACAAATATAAATTGATTATAATGCAATTTTGACAATACAATGATTCAAGTACTCTTGTTGACTTTATGGATAAAAACTGTTTTACATTTGGATATTAATGCAGTCTACTGTGGGACCCACGAGGGGCTAGTTTTATCCCCACTACACGGCCCCACGTCAGTGTTGACCCTTCTCCCTTATTTGATTTGAGATTAAATGATAGGAATTTAAAGTTCAAAGAGAAAGCACAATGTATTAAAATATTAAAAGACCAAAATACCCCAAATGAAGCAAAAACATATTTATTGCTTGAGAGTACCTAAAAATATTCCACTCATCTCATAATGGATAAGGCATATAAAGATGAGGTGACCCTTTAAGGGAGGCTTTAAAAAGTGTATAAATTAATTCACTCCCTCAAAAGATGATAATAACACATGAAGATATAGCTCAATCTAAGCTATAGTGATAAAACACCATGAAGTCATGCTCAAGAGAAAGTTCTAAGGAAAAAGGATGATAGATGTTTTTTATCAAACAATGGTTCATATCAATGGATGTTTTAATATTTATTTAGCATAAAATTTAATGCCTTAATCCCATGCCTTGTTAGTCCCTCTAGCATTTAGGTCCTCCCTATATGACATATTTTGGTAATGTCCTTTAAATTAATTTAATTAACACTTTTAATAATTTTTTAATAAATTTAACACTTAATAATTTATTAAAAAAACTCTTTTTCTCTTACTAAAGATTTTATTTATGAAAAAAACTTTTTTTCATACAAGTCAAAGTTAAATTTTTCCTTAAAAGGACTCCCACAAATAGAAAAGTTATAACCACTTTATAGAAAAGCATCATTTTGGTTTTGGTTTGGTTTTTTATTTACAAATGAGAATTTCAATTTCCATACATGTTTGTACTAGTTTCTCAAATTAAAAATTACATATAATAATCGTGTATCGAATTTCTCTGTAAATTTAAAATTCATATATTTGCACAAGAGTTTCAATATAAATTTAAAATCCTATGTCAGCTGGACCAAAAATTGGTAGTGAGTTTACCTATTAGTAGGTTCTCTCCCCGGGAATTTAGAAAACACCTAATCCATAATGGAGCTCTCCTCTTTAGTGAAGCCTAGGGATTATGTTGTCGAAGCCCGTCAAACCCTTCCAACAAAGTGATAGCCAGTTAACTTCAAATATCAAACATGGGTCATCTTGGTTTTAGCTTTGAATTTGAGTCATCTTGGTATGAGCTTTGAATTTGACGTTAAATTTGTTTTGGTCTTGGACTACCAAGAATTTAAGATTTTAAGTTTTCATTAATATGAAATCCAGTCTTTGGTGGGATAGCATGCACATAGGTGGAAGCATAGTTGAAAAACTCGCCAATTACAAAAACTCCCCAAGTCTGGAAATTACAATATGAAAAAAACTCGGCAAAAAACTCAGCAACTTAAAAAATTGCTTAAACTTCATTAAAAATGTTGTTTTTTTGCAAAGTTCAATGATAAGATGCATCCAATGAGTCAAAAAAATGAGTACATAGAAGAAACAAGCTAAGTCTAGTTATATTTGATTGATTTGAAAGAAAATTAGATACAAAATCGCATTCTCATGTGGAATGCTCAATACGCTGATACTGATAGTCTAAAACAAAATGAAAATAGCAAATTATTTTTGTAAAACTGAAAGTAAATACAACATTAATATATTTCAGCTTTTACAAATTCACATCTTCCTCTTCCCATGTCTAGTACTTCTCACTATGGGAGAGGGTGTAGTCATAGGCCTCTGTTGTGGCTCCTCAACCTCCATCCTGGATGTAGATCCAACTACTGGTGGCTCTAGCACTGGCAATGACTCCTCAGGATCATCCTCAATGTCATCCAATGAGAATGCAAATCCACCCCCTCCTCCATTTCTTGTCACTCTAAGTCATAGATCTCATCCTTGGAAAACAATGCAGGCTGTTCATCTTGCCCTATCCAATCACTGTATGGATCCATCTCATCCAAATCAATTGGATTATTTGATATTTCCTTAACCTTTTTTGTACGCAGCCAAAGATTATATTGCACATATACAAGGTCATTCGGGCATTTTTGAGCTAGTTTGTTCCTCTTCTTTGTGTGGATGGCCTCAAACAAGCTCCAATTGCACTCACAATTAGACAAACTAAAAGGCTGAGATAAGATACGAAGGGAAAATTATTGGAGATGTGGGGTATTTCCACCCCAATTTGACCACCAAACATCTACAAAAAAAAAATTAAGAAATAGAAACTTACAAAGGAAAGTCAAAACTCAAAAGTTGAACATATTTTATCAAATTATCAATATTTGTAACTTGTAACTTGTAAATTTCAAATTTTATACCTAGTGGTTGATTGTGTATTGCTCTTTTTGCTAGCTTTGAAGAGAAGAGTGCACCCCTTTTTTCTCTATAACTATGCAATTCATTAACAATGAGGTCTACCACCTCAAGATCGGGCGACATCCTCTGAATGCAATTAGTGAGGCCCTCCATAACCTCTCTGGTAGGATCTGAGTAGGTACCTGAATGGAGGAAATGAAGGTTCAAGAAGTACCCTGCTACATGGATGGGTTGGTGGAGTTGATGGTTTCACCTCCTGTCAATAATCTCCCAAATGGGATCAAATTTCAGGTTGTCCCCCTTATAATATTTTTTTATAGCCTCCTTGGCCCTATCCATGGCCTCATAAAGATATCCCATTGGGATTTTATCCCCATCCACTAAGCAGAGCACTCTAACCAAGGACTCTTACACCTACAAATTACAATATAAAAAAGCAAAAAGATTAGAGTTTCAAATTTAAAAAGAAAGACATAAAAAAATTTATTCAATTTGAATTCAAATTCAAAGTTTTGAAATTGAAGTTACCTTCACGATCTTTGCAGCCCTTTGTGCAAATTGGGTGTCAAACACAATGCAATGCTTGTAACCTTATCTCCTTTCGACTTCTTCAAATAAATTGAGTCCATCCATGGTTGACTCAAAAACATTTGTTTTAAAGCCATGTCACATCTCAATCCTAATGCAGATTACTTTTGGTTTTGTGTGGATTTATTACATGCTTTGATGTGCCTGGTAGAATAATAATTAATATGATGGTGTTTTAGTGTGGAGATAAATGAAAGTGTTTATTTAAAATATGAAAATTTGAATAGTATTGAATATGTTTTACTTTGAAAATGAAGCAAAATAGAGTAGAAACATTTTAATTAATGTAATGTATTGCTTTATTTATATCTTAATATGATACTAATTCAATTACTGTTGTGTGTCTGAGTGCACTTGAGTTGCAGGAAGTCGAAGACCAAGGGTGTGATTAAGGAGAGGTGATTAGCTTCTTGACAGGACAAAGCAGGAAGACCTCTTGATCACACACACACACTTAGTTTCATATAGACTGCATTTAGGAATGTCTAATTTATGTGTGTTTGTTTTAAATTATTTGCAAATTAAATAATAATTAGTAAATTAAATAAAAGATGAAATAAAAGCATGATAAAATAAAGGATTAAGTTTTAATTATAGTTAATTATGAATTTTGATTTAAATACTTATGCATGCTACTCTTCTTTTATTTTGTGTTAAACTTTGAGTTAATTAGTTAAACATTAAATTATAAGATATTTATTTTTATTGTTGAGTAAATATTTTCGAAATGGGATTTACAAGCAATTAAACTGAAAATTATTATTAATTTTAAAATACATTTCAAGATTAGGGTAGGAGATGGTAAATGGAAAAGGAATTTCAAATAGGGAAGTGAGTTCCCGAGAAGGTAACAGTTCTTGAAAAATAATCTCGAAAACAAGCTCTGCAATTTTGCTCTAATGGCTGCCAAGAAAATGTTGAGTCTTTTAGAATAGTATGTTGAGAATTAATCTTGGGTAGATAGTGGAAAGATAAAGAGTTGGAAAAGCAATTGGAGAGAAGGAAGAAGAAGAGGCTTTCTCTGTGAAACCAGATTGAAAAGAGGCAAAAAGAAGAAGCTGGTTGAAGAGCATCTCCAATTCCAGCTGGAAGCGTAATTTCTAGGTTTTCCTTTCTTTTCCTACAAATCTTGATTGAAATAAGCAGTTACTACTGAGGAATTTGAATGTCAGTTTGAATTGTATGCAATACTGTGAAAGATTGAGAAAGAACTTATATTCTTTTGTGTGTATTAAGAGAAATTGCATATTCTCCCCACTTCCAGATTGGGGTTTCTCTCTGCAAAATATGGCTAAAATTTCATTCCAGAATGCTCAATCTTGTTTTAGTAAGTCTGAAAATGTAAATATATATATATACTTATATATATATATATATATGCACACATATTTTTCCCTGTGTGTACACAATATATAAATATATATATATATATATAAATTTTATACATATACACACATTTGTTTACAAATCTTGTATTGAAAACGAATTTTTAATGAATAGCATCCAAATGTTAATGGAAACCGTATTTTTGTGTTTGGAATTTGTTTATATGAAAGGGGGGGGCGGGGAGGGGGGCTTCTCCCCAGCTGTGCCCTCCCCATAAGGGAGGGGCGGTGTTGTGGGAGACAGGGCTCCCTCCACAAGCTGCGGCCTATGGAGGAAGCGTTGCCTTCCACAGGCAGCGTCTCCCCATGAGGGGGGCGTAAGCCCTTTGTATACACTTTTTGCCATAGCATTGCAGTGTAAGCTACTTTTAACTTGCGAGAAATCTAGTTTTGGTTGGTGTGTTGAAAGCACAGTCTGCCTTAATGTTTTTTTTATTTTATTTATTTATATTTGGTATGATTTATATATATAAACTATATACATATATATATGTATGTATTTATATATATATACACACACAAAGCTATATATACTGATACATATACTTATACACAAACATACAGACTCAATTTCTTTTATAAACTCTGTTTACTTCCATAGAAATATTGCTCATTGACAATGGAATTGCACATAAATTTATATGAATAATTACATATTTGCATATAAGTATATTTACATATATATACACACATAGGTATATATATATAGATATAAATACACATACCTGGTACTGAAATCACTATATTACCACAGAAAACATTACCTTTTGGCATTGGTATTACACAGAAAACGCAACATTGTACGCAAGCTTTTATGAGTAATCTGTTATAAGGCTTTTATGTCTATATTTGTACATGTAAATATTATGTTCGTATATATATACATACAAACACAACAGATGTATAAGACAATTTGTACGATAAACTCTTATATTTCAAATTGAAACTCATAAAACGAAGAATAAAATCTTACAAATAACTTTTTGTTTAATAGCAAACTTGTTTTTGAATACAAATCTGGTTATCTACTTTATTCATTTTATTTCTCAAACTGTCTATATTGCTAAATATCGGTGCATTGTGTGAAACATCATATATCATATCTGAACTTAGTGAACACACATAAGACTGTGTTTAAATTTGAATCTGAAACTTTATCGCAAACGTAGTGTTGTGACCTTTTCACACATTGCCCCATTGCAAATGGGGACCCTCTTGTTTTTGCTTTTTTGGTTTTGCCTTGGCGTCACAACTGCTTATCACCATGTTCCTTTGAGTTTTTGAAGGTCACTGGAGCCAAGTTGAGATTTTGAGCCCGAATCAGTGCTGGAACACTTCAAACAGACTCAGAAGGTCTGGAGGACGAAGATCACATGTGCTTTCATCCAATTCCGACACCTCCTACTTTTTAGGGTTTTCACTTTGGCCCCCTATTTTTTAGGACCTACTTTTTTGGCACTTTTGAGCAATTCTAAGATCCCTATTTTTTAGGGGAAAAATTTTCTATTTTTGGAATTGCCCAAGGCCCGTCGTTTCAGCGACACATGTTCTTAGTCTCAAATTGAAAAATCTTTGAAAAATCATCAAAAATCAGATTTTCAGGTGAAAATCAAGCAAAATCATAGAAAATCATGGAAAATCTAGAAATTTCATGGAAAATCTGAAGAAAATTCATGGTGAAATGTCTAAGTATGGAGTTAGGAGTTCATAAAAGGCACATGGAAAACAACCAGCATGGAGTTTGTGAAAAATCTGATAAGTATGGAAGAATTTATCAAGTTCTAATGGTTGGAGTCACAAGAAGACGCCCAACAAAGCAATGACTTAATGATAAGGAACTCCGCCCAGCTCTTATAAGGCATGTCATTGGTAAAAGGAGAGTGGAATGAACACAAGAAAATTTTGGCTAAGGTAATGGCACATGACTATGTTAAGTCCGCCCAGCAATGGCTTGACTTGACACTAAGTCTGCACCTAGGATATATGGCAGCACATGACTGTATGAAGTTCGCTCCAAAGGATGGCACGAATGATAGGAAAGTCCTCCAGCACAAGAGAATGTCATGGCATAAATAATGGTAAGTCCTCCATGTTGGAAAAGTCTTAGAAAGTCCGCCCAACACTTTGGGAAATGGAAAAATGAAATAGCAAAGGCTTGACAAAGTGCGCCCAACCTTAATAACATCTGGAAAATACTTTAGAAAGTCCGCCTACCTTAGAAAAGTATTTGGAAAGGACTTAGAAAAGTCCACCCAACCTTGAAGACATGTGGCAAGACCACAAGAAAGTCCGCCCAGCTTGATGGTGAAGTGGAAAGAGCACTAGCAAGTCCACCAACTTTAAAACAAGTGGAAAATGTTTTATGAAGTTTGCCCCATCTTAAAAGGCACTTGGAAAACAAGTAAGAAAGTATGCCATTTCTTCAAAGGCCTTAGCATAAAGTGAAGGAAGTCCGCCATGATGAATGGAAAGTAAAACTTGAAGTGCGCCCAGCTTAAAAGGAATTTGGAAGACTCTCTCTAAGAAGTCTGCCTAGAGAGAGAGGGTGAAAATAACAAGGGAGAGAGAAATTTCACCATGGAGAAAGGTAATTGGAAAATATTTCTTGAAGTGCGCCATGCTAAGAGGACAATGTGAAGAGGAAATAAGATGAAAAATAAATGACAAAAGTCTTGAAAGTTTTCCATGGAGAAATCACTTGAATAAAATAAATGGAACAAGTCTAAGAAAGTCCAACTTGTAGAGAGAGAGTATGGCAAACAATAAGAAGTCTGATTTCGGGGGATAGAAATGAAGAGTTAAATATGAAATATGCTCATGCCAAAATTCACTTTGATATCAGGAGAGAGAGTGTTTAAAATTTGACACAAAGCCAGACTTTAGGAGAGAGAAAATGAAAATCTTCATCCAACATTGCGATTGATGAGTAATTTTCGCCATGGATAAATTTAAAAAATAAAATAAAGATAAAATCAAATAAATTAGCCATTTTGGAGAAAATTAAAAGCCTGAAAATGAAATTAGAAAATTTATAAAAATCTTTCAAAGCTTATCCTGAAAAGTTATCTTTAGGAGAGAGAAAATCTAAATTAAATTTAGATTTATTTATTTTATTTCTTGCAGGAGGATGACTACACGAGGCGAATCTTCAAAGAAGAAGCAATGGCATGGAATGGTGGCAAGTCCGCTTCAAGCCAAATGGAATGAGGGAAAAGGGATGGCACAAGCTAAGGTAAAGTTCGACCTTGGAGGAATGGACAATGGAAAAGTTTTGTGAAGTCCGCCTTGCCCAAGGAAACAGAAGGAAACGCTCCAAGTCCGCCCCAAGGAGAAATGGATTTGAAAAAGGATTCTCGAAAAACTCACCTAGACTTAGAGAGAGTGTGCTAAATCAATAAGAAGTCCATTTTCAGGAGAGAGAAGATGGAGGAATTTCATGAAATCCGACATGCCAAGGAGGAGAATAAAAATTCATCTCAAAGTCCACCATGGAAAAATGTTCACCAAATCCGACCTGAGGAAAGAGAGAATTGACATGTAGAGAGAGAGTATGACAAATCAATGAAAAGTCTATTTTCGAGAGAGAGACATGGAGAATCTGACATGAAGTCCGCCATACCAAGAAAGTGTCTATGGAAAAGAACTTATCAAGTCTTCCTGGAAGGAATGGTGAAAAGATCACCAAGTCCGCTGGAGGTAGATTGGAAAATAATCAAGCAAGTTCGACTTTAGGAGAGAGAATGTGAAAAATGTTTATAAAGTCAAGCAAGAGAAGTAAAGAGGAAATGAATAAAATCCTTGACTAGGGATGGAATCCTCCCAACCTATACAAGTCAAGATTCAGAGTAGAAGGCAAATCCTCAGGCAAAGTTTCATTTGAGCACAGAAATGGCCAAAATCCTGAAGGTGTCACAAATAAGTATGGGAAATTCTTCACAGCATTTGAAGGAATTTCAGAGCAATCAGGAAAGAGAATAACTTCAAGTCCAGACATCTGCTCCAAGGCGAGACTTCCATACTTCCAGTACCGGTAAGAAGAAGAAATCAA
The DNA here is from genome assembly GCA_007258455.2 of Sequoia sempervirens. NCBI lineage: Eukaryota > Viridiplantae > Streptophyta > Pinopsida > Cupressales > Cupressaceae > Sequoia > Sequoia sempervirens. The sequence goes on along the minus strand of VDFB02270651.1, from coordinate 571,963,416 downwards.
AGGCTCAAAAGGAGATCCGAGATCAAAGGAACAAGTGCAGAGGATAGAGTCATCAACAGGGAAAATATTCTAAGGCGAGCACATGGAAAATGAACAAAGTGACCAAGGAAGACATCCAACACGCTGAGATGGCGCTTCGTCATCTTCTAACCAATCAAATTGTTCCAAATCAACATGCAACAACTTTCTATTTTCTTGTTGGTTCAGATTTAGCAAAAAGGACAAGTGTCCTTGAACGTAATTTTCTCATTGGTCGAGGATTAGTTAGTTGCAACAAACCCTAATTAGGGTTTTATTTTGTAATCTCAGTCATTGATTCTAAATTAATCTTGGCCATTGAATTGTAATTGGGGAGCCTATAAATTGAGCTCAACCCCTCATTTCTAAAGCATGGGAGCATGTTGCAAAACATGTTGAGATAAGTAATTGTTGTGTATGACTGCCAAAGTAATAAGTAATGCATGCATTGTTTTGATGGTGATTGCTTCTCTTATTTTGGAGTTGGAATGGTTCTTATCCCTCATCATAGTTTAGATTTTATTTCATGTATGTTAGATGAATGCAAGATTTGATAAGTATTGATTTATGGTGAAACTTTTGTTCATACTTTCTTTGAATGGATGATTTTCATTCAATGCGTAAAGTTAGCCTGAGCTTACTTTGTGGATGCTTAACTTCTATCTGGATAAATATTGTTCAATTTGATGGTAGTTATTCATGACGTGAAAATCATAAGCACATTCCCTTGAAGATTGTACCCCCTTTGTGTAGTTGTCGTTGAGCGTGGCGAAGCAAAGCGTGGTTATTGGTTTCACTGAGTCAATATCGTCTCTTGAATTCTTAGGACGTAGATTAGAACTTTTGAACCCTAATCTCCTTTTCATTTTGTTTGATCCAGGACCCAAACCATAGAGCTTCATTGTTTGGACCTTCATTGTGAATTGAACAAGCCTAGCATAAGTCCCTTTGTGTTACCAGCATATCACAACGACCATTGAGCTTATCCGCATGTTAATACTTACCATAGGGAACCTTGGAATCGCCATATGATCTTCTCGCAATCTTAGCATACATGGTGGTTTTTCAAGAGAGGATAAGGTGTCTTTGGGAATTTTATTATGATGTTTGGTGTGTCATAAAACAACCATCAACACGTAGGTTATTGAAAACACATTCAAAATTAGAAAATTTTCTGATAAGAGTGGATTTCTTTTAGCTGAAACTATTAAAAATATTTACTGTGATCAAAACTAATAAGAAAATAGAATTGGAACTGAATTTATTTTGCATGGTAAACTCACTTGAAATTGTACAAGGAAACTTTATTTACTGAATGCATGCATGAAAGCACTTGCACCATTGAAATAGATGGAATTAAAAGCCTAGAACTAAATGAATGTAGGTCTCTGCCACCTCCTTTTTGCAAGAAATATGTGATTCTCATGTTAGGAATGCATATAGGCATCAGGCTTGCATCGAGAGTTCCCTCCTACGTTGTTGTTTTAGGTTGCTCGGCTCCTTGTGCAGGGTCGGGGATTTCTTTGAGCTAGGAAGAAACCCGGGGAAGTATTGTACTTCGTGGTTGGGCGGAAAAGGTGCCTTAATCACACTCTTGGCCCCAGCTTGCAAGAAGACCAGTGGTGTCACGACGGTTGAGGTTCAGAGATTTAAGTGTTATAAATGTATTCATGTATTATTTGGAATGGCTTGAAAAGCCCACTTGCAAATGTAATTTTATTTGTAATTCAGTATTGTAACATTGAAATAGATGTATTGAAAAGAAAGATTTGATGTAACATTGAAATAGATGTACTGATTGAAAGTTAGTGATGTAATTGAAAACTTGAGAAAATTTATGGAAACTCATTGATATGTGAATGGAAATCATATATGTATCATTGCAATGATCCTTGTTATTAATTAAATTTATTTCTTTTGCATATATGGAATGAGATTCTTTTTGAATTCATCTTTTTAGCGTTTATGGAAAGATCATGACATATGCATCTTTTGTTTTACCATACTTGGAATGTATTAAGCTTGGTAAATTATATGGCTAAATGAACATCAATTTTCGAGCGTTACATTTTGGTATTAGAGCAGAAAGGTTCAACTCTAGGACCTATGCCTAATTACGCTTGATGTTATGTTTTGCCAAGGTAACCCTAATGGAGGGTAGGTATTATTAGAGGGAACGAGCAGAAGGATCCCATGGTGATCCCAATGATAAGTTGGATCATATTTTGGCCATACTAAGTAGGAAAGAGGCCAGGATTGATAACCTTGAGCAGGCAAGACAAACTGGGCCAACAAGGTCTGAACCTGGTGAGAGTGAAAATATCAGGAATGAACCAAATGAAGAAAAACTTGAAGCTGAAAAGAATCAAAGTAAGCTAACTAAGGTAGCTAAGGAACTGGGTAAGGACCTCAAGAAGGTGGTGCCACCCAAGTTTGATGGTAAATCCTTTGGTGATGGGGCAGAAGCATGGATAATTGAAATGGAAAGGTACTTTTCCCTTCAGAACCTATCCAAGGAAACTAAGGCAGAATGGGGATCCTACCAGCTCACTGGTGAAGCTGCTACATGGTGGGAGAATGAAAGGGTTGAAAAACAATTTTTTCCTGGCAAAGTAACATGGGAACAATTTTTGTAGATTTTCAAGAAGAGATGGCTTCCACAGCCTTATTTTGATAAGAAAATGACAGAATTCTAGGTGCTCATTCAAGGAGGAATGACAGTGATACAATATTGGGAGAAATTCTCTCACTTGCTTAAGTACATACCTCAGTACCAGCATGACTTAGGCCTCAAATTGGAAATGAGGTGGATATGCATAGACCGGCTACCATGGATGAAGCCTTTGAATTGGCACTCTTACAGGAACATAAAATGCAGCAGGTTGTGAATTACAAGAAAAGCAGGGAAGCCAAGTATGGCAATAAGAAGTTCCAAGGAAATCAGAGCAATCAAGGCAACCAAGGAAATAATAACAGGTAGATCAAAAATTTGAAAAGGGGTGGTAGTCCTCAGAACCGTAATGATGGAAACCAGAATAACAATAAGAGGGCTAACTTCAATAAGAAGAATGACAATAACAAGAGGGATTTTTCTGCACCTCGTGGGGGTTGTTATACTTGTGGTGGTGAGCATTACGCCAGTGTGTTCCCTCAAAGGGTTAATAGACAAAACAACAGGAATCAACATCATATTCATGCGGCGGTTGACAATCGCCAAGCAGATTATCAATCCACTCCTATCCAGCTATCGGGTAAACTTTTTGGAACTCTTGTTTCTATTTTGATTGATACTGGTGCCACTGATAGTTTTGTGGATCCTCGTGTTATATCTAAATTATCAGTTAGACCGGGCTATATGGCAAATTCATGGAAAGCTCAGTATGGGAACCGAGTAGAGAGGAAGGTAGAGCAATACCTGTTTTGTAGTGAACTTGAACTCCATAGTCTCAAAACACAAGTTAATTTGTATGTAGCACCATTGGGATCTTATGATGTGATTTTAGGGATAAATTGGCTTTCTGAACATAAGGCCCTTGTGGATTGCGAAGATAAAACAATAAGGTGTCTGGATGATCAAGGTAATCTTGTGGAGATTAGTGGTGTAAAAAGGCCTTTGGAGCTTAGGCAAGTCTCAACCATGCAATTAAAGAAGGCAAGCTGAAGGGGATGCACTATTTATGCAATAAAGGTCAAGGACCTTGATGAGACAGAATCATCAGTTAATGATCATCCCATTCTAAAAGAATTTGAGGATGTTTTCCCTGAGGAGCTAATTGAGCTACCGCCTAAGCATGTATTCAATTTTTCAATTGATTTGATACCGGGTGCAGAACCTCAGTCCAAATCCCCCTACAGGATGAACACAACGGAGGTATATGAGCTAAAAGCCCAATTGGAGGAGTTGTTGAAATAGGGTTTCATTAGACCAAGTGTGTCACCTTGGGGAGCTCCTGTCATTTTTGTGAAGAAGAAGGATGGTACCTTGAGGTTATGTATTGATTATAGGATGCTTAACAAGGTTACTATCAAGAATAAATGCATGCTTCCCCGTATTGATGATTTGTTTGACCAGCTAAAAGATGCCAAGGTATTTTTTACCAGCTAAAAGATGCCAAGGTATTCTCAAAAATAGATCTGAGATCGAGGTATCATCAGTTGAGGTTAAAGGATGAAGATATTCACAAGACTGCATTCAGGACAAGGTACGGGCACTACGAATTCACAATGCTTTCATTTAGACTAACTAATGCTCCTGCAACCTTCATGAATTTGATGAACAGTGTTTTTCGGGATTGCTTAGATAATTTTGTTTTAATCTTCCTTGACGATATCTTGATATATTCCAAGTTAGAGGAAGAGCATGAGAAGCATTTGAGGATAGTATTACAACGGTTGAGGGAACATAAGTTGTATGGGAAAATGTCCAAATGTACCTTTTTCCGATCTGAGGTGCATTATTTGGGACACGTTATTTCAGCAAAAGGGATAGCCGTGGACCCAGACAAGATTAAAGCAATCTTAGATTGGCCAGTACTACAGAATGTTTCTGAAATTTGAAGCTTTATGGGACTTGCAGGGTATTATAGGAGATTTGTGCAAGGGTTCTCGACAATAGCAGCACCCATTACCACACTCCAGAAGAAGGGAAAGAAATTTGAGTGGAGTGACAGGTGTGAAAAAAAATTTCAGTTGCTAAAAGAGAAGCTTACTTCTACACCTATTCTAGTGGTACCTGATCCGAATGGTCATTTTACAGTGATTACTGATGCATCAGGAGAAGGGGTAGAAGTCGTTCTCATGCAGGAAGGACAAGTGGTGGCATATGAATCAAGAAAGTTGAAGCAACATGAGTTAAATTATGCACCACATGATTTAGAGTTGGCAACCATAGTTCATGCCCTTCAGATGTGGAGACACTATCTCTTGGGTAAGCCATTTGAATTAAAAATAGATCATGCTGGATTACAGTACATCTTTACTCAACCCAACCTAAATGCTCGGCAGAGGTGATGGTTGGAATTTTTGAGTGAATATGATTTTGGCATTGAGTACATTAAAGGGAAGGAAAACAAGGTAGCAGATGCCTTGAGTAGGAGAAGACATTTAGCAGCCATGGTTACCATAAAATCTAGTTTCAGAGAGTAGGTGGTTCAGGCTTTATATGGGGATGAGTAGTATGAAAGGGTGAAACAAGCCCTAGAGCAGGATTCTTCAAATCGCAGATTTGTTGGATATGTATTTGAGTCTGATGGACTCTTGAGGTTCCAAGGTCACATGTATATTCCTAACTCTGCAGGGTTAAGAGAGTTGGTGCTGGAGGAATTCCATAATGTGCCTTACTCAGGACACCCTGGTGTGACTAAAATGGTTGAGGGACTCAAGCCTCTATATTTCTAGCCAGGACTCAAAAGAGATGGTATTGCATTTATAGCTTGATGTTTGGAATGCCAGCGAGTTAAGGTTGAGCATGTCCATCCGACAAGACTTTTATATCCTCACAGGGTGCCAGAAAATAAGTGGCAGGTGATAACTATGGACTTTATTCAGGGATTTCCGATGTCTAGGAATCGACATGATACCATCCTAGTTGTGGTGAATAAATTGACTAAGGTAGCCCATTTCATTCCTAGGAACCTCAAGGATGGTTCAATGGTTTTGGCGAGGAAATTTGTATAGGAAATCTTTCGTCTGCATGGAGTACCAGAGGTGGTCATTTCAAATTGTGACACTCGGATGACTTCCAAATTTTGGACTACTCTGAATTCTTCCCTGGGAACTAAGTTAAATTTCAGTTCAACATATCATCCTCAGATCGATGGTCAGTCAGAGAGGGTGAAATAGATTGTGGAGGATCTCCTCTAAATGTATTGTATGGAGCAGCAACACAAATGGGAGGAGTATTTTCCTTTGGTGGAGTTTGATTACAACAACTCTTATCACTCCTCTTTGGGTATGGCACCGTTCGAGGCTCTATATGGACGTAAATGTCGAACACCCATCAGTTGGGATAGGGTTGAGGACAGGATTGTGATTGGTCCTGAAATGTTGAGGGAAATGGAAGACAAATGAAGCTTATCAAAGAAAAGCTTAAGCAAGCTTCAGATCGACAGAAGAGACTTGCAGATAAGAACAAAACTTTTAGAAAATTCTCTGCAGGAGACAAGGTCTTTTTGAGAGTTCAGCCACATAAGAGTTCAATCTCTTTCGGCAAGAACTCAAAGCTTGCTCCTAGGTTTGTTGGGCCTTTTGATGTCTTGGAGGTGATTAATCTGGTTGCTTACAGGCTTGCTCTGCCACCAACTCTATCCCAGATCCATAATTTTTTTCATGTTTTGGTGCTTAAGCCCTACCATCCAGATGTAGCTCATATTCTTGACTGGCATGCGTTGCAAGTACAGGACCCAAGAGTGATGCAAGTGGAGCTTGTCAGGATACTAGAAGAGTGCAACGTTAAGTTGTGAAACAGGGACATTATGCAGTATAGGGTCTAGTGGGACCAATACTCAGAGGATAATGCCACTTGGGAGAATGCTGAGGACATCGATAGAGCTTTTCCTCATTTGAGATCATAGCATGTTTTTCTTTTCTTGTTTCTAGAGACTTTTGATACACTGATGCTTCGGATTTTGTTGTGTGGTTTGTAATAAGACATCGAGACGATGTCTCTTCATAGTGGGGAAGGATGTCACGTATCAATCCTGATGCAGATTACTTTTGGTTTTGTGTGGATTTATTACATGCTTTGATGTGCCTGGTAGAATAATAATTAATATGATAGTGTTTTAGTGTGGAGATAAATGAAAGTGTTTATTTAAAATATGAAAATTTGAATAGTATTGAATATGTTTTACTTTGAAAATGAAGCAAAATAGAGTAGAAACATTTTAATTAATGTAATGTATTGCTTTATTTATATCTTAATATGATATTAATTCAATTATTGTTGTGTGTCTGAGTGCACTTGAGTTGTAGGAAGTTGAAGACCAAGGGTGTGATTAAGGAGAGGTGATTAGCTTCTTGACACAACAAAGCAGGAAAACCTCTCGATCGCACACATGCACTTAGTTTCATATAGACTGCATTTAGGAATGTCTAATTTATGTGTGTTTTAAATTATTTGCAAATTAAATAATAATTAGTAAATTAAATAAAAGATGAAATAAAAGCATGATAAAATAAAGGATTAAGTTTTAATTATAGTTAATTATGAATTTTGATTTAAATGCTTATGCATGCTACTCTTCTTTTATTTTGTGTTAAACTTTGAGTTAATTAGTTAAACATTAAGTTATAAGATATTTATTTTTATTGTTTAGTAAATATTTTCGAAATGGGATTTACATGCAATTAAACTGAAAATTATTATTAATTTTAAAATACATTTCAAGATTAGGGTAGGAGATGGTAAATGGAAAAGGAATTTTAAATAGGGAAGTGAGTTCCCGAGAAGGTAACGGTTCTTGAAAAATAATCTTGAAAACAAGCTCTGCAATTTTGCTCTAATGGCTGCCAAGAAAATGTTGAATCTTTTAGAATAGTATGTTGAGAATTAATCTTGGGTAGATAGTGGAAAGATAAAGAGTTGGAAAAGCAATTGGAGAGAAGGAAGAAGAAGAGGCTTTCTCTGTGAAACCAAATTGAAAAGAGGAAAAAAGAAGAAGCTGGCTGAAGAGCATCTCCAATTCCAACTGGAAGCGTAATTTCCAAGTTTTCCTTTCTTTTCCTACAAATCTTGATTGAAATAAGTAGATACTACTGAGGAATTTGAATGTCAGTTTGAATTGTATGCAATACTGTGAAAGATTGAGAAAGAACTTATGTTCTTTTGTGTGTATTAAGAGAAATTGCATATTCTCCCCACTTCCAGATAAATAAGTAAATACTACTGAGGAATTTGAATGTCAGCTTGAATTGTATGCAATACTGTGAAAGATTGAGAAAGAACTTATATTCTTTTGTGTGTATTAAGAGAAATTGCATATTCTCCCCACTTCCAGATTGGGGTTTCTCTCTGCAAACTGTGGCTAAAATTTCATTCCAGAATGCTCAATCTTGTTTCAGTAAGTCTGAAAATGTAAATATATATATATATATATACTTATATATATATATATGCACACATATTTTTCCCTATGTGTACACATATTTATATAAATATATATATATATATATATAAATTTTATACATATACACACATTTGTTTACAAATCTTGCATCGAAAACGAATTTTTAATGAATAGCATCCAAATGTTAATGGAAATCGTACTTTTGTGTTTGGAATTTGTTTATGTGAAGGGGGGGCTAGGGCTTCTCCCCAACTGTGCCCTCCCCATAAGGGAGGGGTGGCGCTGTGGGAGATAGCGCTCCCTCCACAGGCCGCGGCCAGTGGAGGAAGCGCTACCTTCCACAGGCAGCGCCTCCCTATGAGGGGGTCGTAAGCCCTTTGTATACACTTTTTTCCATAGCATTGCAGTGTAAGCTGCTTTTAACTTGCGCTAAATCTAGTTTTGGCTGGTGCGTTGAAAGCACAGTCCGCCTTAATGTTTTTTTATTTTTATTTATTTATATTTGGTATGATTTATATATATAAACTATATACATATATATATATATATGTATGTATTTATATATATATACACACACAGAGCTATATATACTCATACATATACATATACACAAACATATAGACTCAGATTTTTTTATAAACTCTGTTTACTTCCATAGAAATATTGCTCATTGACAATGGAATTGCACATAAATTTATATGAATAATTGCATATTTACATATAAGTATATTTACATATATATATACACACACAGGTATATATATATATCTGGTACTGAAATCACTGTATTACCACAGAAAACATTACTTTTTGGCATTGGTATTACACAAAAAATGCAGCATTGTACCCAAGCTTTTATGAGTAATCTGTTATAAGGCTTTTATGTCTGTATATATATACATACAAACATAGCGGATGTATAAGAAAATTTGTACGATAAACTCTTATATTTCAAATTGAAACTCATAAAACGTAAAATAAAATCTTACAAATAACTTTGTGTTTAATAGCAAACTTGTTTTTGAATACAAATCTGGTTATCTACTTTATTCATTTTCTTTCTCAAACTACCTATATTGCTGAATATGGGTGCATTGTGTGAAACATCATATATCATATCTGAACTTAGTGAACACACATAAGACTATGATTAAAGTTGAATTTGAAACTTTATCGCAAACATACGTTATTGAAAACACATTCAAAATTAGAAAATTTTGTGATAAAGAGTGGATTTCTTTTTGCTGAAACTATTAAAAATATTTACTGTGATCAAAACTAATAAGAAAATAGAATTGGAACTGAATTTATTTTGCATGGTAAACTCATTTGAAATTGTACAAGAAAACTTTATTTACTGAATGCATGCATGAAAGCACTTGCACCATTGAAATAGATGGAATTAAGAGCCTACAACTAAATGAATGTAGGTCTCTGCCACTTCCTTTTTGCAAGAAATATGTGATTCTCATGTTAGGAATGCATATAGGCATCAGGCTTGCATCGAGAGTTCCCTCCTACGTTATTGTTTCAAGTTGCTAGGTTCTTCGTGCAGGGCCGGGGATTTCTTCGAGCTAGGAAGAAACCTGGGGAAGTATTGTACTTTGTGGTTGGGCGGAAAAGGCGCCTTACTCACACTCTTGGCCCCAGCTTGCAAGAAGACCAGTGGTGTCACGGCGGTTGAGGTTTAGAGATTTAAGTGTTATAAATGTATTCATGTATTATTTGAAATGGCTTGAAAAGCCCACTTGCAAATGTAATTTTATTTGTAATTCAGTATTGTAACATTGAAATAGATGTATTGAAAAGAAAGATTTGATGTAACATTGAAATAGATGTACTGATTGAAAGTTAGTGATGTAATTGAAAACTTGAGCAAATTTATGGAAACTCATTGATATGCAAATGGCAATCATATATGTATCATTGCAATGATCCTTGTTATTAATTAAATTTATTTCTTTTGCATACATGGAATGAGATTCTTTCTAAATTCATCTTTTTAGCGTTTATGGAAAGATCATGACATATGCATCTTTTGTTTTACCATACTTGGAATGTATTAAGCTTGGTAAATTATATGGCTAAATGAACATCAATTTTCGAGCATTACAAGCCGTCAAAGAACCAAGAATGCTTTGCAACGTTAAGAAAACCGTTGCAAACATTGTGACACCTAATCTCACCAATTTTTTCCCATGGGTGTGCTCCCTCATCAAGTGAAGAACCCAAGGGTGATTGTAGATATATTTAGTGATCCTCCTCACATCCTCTACTATTGGTGTGACCCAATCTAGTTTTCCTATGTCCTCCAAAGGAAGGTCAAGGACATGCGTTGCACAAGGTGTCCAAAAAAGTGAGGGGTGTCTATCTTGGAAGAATCTTCTTGCTACCACATATGTTGTTGCATTATCAGTTATGATTTGCACAAGATTTGCAATCCCCACCTCCATGCAAACTTCCTCCAACATGTTAGCCAAATTCTATGCATTTTTTACAATGTGGGAGGCATCAATTGATTTTAAGAACACCACCTGATCTTTGCATGCAACCAAGAAATTAATGATGGTACATTTTTTTCCATCTGTCCACCCATCAAAAAGAATAGAGCAACCATATTGTTTCCATTTATTTTTTTACTCCTCTACTGCTGCCCTTGCCCTTTTAGTTGCATTAGTAAGCAACCTACAAGTACAAAGTGAAATTAAGTACACAATTTTAATTTGTAAATAGAAAATAGCTTAAAATCATCATAAATTAAACTTAAAAAATATAAATTAAAGAGCATAAACTAACCTCCCACTCAAGTCCGTGCGAGAAGGCACCTTGTAGTCTTTTCCTGCAACTGTCAATGCAGTGACCAAATTGTGTCAATAAAGAGAACTCGCCACATTGAAAGAGATATTGTTAAAATACCAAAAATTTGCACAAGCAATGTCTCCTTGCTCATGCACCTCCCTATTCCACCTAGTCGCCTCTAAGGAAGGTTGTGCACCAGGTGTGTTTCTAGGCACGAAATAATCATGCATGCATGTAGGTCCTGCGGCTGCCCCTGGTACTCTACTAGAGGTAGATGAAGGGATGGAGGTGGTGGTGGGTTGCCTTGACCTTCGCACACGTGGACCACAAAGAGAGCCCACTATGTCCTGAGTAACATCATAATCATCATTCGACTCAAGTGGAGCACCTTGAGAAGAGGCTATGGTTGCTTGCACTATTGCTCTTGCCTTCTCTCTTTGCACTTTTTTTTCTTTTGCAACTACAAGTATGGCATTCATATTTTTTTTTATTTCTTCTGTGGTTTTAGGACATTCCTTAGCATCACGTTGAGGGATGTCTGCAAAGAGGCGATTAATGCCTCCACGTAATACTTTTTCACATTTAATGCAATATATTGTGCGAGGTAGGGGCCCTAGATAAGCATATTTCCAAGCAAGATCTCTAGCTCTTGGAGGACGACTGCCTACAAATCCCCCAGGCACAGATGGGGCAGAGCCTGAGGCAGAAGTAGGTTCAAAAGCCATTATCAATTAACCTACACAAAGTGAAAGCACAACTTGTTAGTTTTTTTATAGAAAATTTAAAACAAGCTAAATTAGATTAAATCAAAAGAGATTACTTTAAGTTTAAATTACTAAAAATATAAACTAATCTAAGATTCTAAACATTTTCATAACAAAAAAATTGGATTTTAAAAAGAAAATAATTAGGGTTTCAAAAAAAGTGAAAAAATGTAGAAAAATCTGAAAATTACTTCAAACTAGTAAAAAATTAAGCAAATCTAAGATTGTAAACATGTTATTCAACAAAAAAGAGGATTCAAAACAAAAAAAATAACTAGGGTTTGAAGAAAATTTCAAAAAAATGAAAAAATCAACAAAATATGTAAAAAAAATCAAAAAAGTTCATCAAAAAATCTTGTTTTGATGAATATAAATGCATTTAAATCATTTTCACACTACATTCAAATGATTTTTTTAACATAGAACCTACAAGAATGAAGAAATTTATAAAAAGATAAAAATAAAAATAAGAAAAATAAGAAAACCTACCTGGAAATCCAATTTGCCTTCAAAATTCGATGTAAATGTCCTTCAAATCTCGTTTTTTGGATGCAAAATCACTGCAAATGAGTGCACAACGCTTTGGAGAGGGTTTTTGTTGAGTGAGAAGACATAAATGAATTAAAAAAACAACTTAAAATTGTTTTTTAGTGGCTGCTTGGGCGTCCTCATTATCACGCGGGTTTTTCCAGAAAACTCGCCATACTTTTTGGAAAAACTTGCCAATTGGCAAGTTTTTCCAAAAAGTACAGCAAATTTTTTCAGCATACAATTGCATCAAAAACTCGGGAGTGAAAAAAACTAATGAGTTTTCGCGAGTTTTTCTTCACTCACTGAGTTTTTGGGAGTGTTGCAACTATGGGTGGAAACATGCATACCATGTTTTAAGGTGTATTCATAAACCTTGCTAAATTTTTCCAAGAAAACACATCAAGTGGTGAATTGGTGATTATTTGAAATGCCTTGGATAAATTGTAATAACAAAACTTTTTTTATTAGAAACACAATTTCAATTTGTTGGACAAGATGCAAATTGAATTTACTGACAAAACAACATATTTCATAGATTAGATGGTCTATGGAGAGAAAATTGTATCTTGTAACATACAACACAACATATTTCATAGATTAGATGGTCTATGGAGAGAGAATTGTATCTTGTAACATACATTGTTGATATGGAAAGGGAATTGTATTGTGTCACATTCATTGTTGATTGTTTGTACAATAACATCACGACCCATCCAATTTGTTGCTTGTATGAATCTTTTTTATATGGAGACTTATGTCGACCATTCCTATCAACCCTAGCAAATTTGACCATTTCATCTTTGAAGCATGCTTGGCCAGTTTTGTAGGTGTTCTCATGGGCTAGTCTTAAAACTTTGTGGGAATATTAATTAAAATCATTGAAGTAGGCATGTTATCCATAGCAGAACCATTTTTCAAAGGCCGCCTGGTAAGCACAAGCCCTGTTTACAAGGTCATGAAAAATTTTACACTCAAGACACAAAGGAAAAACATTTCATATCTTAAAGTTTGATAACAGGTAATACCCCATACCTACAGCATCCCTCTTCCCTTGAAAGAAAAGAAAATGTGTAGCCAAACATATTTGCTTTAAGGGAACTCACAACAAACATTTTCCATGATGAAAATGGTTATCAAAAAATGTTAAACATAAGCATGGCTTACTAAGAAGAGTCTTGAGGTTCACTTCACAATGCTGCATGTTTGTAAGAATCTTCTCGAAAAACATGATAGAAAATTTTGTTATTGTACAGATGTTTCAAGTTGCATACAGGATCCATTATAAGGGAGAGCTTTACAGTTTTCCAGATGATCTTCACAAACTTTCCAAGTATATTGAGTATTTTTATATATGACTTAAAATTAGCCATAATCCTTTGCTTGACGACACAAGGTACTGTCACACAGCAGTGTCAACAAAGAGAGGACAACAAAAAGCTGCAGAATCCCTAACACCTTATAGACATGCTCAGATTCCAAAGTACATTGAGACAAGGTCAAAATTAAAAAATCACAACTGAAAAGATAAGCATACAAAAATGCATGCAAGAATCAAAGAGCAAAATTACCAGAGTCCATTAGGAGAAACAAAGGAAATAACATTAGAAACCAAATTTGATTTTCAAGTTGCCTATTATCCATGTTGAAAGACATAATCGATTCATAGTCCATGTCACAATACTATCTCTTTGGAACACAGGAATTAAGCCAGGTCATGAACATATGAAATTAAAAGATCACATATAAAAGTTTGCATTAAAAGACATATTTTAAAGTGCCTCCAATTGTCAAACCACATCTGTCCTGGGAAATTTATTCATAACTCAGTCCTTAAGTCAAAACATATCACCACTGTAAACTGGGGATCATAAAAAATGTATACAATTTTGCACATTTTACAGTGAAGCTATGTCAAGTTATGTATTTTCATGTTGACTGCTTCTGCTAGAGTGTTGTTTTCCACCTTGTCCCACCAATCAAACAAGAAATTGTCAACAACAAGACGGAACCAAGGGGAAAGTTTAATTCCATCTTCACCGGCATCTGCTTTCCTTACAATCTCCTTCAGCTGCTCTTTGTTCACATATTTCATGTCAGCAACCTCTTCTGGATTGGGTTGCAAGGTAACATCCCCAACAAAAAAAACAAGGTAATCCACTGCAATAAAACAGAAAGAAGAATAAATAGGAGTATTTAATATTTGAAAATACATATCAAATTTGACACACAAATTATTAACATCCTATGGCCATGATCAAAAAATGCAGATGTTGGAACTGCTCAAATTCTGTACAAAACAAAACAAAACAAGTATTTGAAAAAATAAAGTATCTCCATACATTCATGCTCCCCCCACTTGCCATCAGAAGGGGCCTTGTAGAGTATGCGACCAAGGGGCACAAATTGGTCAACAGGCACATCTGTTGCTGCAATTCCTAGTTCATCATAGAGCTTCCTCTGGGCAGCATTTTTTACCCCTGTATATCAGTAACAAGCATCAGCTACTTCTGCCTAGCACCATTATCAGATTATTGACATCATTACTAAACAAGCAACACAACCGAAATGAACCTGACAATTAATGATACCTAAAGTGTTCTCCTCGATGAGTTCAGACTCACGATAAAGAGGATGACTACAACAAGTATTCGTCCATACTAAAGGGAATGTCACCTTTGTGGCAGAACGTTGCTGCAAATCACCAGGTAGTGGTCAACAATAATAAATGTTTTCAGCAGTTACCAAGAGTCTTATAACTGCGCCAATCATTTATTTGTATCAATATACAATTCTGTTTCAATTCTAAGAATCAGAGAAAATTTGTCTCAAAGGCTCATACATCAACATGTAGTCTACAGATCTGTGTAAAATTATCAGCTTCCTTCTAGTTTTAGTCCATAGCATAGAGATCAGAGTTTTATGTTTTGGTTTAGTTACACTCCAGTTCATAGATAAAAATAAAAAATTCAAAGTAAACACGAGGTTTTTGTGATAACATTAACAGTGTTTAGACCTTACAATGAATAGTACACACGACCCCTGATTAAAGTTCTATTCAATGAAGGATACTACAAACATCGTTTAAGAGGGTTCAATCTTGTCATAACCAGTAAGACATGCAAAAAAATAATTATAATTTTGTTCAGCAATGTCAAGAATAATACTCCAAAGAACATTATTACAGTGATGGTTGGAACTTGAACCTACTTTACAAAATTCTGATGCAACAATCACCAGTATTGAAGCAAGCAGATACACATCGCTTGCACCTTCAAAATAGAAACAATTACTTTGCACCTTCAAATTAAACAATTATCCTTTAATTGAAGCATAGATAGACCACAGACAGAGCAGTAAATTGACAAAGTACAAAACCTGTCTCGATGCTGCAATCTTCTGTTTTACATTCATTCAATAATAATAAATACACAATACTTAAGTAGATTGCAGAATCTTTTTAGTTCTTTAATTAGCTGTTGTTTATCTCATGGACAAGAACAGAATGGTAATCTTCCCTCAGTAAATTAGTGAGAACCAAGGATCATGGTCAAATGTTTAGTGTCTATGGTCTTAGCACTAAGTTACCGGTTCGGTTTTGGGTTCGGGCTCGGGTTCGTGAACCCGGTTCGCCGGTTCGGGAAATTTTTTTTTTGGGTTTGGGTTCATTTTGGGTTCGTTTTGGGTTCGGTAATACAAAAACATATAAAAATCAGAAATATATACATATTTGCAGCAGTATTTAAGTTCAGAATACACCACCATATTAATAGTCAAATAACATAGTAAAAATACACCACCACTTTATACTCAAAAGTCAAATGTCATGATATAGAATTATAAATTAAAGTTCAAACTTCAAACATAAAAAATTAAAAATGCCAAGTGTTTACAATGTCAATCTGAATCATACGGGTCATTAAAAAAAGCAGCATCATTAGCAACATTAGATGCTACATTTTGTGTAGAACCACAAAGAGCATTAGTGGCACTCACACAAGCACTGCCACTAGCACTGACACTAGCACTCTCATGCTCAGTAGTTGCTTCAGGCTGATAGTCATCATCAATATCAAGTGCAGCTAAGTGACTTGTGGAAGCATCCAAGTCAAGCTGCTCTGGCTCAATATCCCACCTCCTTGTGTCTCCTTTTTGTAGGAACTATGTTTGTGTGTAAGGAGGCGCAAGTTTGAATGCACATACACCAAGTCCTCAGCCTTTTTTGAATGTAGCCTATTGCGTTTTATTGAGTGGATGAAGGAGTATGTGCTCCAATTCCTCTCAGAAGAGGATGAACTAGCAACCTATTAAGACCAAATTAAATTAATAAATAGTTAAGAGTTACAAAAATTAACTAAACAAAATTATTAATTAAAATTAAAATTACAAATATAAATTATAAAACTTACTTGGGATAAAACTTTTATTGCAATAGGTTGGAGGTGCATGTATTCTTGCCCATGGAAGTACCACCAACTATGAGCAGCCACCCTACACTTGTCTCGAAGAGCATCCATATTCTGATCAACACTCCCAGAGCATGCAAAAGCCATAAACTCAGCCCTCACTCGATCACGTTGGTCACGATCACTGAAGATTCTACGAATTGCTGCCTTGTACCCTTGGGCCACTTCACCATCCCTATATGGAGCAACTCTTGATGAAGTAGAAAGTATCTCAGGGCTATAATATTTGGGACTCAATGCAAAAGCGAGAAGATGCAAGGGAGTGGTCATTTTGTTCCATCTATCAACCATGATTTCCTGTAGCTCTTTGAAGAATTTTTCTTCAGGATCTTCCTCTTTTGCATTGATGATGGATCTCATCTTCTCAATCATTGAGTCGATACCATCATATACCTCACCCAAACAAGGTCTATCCAAGTCAGTGTAACGGATCATGCTCAGTATGGGCTCGGTGAAACTGACGAGATACTCAACACGATCCCACCAACCATCATCTAGGATCCTTTGCTTGATCCTATTTGCCCTTTCATTGCTAGATTGCCTCCATACAACCCAATTAGGGCTGATTACCATGGCACATAGTGCCTCACGAACCTTTATAAGTCGTCTCAACACAATTGTGTTGGAGGCAAAACGGGTCTCGGCAACCTGTTTGAAAATCAAAATTAAAATTAAAATATAATTTAAATATACAAAATCAAAATTTAAAAATTAAAATTAAAAGAAAATTCAAAAATTTAAAAATATTGAGAATTAACTTACCTTCAACAACTCCAATTTAGAGAATTGTCTAAACATTCCTTGCGTCATATGGTGGTTGGTGACAAACATTTGGATGTCTTCGCCCTCCGCATACACCTGTTTGATCCATTCAATTTTGGATCCAATTTTTTGTAGCATTAGATTGAGGGAGTGGACAGCACAAGGTGTCCAAAAAATGTGTGGATACTTCTCCTCAACCAATAACCCAGCAGCCCTACAATTTTTGGCATTGTCGGTTACAACTTGCACAACATTTTGGTGGCCCACTTCTTCAATAGCTTGGCAAAGGATGTCAGCAATAAATGGACCATCTTTCACCTGTCCTTCACAATCCACTGCTCTCAAAAACATTGCCCCTTTAGGGGACACAGCAATAACATTGATCAATGGGCGATTTCTTGCATCTTTCCATCCATCAGAAACTATGGTCACCCCTGTTTCGATCCACGAATCCCTTATGGGCTTCAAAGAGTCTGCTACATGTTTCACCTCTTTCTCCAATAAGGTGCAACGCACCTTCTCAAAACCTGGGCCCTTATACCCCTTTGGAGCCTCATTAATAGATTTCACCATTTTTTGCCAATATGGTGAACGAACAACGTTGAATGCCAATCCATTGGCATAGACACATCTTGCTATGTCTTGATCAGCAATCTCTCTTGCCTCATTCTGAAATGAAGCTTCCAACGGTCCCTTAGATCTTTTATTTGATGAGGGCACGGTTTGCTCTTGAGGGATGTTCATAAATGGATGGCTTTCTGTAGGTGGAATAGAAGTAGGTGGTGTAGGGGGTTTCGTGGATCGAGATCCTTTCTTCAAAGGATGGCTTGTTTTACCACTGGTTGTTTTTTGGTCTGCCTTTTCTTGCTCAGCAATATATTTCAACACTATATGTTCTGGAATGCCTGCGTTGTCTTCACCTGGACAATTTTTGATGCCTGATTCAGGGATCCCGCACAAGTGCCCTTTTACTCGACTGTATGAGCTCGAATATTGAACATTGCAATGACTACAAATCCAAATATATCCTCCACCACCTGGAAGTTGCTGAACCATTTCTACATATTTCCAAAGGGGAGAGGCTGGGTTTATTTTGAAACGAGAATGGATTGAGCCTGAGGAGGTACCGGTTGCCATTGTAATACGGAATAGTGAATACCTATGGCACAACATATTGAAATTTTGGTATTGATTCATTGAATTTGAAACTAAAATCACTTAATTAATTTCAAAAAAATGAAAAAATTGAACATGTTGATGTGTTATAGACATTTAGAAGAATGAAAAGTAAAACAAAACAATAATTAAAAAGCAAAACAAAAGAGTTGAAGTTCACTTGTGAAAAAAAATGTAAAAAAAATAATCAAAAAACCTACCTCTTTTGAAGAAATCTTGCTCTACGATCTTCTTAGCAACGATAGACACTTGCAAGTGCTTAGGAATAGCACAACAATCAACTTTGAACAATCTACGATCAGCCTTCAAGTCTATTCCAGCTTGTGCAAGCAAAAGAGTAAGTTCAGCAATGGAGGCAAAAAATCCTTTTTTCTCATTCACAAATTGGTAAAATGAGTTTCACTTTACCTATTTCATGTTTTTGAGGCAAGTATTAGGGTTAGAAAGAATAAAAAACTATTTAAAAGTCAAAAAAAAAGTCAAAAAAATATTAAAAAATTCAAAAAACGTGTTAAAAATCGCGCTGGGCGCGAAATTCTGCCCGGGTTCGAACCGGGTTCGAAATTTTCGAACCCTGGCCGGACCCACAGTCAGGGGTCCGAACCCTGGCCGAACCCACAGGCCCATTTTCGGACCCACAGGCGAATTCGGGCGGACCGGACCCGAATTCCGGACCCGAACCGAACCCGAACCGAACCCGGGGCCTATATAGGCGAATCCGGTAACATAGTCTTAGCACAGAACCACTATGTCCCAGGGTCAAGTTGTGAGTACTAGAGGCATTAGAAAACTATTGTGAACACGAAAGCATCAAGCGTGTTTAAAAACCAAATTACTGAGAACCTGGGAACATGGTCAAATTGTTAGTGTCTACAGTCTTGGCACAGAACCACCATTTTCCAGGGAGGAAAAACTCTTGTAAGCCCAAAACATAAATCATGTTTACAAACCCAGGTAAGCACCTGAATCTTAAATATCAAAAGATAACAGTGATCTGCTCAATAAATTTGAAAAATCATGTATTTATTGACAGGTAAGGATACAAATTAAAAGGAGATCAAAGTTCGAAAGAACTTAGTTCCTAACTTTAAGAACTATCACATGCTATCCAATAGAAGGGGGATATTTCAATCCAAAATAACAGATTGCTTAAAGGATTACGAATGCCACATAATTAAAAATAATACCACAACCATAAGAGCTAAACCAATGCAATGCAGGCATGGTGGCGTTGATGACTACTTGGTTTGAAAACCACTTGGATCTTATATTTGTTAAGATATCCATGAAAAAGAGTAAAAAGCACAGGAATTTTAATCTTGAAAAGGTTTGTCGGCATTTTAACCACTAGCTGTACAGTATAGTACGAAAATTTTAGCTATTTTCTACACTGGTAACAAGATTATTCAGTCAAATGGTACTGAACAATTTAACACAGACATGATAACAATTGAGGGACAGAGGAATATGATAGGTCTAGTTGTCTTTTAGTAGTCACTGACTCCCTTGAGGCTTGCACATCCCAGCTCAAAAATCCACCTCTCATAATGTCAACACTGCTACAGTTGGTTTTATTTTTACGAGGTCCATCTTGTTTGTTATCTTATGCTTCACCTCTTTACTCTATTTTCAGTATAATTGTAAAGCAGCAAGCTCATGAATATGTTAATCTATTTTTCTCAAAAGATAATAGTGATCTTGTTCAGTAAAAACATTCTATTAACATAAAACAAAAGATTACAATATAAAGAGGTTACATATAATACTATAGATATTAAATATATCTACCCACCTACTAGTTACTGTAGAAACAGTAACAGCTAAACAAACTAATTGACCATTAACAGTATAAATATAATATTCTAACACCCTCCCTTAATGGTCAATCCGTCAACAACACCAAGTTGCCCCCTGAATTTTACAAACTTATCTGAGCTCAAAGACTTGGTGAGAATATTTCAGTGTTCAACGGGGACGCGTCTCCCCCAAAAATCCTCACGTTTCCTAGAGGGGGACGTCTCGGAGACTTGGGGACTTGGGGGAGACGTCCCCCCATCAGCCCACCACCAGCGCCACCATCCCACCACTAATGTCGCTGTCTCCAAGATGCTGCTAGGACTTTGAGGATGTTGGGGTGTCCTCAAGACATCTAGGGGACTCCTAGTTGTCTCCGAGATGTATAATTCTTATACTTACACATCTTTTTATAACTATTTTTTCAAGTACTATATGTATTTCAGCACCCTACCGCCCTCCCGCCGCCATCCCCCGGTCGTCCCCCTGCCGCCCCCAAACTTAGACCCCCTGTCCCCGCGTCCCCGAAACACGTCCCCTACCGTCCCCCGTCCTCGTCCCCGAAACCCCGTGGAACACTGGAATATTTGCAGTTTGAACCGCTGTTGGAACATACTACAGTTGAACTGATCCATCTTCTACCAACTTGCGGATGTAATGACAATGAAGCTCGACATGCTTGGTACGTTCATGGAAGACTAGTTTTTTGGCCAATTTAAGCACCCCTTGATTATCAGTGTATAAGGGAGAAGGTCCTGCTTATGACATGTACATGTCAGAAAGCATCCTACAGAGCCAAACTGCCTCACATGTTGCCTTAACAATTCCTCGATACTCTGCTTTAGTCGAGGAAAGAGCCACGGCCTGTTGCTTCTTGCTGGTTCATGTTACAGCACCGATACCCAAACTAAATACACACCCAGAAGTAGATTTTTTGTCATCCATTGAACCTGCCCAATCTGAGTCTGTGTAACCAATCAGCTTTGGATCCTTGCATCTGCCATAGAGAATGCCATAATCGGAAGTGCCCTTAACATATCTCAGCACTCACTTCACTGCAATCCAATGATCAACTTTTGGAGCTGTCATGAAGAGAGAAATGTAGCTCACTGCAAAACTGATGTCAGGTCTAGTGGCAGTGAGGTAGATGAGACTGCCCACTAGTTGCCTGAATGTCATTTCATCGACCAAAGGTGAATCAGAGTTGGTTGACAACTTCAGCCCCTTCTCCATAGGTGTGGAGGCAGGTTTGCAGTCCTGCATCCAAAATTTGTCAAGCAGACTTTGGGCATATTTAGACTCAGAGATAAAGATGTTATCAGTGGTCTGCCAAACTTCAATACCCAAACAATAATGGAGAAGCTCCAGTTCTGTCATGTCAAAAGCCTGATACAAATCTTGTTTGATTGTCGCAATCAAATGTGTTGAACTACCCGTAATGATCAAGTCAAAACATAGACAACAAGAAAGAGAATATCATCACCAGAGTGTTTGACGTATAGATTAGTGTCAGAAGGGCTGCGCTAAAAACCATGATCAACCAAGTACTGATCAATCTTGATGTACCATGCATGGGGAGCCTGTTTTCCATAGAGTGCTTTCACGAGCCGACATACCTGATGCTCTTTGCTAGCAACCTTGAAACCAGGAGGTTGCGTCATGTAGACTTCTTCCTACAACTCACCATTGAGAAAGGCACTCTTGACGTCCATTTGATGAACTGTCCATCCAAATTGAGCTTTAATAGCTAGAAAAAGACGAATTGTACTCATCTTGGCAGAAGGAGCAAAAGTCTCCTCGTAGTCAATGCCCTCCTGCTATGTGAATCCCCGAGCAACTAATCTGGCCTTGTATTTATCCAAAGTACCATCGGTATGATACTTGACCTTATAAACCCATTTGCAGCTGATAGGTTTCTTCCCAAGAGGAAGATCAGAAAGAACCCAAGTGTGATTCTTCAAAAGACTATGATATTCGGTCTGCATAACCTTTTCCCACTTTGGAATTCCTTTAGCCTCTGAGTAGGTATGAGGCTCATAGATGCTATGGATGTTGGACATAAGAGAAAAATTGACTGTGTTGGGCTGCTTGCTCTTTCTACGAACCGATCTGCCCTCAATGAGTTCATCATCATGAAGATCACCAATAGTCTTGGCCCACCACTTAGGCCGACAAGTAGAAATACCAACATCTAGAATAGGAGAAACAGCATCGCCTGGGATGTCTGGAACAAAGTCATCTGGATGTGAGTTCCGAGGAAAATCAAGTGGTGCTATATCATGATCGATAGACTCCTCATCTTCAAAGTCAAAATGCTCTGAAGCCCTCCCATCATGGGAACCAAGAGGAAGACGGACACCCTCATCAGGAACCTTCATAGGCTGATCCACAGGACTAGTACTAGGAACAAATGGACCAGTAGTCTCATCAATCACAACATCATGACTGAATATGAGACGATCCGTCTCCACATCAATTAACCTGTATGCCTTGTGATTGTCACTGTAACCAGTAAACATAAGTGTCTGGCTCTTGGAGTCTAACTTGGCACGTTTGGCATCTGGAATCCATACATGAATTGTAGAACTGAAGACTTTTAGATGGCCCACCTTAGGCTTACGTCCTGACCAAGCTTCTTCTGGAGTCATCTTCTTAACGGCCTGTGTAGGTGACCGATTCAGGAGGTAGACTGCAGTGTAGACTGCTTCAGCCCAATATTTCTTAGGTACATTTTTGTACTCGAGCATAGAACGAGCCATTTCAGTAATAGTGTGATTCCTACGTTCAACGACACCATTCTGCTGAGGAGTGTATGGTGTTGTGAGTTGGCGCTTAATGTCATGTGTGGCACAAAAAGTAGAGAAGTCAGTTGAACAAAACTCCCCTCCATTATCTCACCTTAGAGTAACAATCTGAGAACCTGATTCTTTCTCAACTAAGGCTTTAAACTACTGAAATGTGTTGAACACATCTTATTTATGTTTCAGAAAATACACCCACATTTTCCGACTGAAATCATTAACAAACAATAAAAAATACCTGGACCCAGTAACAGATGGAGTGTTCATTGGCCCACATACATCAGCGTGAACCAGTTGAAGTACCTTGGAGGCTCGCCAAGAATCACCATCCGAGAACGGTGTCCGATGCTACTTGCCAGCTTGACAGGCTCCACAAACTCCATGATTTTGAGTGTGGATCTTAGGTAGACCAGCAACCAAACCCTCTTGAGACAGTTGAGAGAGGTAGTGCACATTCAAGTGCCAATAACGCTGATGCCAAAGTTTGCTGATGGAAGTACTTCTGGCAGCCAAAGCGTGCTCCTGAGAATCACCGGAATCAGCAAGTTTGTACAGACCGTGATCCTCAAGTCCCATAGCAATTGTTGTACGAGTCTCCCTATCAACGATGCTGCAGGTGGACGAACTGAAAACATCTAACTGGGGAGAATGCCGCATGATTCGACTAACTAAGAGGAGATTATGTTCCATGCCGGGAACATAGTAAACATCAAGAAAGAGTAAATGTTTGCCTCCTAAGTGAATTTGGACAGTGCCCTTACCAGCAACTGTGTACTTTTCGCCTCCTCCAAAAATGACAGAATCAGAGAATGGTTCGAATTTGGTGAACCAATCCCAACGATGAGTAAAATGTCGTGATGCCCCTGAATCGATATACCAGGCAGAAGAATGTACCAGATCTGCAATTCTCTTGGCCATAAACGCATAGAATGTAGACTCTTTCTACTCAGTGTGCTCGGCAACATGTGCCTTTTGTTGAGATCCTCCCTGCTTCTTTTGTTCAGAAGCCAAACGAATGCGACAGTCAGCCTTCATGTGACCGTATTTATGGCAATAATTGCACTGAACGTTCTTTTTCTTCTTGCTGTTCTGAGAAGAACCAAAGCCTTTCGGCAGAGAAGTTTGCACCTTCCCTTTGTTCTTAGCAGAAGATTTGGCAGAGAACGCTTGCTCTGTGGAGGTGGAACTGGTACTGCTTCCAAATTGTTGTCGCCATCGATCCTGCTACAAAAGCTTGTTGCAAAGATCTTCAAATTTGAGATCAACATTGGTCGAGGTGATATTCAGTGTCTCAATGAAATGCTCATATGAACGTGGGAGACTCTTCAAAGTAATGACCACCATATCTTCTTCCTCCATTTTTTGACCAATGGCTTCCAGATGATCACGAATGTCCTTAATCTTCGTCAGATGTTCCTGTAAGGACATTTTCTCATCCATCATGATGGAAAAAAGCATGTTCTTGAGAAAGAACGCTCTGCTCTTGTCGAAGGTTTCATGAAGGGCCTTCAAATGATCCCAGATTTCTGTAGCAGTTTTGCCAGACAGTACCTGAGGTAGCTGCTCATCTATGACTTAGAGTTTGATAAGCATGACAGCTTCCCGGTTGCGTTCATCCCATTTGTCCTAATCCTTTCCAACAACGGTAGGTCGAGGTGATGTACCTAGAACAACCGCATCAAGACACCGATACTCGAAGATGGTCAGCATACGCTGCTTCCAGGTGTTGTAATTCTTCCCGTTGAACTTTTGGCTGCTTTCGAGCATTATGTTCGTCAGAGATGCCATCATGTACCTTGCGGTCAAACTAGTGACGACAAAATAATGCACAAAAAACAGAAACAGGTTTTGGAAAACAAATTCCAAGGCAAAAAACCGAAACCCTAGCACGGATTTTGAGGTTTTACTGAGAACCCAAAAAATATTAATAAAAACCCAAAAGGGTTTAGGAATACCCAGAAAATTTTGGCGGCACAAATTTTGAGGCACGAAAAATGAGGTACCAGAAAAAACGAACAACAACCCAGTTGAGATCTCAGAAAACCCAAGAGGAATTTGCAATCAAAATAATTTTTTGACTTCAAACTGAGGGTCAAAACCCTAGTCGAGCTGGCAGAAACCCTAGGCCGCCATTAGAGACCAAAAATTTGCAGAAAAAAGTCTGAAACTCGAGCCAGATTCAACAATGGTGAAAAACGTCAGCAGATTGCAAGGGAAAACACAGATATTTGAAGAGGAAACCTCGTCAAGATGTTGTTGAGAAAACGCGTCAAATTTGAGATGAAAATCGCGACTCCTAAACTCGGAAAATTTGCGGCCTCAAAGAACCCCGAAATCTGCCATTAACAGACGCAAAAAGAGGTCGCGGGCAGATAAGGAGGTCACACACGGATGCCCAGAAAGCCACAAACTCGCCCAAAAGAAACAACACGCGCCAAGAGCAAAAAAACGCAGCAAAACAACCAGATTCAAACGCAAGCCAAAGAAGAAAAATCATGGCCAAAAACGGTGGAAAAACGAGCATAAACGCGTGACCAAAGACTAGAAACACGCGGCCAAAAAACGGTGGAAAGAACGCGTCCAGTTTAAAACGAATGCAGCTTAAAACACGTCCAATTTCTTTCAAAAAATTGCGCCCAGAACAGCACGAATTTCACCCACGACTTGCAGCAAGAAGGTCGAATTTTTTGTGATAAAATACTCACGAAAATTGCAGATCAAAGCCCTCGATTTCGTAGTAGAAAAAGACCCGCGATTTTTAGAGTTGAAAATCCCTTGAAAAATCTCAGACAAAGCAGCCACGAATTTACCCAGAAACCCTAACCTAAAAATTTTTGAATTATGACTTTTTTTTAAGCCCACGAATTTCTAGGGTTTTTTCCTTACGGCTCTGATACCATGTTCAATAAAAACATTCTATTAACATAAAACAAAAGATTACAATATAAAGAGGTTACATATAATACTATAGATATTAAATATATCTACCTACCTACTAGTTACTGTAGAAACAGTAACAGCTAAACAAACTAATTGACCATTAATAGTATAAATATAATATTCTAACAAATCTGCTCAATAAATTTGAAAAATTCTGTATTTGTTGACAGTTAAGCGTACAAAATAAAAGAAGATCAAAGTTCAAAAGAACTCAGTTCCTGACTTTAAGAACCATCACATGCTATCCAATCAAAGGGGGATATTTCAATCCAAAAAAACAGATTGCTTAAAAGATTATCAATGCCACATAATTAAAAATTATACTACAACTATAAGAGCTAAAGCAATGCAATGCAGGCATGGTGACATTGATGATACTAGGTTTGAAAACCACTTGGATTTTATATTTTTTAAGATATCCATGAAAAAGAGTAAAAAGCACAGCAACTTTAATCTTGAAAAGATTTGTCGGCATTTTAACCACTAGCTGTACAGTATAGTAAGAAAAATTTAAGTATTCTCTACACTGGTAACAAGATTTTTCAGTCAAATGGTACTAAAAAATTTAACACAAACACGATAACAATTGAGGGATGGTAGAGGAATATGATAGGTCTAATTGTCTTTCAGTAGTCACTGACTCCCTTGAGGCTTGCACATCCCAGCTTGAAAAAAGGACAATGAACAATTACTCGATGGAACTGGAGAAAAAGGCAAACTAAAAGCAACATACAAAAAAAATCAATCCTAAACAAGGAAACTCTGATCATTCTAATCCTGTGGAATGTCACAGAGTGATTCCCCTTGGTAAACCTCCTCCTATGGAGACACCACTCACTTGATCAACATTTGTATGTAGATTCTTACTGCAATAGACAAGGCAATAATAACTTTGGGCTATAAAAGTTTAGCATTTGAGACCATTTCCACCGCTCATAATGTCAACACTGCTATAGTTGATTTTATTTTTATAAGGTCCATCTTGTTTGTTGTCTTGTGCTTCTCCTCTTTACTCTATTTTCAGTATAATTGTAACTCATCATCTCCCCAAACATAGGCATTTCAAACTCTTTCTGCATTTCCTCTGCAAACTTCTTGCACATAGCTTCATTGCCTCCAAAAATTATGTCATCAACATATACAACCACAATCAAGATTTGATATTTTTCAACCTTAAAGTAGAGATTGTTCTCAAAAAATAATAGTGAACTGCTCAATAAATTTGAAAAATCCTGTATTTATTGACGGGTAAGCATACAAAATAAAAAGGAGAGCAAAGTTCAAAAGAACTCAGTTCCTGACTTCAAGAACTATCACATGCTATCCAATCAAAGGGGGTTATTTCAATCCAAAATAACAGCTTGCTTAAAGGATCATCAATGCCACATAATTAAAAATAATACCACAACCATAAGAGCTAAACCAATGTAATGCAGGCATGGTGGTGTTGATGACACTTGGTTTGAAAACTGCTTGGATCTTATATTTGTTAAGATGTCCATGAAAATGAGTAAAAGCACAGCAACTTTAATCTTGAAAAGATTTGTCAGCATTTTAACCACTAGCTGTACAATTGAACAATTTAACACAAACATGATAACAATTGACAGACGGCAGAGGGCTATGATAGGTCTAATTGACACAAACATGATAACAATTGAGGGACAGCAGAGGACTATGATAGGTCTAATTGTCTTTTAGTAGTCACCAACTCCCTTGAGGCTTGCACATCCCAGCTTGAAAAAAGGACAATGAGCAATTACTCAATGGAACCGGAGAAATAAAAGGCAAACTAACAGCACCATACAAAAAAAATCAATCCTAAACAAGGAAACTCTGATAATTCTAATCCTGTGGAATGTTGCAGAGTGATTCCCCTTGGTAAACCTCCTATGGAGACACCACTCACTCGATCAACATTTGTAAGTAGATTCTTACTGCAATAGACAAGGCAATAATAACCTCAGGCTATAAAAGTTTAGTGTTTGAGACCATTTCCACCTCTCATAATGTCAACACTGCTACAGTTGGTTCTATTTTTATGAAGGTCCATCTTGTTTGTTGTCTTATGCTTCTCCTCTTTACTCTATTTTCAGTATAGTTGTAAAGCTCATGAATATGTTAATCTATTTTGCTCACATGAATGGTCATTTTGCTAGTTTTTATGGAGTGAATAATTTGTGCCTTCAACCTTAGTTTCCTCTACTCTGTTAATTTCATAACAAAAAACTCTCCAACAATGTTTATCACAGAACTTGCAAATCTTCAGAACCACCTCATGCTGATTTGCTAGGACTCTGATAAGCATTAAACAGCTAGGCTATAATGTTTTTTTATATATTGATGTTTTCTCAACTACATACTTCTGTTCTGAAGTATCTTTTGCCAACAAGAAGCAAACAAAACTCTACTCTAGACACAGCATTGAAAATTTTATTGATTTTCAGATTTAGGAATTGAGTCGAATTAAAACAGAATGAACTATAAATGAAACTTACTATCTGAAATGACTATTTCCCTTTATTTCACACCCAAAATGGATTCCCTTCAATATTTGGAACATTATAGAATACCCGTAATAAGCAGGTTGATGTTAGAAAGCCTCCTTGAATTTCTGAGATATGGACGGCTTCTTGAATCCAGAAATGGAGTTACAGATCCTGCAAGTCGGCTCATAAAGCTTGGGAATTGTGAGTGTTGCAGCTGCCGTAACTTCTAACATGGAACCAATGCTGTTTCTGTGCCAGTAAACAAACATGCAGCCTTTGGATGATCGTCCAAGCTGCGTATTCATGGGAATTATTATTATGTTAAAAGGGTGCAGCCTTGATTAATGTGTATGAGAGAGTCTTGTGCATATGCTTACATCCTATGTCACAGCATTTGGTGAATTTCAAGCAAAAAAATTCAATTTTTATGAATTTAACATTTACATAAAATTCGTTAAAAAATTCGTATGGAAAAAGCATGTTTTTTTTTTCATTAAAATATATTGTGAAAAAGTGTTATTTAAGGTTTTCAAAAACAATTTTTAGAGTTTTCGACCTATTTTGTTGTAAATTACTGCTCATGGATCATTCTAAGCACACAGTCTGTTTATGGTTTATATTTTATAAATGTGTCAATCTTTTTATGATGACTTCAAATCTATTTAGCAATGTTAAACTATTTTGATAATTTTGTGGATATATTACATATATTTTAAAAAATAAAATTTATATAAGGCAAATTCAATGCCAATTTTTTTTACCCTTGCTGAATTTCATCTGAATTTTATTGTTGCTGAATTCGAACTTGAATTCAAACCTTGTGACTTAGCTTACATCTATATGTCTACGTGTGTGGCAATGATGAAAACGTCCATCCTCGTTACAACTGGAAGCAGTCGTGATTGAAATACAGGGCAGCCAACAATTGTTCGTGGATTGCATAATGCAAAAAAATCTGGATTAGAGTTCCTAAACACATGTCGGAACACATGGGATAAGAATTATTTCATTCCATTTGTTAGATTGTTTTGGAATTTGAGAACTACAAATATAGATATCAAATTGTGAAGAACCCAATAGGAATGTGTAGAAAAGAGGAAGATGGAAATATATGTTGGATTCTCCAGAGAGGACATACCAAATACCCTAAAGCAAGTCATATAAGAACATGTAATATCCCCTCTCAACTGAAGCTTCTAAGATTCATTTTGCTAAGTCTGTTCTAGTTGTGCGTCTCCCGGACTTGGTCTATTTTTTTTAAAATAAAAGGAGATGATTAGGTGGGGCCTATTTCACTTAAGTGATTCCTATTTTTCAGTCATCGGATGGGGCCATTTCAAACTGCCACTCCAAGTGTTTTCATTCGACCCTAATACCCTGTGGAAGGGATGAGCTTAATACTTTAATGATGAATTCAATAAAGGAAAAGTATTATGATTAATCGTCTGATTTATTAAGAGGAATCACCTGATTTGTAGGATTTGGGGTGAGCCTTTGGATGATCGTCCAAGCTGCGTATTCATGGGGTTTGTCGTCCCAATGCAGAGAGAGGAGAAAATATAAAATGATAACATAATAATAATTCCCCTGATTTTTTATCAAGTTTTCAATCTGCTATAGGTTAAGTTAAGAAAACAAATGCCTGTTGAGTTTTCTAATTTAAAGTGTGGGATAAATCTTACTTAATATATGAGAGAAGTACAATATATAATATAGATGTAATGAGGATGGTTCATCATTGCCACACACATAGGCATATAGATGTAAGCATATGCATAAGACTCTCCCATACACAGCAATCAAGGATGCACCCTTTTAAGTGATTTTTGATCAAGTTTTCAATCTGATATAGGTTAAGAAATCAAATACCTTTTGAGTTTTCTAATTTAAAGAGTGGAATAAATCTTAATATATGAGAGAAGGACAATATATAATATATTTGAAGAGTGCAATGTCACATGGGAGCAGAAGCATACAGCAGACCTGCACCATGAAGGAGGCAGATGGCTACAAGCAGCAAGAGTTTGCAGGAAGAAGCCATCTTCAGCAGGTCAGCATGGTAAGGTGTGCTGTTCAGATGGGGCTTCACTTGGATGTAGGATTCTGGAAGGAAGGACACAAAGTTGCAGATGACACTTCAGAGGAAGGTTAGTCAACAATCATGCTGAAATTGCTGTCCCTGCTGCCCATAGGATTTCTAGCACTATCCCTGTGGAGACCAACATGGGAAATTAATCAAGGGTTTTCAGATTTTAAAAGTG
The DNA here is from genome assembly GCA_007258455.2 of Sequoia sempervirens. NCBI lineage: Eukaryota > Viridiplantae > Streptophyta > Pinopsida > Cupressales > Cupressaceae > Sequoia > Sequoia sempervirens. Next base: position 571,932,552 of record VDFB02270651.1, on the reverse strand, counting down.
CTTTAAACTCTTATCATGAATGCACAGATTTTTGTCTTCAAAGATCGGCAGCTAGTTCTGAGCAGCAGAAAGATTTAACCTGCAATAAGGTGGCGTGAAACCCTTTCCCCCAGGAACCTGTCCAATCCTTCTTGGAATAATATTAATTAGGATGGAAATATTGATGCCTTAGGGCTTAATTTGAGGAAATTAGTGAGGGATCTGAACCTTGTTATCTGGATGGTATTTCAATCAAGTTTGCTCTTGAAATCCTTGACTCTGTGTTCTAGATGATATATTGGAAGGTTACTCAGTTGAGTATGCAGATCTGGCCCTCATTTGCAGATTCTTTGGGAGGAAGCCTAACAACGAGGAATTAAAACACTGGATGGCAGTTTCCTGGCCAGATTGTCCTCTCTGCAAGATCTTTCCTTTGGCCAATCACTTCTTCCAGTCTGTCTTTGAGTCAAAAGAAATAGGAATTTTGTGCTTGAACAGAACCTTGGTTTCATGGCAGCAGGAGATTGTATGTAAAGCCATGGACTCCACCTTTTGTTCCTAATGTAGGTGAGATTTCAGAAATCTGTTTTTGGGTCAGATTGCATAGGTTGCCTGTGGTGAAGAATCCCGATATGCTCAGGAAGAAGACTAGCTTGATGGCAGAGTTTATATAAGATGTATCGGTAGGAAAGGATAGATGAATTTTTACCTGCATTTGTATGAAAGTGGACCCTTAAAGCCCTCTTATTCACTCTTTTAGAATCAGCTCATCACAGGGTTTGTGGACTCAATGCATTGACAATCAGGGGCTTCAATGCAAGATACTTTAGATGTAGCAAATGGAACAAGTATCAGTGATTGCCCCTCCTTAGTACAAGTTCAGAGACTGAATAAGATTTGGAAGCCTATGAATTGCAAGCTAAGCAGGGACTCCATTTGGAGAAACCATCAAAAAAAAATTGAGCACGCTTCTTCCTTTTCTGAGGGCAGGGATAGTGGTGGGAGACGGGAGACTTCAAAGGACGGGACAGAATTATGTGGTGCAGGATAGCATGGATGATGTCCCTGGGAAAAGTGAGGATTTTTTAAAAATCCTCCGTTGTACCCTCAAGATTAAGGATGAATGACAGCCTGGATACAGAAATGGGAGAGCATTTTTTGCAAGAGTCCAGACATTGGAAATCTATCTCCCAATAGGTGGTATTGCTAAAGTAAGATGATGGTTGAGAACCCTGTTAAAAAGGATAGGGGAAGGACGACTAAGCTAGAAAGTATTCAGAGAGATGCACGGACGGCTATTGGGGGACAGGTACCAATGGACTCTGGAAGCTCTCTTCCCACATGTTGTGACCATTTCACACATCGCCCCATTGCAAATGGGGACCCCCTGTTTTCGCTTTTTGCCTCAGTGTTGCAACTGCTTATCACTTGTCTTTTTACAATGAGGTCATCATTTTGAGGGTTCCAAGTCAGTCTTTTTGCAAGTCATTCATGCTTGAATCTGTGCGTAGACGTCATGGAAGCGCTCAGAAGGCCCAAGAGACGAAGATCGACTGTAAATTCAGCCAATTCTGAGACTTCCTATTTTTTAGGAAAAGTTGCTTTTTCGATTTTTCATTTTTGGCATTTTTGGACCAAACGAGGTTCCCTATATTTTAGGGTTGCTTTTTCTATTTTTAGAAAGTTTCTATTTTGGAAAGTTTCTATTTTTGGAAGGTTTCTATTTTTAGAAAGGTCCCGAGTTCTGAAAACGCACTCAAAAGTTCGAAAAACTCAATAGATCTCTCAGAAAATCGAAATGAAAATTTGAAATTTTTTCGAAAAATCTGGAAAAAACAAGTAAAAAAGCGTGAAAAATCAGACCAAGAAAACTCGAAATCTGGAAAAATCAGTCAAAACCAGTCCGAAGACATTCAGATCTGAGGACAAGATCATGAGAATCAGCTCTTAAAATGGTGAAATCTGTGAAAAATGTGCTTAAGTCAGAAATTCGCCATGGAAGAATGTCAAGAGAAAGAGGTATGAATGTCAGAAAGCTGGTGAGGTCCGCCCAGCACTAAGGAAGCATGTCCAAGCAGCAAGAGGCAATGTCCTTGGATCCTCCAAAGTCCGCCCAGCATAATGATGCTCATCCTAGGATCTTCCAAAGTCCGCCCTTGATATCCTAGGACTCTTCAAAGTCCGCCCAGCAGCAAAGAAGCATCCTTGACACTTCCAAAGTCCGCCATGCATCAAAGAAGGAGGTGCCAAGAAGTCTTGAAGTCCGCCCAGCTCATCCTTGACCCTTTGAAAGTCCACCATCTACCAAGAGGGACGTCCTAAAGACCTTTGAAGTCCGCCATCCACAAGAAAGCACGTCCAAACAGCCTTCAAAGTCCGCCATCTTCAAAGAAGGATATCCTAAAGACCTCCAAAGTCCGCCCTTGACATCCTTGACCCTTCCAAAGTCCGCCTAGGCATGTAAAGTGAGGAAAAATCAAAAAATTTCTAAGTGTTGGTACCCAGCCAAGGGTAATTTCGAAATTTTGCCTAAGAGTAAGAGCTTAAAGGGGTAAAAAAATGATTTTTTTGGCTAAGTGTTGTGATAATTCCAAAGAGACAAGTGCCAAAAAGCTTCAAGGTCCGCCCTAGAAAAGTGGGACATCCAAGGGGTTCGTCTAAAAGATCTATGAAGTCCGCCATACACTTAGAGGAGGCTAGCAAGGTGCTAAAGATGTCCATGATACTTGTCCAAGAAGCTAAGGAAGTCCGCCTAAGATGAAAAGAATGATTTTTGACTAAGTGCTAATGCCAAGTCCAGAGGAAAGTTCGAATATTTGCCTAAGTATGGAGGCTAAAGGATGGAAAGTTGAGATTTTTGACCAAGTATCATGACACTTTCGAGAGGTCAAATGCCAAGTTTGAAAGGACATGTGCTAAAGAAGATCAGGACGTGGCAAGAAATAAAACGGAATGTGCCTAACACGAAGATGGAAAAGAAATTAAATTTGCCCAAGTGTGGAAAATGTTGAGAAATTGACAACTTTGGCCGAGAAAAATGCGCAAGGCAAGGAGAAAGGAAAGATCGTCCTTGGCCAAAAGGAATAAGAATTTGTTGAGCGTCGAGGAAGCTTGCCTGATAAAGACATCCGGACTAAGGATTTTGCTTAGAAAAACTTGCCCGAGCAAGAAAAAAAAATTGACTTTGGTAGATGAAAATAGGCTTAGTGCAAGAAAAAAGTTGGCTATGGCAAAGAAAAATAGGGATCTGGCATAAAAATTGTCGACGGAATGGCTTAAGTTTTGACTTGGCTAGACGAAATTGAGAACAAAATTGGAAAATACACTTTTAGCCAAGAAAAATGAAGAGAAAATCGAAATAGCCATGGGTCCAAAACGAACGGGTTGGAATAAATTAAAATATTTTAATATTTTAATAATTTATTTTCAATGCCTTGGACAAAATGAAGTTCGCCAGTGATGCTTTGGAGGAAAATAATTTGTGCCGGCCAGAGATAAAATCCAATGGGCAAAATTAAATTCACTGTGACTTCAGGAGAGAGAGTGATAACTTCGGAGCTAGAATTCAGGAGAGAAAATCTGAATTTATTTATTTTATTTCTTGCAGGTGGATGACGACGCGAGGCGAATCTTCAAAGAAGAAGCAATGGCGTGTCTGCTTCAAGCCAAATGGAGTGAAAAAAAGGATGGGACAAAAAATTGCCTAAGCACAGCATGTCCAAACCTTTGTAAGGCATGTTCAAGGTGGGAAGCACTATGAAGATAGGAGTTCGACCTCTCCCTAAAAGAAGACGAGATTCACTCTTGAAGTGAAAGAGGAAAAGTGAATAAAAATCTTGTCCAAGGATGGAATTTGTTTTATTGAAGAAAAATCCAGGCAAAGTCATCCAATATCTGGGCCTGTTTAATAGTGTGTGTTGTAGTAAATGACAAAAGCCAAAATTGTGCCAGAGTCTACAGAAAAATAATTCTCTCTAGCAGTTTTCTCTTCAAAATTTCACAAAGAGGATATCCAAACATCTTGGGGATTATCTAAGTTAGATTAGAAATCCGGAATTTCTTGAGGTTTGATCTCTGAAGAATGGATGAAGTGGCCATACTGTAATTAGGATGATTTTGGAGCGCCCCAGCTCTTAAATGTGGAAGCTTAACTCTCGTTGTGTTGTGGGACAGAAATGAATTACAGTAATATTTTGATCCAATTGATTTTTGAATGATAAAGGGTAAACATATTGCCTTCCGCCATAGATTAGAGTTAAAGTTAGATTAGGTAGAATTTGCTTTGAAAGTTGTTAATTGAATGAGAGATTGATTGTATTGATTCAATGGTGAAGTGTAGCTCATACTTTTTTCGAATGGATGATTTGCATTCGATTTGTAAAGTTAGCCTGAGCTCTTAAACGTGGAAGCTTAACTTCAACCTCATTCGAGGTTTGAAAATTATTCTCACAAACCCCTTGAAGATTGCACCCATTTTGCGTATCAGGAGGCGAAACAAAGTGTGGTTTATTTCTCTTCACCGCGTCCTTACTGTCTTGAGTTCTTAGGCTTACTAGATTTCCTAAACCCTATTCTTTTTGCCATTTTTTTTTAGATCCACAATTGATAGTCCTAATTGAGAACCTTTAAAGATAAATTTCCTAAGCCCCGAACTTGTGCAGACTTTCTACGTAAGTCCCCTTGTTTATTACCAGCATTATCACAAAGACCATTGAGCTTATCCACACGTCGAGACCCGACTAAAGAAACCTTGGAATCGCCTTATGATCTTCTCGCAATCTTAGCATACGCGGTGGTTTTTCAAGAGAGGATAAAGTGTCTTTGGACATTTTATTCTGTGTGTTCGGTGGATGATAAAACACTCACCAACACCACACAGGGTGCAGAGGGACGACTAAGCTAGAAAGTATTCAGAGAGATGCACATACGGCTATTGGGAGACAGGTACCAATGGACTCTAGAAGCTCTCTTCCCACACAAGGTACAGAGGGCTTTGGCTCTTCTTTCTTGATTTCTTCTATCATAGATTGAGATTGGAAAGATTCTTGATTTAGTTTCAAGTTAGATTTCTTTGGATTGGGTTGCCTTTGGACTCCAAAGGCTTTGTTTTAGTTAGTTACCTTCAGAGGTTTGGGGTAGGGATTGGTGGCTTTTCTGGTTGAAGCCAGGATAAATTTTCTCTTTCAGATTTTGGTTTTTTGGGCCAGCTTGGTTTTAGTGGGCAAGGGGCCCATTAAACCTTATTTTATGGATCAAAATATGTATATAAGACAAGGGCATCCCATGGAAGTCAGTTATTAACTTATTTGTCATTGTTTTACTCTTCCTTCTCATCCATAAGATCAGCAGCCCCAGTGCAATAGGTAACCGTACCTACATCTCTTTACTTCACCTCCTAGGAAACTGGGGAAAATATATATTGTTGGCATAAGACTGATGAGACTATGACTTTCATCCCAATCATTATATGTGCTATATTGGGTGATTTTTCGATCAAATTCTATATTATTTTTTGTTGTGTATTGAGAGGAAAATTTCCCCTTGTCAAAAACTTAAAAATTAAGTCCATGCAGTTCCTCTAGTGAGCTGAATTTATTAAGAGATTTTAAAGTAACCTCTCAATTCAAAATGTCCTAAAGAGGGAGAAAAAGAAAGTACATATATGAATTTTGATTGCTCATTACCAGTGTGTAACCCTGATACTGGAAAATAATGGAGTCTTGTATGACATATATCTATCCCAAATTCGATAATAAGTAGATAATCTATAATAAACAAGCCCATAAAAAGGTAATCGTAAAACCTCTAAAAACACCTTATAACAGCTAGATTATTACAAATTTACAAGAATTGTGATACAGTATCCCTCCTCCAACAAGTACATAACAAGATTTAAATTATTGCATCTTCAAGGATTAGCTATTCTCATACCTGAAGGAGCAATTCATATTTCGTATTAAACAAAAAGACACTGAAAGCTCTATGCAATAAGTTCTCTGACTCTATTTTCTCCATCAAGTGACCTGTTATAGCATTAATTCATGGCCAAGAAATCAGTTTATAATAAACTTCAGCACATCAAAAAATAATAGATTTTACGCTAGTCCAGCATGATTTTTCAAGTAATATGGAAAAATTTCCATTTTCTAAAGTATTAAAAAATAAACAAAAAGAATGAAAGAATGTACACTTATATCCATGACTGACACAAAATTGTCAATGCAATTAATATATATGGCATTTATTAATGAGGAGGAGGTGGGGTGCACACCAGACCCATCTATAAACAAAGATTGAAAATAATTTAATAAATAAATAAAGAATGAAGCAAAGCAAATTAAGCTCTCATGCAATGGTTTCATGGTTTGTTCCAGTCACAGTGTGCTTCATATGTTATGGGATGCATACTAGAAGAGTCAAACAACTATCAGGCTTACAGGGATGCATAGCAGACATCAGGCTTTCAGGCTTACAGGTAGGCTTCTATGTCTGAGAACTGAGAGAAATCCATTAGAAAATACCAAATAACATGTTTCCCAACATTCAGAAGAAATGCACGCATCAACCAAACATAAACACAAAACAGATATGTACCTTCCAAAGGAAACTCATTCTTGCAAGTAATTTTTTTTTTCCAAAAACCTATTCTTGCATTTTTTTTGATTAGCAAGAATCCGTTACAAAATTTTCAGAAACTGACCAAGATACAATTCACACTCACCTCTATAATGTAAAAATGAGTCATTTTAAATATACATTGCAAGTTACAACAAGGATTCAACACATATAGAGCTTAATACAGATCAGTTACCTTTCCTAATTTCAAGCTGATATTGCTAATCTATAAGGGATGCAAAGAAGAAATAGATATGTACCAATTGAGAATCAAGGAAAAGGATACATGGTACACCACAAACAGATTTCCAGACAAGGTATGGGCACTTCAGTTTTTTATCTGTGCCTTTCCAGTTAATCAATGCACCTGCCACCTTCATTAACTTTATGAATAGTGTTGTCAAGTATTTGCTGTACAATTTTGCTTTGGCCTTTCTTGATGACATCTTGAACTACTCCCCAAACAAGAAGCACAAAGAGCGTTTGTATGTGGTTTCTTTTGAGAAAATAAAAGCTGTTCAGAAAGCTGTTACAAACTTACAAGTGTTCATTCTTTCAGGATCAGATCCAGCTAATAAGATCAAAGCAATAATTGAATGGCCAACCCCTCAAATGTTGATCCCAGAGCAATCTAGGAGCGCTTGGTTGGTGTTTGCACAGGAAATGGTGGAAAATATTGAAAATCAAATTTTTTGGTATTTTCTACATTTTAGTAAATTGCATTTTCAGAGGCCTTCGGAGCGGAATTTGACCTTGAGACTGTTGTTGGTCCTTTGGAATGGATTGTTGAAGGCATACTTACTAAGGGACTGAAATTAGCGCTCTTGGAGATCTTTCCAACGGTGTAAAGAAATCCAGATTCCGACCAATGGACTAGATGTTATGACCCGCCAAATTGGGGTACCAAAATACAAATGTTTTTTGAAAATTTCTTTGTTGGTAATTTTTTCTTATCCAACTGTTCATTTCAAATTCCAAAGGATATGGTGACTGTTGAAAACCTTTGCAAATGTATAAACATTTGATTTGGAAGATAATAAAGCAGTTTTGCAGCAACACACCTCATTATGAGTTTGTTGTTCTGTTCGATCTTTTACAATACTGCAGGTTAACACACCAGGTATTGTCCACTGAATTCTTAATTCGGATCAAATGTACCCAAGGTCAGGAGCTTATGGATTTGCTGGCAACTATCGTTGATCTAGAGATAAGTGAATAAAATATAAATTCAGTTGGACCAAGAAATGTGAAGCTGATCCAAATTGGATCATGAGAAGTTAGTATATTCATCGCACTAAGTCACCATTCTCATTGACTAGTCAAATTGACCAAGTATGTGTCTTGGAGACATGCTTATCCCTCCTAACATGAATTCAACCAGTTGTTAATAGTACAGGATCATCAACCGATTGTTTTCAGATTAGAAATGGCTCAGTCAATTGGGGAAGCAAGAGGCAAACACAGTTGCTTTTTCCAGCACAAAGGCTGAATATATGGCAGCAAGAAGGAAGCAATTTGGCACAGGAAGTTGCTCAAAGATTTGGGATATGAGCAGCAACAACCGCTATCATATACTTTGACAATCAAAGTTGCATAGCTCTAACAAGAGATTCCAAGTTCCATGCAAGAACAAAACATATAGACATCCAGCGCCACTTTGTTTGTGAGAAAACTATTAGAATAATATCTTTCTATTTGTGTCGTTAATGTTCATCTCGCTTTTTTTAAGTTCGTCTCTTGTTAACAATTGTTTCTTGTAATCTATTTAAGGAACTTTTATTCCTCTGTTTAATATAACAACAACATTGATTTTGTAACATGGTATCACAGCCAGCAATCCTTTAAAATTTTAAAAAATTTGCTTTTCAATAAAAATTTTGAAAGGAATTTTTCAATGATTTTTTGAAAAGTTATATTTTTGGGTTCGTGTTTTTTGTCTGGGCTCCTGCAAATTCATGGGCATTCTTTTTGAAGAAATCTAAGGAGATTTTTTGTGCCTCCTCTGGTCGCAATTTCTGCTAGGGCGTTTTTTTCTTCTGAAGGCACTGAAAAATCTAAAGACTCTGCAGCTAGACGCGTACTTTCTAAGCATTCTTCGTTTTCAGCTGTTAGACGCATGTTCCGTGTTCGCGCGTCTTTGTTCTTGCTGCCCACGCGACCTCCCTATTTTCGCTTGCATCAGTGTCGTGATTTTATTTGTCAAGGCATTGCGTCTTTTACCAATTATCTCTGGTCGCGTAAGGCACTGCTTCTGTGCCATCCTTTGATCTTGGTGATTTGCGACATTCTTGGCGTCGTTTTCTGTCGAGCTGGCTCGTGTTTGCACGTTTCTCTACAACGGCTCTTCCTGGTTTGTGGTCTCTTTTTTGTTTCCCACGACCTGTGTAAGGATGGTCATGACCTGCATCGAATCTACTACCTGCGACCTAGTTGTGTATTCCGGCTAGGGCTTCGACTCCTTGTGTTTGGCCCTGTTTCCTTCGATGAACTTGTTTTGGTGACTAGGGTTCGTGGGATTTGATTGTTTTGGTGTCATTTTTCTGTGCGTTTTGGCAACTCGACGGCTCTCTGTTCCTTTACAAAAATTTTTTGGGTTCGAATTTCTGGCACGACCTAGGGTTTATAGGTCTCTGTACCAACGGCCAGGACTTGTTTTTATGCATTGGGATTTGTGCAACTGGTCTACATGCCTAATCGATGTTTTGGTGGGTTTATAATTTTGTCCCTTTAAAAAATTATTCTAGGTTTTTAAAAAAAAATGTCTCGTAAAGAAAAGAAAAAATCTGTCTTCTAGGTTTTTAAATTTTTATTTTTTTTCCCCATAAAAAAAAAAAAAACTGTCTTCTAGGTTTTAAAAATTCCGAGAGGGTTTATAATTTTCTCCTCAAAAATTAAGAGTTTTTCTCCTGTATACCCTAGTCATGGTTTCTGTCGTTCGGGAGGGCTCTTTGGTATTTGGTTTTTACCCCTTTTTTTTTCTGAAAAACGATGATTTGTAAGCTTGGGTTTGGAGAATTTTTCCTCAAAAATCGTGGTTTGTTGCAGTCAGTTTTTTGGTTGCACCTGGAGTTGCTTGGGCGAACATCTGCACATCTAGCTTCTTGCAGTCTGTTCTAGGGCGTGATGCTCATCTGCAAAAGTTTGGAGGGTTGTCAATTTTTCCTCAAAATCGTAGCAATTGTTCTCACTTCTCAGTGTGTCTTTGGTTATAGAGAGGGACAGCTCTCCAACTTCAGGTTGGCCGATTGGTGTTGTTATTTACAGAAGTTCTACAGTTTCTGGGAGGGTTGATGGCAGACTCATCTCAAGTGGCAGAGTCAGTGGTAGGCTCTTGTCTTTTGTTGCAATAGCGTTCTGAGAAGAAGGGGGAACCCTTCTTTGTTATCTCTGGATAGTTAGAATGATAACCATTAAGGGAGGGTATTAGAATAATATCTTTCTATTTGTCGTTAATGGTCATCTCGCTTTTTCTAACTTCGTCTCTTGTTAACGATTGTTTCTTTTAGAAACATCATCTCTTGTAATCTATTTAAGGAACCTTCGTTCCTCTGTTTAATATAACAACATCGATTTTGTAACACTGAAGATGGAGAGGTGCAGATGAGTTCTGTAGCACCAAAAGCATGGATGTTGACATGTTCACCAAATGTCTCCCAAAGCTCAGACATAAATTGTGCATTGGGAAGACCGGAATTGTGGCAAACCAGCAACCAATAAATGTTAGCTAAAGTGGGAATGTTGGAATAATTAGCTGCCATCACTAGTTGTCTAGATTAGATAGAAAGTCAGTCAATAGGCACTAAATTAGTTGTAATTTATTCAGTCCTGTTTCAACTTTCAATCAATAAAACCCTAATTTGTGCAGTCTTGTCTAAGTTAATATATCCCTAATCCATGGCATGATTAGTGGAATCTATTTCTGTATACCTTTGCTTTACATGCAGAAAATAATTTGAATAAAAAAGAGGGTTTTTTTCCATCTATTGACTATTTATTTTGTCATTCTCTTCTCTGTCTGCATTCCCTATCACTGGTATGCGGGGTCATTTTCAATAAAAAATTCCAACTCAATCAAACAGATAAAAGAGAAATGCACATACAAACAACATCAAATAAAAAAGGCAGAATTGAGTTCCATTTTACTACAAAACAACTTTATAAGCATCATCAGATGTAACCTTCCAAACACAGATTTTCAAAGACACTAGAACAGAGATGACTACTCACAATTGTATTTTGAGTCATGCCCAATGACATGATCCTCTTTATCCACCAAAATACACCTGCAAAAAGTTGTATGGTCATATTTCTTAAACCTCAATTTAAAATATTGCATCATGAATTTTTTTTTCAAGAAGAGTAACATTCTGCTTAAAACAAGGAACATTCAAGAAGTTGGGTATAATCTATTGTCCAAAACATCTTCCCAACATTCTATTTAACTACACTATGTTAATAGCAGCAAGTTATAAATTTAAAAGAATTAGAAAATTTTCTCTATGAAACATTCTATGGTAGGGGAACCTATACTGTTTATGATGCCTGTAATCAATACATCAGCAGAGGAAACAACAGATGCATGCATGTGATAAAAACTATTACAAATTTGAGGAAAGAAGAAATCACTAACTCTTGCAAATTAAACTTTTCTTTGCAAAATCATATATAATAGATCTGCAATATGAAATCATGAATTAATTGGGCTTCACAACACAGAAACCATGTTTATTAAAAATCAAGATTTATTATGAGAGATAAGCTATAAAACTTTTGTATAACTATATAATGTTTGATTTGAATAAAGATTCATCAGTCATTACTCTTAAAGCAAGCCAAATGGAAATGCTATTGCCACTGATGCTAATAACCTAAGTTGCTAGTTCCGGTACTGGTTTGGGTTTGGGTTTGGGGGTTCGGTTCGCCGGTTCAGCTAAAAATTTTTTTGGGGGGGGGTTGCTTCGTTTTGGGTTCGTTAGTACAAAAAACATGTAAAAATAAAATATATATGCAGCCTAGAAGCATGAATTAGGATTAGAATATCACATAACATCATGTAAACGGCAAAACCACCATAAACTTGAATGTCATTTAAAACATGCATGATAAATATTCATTGTTGAAACTTGAATTGTGGTAGCTTGATATACAGAGTCTATTGATGCTAGGGTTCAATTTGTATGATTTTCAAAAAAGAAGCCAACTGAGTAGAGTTATCAGCATTCTTCACAAATCATAAGAATTTGTTTAGTACACTAGCCATTTTGATGTCTTCTTGCAGTCTCAAACATTATTTTGTATCATTGTTACATTGGTCTTGAGAGTGGTAGCTTAATATAACTCCACAATACAAAATCTGGTTTACCTGTGCAGTGTAATAGTGGCATAGGCAGATTTTTCTTTGAAAGAACCAAAGGGTGACTGTACAATTGAAGTGTATAAACACATATCTTTTTGTAATATCAAGGATACCTTTTGAATCTTCCATGCATTGTTAATCTAAAAGGAAAGGTCTTTTACCTATATGCAGCCATGCTTTTGACATTGTCAAAAAGAGAAAAACTTCCCCAATGATGCAAAGGCATGGCCAAGCAGTTCTAACTCTCCACATGAGAAGAGAGATGTTGGAGAGTACATCAAGTCAATGAGAACAGAAGTGTAATGTGTTTTACTTTTAGTTTGTAGGATTCTTCTGTTTCTCTATAGATATGTGATAAATTCTCAATTCAATGATGTAGAACAATTTTTGAAGAAAGAAAGTTGTGTCACAGTCCGCTTTCAATCCAACAAGCAAAAATGAAAGCTCAGCCTCTTGGAATGAAAATGCTTGTTTGCAAAACAAATGAATAAGAATGAGGTAGTTAAGGTGTTTAGAGTGATATAGAGGTCACTTTTAGGGTTCCCTTGGGCGTGGGCCAAAGTCAAACTCCATAAAACATTAAAAAAATGCTCAAAAAACACTTTTTGGATGCCTAGGCTTGTGGGTTCTGTCTTGGTTCGCCTGGGTTCTGCCTGGGCGAACCAGACCCAAAAATGAAAGACCTTGGTCAAACCCACAGGCGAACCAAACCAGGACCCGAACCAGGAGCGAACCAGGACCAGAACCAGGGGTAAAATAGAAGAACCCGGTAACATAGCTAATAACCTAATAAACTTTTTTATAACTATTGAGTATGTAGTGTTTTATTTGAATAAAAACTCGTTACTCTTAAATCAGGCCAAATGGAATCACTATTGCTTTTGATGCTATAGGATGTATATGGCTCAGAATGACCGCACCACAAGGCATGAAAACCTTCAGCAAGATGCCAGTTCTGATAGGTATCATTCCTTTATTTCATATGTCATCTGGGTGAAGCAGACTGCAGCAGTAATTGAACCTAATGGATTTCACGAACTTTAGTGAAATCCGTAATGGACCAACTCCCCCTTGACAAAAGAAAATTGTTCTACAGAAAGAAATCAGTGGAGGCACTAGCAAGAAAAGAAAGCCACATGGGGCATGCTATGTGAGAAGTCAGCAGCTTGGATTAGGAAAGCATCACAAAGACAACAAAGCAAAAGGCAAAGCCATTTACATATCATGCAAAAAAACTGATGTACCACAACAACCTAAGGACTTGTTAGTACCATCACAACCAATGGACTTGCACCCTAACACTTGCATCCATTTTCACAGTACTTCTTTGAGAATTACGTACTTCATAACCCATTATTTTGTTTCAATCAAACATCTTCAATTAAATTTATTATAAGGACACAACGAAACTCAGCTTCTCTTTGATCTCAGAGAAGGTTCTCAGCTCTGAGTGGGCTGTCCAATCAGATGAATCCCAAATCCACTCAGCAATAAGCATCCCCAATTTCCAGCTCCATATTTGCATGAGCAATCACTTGCATCACAATTACTTTCAAGGTGGACCTCACATACAACACAAGGGAGAAGATAAACGAATATACCATGTATTAAGTCAACAAGCTTGTAATTGTGAAAACATTGAAGGCAAGGGCATTTACAAAGCTGCACAGACCCTATTTTACAACATTAGTGTAGCAACAAAGAAGAGATGATTGCTAACACAAAATAAAGATTTTCACTCTACCATGCAGGGAGCTAAGAAAGAAAACTATTTCATTCGTAACATACCACAAGCTTGTAAGGTCTGGGAGATTTTTAAGTCAACAAGCTTGTAATTGTGAAAACATTGAAGGCAAGGGCATTTACAAAGCTGCACAGACCCTATTTTACAACATTAGTGTAGCAACAAAGAAGAGATGATTGCTAACACAAAATAAAGATTTTCACTCTACCATGCAGGTAGCTAAGAAAGAAAACTATTTCATTCGTAACATACCACAAGCTTGTAAGGTCTGGGAGATTTTTAAGTCAACAAGCTTGTAATTGTGAAAACATTGAAGGCAAGGGCATTTACAAAGCTGCACAGACCCTATTTTACAACATTAGTGTAGCAACAAAGAAGAGATGATTGCTAACACAAAATAAAGATTTTCACTCTACTATGCAGGGAGCTAAGAAAGAAAACTATTTCATTCGTAACATACCACCTCAATGCAAGATAGCATGCAGACAAAATGTGCCATTAGATGGTGATGATTGAGAACACTAACAGGGTTGGAGCTCGTAATAGTCCTGCAGGTAAAAACTTCAAGGTACATGATGTTGGGGGTAAAGGCAGTTCAAAGGTAACTGTTGGTCATATGCTAATGGATCGGAGGATTGTCATCAAGATACAGGCAACAAACATGTTTACATGCTTAGTCCCTGAATAAATATGTGGTGATTAAAAATATAAATTAGAGTCCTTACTCTTTCTAATCATCCACATGAATTCACAGACTAATCATGTAACATACAGGATAGGTCTGGGAGATTTCAGTACAGCATGAAAGAAAATGTACACATGAGATATTAGCCAAGAGTAATGCATAAGAAAATGCAGCCATTACAGTTGCAGGGCCAGTTGCATCCAACACAGTGATGGGTATAATAAACCAGGCATCTATGTTTGATCTCAGGATCATTAGGTATTGAATACAGTCCATAGGCAGATCGCTTCACTTAAGGTAATGGGTGCAGAATCACAGATAGTCTGCATTGACAAGATACAGTACAACAGGATGTCATAGCTACAGTCAGTAGCACCAGATAGGGAGTGCATGCATGGTCTTTTTTAAAATAAGGATCTATCCCTTGCTTCCTTCGGCGGACTGAAGATCTTGATAGAACTAAAACATGCTTATTATTAAGTGGCTTGTCACAAAAAAATTCTCGCTTTCAATCAAAATTCAAATGATATAGAGATATAGCTGTTGCCTGTTATTGTTAACTCGACTTTCAAGTTGTCCAACCAGTTGTGGTATAGTAGTAATAGGGAGCAAGAAGAATAAACCTAGTTCAAACCTCCCTCAGTTCAATAGGATGACCCACAACCCCAAAGAAATGGTTATTACCCTCAAATAGTTAGCGAGACACAAAAAGTTAATTAGGTTCCAGAGGATATGCTGCAGATGAATGTCATTAACCAGCAGCACAAAGGAGAATATTACCTCCATTTAGTAGAATTTGCCTATAATATCAACTATTACTCTTTTCATCAGATTGCTAGGATATTTAGGCTAGGCGTGTGGTACACTTTGCAAGTCTTGTAATATTTGATATTTACAGCATGTTGTAATTTTGGCCCTTCATTAAATAGGACACCACACTTGAAGGATCCATGAGATTCATTAGATGACACAACTTGCCACTTGGAATGTTGGGTATGACCTGGAGGTTGCTTTGTTAAAGCATGATGGAGGGAATTAAAAATAAGCATATAAAACAGTAAAAGAATCTATGACAAAAAAGGAGTTACAAGGTTGGAGAATCTTGAAAGTTGAATAGTTACAATATGAGCAAGGTTGCTAGGAGAACGGTACTAGTACCGGTACAGGAGACTAGTACCGGTACTGGTACGTCAATTTTTGAAAAATAGGAGACAGGGGCCAGGGGTACTTGGAGATGCCTTTTTTTAATATAATTCAATATATACAGAAATGAGGAAAGGCAAAAGCACAGATATGCCAGAAAAAGCTATCAGATATCCCTAGTTGCATGGATAAATATAGTTGACGGGAGAAAATAAGCTCATGCAACAGGCAAACAGGGACGAAAATGATAGCATGCACCGTGATTTAGTTTTTTTTTTCTGTTTTTGTTTTAGGCAAATGTTTCCTAGTTTCAAGACATTTCCGATATGGGAAACACATCCCAGTCCCTGAGACACGTCCCCTTGCAACCATGAATATGAGTGTTCATCTTGAGACACCAGGGGATTTGGAATTGTTGTTCCTATCTATTTATTGAGTTTCATTTTGGTCAAGTAAGATAGAAGATTTTGTGTAGGTAGATGCTGCCAGAATGTAGCTGGAACTCCTTCAAAATCTGGGTATAGAACTATATGTGCAAAAAATCTCATTCTATTTGTAATCTCTTGTTTGAGTTAATACACTGTGTGGCACTAGATTTCTAGTTGCATTTTCTTCCAAAATGGTTTTCCCAAGATAAAAATTTATATGTTTTGTGTTTGTTATTTTCTGATTTTTCTGTTCATTGTTTTTAATCTTCATTAGATAAGTTGTCATTTGAAATCTGCACTTTTCCATTGATTATGAAGTTTATTCTAGTCACGGGTTTCTACATTTTGTATCTTGTTTTAGTATTCATTACAAAAATGGCTCATTTAAGGCATTGTATGGACATAAGTCCACAACCCCTTTGGGTTGGGACAGGTTAGAAAACCATATTGTTCTTGGCCCTAAGTTGTTGAGTACAATGAGTCAATGTCATTAGACTCACCAGTTACCCACCCATTTCCAACTGCATAGCCAGTCCATCCCAAACTCAAAACTTTCTAAGAGAATTGTGTCCCAATGCAGAGGCTCGCCTTGCCAAAAAACTCGAAAAATAAAAAACAAACAAGAGTAAAAAAATCCTAAAATGATTAAAGACACCCATACCTAGACCTAAAACACATATAACAATAAACAAAAGATATAAAAGCAACAAATCACACACAGTAAGAAAAAACAAAAACGCACAAGCAACTTTCAGGCAGCATCAGACAGCAAAATGCATTTGGGGTTTTTGGAGCAACCTATGATGATTTTGGAACAATCCAAAGTGCATCTGGGGCAGCCCATTGTACATTTGTTGCAGCCCACAGTGCATTTGGAGCAACAAAAAGTGAATTTGGAACAGCAAATTTGAAGAGGTATGTATATTTCTTTTCTTTCTTTAATTTTTCCATTTAGTTTATGACTTTTTTTTCTCTTTCAATTAGGGAGAAAGATAAGAAACAAAGAGAAAACTGAAGGAGACATTATTTTCTTCATTTTCCCTCTTTTTTTCTTGTTCTCTAATCAATAATCCATTGTTTTTCCTCTCTTTTTTCTCTTTAACCTATCCTCTATTTAAAATTTTGTAGTCTACTTGCAAATTGTCATAATGTTGATGCCAATAAGAAACGACCCTTGTTGGAAACATGCCACCTTGGGTGCTAAGAAAAAGGAATTAGTTTGCAATTATTCCAAAACCAAACTTAGATGAGAAGCCATTAATTGCCTGCAATTCCATCTTGACCATATGCCTGCCTGAGATGCTTTTTTGTGCACAAAAGCCCCAGATCATGGGCAATATGGAGGCAACACATGTTTGACAAAGAGAAGATAGCGCAAAAGTGATGGCCTTGGTAGAGATATTCCATGTTCTAAATAAATTTATAATTCCTTTTTTTAGGGGCTTCTCCTTTTGCTCTTTGAAAACATGTAACCAAAGGTAAAAATCGACCCAACAAAGAGGTTTAGATTCTCATTTGGGACGCCATAAAAACACATGGTGATGGCAAAGACAAACACATCACCCACAAAAACACATTCCACTACAAACAGAGGTTAGTCCACAATTCAAAATAAAAAGCTAACATCTCTTCTTATGAAACAACACATTAAGCAAGGGGTTATTTGTGTTATCTACAACAAAGAGAGCCAAGAGAGGGGTGCAGTCATAGGAACATTGTCACTTTACCCCTCTCCTTTCAATGGTAAAAGAGATAATAATCCCACATTGACCATGTAGGAGAGCATATAATAGTTTAAAAGGAAAGGAACACATGTAGTATAGTGAAAGTGAGTTATAGAAGGGGCACAATCTATGTAGGCCAAATGCCCTATGCAAGAAAAAAAAGCTATTAAAATAATGTTGGGACACTAGCCCAACATGCAATACATAGTAAGGTTTATAAACATTTAAAAGGTGTGGAAGTAGAATAACAAGTGAATGCTTCTAGAAACGTGAGGAGTCAACTCTTCCCCACTTGTACTTTGAGCTTCGAAATCCTATGAGCCGGCTACAAATAAGCTTATTAATGCTTCTAGAAATGAGAGGAGTCAAGAAGAATGCTCTACAACTAAGAATAACCAATAATAACATTTGTTTAGTTTTATGTTACCGGGTACACCCCCCTAGGGTCTTGGTCACATACCAAAATTCTTCGAGTATTGGTCATACAACGGGAGTGGCCCGAGTTCGTCTAGGGTCCTACCTAGGCACCTCAAGTTCGAAGGACCCACAAGGAACCCAAGGTGCCCAAGCAAGACCCAAACAAACCTGGTCCACTCTCAAGTGAGCCCAAGGTCCACCCAAACCAAAAAAAAAAAATCATTTTTTAAACATCTTTATAAACAAAAAAAATATCAAATAACTAATTTTGCCCTTAAGTGATAAAATTGTGAAAAATGACATGCATCAGGAATGTTTGTGTGGTTTCAAGGGCCTTAATTTAGGCTTGGTGGCAAGGGCTCTGCCCGTCAACCCCACAATAGAGAACATACCAAGGGCATTGCCCCTACACCTCACAAGGGGCATTACCCCTCAACCCCATTAGGATCTCCACTCCTAGAGCCTCGCTACTTAGTGGGATCTCTTATCACATAAGAAACTTGATTACAATGATGGGGTGACAAGGAATTGGGATCTAACTCGAGTGTGATGACTTAGACATTATTACCACACAACTTTCCAAAAATCTCTTTTGATGAGGTAGCTTCTATATATGATATGGCTAGTGGAAGTGGCATTGTAACTCACTGTAGTTCAAATGAAATTGAACCAAATGTTGACTTTGATGCTCTTGATGAAGAGCAATATCAATACTATTGAATATTGATTGTAATTTTCATTGTGCATTAACATTTGACTAGTCACTGAATTATGAATTTATGAGTCTTTTCTTTTTTGCAAATTATGAGTATCACTATTTTTATATTTTATAATTTTAAAATCTTAATACACACACACACATATGTATACATATACATATATGTATACATATACATATACATACATATATGTATATATACATATATATATACACATGTCTATATATATATATATATATATATATATATATATATATATATATATATATATATATTACACACACACACACACACACATATATACATATAACACAACCATACCCAACTGTACACTACCCAAGGAAAATAAATTGCTGTATCAGCAAATCCAAACCCTATACCTATACCCAACCCCATACCAAAACTAACAATTAGTTGACTTTCACTAGTAGCACATAGGTGACAAAAGTCAAGCTCTTCCCCATCTTAGGGTCGTTCAATAGGCAATGATGTGATCAACAATAGGTAACAATGTGTAATCTATCATTTCTACGTTTCTATAATTTTGTGGTATGTTTGTATGCATGTGAAATGCACTATGCATCAGCTGCCCTTCCTAGTGATGTCAACAAGTAGTATGGGATGCTTGTCATGGCATCGCGGTGAGAACAAACCAAGAAAGGGAAAGAGATATAGTATAGTATGGGATGCACTAGTCTTCCACTGTCCAACTAGCCATAGAATTTGAATTGGGCCTATGGGTTAGTGAACCGAGTAAGGAAAGTTGTACAATGCAATAGAGCCACATTAGCTTCCTCTTGCCTATTAGTCACTATGTGAATTTGTGTATTAGATTTGATGTTATTGTGAAGTATACATGTATATTTGATTCTTATTATTGTAGTTACAGGACTTGCCGAAAAATCATCATAATTAGCAAGTCCTGAGGCAAGTGGGCCTAAACAAATCCCAAAGACTCAGACCTCATTCATGGTGAGTGCTAGACTCACAAGACTCATTGAATCCCATTTGCAACACTCGATCATTAAACTACAATGGAGAAATAGAAGAAATAAAAATAATAATAATAAAAATAAAAACTTAAACTAAAACCTAAAACACTCAAAAGGACCTTTAATATTTCAAAATTTTATTCACTTCATTTGCAAGCACAGACAAGGAGAGAAAAAGAGCAGTGAAGCTAAAAATACAATCTATTGAAGCGAAAACCAGCACAAACATATTGGCAGCAAACGTTGATTGTAAGAACTTGAACGAGTTAGCAACAAACCTCAATGCATCTAAAGGAGTTTAAAGTGTATTTGGAAGAGTCCACCATTAATTTGGATCAACCCACCATCAATTTGGAGCTAACTTGAAATATTTTCCTATTTTCAATCTATTCTTTTTGTTTTCTTATTTCATTTGATATGTCTTCTACATTTTTTTTTCATTTTAAATTCATGGAATAAGAAATCAATGAGAAAAATAAAGATCTCTTTTTTCCCCTTTTTCTTGATCCATATTGGATTTTTTCTATTTTTTTCTTTTTTATCAACAAATCCTAAATCTCTTTTTATCTAGGAACCCTAAATGTTAATCTTTTTTTGTTTATTTGTTATTGCAATAAACTTGAAGTTTATAAATTGTTCTAATGTCAGCCCTAGTTAGAAAGAATCCTTGTTAGAAACATATCATCCAAGGGACTAAGAAATAGGAGTTGGTTTGCAAATTTTGCAATGTAAAAATTAGTGGGGTAGGAACTAATTGATTCATCATCCAAGGGGATAAGAAATAGGAGTAGATTTGCAAATTTTGCAATGTGAAAATTAGTGGGGTAGGAACTAATTGATTCAAATATCACCTCGCATAAATATCAAACTAAAATGTTACTTAGTGGCCAAATGACTATTGATGTTGTGCACATGTCCACAAGGTAACAATTCAATTAGAGGCTTTTGATTAGAAAAAGGAAAAATACTAAAGAGATGGCAGCTATTCAGGGAGACTCTTCTTCTTCGATTCCACCATTCACTTAGACTTCAAGCATTAGTGACAATGGTAGTGTAGAGCCTAAAGTTTGCAGATCTAGATTGGATTCATGTATTGTACCATGCATTATTCCAAGTTCCCAACCTTCACTTGAGAGCGTTGATTGAAATAAGAACAAGCATCAAGTAGCAAGGAGTGCAATCAAAGAATTTTGATTCTATTGTTTTATCCATTTCACATGGCAAGGTAAATCCTTTGTAATTTTGTTTTAAAATATGTTTCTTGATCTCTTCATTCTGTTTACTTTTTAAATTTAGGGGTTTTTAGAATTTAAATTCTAAATTTTAGAATACATTCTTTTTTATTTTCTTTTTTTAAGGTCTCCTTAAAGGCAAAATCTAATACATGTCGTTGTTGCTAGGATGGGTTACAAAGCCCTTCATGATAGATAAAAGGCTTGATTTGAGCAAAAATATGGCAAATGTGAAGGAAACTGTTGATGAGCAACATAAAATATGGAAGAGTAAGGGTTGCACCACCATGTATGATGGTTGGACAAATAGGAGGAACAAAACATTGTTGAATTTCCTTGTTTCTTAGTCAAGTACAATTTTCCTGAAATCTATTGATGCTTCAAGAAAGATTAAAAAAATGTTGATTTCTTTTGTTAGAGTTAGTCATCGTTAGGGTGGGGGGGTCGGGAGAGGTGGAAAATGTTGTGCAAGTAATTACAAACAATGCAGCAAATTATGTTTCTACAGATAGACTTCTCATGAAGAAGCACCCCATATGTATTTGAGACTCCTTGTTTCACTTATTGCCTTGACCTTATATTGCAGGATCTTGGAAAAAATATTGTGCAAGCAATTACAAACAATGCAGCAAATTATGTTTCTACAAATAGACTTCTCATGAAGAAGCGCACCATATGTATTTGAGACTCCTTGTTTCACTTATTGCCTTGACCTTATATTGCAGGATCTTGGCAAACTCCCATGGACCAAAGCAATTGTGGAGCACACTAAAATTATTTGCAAATTCATATACAACCATACTTTGGTCCTGAACTTAATGAGACAACACAGAAACAAGAAAGAGTTGGCTCACCCTGGAATAACCCACTTTGCAATGAACTTTATCATGTTGCAATCTTTGCTTCAATTGAAGGCTGCCTTGAGATGCATGTTAGTTAGTGAGGAGAGGTGTCAATCTTCATATGCTAAGCCCACTACAAGAGTTGACTTAGTTGAGTGGATTTTCAATGGGCAAAGCTTTTGACTTCAAACAAAGATCATAGATATAAATTCATATTTCATTTCTATTTTCACTCATTTTACTAGTTTATCGTTTATAATATATATTTTTTTTTATAATCTCATGTTCCCTTCTTTAATCCACTATCCAACTACACTACAATTCACAGAGCCTTTACTTGTCCTCCTTTGTGTTGCAAATGGGAACAAGCCCACAATTGGCTATGTATGAAGGTTTGTAAAGGGCCAAGAAAGCCACTAAATCCATCTATGGGGGCTTGAGGATAAAAATCATCCAATATGGGATACCAGTGATCAGCAATAGCACCCATCAGCTTCGCATGCCCTTACATGCAATTGCTTGTTCTTGAATCCAATGTTCCAATTTCGCTCAAATTTCAAGGATAATGAGGAGATTTTGAGTGGGCTCTGCATACTCAAAGTGAATAGTACCTAATTCTCAACTTAAAACAAGAATCATCTCTGGGATTAAGACCTTCAAACTTGTGAAAGAACCTCTTTGCACAAGATATATGTAAGGTAACTCAGATGACATTGTAGCCAAGCAAAATTTTATTAAGGGAATACTTTTATTTTTAAACTTTTACATTTTTTACGTTAATGTTGAAAATGAACAATGAGATTGAGTCATTTTTCATTTACTCCAAATGCATGATGATAGAGGTTTGGTGCTCAAGTGACAAATCTTCAAGGGATTGTCATATGAGTCTTGTGCCAGCCATGTAGCACTTCAAGATGTGAGCACACACATTTCAAGAGGCACAATAGATTGTTAATGCAAAGGTTAAATAATCTTATCTATGTTCATTACAACCTTCACCTCCATCGCAAGAATATCCTTGAATCTGATTTATCCCCTATCACATTAGAGGAGGTTGATTCGCAATCAAACTAGATCACCAAGGCTAAGGATTCTATCTTCAATGACAATGACCTTGCATAGGTTAATCAGGCTTATCTTTAGGAAAAGGTAATAGTCGTGGCAAAGGAGGAGAGAGAACAAGCAGATCCCTTAAATGTTGATGTTGTTGATAAACAGGAAATATCATGGTTGCATCATCATTAAGAACCTATCTCAAACACCAACACAAAACTAACTGTATAGCTTTAGATGTTGGGTCGAGTGATGCAGGTTCCTCTTAACCATACTGATTTTGTCATGCCCCCCACCAAGTACCATGATCATAGCCCCTTAAAACTACAATCATAGGCAAATTAAATAAAGGAGGGTGCCAAATGATTCTATAAAGGATTTTATTACAATTAAATTAAGATTTTTAATGCAGCAGTCAAAGATAAAGGGTTGTAACCCTTCCAAGGGCAGCAATGGCGAAAGGTGGTGACTCTTTCACCAATAAGGTATAAAGGAGAGTTCATTTCTTTGAGAGGGAAAAAAGAAAACAATTAAGAATAAATATTATGTGACTACTTCTAATGTGAAAGATTGTGACTCCTTCTAACGTGAAAGGTTGTGACTCCTTCAAATATGAAAGGTTGTGACTCCCTCAATAATAAGATATAAAAGGGAGGCCTTTTCCTTGTGGAGAAATCATCAATAAAGAATAGATCTATCAATCAATTGGAAATAAATTATTATTTTCAAAAGGCGGCAATGAATGGTGGTGACTCATTTATTATGAAGGGTGGTGACTCCTTCAAGACAATGGATATAAAGGGTTAATCAGTTCATTGACATTCAATCAGCAATCATCACTCATCTATCCATCAAGAAATCAAGCAATCAAAATATCAAAAAGATCATTCAAGAAAACAGCAATAAATCATCAAATCATTCAAGCATCAATTCAGTCAAGTACAAAATCATTCAAGCATCATTCAAACATTAACTTGTCAATCCAAGTAATACACATTCAAATATCAATTCAGAAATTCATTATCAAGTAAGAAGTCAATTGCCATATATCAATTCATGCAGCAATAATATTGTGCAGAAAATCGATTCAAATATCAATCATTTATAAAGCATACAATTAATATTCAAGGATTGAATTGTCAATCCATCAAGAAATACAAATCAATAGTCTAGCAAATACATCAAGTTATCAATTGTGAATTTTGGGTAGTATTTGTAAATCGGATGGGGGTTCGGGCTCACAGGGTGGGCTAAGGGTTGGAAGGACGAGGTATTTTCATGCCCTTAACAAGCTAGGGACATGGTCCTTGGTATTGTCACTGTTGAGTTATGGGGTCCTTTAATTAATCAGTTTTGCAAAGTATTGCTGGGGAATTCACGATTTGACTCCTTGGGTATTGTGCTATGATTTATTGATCAAATTATTATCATAAATTTCTTAATCATGGATAAAACTATCACCATATTTTGAGCAAATATTGATGTTTTAAAGAATATCCCAAAAGGGGACATTACAGATTTTTTGTTTTGATGGCACGGATTTCATAATCCATGAGTTTTGTATACCTAAAATCCTTAAAAATATTTATATATTTAAATGTTTCCTTCAACTTAAAATCCGCTTTTGTACTTATTTGATCAATGTATATTTGTGTATGTGATCAAAGTACATTTTTAATTGATTAGTTTATAATCTCTTTAAAGTTGATTTAGTGAAAGGTGCATAATAAAAACTTTAAATGCTTAAAAAATCTCAATATTTCATCGTTTTTTCAATTTGTTATGTTTTAGTCTAAGTCAAAAACCAGCCTGCCAAGTTTGAGTTTTGTAACTATGCCATTTGGTACCCTTGTATTACCTAGATGTTGACTATGTGAACTACCTCCCAATGTGGACCATGAAATTTTGTTGGTGGGGTGCGTAGGGATATAAATACTCAGTTGGGATCATCTTGCACCATTCAACCAAAATTGAGAGGCCCATCGTAGAAGTCCAAAGGTTGACTTGTTTATGGCTGTTAGTAAAACTATATAAGGATAAGATGTACCAGGTTGTGTAATCAATTAAGGACTTGTAACATGCTTGAACATCACTAGCAATTATAGACTTCATTGATGGATCATGCATTCGAAGTAAATTATGTTTATGTAGTAGAGTTATAATTGTATTCTAGTACCTTACTTGTACTTGGAAACACTAGCAATATTGTTATGTTATGTTGTTAGATTCTAATTTTACTACTTGTTAGCTCATGTTAAGAACAATAGTTTACGAATTGCTCTTATTCTCATTACTTGTATTTGTAACCTTTACTATGAGGTATGATGATGGATCTTATTGTAATGTGTTACTGTTGTGCATGTAAATGATTTATTGCACTTCTTAATGTTTATGTGAATAGTATGAAATGTATCATCATCATAATAACTAATGGTTTGGCTGAAATTGTATTGATGAAGTAAGATATTTAGAAAGATGTGACATAAGTATGTAGTAACCTATTGGGGTTATTACATATTTTTATTTTAGATTACTCTTTTTCTTAATTTCCTTGTTGGCAAAAATTAGTGGATGCTATTGTTGTTTCTAGGGCGAGGTTTAAAGCCCCTTATGATGAAGCGATAAAGGGTCAACTTTTAAATAAGGCGGCAAACATGAGATAGATGAACAGATGGGAAAAACATGATGATGCATCAAGAAAGGTGAAAAATGCAAATTCTCTATATGGAATTTAAAGAGAATTGTGGTAGAGATAGGTAAGGCCAATATTGTGCACATAATAATGTAGCAAATTATATTATTGCAAGTAGAATTCTCATAGAGGGTTACCCATCTCTTTTATGGACTCTCTACTTTACTATTGTTTTGACTATATATTGAAGAAACTTGGCAAAATTCCTTGGGTCAAACTTGTTATAAATCACGGTCATAATATTTGCAAATATATATACAACCATACTTGGAATTTCAACTTAATGAAAAAAATACAAAGATGGAATTGGCTCATCCTAGAGTAACCCACTTTAAGACCAAGGTTCATATAACACTTTTTTTTTTGCCTATATTATTAGTTTATGTTCACTTTATTTGTTTACTTTATCTTCTTCGATCTTACTACTTATTTATGTTAACATGTCACAAAGTCTTTAGTTAGCCTCCTTCATATTGCTCGTGGGGGGAAGCCCTCAATGGGCTATATGTACAAGGGCATAAACAAAGCCAAGAAGGGCATTAGAGCCACCTATGGTAGGGTTGATGGAAAGTATTGTCTCATATGGTAAATAATTGATTGGCAATGGCACCATTAGTTTCATAAGTCATTACATGCAACAAGTTATTTCCTAAATCCAAAATTCCAATTCTTCTCAAACTTCATGGCCAATAAGAAGATTTTGAGCATGCTCTAAAATGTCAAGAGCGAATAGAAGCACATTCTCAAATGAAAACATCATTCATCTCCAAGATTGGCATCTCTAGACTTGCAAAAGGGGACCTCTTTCCCCTTTTGCTTGAGATATATGCCAATTAAAACTAAAAGTTGCTTGAGATTGTACCTATAGATTTTTTGCATCAATGTTGAATAATGAGCTTGAAATCATTTTTTTCATTTCAAATGTATGGGGGGAGAGGTTTGGTGCTATGCTGTCAAACCTTCACAAGACTGTTGTAAGTGTTTTGAGCCAACCATGCAATGCTCCAAGATTAAAGGACAATTAGAGTAAATGTGCGCACATACGCTCTAAGAAGTGTAATATTTTGATGGTTCAGCAGTTGAACAATCTTACCTATGTTCCCTAAAATCTTTGCCTCCATCAATAGTAAATCCCAGACTTGAATTTATCTCCCTTTACATTGGAAGAGGTATCCACCATCAAATTGGATTATTGAGGCTAAGGATCCTATGTTTAAAGAGAAGGACCACATGTGGGTTGATCAAGTCAAACTTGTGGTAAAGGCAGTAACAGGGGTGGAGAAGAGAGAAAAAGTAGGTCTCATAGTTGCCACAACATCAAGAACCTATATAAGATGCAAGCACAAAAGCAAATAACACTAGGTTGAATGATGCCATGGATATCCTAATCCATGTTTTTTGTACACCAAAAACAAATGAATTTTTATATGTTTAAAAATTTTGTTTCCTTAAACTCAAATTTGCTTTTGTACTCTTTTAAATTTTAATGTATACTTGTGTCTATGAACAAGTAGTATGTACTTGATTAGTTTTTATGGCTTTAAAGTTGATTTAGATAAGGGTGCATAGAAAAACATGTGCTTCCTTTATATTGTTTTTACACACTGTCAAGTCTGAGTTCAAGCCAAAAATCAGTTTGCCATGTATGTGTTGAGTCCAAGTCTGAACACTATGCAATGAGCAAACAAAAGTTTTTTGCTAGAAGATAAAGGAAGCCTCACATCATCATAAGAGATATGGTCACTTGAAGAGGATATTTTATATTTTCCAATGTGGGGAAAAGATTTTCTTTCTAGTCAAGCCACAGAAAGGCTCCATTATCTTTGGGAAGGCAGCTAGGTTCTCCCCAAAACTTGTGGGGTCCTTCAATAGATGAGAATAAACCATTTGGGTACCACCTTGCCTTGCCTTCAACTCTCTCCCAAATTATTAAAGTGTTTCACATGATTCTTTTGAGAAAGTATATTTAAATACCTTCAAATTGGATTGACTGCCATGGTCTGCATATAAAGAATGGGTGCCATGCACCAAGAGCCAACACAAATCCTAGCTCATTGCATTGTTTGTCTACAAAGTTAAGAGGTTAGACAAGTCCAACTTTAGTAGAAACAATGCAACAAGCATGTTTCTACATGGGAATACAAGGATGTATTCAAGATAGAATGCCCACATTTATATGTTAAAGCACTAGTCTTGTTCAAGTGGGAAGGATGATAGATCAACTTCTAAGTGAGTAATGGGACCTTCATATGTTTCATTTAATATCGAAACTCTATGACCATGATGTTGGGGAGCCCTGTTGGAATTTGGACTCCAATATTGCTTTAAATATTTAAGTGGTTTAGTATAGATGAAAGACTTAGTTTTGGAATTATTTTAAATTACATAGTATTAAATGTTAGGTTGTATTTAATTTTGGAAAACATTTATGCACTTTTATTATTTATTATGAAACAGGTGTGGATCAAAAACATAAGTATAAATCTTTGCATTACGGAGCACTATTGAACGTTCTTTTGTATATAAGTTTGGAAAACATTTATGTACTTTGATTATTTATTTTGCAAAGTGAATCAAGAGGGTAGATGTTTTGTATAGGCAAACGAGATGGCAATTTATAAACAAACTTTACCAAGGAAAGACACAAATAAGCCTTATCTTATATTGATTGTGCATTAAGTCCTTCCTAATTGAATATCTCTCCTTCTTTTATGAGATTACTTCTTTTCCTCCATGGGTGCTATATTTATACATGGATAGTGTCATTAAGGATGGGATTTGCCTGAAAACCTTGTGAAACCTAAGTTGGATCACAAATACCAACCTTTAAGAAAAGAAATCAATAGATCTTATAACAAAGCGCCAAGTATGAAGGAAGGATGTAGAAGGGTTTGTTGAACACTTGGAAAACCCATGAGTTAAGGAAGCTAGTAAATCCCTACAAAAGAATATGGAATCAATATGACTTTATGAAATGGAGAGGAAAAGGGAATTAAATAAATATAATAATTAAGCATGTAGCTACCATTGATCCCTGAGACCCTTTGGACTCAACAAACACACATCTTCCCACTTTTCCATAGAAAAGAATGAGCAACAAACCTGCCTATTCTAGGTTTCTTTGATGAAGTCAGTAAGGGAAGAAATGTAAAGGGAGTAGAAATATGGGATTCTGGATGGTTGAGAAATGTCCAAAGGAAGGAGAGAGGGAATCAGATTGCCATGGCAAAAAGACAAGCTTTAGAGCATTCAGAACCCCAGTTACTACAGTACATTCCCAAAAATCTATTCTTTACAATTAAATGTGTGACTATAGTAATACAAGACACCAATATTGGCAAATGAAAAACAATAACATAGAACTTATGGCCGCCCTGCATTATAACTTCTTTTGGCATTTTAGGGTTTATATTAGGGTTGGGAGTCATTGTGGGGCCCCCACGTCCCTAAACAGCAAAAAGAAAATTTTAAAAAAATGAGACAACCAGCCGTGAGGGATGTTTCCTATGTCCCCCAGCCGTATCAAGGACGGGGAGACGTCCCCAAATGGGCAGGGACATTTTCTGTTGTTTCCTGCTCTTTGGCCCATTCGGGGACGGCAAGGGGACATCCCCTTTGCATCCCCCCCTCTCAAGGACAGTTGGGGATGGGGACAATGCATTTTGGGACAGGGGATGCATCCCCGTGTAACATAGGTTAGAAGCCATTTTGGCTAAAGGATAGCAGCTTGTTTTTCTTCAACAACCATTGTAACTTCTTTCAAGAGATACAAGTGAAACTCTGGCAATTCCAAAGTTATCCGTCTGTTTGTAGTAGTTGTCTCTCTCTTGGTTCTTGTTATAAGACCCAGACCATGGGGGATTCATATCTAGTATATTACCCCATTATTGCTATGTACCAAAGGGAGACTGAGAGATGGACAGAAGGGGCAAAATGTAAATTATATTCTCCCCTCAGCCCTCTTAGATACTAATGAAACTATCGTAGCCATCAAATGATGTCCTTGTCCCTCATTTAATGCATATAGGAACACTGTTACAGCATGGAAGACTTCAAATACTAACTTATCATGTCTTGCTTGGGAGCACTGCCAATTGGCACTGGCAATTTATCTTTTTGGTTGATAGTTTATGGACGGGCAGTGAGAGGAGGTGAGGAAGGAATGGACTACCATGGATGAGTACATGGGTTCATCCACCGGCTCCCTCTTGCATAGGACATTGGGACAGTGGGTATATCTTAGTACTAGCATGGAATTAGAAGACACCAGAAGTTACCCACAAGATGTTTCATGTATCATGTTTGGCAAATGCCACCAAGCCCAACAAGTATTAGAAGTAAGAGCTAGTGTGAGATAGAAGTTATTGTTGAAAGTAACTTTTCCAGTTTTAACATTGAAGCTGTTATCAAATCTTTTGTTTTTGTTGTATGAACTGCAAATCAGTGACATACTTTACGCTAGTTTGTAGGTACAAATTTAATCAATGAGCAAAGACGGATGTGAACATTGTGATACTAGAAAGAAGCTGCTACTCTTGTTCATCACTCTGTTATAATGATTACAATAAATAATCTATTTTATGCATGAAGTAATCACCTGACCGAGGATCATATATCATAGAACAACTGCATTTCAATGAATTGCTATATATATTATTTAGGATACCAACTGCGCAATAGCAGTGTTCAACAAATAAATATAACAATGCTAACAGTTTGCAAAAAATCTATCTCTGATTCCACTGAATGGTTGGGCATATTCCCTTATAAGAATGTCAAGTGAGCCACTCTATGTTACATGTTTAAATACCAGGTTTTAAATTAATCAATTCTAAAACCGTTTAGTACAAATAAAGAAATTTTGTTGATTGCAGGTAGAAAGGGACCACCATTGAACACCATTAAGGATTGCCAATTGTAAACATAGATTATTTGAATGGACTTGAAACTCACTTGTGTCTCAAGAAATCATGTCTGCTGTAGTCCATGGTTTTATTCTATATTCCTTGTGACTTAAGATGGGATTCTATAAAAGGTTATGATGCGTCTTCTTTTCCCCTGTTTAAGTGTGCAGAACTGACAATCCTTAAACTCAAAACTGTACCTTCTATTGTAGTAATTCGATAGCAAACTTGAACAAATGCTATTGCTGTGTAAAATAAAGGCCTGTTGTACTTTTATTCTATCTAAGAAATTGTGTTCCTAACTGAATTTTTTGTCTTTATACAGAATTAAATCTTCAATGGACACCATAATCTTTTAGAAGTGCTCTGCTCTCCTAATGCTAAATCCCTATTTAAGACAATGACCATAATAGAATTGCATCTTTATAAATTAAAATTGCTCAATGAGTTGCCCATTAAGTAGAAAGGTCCTTAGATAATGGGACAACTAACTGTGTACTTGTTAATTGGGTTGGGAACCCATAACGGATGGAAATGAGGTGCTGATGTACACTAGTGGATTCAATGTTAATGTTTCAAGAACCACAGCACAATGATGTACGCATTGATCCACTAAGGCCAATAACTGTGTCACTTAATTGATTGCTCTGTTTTTGTGCCTTGGGTTCTTTAACCACAGCTGCATTGTAATAATGGAGGGATAATTAGCCCTCCTAAGAGTTAGTGAAGTAAAATAAGAAATTGACACAGTGTCATTGGACCTTAAGCACATCTAATTCTCAGCATGTATTTCTAGAACCCCGGTTTGTAATATTACATCATTAAAGTATTTTCAAGAAGTGCAACATTCTGCTCAAAAAATGGAGAACTTCAAGAAGTTGAGTATATTATATTGTCCAACACATCTCCATATTTTGTATTTTAAATGGGCTATGATAATAGTAGCATGTTATAAAGTTAAAGTAACTGGAAAACCTTCTCTAGAAAACATTTTATTGTAGGGAAGCCTTTACTGCTTATAATGTCTGTAATCAGTATCACTACAACAGTGTAGTAGAAGTCACTACTAGAAACAACAGGTGTATATGTGTGAAAAAAACTGTTTCAAATTTTAGGAAACAAGAATTCAATAACTTTTACAAAAGAAACTTTACTTTGCAGGATCCTGAATAATTGATCTGCAATGAGAAAGCATGAATTTATTTGGGTTTTATGACACAGAAACTTTTTGAGATAAGCTGCTAAAGCTTTTTAGCACTATTTAATAATTTTATTTGAATAAATACTCATCACTCTTAAAGCAAGCGAAATGGAATCAATATCAATTTTGATGCTACAAGAAATTCACCATCAAATTGTTTTTGATGATAATAAGCTGATAAGAAAAATTTATCACTATTTAGTGTTGTATTTGAATAAAGACTCATTACACTTAAAGCAAGCCAAATAGAATCAATATTGACTTTGATGCTACAAGAAATACACTATCAAAGTGGCTGCACCATAAGGCATGGAAATCCTTCGACTTAGATGCCAGAGTCCTGATAGATATCATTCCTTTATGCCAAATCTCATTTGGGTGAGGCAGACTGCAGCTGTAATGGAACCTGATGTCAAAAGGAGACTGTTCTCCAGAAAGAAACCATCAAACACATTAACATGGAAAGGAATCCACGATGGGTATGTGATCTGGTAAGTTGGCATCTTGGGTTAAGAAAACATCACAAAGTGAACAAACCAAAAGGCAAAGCTGTTGTACAGACGGTTGCCATTGCACCAAAAGATCAACCTGTTAATGCCCGATACAACCACCAGAGTTAATGAATCCACGAGAGGCGGTTAAGCCATGTCACGAACCCGAGCGTTGTGCTGCACAGCACAAGGAAACCAAGGGCGCACGCCTTGCAACAATCCCCCCCCCCCCACGCAAGCGAGGGGTTCAAACCCATGACTCAGGCTCTAATATTAATTGTTGTACACACGGTTGCCGTTGCACCAAAAGATTGACCTGTTAATGCCCAATACAACCGCCAAAGTTAATAAATCCATGGGAGGTGATTAAGCCATGTCACGAACCCGAGCGTTGCGCTGCACAGCACAAGGAGACCAACACACCTTGCAACAAAAGCATCTACAAATCATGCACAATAACTGATGCACCATGACAACCTAGGTACTTGTTCGTGCCATAACAACCAAAGGACTTGCAACCT
The DNA here is from genome assembly GCA_007258455.2 of Sequoia sempervirens. Taxonomy (NCBI): domain Eukaryota; kingdom Viridiplantae; phylum Streptophyta; class Pinopsida; order Cupressales; family Cupressaceae; genus Sequoia; species Sequoia sempervirens. The sequence continues at coordinate 571,899,814 of VDFB02270651.1, read as the reverse complement.
AATTCTTTATCCAAATTCTCAATGCTTCTTTGAGAATTAAGTACTTCATAACCCATTAGGTAGGAAGGAAAACTCCTGGATAATGGGAAAACTAGGTGTGTACCTGTTTATTCAATGGGGGAGCTATAGGGAATGAGGTGCTGATAAATAATAGTAGATTGAGATGTTAATATTTTAAGAACTATATCACAATGATGTGTGCATTGATCCATTAAGGCCAATAGCTATTTCATTTAAACAATTGCTCTGGTTTTGTAGCAGGGGTTCTTTAACCGCTGCTGCATTGCTATAGCAGAGAGATAATTAGCCCTTTGAGAGTACAGTAGGAAAGGAAATCAACATGATATCATCAGACCTTAAGAAAATCTAAAGCTCGGTATAGACAAAGGGAATATAACTCAGCTAGGCTAGGAAACAATCTAGAAAGTTAAAACACCTTGTTTCCAAGGTTGAATACAATTGTATTATGTATTTGAATGAGGTGTACATCTGAGTGGGCATGATGCAGAGGTCGTATACATTCCATGGAAGCAGCACAGGTTCACAAGTAGGGCAGCGCCTTGCTTGAACAATATATTGAGTAATTTGTAACTGGAAAAATAATATCCTTGTGGGCTTGGGCAAGGGATCTCATACACCAAATTAGCATTCACTTAGACATGACCCAAAAAACTATCTTTAGATTTATCTTTATGAATACCAAAACCCAACTAATGCCAGACCCTATTTCAAATAGACCAAAAACCAAATAGTTCCAGCACATGTAACCGTATTTCCAACAGAGTTGCTGGTATATCAGACTTGTTTGAACAAAAATACTCAAAAATTTTGATTTTGCAGTGTTATCCTAGTCTTGCATTGCCTATGTATGCTGCGTCCCACTTTTGGGGGATTTTTGAAGCCTCAAACTCTACAGTGGTCGGATCCGGCAACAATAAAATTCCCATGTTAAATAGGTGTGATATTTGAAAATGCTGGATTCACATATTTTTCTCAGATTTATAATATTCGACCAGTAATATGCTGAAGTAATTTTTTAGTTTTTTAATCTCAGATACAAAATGAGACATACTATATATTTGGGCATCACTATCACCTGCATTCAAATCAGATAAAAATATATAAATACACAAAAGAAAAGAAGAGAGTGCGTACTCGTCATCGAACATGAGGCGCCTCTGAACAGCGCTCATGCTTTCCTCCTCCATTGTCGGAGCTGTAGCCGAGCTTCCGACCGCCTTTCCTGAAATGAGGCGGCTCTTACTGAGAGTTATGAAGAGGGGCTTGGCTTTCGGTGATGGAGCACACCTTGACAACGGTAGAGACGATGATAGCACTGCTCTACCCAATACAATTGAGTGGCGAAGCATCATCAATCGCCCCTTTTAACATAGATTTTTCAATTTTGTGCTTCTCCCGGCCCCTCTCGTCTCCCGATCGCACGAAATATTGATACCGGCGCTTTTAAATTATTTATTCTGAAGGGGATTTGATTCAACGGTCTTGCTGCACATGTCCATAGATTCTTTTCTTTGTCTCGTTGTAATACAGGTTAAGCTAAACGTGCCTGTTTAACAATCCTAAAATTTCGCAGAGTTCTATATGGTTGTCATTAATCCAAGTCAAATTAAACGTGCCTGTTGTATATTAATACAACAACTTTTTAAGTAGAAAAAAAAAAATTAGGTAGGAGACTTATGATCTTATGTGGTTGTATTTAAAAAAGATGGATCGAATTAGGTTTAACAATGTGGCACATTTTAATTTATTTTTTTGATGAATAGGCAGCTATCTATATTAATTCAAATATAAAGATACATATTCACAAGTGTGGGTGGTAGAAAGGCACACCCCAAGAGTCACATGGGCAACGCCCAGAAAAATAACAGATCATGTGGGCTAAGTCTAGAAGTCCAAAATTACAAAGATAAAAAAGGTCATTAAGCGGTCAGAGCAATGCTAGTAGAGCCAGGAGGGTCTCTGTCATCCAAATTTTCTCCCATACATCAGCGGGGTCTGGAATGACGTTAGGAGGAGGACCCCAACCATCATCAGCATCTTTTTTCTCTTTATCTTTTTCCTCATGTCGGGGCGAGATTGCAAGCGCCAGACGCAGGAACGCTTTACCAGTGACTGGCCAACCAGAGCCAGAAGCAGGAGGATCATCAGAGGGCCACCCAGAACCACCACCGCCACTCCCCGAAGCACCGCCAAAAGGCCACCCCTGGCTAGTCTACGGCGGAGGATAACGGTTTCATCGAGGAGTGCGAGAATCCCGCCGAGGTGGGGGTTGTGAACGGGGACACGCAAAGCCACTATGTTGCCAACCTCTGGAGGGCGACCGTCTGCAGAAAGAGGTGGGCAAAGCGAGGACCCAAGCAATAGTACAAGGGGCATTGCTCCAATGGTCCAAGAGAACCTGGAGGTGAGCAACCTCAAGTGCAACTTTGTTAGCTTGCACTTGAACCTGTAAAAGCACATTAGAGCAAATAATAGCTTTAGCATATAAAGATACATGAATATCCATTTGAGTATGTGAAAAAATGCAAGTATTTTTGTCCTTCCAAATATTGAAGAGAATTTTCACCCTAAAAGTGTGTCAAAGTTGGGTGTATTTTGCAGGAATTATGGGAGAATCTCCAAGCAACACCATATGCCAGGAGAAAGGTTCTAGCCGAAAGGGCCAAAAAAAGTCATGAATACAAGTCCAAAGCTGTTGAGCTCTGGGACAAAACCATAAAAGATGCTTAAAATTCTCAACTTGCTCACAAAAAGGGTAACGAGGGTCCTGGACCCCCAAGTGGACTAGCCGAGAGCCCACAGGCAAGCCCTGAAAAAGAATACACTAGGAAAAGTGGGCCAGCTTTGGCTCAACACTTGCAGACCAAGTGGCAGCAAATCTTTTACGTCAAACATGAGTGGGGGATTGAAGAAGCCACCTCTGGTTCAAACTCTGAATCATAGGAAAATGTGGTGAGAGCCACTTATAACCAAGCCGAGGCTTGTAGTTCCTGAAAGGGGTGTCTGGATACCACTTTCAGTCTTTCCACCAAGGTTTGGTTCCACGAATTCCAACCTTATGAAGCATTTCAACAGGAATGGCATTCATCAAACCATCATAAGTAGCACAGTCCTGGTTATGAAGCTTGTACTAGGCACGAAAAACATCCCACGACATGATACGCATGGTGGGTCTGGAAAAAAATCTGTTGCAGGGTCTGGATACCCTTTTTGTGAAATTTGAGCGCCTTAAACCTGAGCGACTTAACCAACGACTAACCATTGCTGCAAAAAGAGGCGACCACCAAATATTGTGCTGGTTGAGAGAGAGCCCATCTCGAAAACCAGAGCCAACCCAATGGAGCCAAGGTTTGACAACTTCCCAGGGCCACCATATGTTTTTGGCCACAAAAGTTCCAACAATCTGGATTGGTTCATTCATGACCATAAGGGTTTGAAAGTCAATCCCCTTCCAGGCAGGTCTATGAATAGGGAAGCCGGATTGAATACTATGCCTGAGAAGAATTTTTTAGGCCTTGTCCCCAGTAAGGGCACGAATAATCCATTTAACACACAGAGCAGTCCCTTGTCGTTGAGTAGATAACAACCTAAGACCTCCTAAGTCTCTGGGAAGGCAACAGAATTCCTAAGCCACACGATGAAACCCTCTATGAGTTTCAGAGGAGGCCCAGAGAAAGTCACAAAGCAGCTTCTCAAGCTTGCCATAAGCAGCTTTGGAGGGGGCCCAACAAGAAGAATAATAAACATGGGTGGCCGCCAGGATTTTGGAACACACCTGGAATTTCCCTGCTAAAGAGAGGGGCTTGGTAACCCAATACGCAAGCTTCTGCTCAACTCTGGAGAGCACAGCTTGCCAAAGCTCAGTCGGAGACGCCTGAAAAGCAAAGGGAATGCCCAAAAACCAAAAACCTTCGCCAGGCCCAATCCACTTCCAACCATACTGTTGCAATGTGGCACATTTTTCATTAAGCAACAGTTACATTATTTCAATTCTTTTATTTATCTATGGCGTAATTCTAATCATTAAATTATAGTAGTTTCATTATCTTTAGTGTTTAATTGAAAATTTAACAAAAGATTATTTGCATTGTTCAAAATTAGATTTTAAATTATCTTTTGTGTTTAATTGAAAATTTACATAAGGTCACTTGCACTAATAATTCTTGCTTAATTTTGAGTAGTGCAAGTGGTATTATGTAAATTTTCAATTAAACAAAAAAGAAAATGTAAAATCTTATAAAAGAAAAGTAGGGAAAGAAATGTGTAAAAAAGAGGGAAGTGTTTGAAATCTGAAATAGATTGAATAACTAGGATTTTTCTATGAGAGAGATAAGTTATAAAATTGTAAATGAAATCACTCAATTATAGACCCGAATTACCAAGAGATGTGCAAATATCAAGATGACAAGATTGTTGTGTAGGTGTTTTTAATCCTATCTAAAATGCAAGAAATCTAACTAAATCATGCAAAAGACAAAAATAAAAGACAACACTCAGATTGGGCTATAGATGAATCTCAAACAAGAAAATGGAAATAACAACTTTTACCTTGTTGAGCTTGATTAATTTGTTGGCCCTTGAAGATGCTTGATTTGTGTGCTCCTAGATCAATTTTGACAACATAATAGCTTGAAGATGCATGATTTTAGACCAAAAAATGGATGCAAATGAGGATTTGGATGGATTTTTGTATGCAAATGGCTAAGGAAAATGGAAAGGTAAGTGCAAGTGAGTGCTTGAGCTTGAGAGAATGCAAGTGTGTTGAATGAATGAAAAACAACTAAATGTTTCCCTTAGTCATTTAGAGGGAAAAATATTGGAGGGTCAAGATTGAAGCTAGGGATTTGAATCATTGAGGCATCTCAATCATGTGAGAATGACATGTGTCCTCCTAGGGAGATGGGGAGAGGTGAGGTGGAGCTTAGGTGGCAATGAGGTGGAGGTACTTTAAAGTACCTTGGGAATAGGTGAAAAAGAGGTGACTTGTCTCATCCTCCCAAATCATGGGGAGGATGTGACAAGTAAGGAATTAAAAATTTCTCAATAATCCTCCTTGGGATGAGACAAGGAATTAAAAATTCCTTGGGAAGGGAGGTAAGGAATTTAAAATTCCTTGGGATTGTTCCTCTTCCTGATGATGGATCACTAAGTGTGATCCAAAATGTTGGCACAAAAACATACACAGTTGAATCCAAAAGCTTGCATAAACAATTACTTTTTAATCCTTCTAGAAGCCTAGGGAGAACATATTGGAATTTAAAATTCCAAATGGGCTCATAGGAAGAATAAATAGGAATTAAAATTCTTAGGGAAGGGGAGATGACTTCTCCAAAAAGGGAAGAAGTTAATGAAGGTTGACTTACGTACACATGCCATAATTGGCATTAGACCTAGATTAGGGATATTAGTTGTTGATTATAGTTATACACATGATAATGATAGGATTAAGGCAAGTGGCAAATTTTGGAGGATGTGACACTAATCCTCATTAGGAATGTGCACACCCTAATCATAGATTAAGTTAAATTAGGATTAGGAAAGAATTATGAAGGATGTGACTAGGTGAGGGAAAAGGGGGTGAATTAAAAATTAATTGTAACTTGTGTTGGGTAAATGGCAAGATTAAATAAATTAGGATATTTATTTAATCTTGAGAGGAAAAAGGATAAAGTAAAGAATTTAATTAAATAATTAGACACTTTAGGTAACATTAGGGATATACTGAATATTAATTAAATAATAGTGAAATTATTTGATTAACATGAATATAGATGCAAAATAGACAAAATAGGGGGATTGGAGGAGACTAGATGGCCTTGGAGAGGATTGGATGATCTAAGAGTCACAAAGTAATATGCAGCATGATGGAGGGAGCAGAGACTCGAGAGAGTGACACCAATAGAGGGGAGAGTCTAGTCTCCTCACCAAGTTCCTAGAGCAAAGGGAGAGGAGGGAAAGGAGGAGGTTGGTTTCAGTGAGGAGGTAGAGGATGAGTTCACGAGGTGAAGAGTACAACGGAGGATCATACAAGATGGACAACAATTTGTAGAGGAGGAGATAGAGGGGGTGGATTTGGGGGAGGAAGAGGGAGAGGCAGATGTACATAGAGCTATAGTGTTACACCAGCCACAACCTGATGATAGCATTGTGAATAGTTTGATGGGGGCACAGGCAAGGATTGCCTAGTTGTAGAGATTGTTACAATACGTCGAGGATGATTTACAAACTCGAATAGCAAAGTGGGATAACTTGCAGGGGAGATTGGATAGAGCACAAGGGGCATTGGAGGAGGACACAGGCATATTTATAGTAGAGTGGGACAACCTACAAACGAAGGTGCACAGGGTACAGGGTATAATATATACATTGACAACAAAGAGGGACAGTCTACGAGCGTAGATGGATAGGGTACAAGGAGTGGTAGACACCCTCATGTGGTAGAGAGAGACATCACATACATCTCATTGAGTACCATGACTGTAAAGGAGGACAACTTGGTATTGGTGCAAGAGGCCTGGGAGCGGGAGAGGGAAGATACAAGTGGATCAAGACCGATATAGGAGAGAGAAGGATAAAGATAGGGCATCTGGGGCAGATAGGGTGGATATGATCCATGCCATACAAGAAGCTCCATCAACAATACCCACAGATTGGAGAGGGCCATCATTTTCAGAGATAGAGGGTTCAAGGCCTGAGTGAAGAGTAGGGGAACCATCAAGATCAAGATAATTAGGGAGCTAGTATGGATCTTCCTAGCAGAAGAGGAGGAGGAGGAGAGGGGTCAATACCAGGGTCACCCTCTCATTCAGATGCGACCAACAGTGGTTAGAGAGGAGGAGGAGGGATATAGAGACCCAGTTTTGACAAAGATATGCAGAACACGTACATATTTTTGGGATGATTCAATGATGCATTATTCTCATATTGATTCATGACACATGATGTGTCCCTTTTACATACACTATTTTATTTTGATATACTTGTACTTGGACTAGTGTATTATTTATTGATGGACATGATGGACTATGTTGATGGACATTTTTATGGACTCTATTATGATATATATGACATGGATGATGATTGTTGATGGTTATTGATGTTTATTTCATGCTTTTATGTTTTTGATGGATTGATGCATGATGGATATATGATGATGATTATGATATGTGATATGACTTATGTGTATGGATATGTGATGGAAATGAAATGTGTTACTATTTCTGATGCAGGATGTGATGCATTATATTTATGATTATGATGAAATTATGAGACGTGAGAATAAAAATATATGATGTAGGATGTGATGTATTGGACATGTACATATTTGATGCACATGTATGGATGACTAACGTGTATGACATAGGATGTGATACATGTTTTTATATGTGATGGTTTTGATTAGGATATGGATGTTATTGATATCTATATTGCATGGTATCAATGTATAATGAAATAAGAATGGATGCACATGTAATGCAATGCAACTAATGAGTGACCTAAATGCAAACTAATGTAATGAATAATGATTAAACCTAATAGGCTAAATAGAATATGTTTAAAATCAAAGACTTTAAACAACTAGATGAAATGCATAATAGATGCTTAGAATAACAAATCTATATTATTCCAAACAACTTAAATGATTATGAGATGAAAATGAAAAATGATTAAGATGCTTAAAATAACAAATCTATATTATTCTAAACAACTTAAATGATTATGAGATGAAAATGAAAAATGATTAAGATGCTTAGAATAACAAATCTATATTATTCTAAACAACTTAAATGATTATGAGATGAAAATGCAAAATGGTTAAGATGAAAATGCAATGGTAATGAATGGATGGTAGGCATATTAAACTTGTCAAAAATTGAATCAACTGAATAGGAAGAATGGATGGGAGGATATCATTTGCACAACCAAAATTCAATGATTAGGAAGAGAAAGATGGGTAGGTGATAAGCAATAGGATGGAAGAAGGGGGGATTATGTCATGCAATATAATGTTGATGTGTTATGTTGTCATATAATGAGCACTTATTTTAATATAATATAGGATATTATGCACCAGGGTATGAGGAACCAAGGCAACTTAGTATCATATGCATTGGACTGGCACAACAAACAAGAAGGTTAATCCAACATCCCAAAGTCGTGAAGGATTTGGTAGGGCCAGTACAAACTCAAAGGATGCCCTAGTATAACACAAGACCGCAAGGATCTTAGTGGGTACTAAGTAGGACAACCCGAAAAACACAATCACATAGTAAACCAAGAGATGCCCCTATTTTTACCAATCAAAGCACACCATGATATGATGGATCATGGTGACCTCGAGTAGAATAATAGGGAACTCAAAAGATAAGCAAAATGAAAAAGCACCAAGAAATCACAATAAATCTCAAATATACTTTACCATGAGGATGATAGATAGATGGGATTGATGTGGTCTGATCCGAGGAATGATATATCCTGAGAAGACCAAAGATGGATGGGGTAGATTGTAAGATCAACATGACATGGGATAGTTAAGATAGATTGAAGCATCTAAGGGCTAGAGAATTTTTTTCTATTCAGAATTAGTTAGATAGGGATGCTCAGTGATGTGACAAATACAAAGACACACCCTAAATATAGACCTAGTTCTCAAGGGCTCATCAATGATGGTCTTGCCTATGTGAAAGTGTAGAGGCAATGTAGTTTGATAAAAAAAGATGAATGAGGTACAAGAGATGACATGATACCTAATGATAAATGGATACAATGATGGATCTTAGATGGGGACACAAGACCGACTATATGTACACTATATACAAATGATGAGGACCAATCAAAAGCCCAATTAATACAAGGATAGAGGATTGGGATACCAATTAGGATTTTGAAGACTCACTCCAAAATAACTGAACAAAGGGTAGGAATGAGGATAGAAATCTAATATGTCTAATGCTCAATCAAAATATGTCATGCAATAGGAACTAAAATGGGGATGACTAGTGGACATGATATGGGTAGTAGGAATAAAATTCATGGGATGGATAGGATGATGTGTACGCATATAGAAAAATAGGATGCAAGGTAGATAATGATTAAGCCCTCTACAAACAACACATTTTTCCAGGTTTTCACCAAATGCACTTATCCAAGGTGCCACCAAGGGTGAATTTCACCATAGGATGATTTATTTCTCTTTACTATTGACATTTTTTTATCTTTTTCAATTTTTTTAATTTTTTTGTAACTTTTTGGATTTTTTACTTTTTTTTTGTATTTTTCTAGGTGGGGTACCCAACTGACCTAAGTATGAAACTGCTTGAGATGAACGATGTTGAGGGGCCTATCCAAGAGTTCTCCCTCAAGTGTAGCAAGTTGATATGACCCAGAACCATATTTAGTTGTGATGACATAAGGTTCGAACCAATTGGCCTCAAATTTACCTTTCTTTTCTTTGTCTTGTTGGGTATGTTGATTCTCTTTAAGCACAAGGTCACCAACCTGAAACTATCAGGGATGGACTTTCTTATTTTAGCTTCTCTTAAGGTGATGTTGATAGGAATAAAGGTGATATAAATATTAAGACATTGTTTGTCAAGAAGCACCATCTAACTTAAGTAGGCAACACAATACTCATCATTGATCAATTTCTTCAAAGAAACACAAAGTGTTGGGAGTTCAACCTCTATCAGAAATATAGCATCAACACTATATACAAGAGAGTATGGAGTGGTGTCAGTTGGGGTATGGATGGAGGTGTGATAGGCCCAAAGGGAGGGATTGAGATGAAATTTCCAATCACAACCATAAGTATTGACAACTTTTTTTAGGATTTTGATCAATGCTTAATTTGTCACTTCAACTTGGTCATTGCCTTGAGGGTAATAAGGCGCAAAATAATTATGTTGGATGCGAAATGTTTCACACAAGTGTCTAACATGCTATTTTTTGAATGGCTTTCCATTATTGATTATGATGGTGGAAGGAATACCATATTTGTAGAGGATATGGTAAAGGATGAATTTGGATATTTGGGTTCCAGTGATAAGGGAGACTAAAATTACTTCCAACCACTTGGTAAAATATTTGGTGGTGGTAATAATAAATGTATGGCCATTAGATGATGAAGAGTAAATATTTTCGATTAAGTCTAAATCCCACTATGAAAATGACCATGGTGAGGAGATCGATTACAAATCTTGTGCGAAAGCATGGATTAAATCTGCATGTTGTTGGCATGGTACACATTTCTTGAAAAACTCGTAGGCATCACGTTCCATAGTCAACCAATATTATCTAGTTCTAAGAAGTTTCTTTGCTAAGGCCATTCCATTAGTATGTGCCCCGCAAACACCACTGTGCACTTCATTTAATACCAATTTGTATTTTGAATTTTTTAGACACCAAAGAAGATTACCATCATACCCCATACAATAAAGTGTGTCTCCTAAGATGGTATAATGAGATGCACGCTAGATAAAGGATTTGTGTTGGTTATGGATTAAGTCCGATGGAAGGGTGTTGTCATGAAGGTAAGCGTAAATATCATGGTACCAAGGAAATTGGGGACCAACGATCTCACACACCATCTCATTTTTAGGATTGTCATATGTTGGGACTGAAAATTGCTCAACTAAAATTCACAATTAGTGTGATCATGAGGCATATCTATGAGAGACCCAATCATAGCCATAGCATTGACAAATTTATTATGCAGACAAGGAACTTGCTCAAACTGAATATGACCATAGTATTTCTTTAAATCATCTACCATGTGTTTATATGGGATAATCTTGTCATATTTTGTATAGAATTCATCATTAACCTATTTGATTACGAGTTGTGAGTCTCCATAAACATGTAGATGAGTGATGTTCCATTGGATAGTGATTCTCAAAACAATAATAAAAGTTTCATATTCTACAATATTATTTGTGCATGGGAATGCTAATTTGAAAGACTTAGGAATAAATTCACCTTGAGGGGTGAAAAAGAGGACTCTTACACCAACTCCATTTTGCATATAATACCCATCAAAGTAAAGCTTTTGTGTGTTTTTCTTTGAAATGGTAAACACAGACTCACCTAGAAATTCAACGACCAAAGGATATGCATCAACTAGAGGAGTAGATCAGTTAACTAATCATAAATAACCCGTACCTTGATTGATTTGTGATCCACATATTTGATGTCAAATTCACTCAATAACATAACCCACTTAGCCATTCTATCGATCAATGGTGTTCTGGACAACAAATACTTAAGTGCATCTAATTTGGATATGAGCTTGATTGATTGGCTAAGCATATAATGATGAAGCTTTTGGGAACTAATGGAAACCATGAGACAAGCTTTTTCCATGGAATTATAGTTGAGTTTGTACCCAACTAGTTTGTTGTTGATTTAGTAGATGACCCTTTCTTTCCATCATGCTAAGCTAAAAGTGCCCCCAGTACCATAGGTGTAGCAGAAATATATAGCAACAATGGTTTTCTTGCAAGATGAGGCATTAGAATGGGAGGATTGGAAAGGTATTCCTTGATTCTATCAAATCCTTTTTGACATTCTAAATTCCATTGAAGACTGTTTCCTTGCGAAGGAGATGAGTGAAAGGTTGACACTTGTATACAATATGATCTATAAAATGTTGGATTGATTGTAATTTTCCCTGTAGACTTCTCAATTGTTTTAGATTCTTTGGTGGGGGAATTTCCATGATATCCTTGAATTTTGTTGGATCAACTTCTATACCACTTCTAGATACAATGAAGCCTAATTTTTTTCCTAAAGTGACATCAAAGACACACTTTTCTGGATTTATCTGCAACTGATAATTCTCTAATTTACAAAATATCTATTTCAGGATCTTGGGATGCTCTTCTCTAGTCTTTGATTTTCCCAATAGCTCATCTATATAATCCTCCATTATGATATGAATAAGATAATGGAAAATAATCATCATGGCATGTTGGTAGGTTGCCCTTGCATTCTTCAAATTGAAGGGCATGACATTATAACATGAAGTCCCCCAAGGAGTGGTGAAAGTTGTTTTATGTTGATCTTCAATTGCAATCTTAATTTGATTTTAGCCAGATAATCCATCCATGAGGGATAGCATGGCATGACCCATTCTAAGGTCAACAAGTATGTCAATATTGGGCAACAAGAAATCATCTTTGGGACAAGCTTTGTTAAAGTCTCTAAAGTTGGTGCAGATGTGAATGCCTTAGTGGGCTTGGCTATAGGAACAATGTTGGAGATCCAATCTAAACAGTCAATGGGCCTAATAAATCCAACTGCTAATAATTTATCCAACTCAAAGTTGACAAGTAAGGCCACTTGTGGATGCATCTTGCAAACCTTTTGTTTGACAGGTTTTATATCTTGATGCACATCTAGGTGGTGCATGAAAATTGCAAGATCCAATCCAGGCATATCAAAATAAGCCCAAGCAAAATTGATGAAGCCTTCTTGGAGCAGCTTGGAAAACACCTGGTATTCATCTCCAGTTAAATATTTGGCTACATATGTGACTTTAGGCTTGGCCTCAGTTCTAGATTCATCTCTCTCGTCCCTTCATTTAGTATAGAAGATCTCTCAAACCATTGAATACCCATGAGGGGAAGATGAACATCCCCATCTTCTAATGCCTCAAGGAGGTTTTCAATAGAAGATACACCCTTTATTTTTATTTTGATGGATCTAAAAGAGCCTTGGATAGGTTTTCACTAGAAGATCCTTTGTTAGTTTTCTATTTTCTATTTTTGTAGTTAGGGTGCTCATCTCCCCCAAAGTAGATACCACAATCTTCCTCTAATCCCATGAAATATGTGTATGCCTCTTCAGAAGGGAGAATTTCGATGGGTGTTGTACCTCGTTGGTCCCAATCTATTAGCTCAGGGTGGTGGAGGGAAAGGCTTATGGTGAAGATGATGTCAATTTGAATAGTGACGAGACATCCAAGTCATCATAGGAGAGTATGATAGTTTCTTTTTCAGGGTTGCTTTCAAGAATATCGAATTCCACATTAACATTATTCGGCGTAATAGGTGATGATGTAGATTATTTTCTATTTCAATTATAACCAAACCCTTGGTTCTTTGGACATTTAGGTGGTTCAATAAGCTTGCACATTCTTTGCTCATTCACACCTAATCCTCCTCCTTGATAATTAACCTTCTATGCTAATTTGTGAGCTTGTGGATAAACCTCTTGAAAATACTCTAGGAGAGGAGGAGAAGGATCAAATTCTTCTCGATATTCCCATTGACTGAAATCATCATCAAGTTTCTCTTGTGCTAAGGTTCCCAAGGAGTGAATGGTGGTAGAACCCACGTTATTAGAACTTAAAGTCTTGGTTGTTGGTTCTTGAAGTTGTGTAGATCTTGATGGTCAACCATAGGTACGTGGAGAGGGTGGCATGGTGCCCACATTGAGTGCAATACGCATTTCATATTCTTTACATCATTTTTCAATGATCTTGATATTACCAATGGAGGATTCAAGTGCAGAAGATGGGGTGGATGATGAAAGGAGTGTGTCAGGATCATCATGATATGAAGATGGAGTGGTATTAGAAGGCCTAATTTCAACTCTAAGACAATGTCGAGAATGGGGAAATGAAGCCTTAAGAGCATGCTAGTACTCAAAAGGGTGTGGATCCACATTGACGGTGACTTCAATACCATTGTGTGGGAACTTTAGGCATTGATGGTATGTGGATGGTACAACTTGTATGGCATGAAGCCACGGTCGGGCGAGGAGGAGATTGTATGGTAAATCCAAGTCAAGAACATGACAGGTGGTATATTGCATTGTGGGGCCAACCTAAATGGGAAGGAAAATGGTGCCTTAAGAATCCCTCTTTTCATTATCATATGATTTGATTATTATTAATTGATTATCTAAGTCAGTGTGATGGTACCCCACCTGTTTAATGAAATTTACTGTACATAAATTGAGAGTGAAGTCATTATCTACCAAGACACGTTTAACTTTATGCTTAGCAATGAGAACCTCTATATGAAGGGCACGATTATGAGCAAGGTCAATGGGAGGCACGTCATTCTGACTAAATATTAGTTGATAAGTGGATGACAAATGTCCAATGAGAGCTTGGAATTGAGTAGGATCAATGTAGTTCGACATGTGGGTATATTGTAAAGCCTTAGTTAGGATTTCTTGATGAATGGGAGAAGAATTCAACAAATCCAAAATAGATATTTGCACAAGAGTCTTTTCAAGGTGATCAAGAATGTTATATTGTTGATTTACAGGAGCCTACTAGAATGATGTGGATGGTCTTGGAATAGATATGTGAGTTTTGTGGGTTGTGATAGTGCATTGTGGATCTTTTCCTTTTATGTGGATCATAGAAAAATGTGGATCTACTTGAGTGATACAACCAACCACATTGTAATAATTAAAAGGAATCTTGTTATAATTTATATTGTTGGTTTTGTTGTTTTGGCCATTGTTATTAGATCTAGTGTTGGCATTAGATGAGTGAGCTCCCTAGTTATGCTTAGGAAAAGTATTTTGGAATATTTGTAATTAAGAATTAGACATTGTAGATTGGTTTCCATCAACACCAATGTCTCCTCAATCAATGAGATCTTGGATATAGTTCTTGAGCTTCATACACTTATTAGTAGAGTGACCCTTAATCCTATGGTAATCGTAATACTCACTATCTTTGTACCAGTTAGGCTTTTGTTTCAAATCATCAAAAGGATGCATAACTCGATAGGTGATTGCATTGGCTTGAACCATCCTTCTAAAGGTTGCATCTAAGGGTTCTCCTAAAGGAGTGAAGGTGTGACATTCCCTTGAATTGGTCAATTAGATTGATTGGGAGGACGCAGTGCCCCTTGAGGCACGAATATGACATTGGCTATTGTTTGGGTTGGTATGTTTTGATGTTGTTGGGAGGTATTGGCTACTTGGACATGTTTAGTGTCAGTGACACCATCATTAATTGTATTTATTTTTTTATTCCAATAGCAAGATTTATCATTAGATTATATATCTTTATCATGCTTATAGATTTTGACAAGCCCCTTAGCAATAAGGGCTTTTTCAATAGTGACTCCCTTCTCTATGGCCTCTACAAAGGTGGACACACAATGGATACACAAGTTATAAGCTATCTTAGGATGCAAATTCTCAACATAGATATTGACCAATTCCTTTTTTAGGAAGGCTACATTTAAGACAACTTGCTTGGGTTCACCACCTTTGCAGGTAACTGGAAAATGTTTCACCAACATTTTATTTGTTTTTTATTAGGTCCATGACATCCACATCCTTCTCCGAGTCATAGGAGAAATGTGTCACAAATTTTTCTGATAAATCATAAAATGTAGCAATTGATCCATGAGTGAAGTGAAAAAACCACTCTAATGCTTGTCCTCCTGAGAAACAAGGAAACAAACGTAAGAGAGTTATCATTATATAATACCTCCCAACAATGCATATAGAATTATTGTAGATGATCTTGAGGGTTTCCCCTTCCCTTCTACTTGTCAAACTTTGGAATTTCAAAATGTTTAGGGAAGGGTGTAGTGGTGGTTGACGAATCAAATGGATATGGAAAAAAATCTTCAAACTTGAAGGAATTTTTGGAAGAAGTTCCTGCTTGTAAGTCCTTTAAAGAAACTTCCATTTCTTCCATTCCTTTTTCATGGGTGTTGAAGAGGAAGGAGCTGGTGGATTGGATTGATATTGAGGAGCATATTGATTATATGGTGGAAGTGGTAGAAGAAATTGATCAAGAGATGGATTAATGTATCTGGATGGGGGTTGAAGATAGGATGGTGGTTGTTGATATTGATTCAAATACGTTTGTTGTTGTGATGGTGGAGGTTGCTAATATGATGATGAAAAGGGTTGATGTTGTGGTGGGTGTTGATTTTTTTTAATTCCCAACTAGATCTCATAGATAATATATGGTTTTTCTATTACCAATATTCAATTATTTGGAGGGATTGGACAATGAACAAATGAAAGTTGAAATAAATTTCCCTCTACACTTTGGGATTTGCAAAACCTAGGAGGGTAATCCCATAAAATGTTCTTGTGATCTCTTATGCCAATTTATCTAGAACATTACAAACAATAGATATGTTTTATCCATAATTTCTTAAAAAATATAGAAATGCAATGATCTAGCAATATCTTTAAGAATTTAATAATTTTACTGCAATAGAACTATATAAGAGTGAATTTTCACCCCTTATGCAAATTCCCCTTTTTTCCTTTACCCACCTTAGAAAACCAAGTTCAAAAACTTAATTCCACCTAAGCCCATTGCTTGCATCCCACTTGGTGCTTGTTTTGAGTGTCAGTGGAGGAATTTCTATCAGGGACACCTGTGCGGCACACAAACATCCGCACGATGCACTTACGTCTATGGTAGATTCCTGCGGCTGAACCTGTAGAGGCGTTACTCTTCTCATTGGAGGTGAAGTTGTAACGCCCCCTTCAATCGACCAACTCAAATATGGTCATTTTTCTCCATCCTTCCTTCAAATTCATTCTTCCAACTTGCATTCCAACTTCTACACAACTCTTCACCACATCAAAATTCCATTCTTGCACTCTCACAACCACTTCCAAGCACTCACTTTCACTCACTCCAAGCATTCAAGCATTCCATTGCAGTAAAGCAACACTCCATCACTTTGGTAGAGCACGTTTGGGACCATTCCATTGCAGCAGAGGCTCGAGTACTCTCATTTTTTCCCCAAGTAGCCTTGAGTGCTCTTGGTGGAGGTGGTAAGCTTCCCTCTCCTCTATCACTTGGTTGAGTAGCATAACACTATTTTGTAGTGCTTATTTGCTCTTTACTATACTATTTCTTTATCTCGTTTCTTTGGCCATCCGTGGAGGTGGAAACACTTAAATGGGGGTCTGACTAAGGAAAGCCCCTATATAGCCACCCAAAATTTTCCCTCTTTCTATGTGTAGGTGGACATGCTTTTAGAGAACTAGCTGGCGAACAAGTTCCTCAGTAAGATTCTCCTTATCTTCGTCACTCTTGCATATTTTCTTTATAACATTAGAGAATATTTAAATAATTTAGTCGTATCATTTTGGCCCCTTAGTTAGCTAGGTCGTTAGTCATTTTAAAAGGTTTGACCTTGTCTCTACTATTGTCTGGCCCTACGGATGCTAGCACACTTTAGATACACTAGCGTGTCACGTTGACGTCCAAAGACTACGCTTTCGTCTTTGGGTAGAGAGCTCCCTGAGGTGCAGAGTTGAACCTAAAAATTGGCTTGCCTATCCCTCCTCAAAACTTGGGATTGCAGAGTGGTTGTACGACTTCATAGTCCTCATCATTCTCATCCTCATACCCTAAACATTGCACTTGGTTGAGGTAAGTTAGGGCAACCTCTCGCATCTTGACCTTTCATGACTTGGGGTCTTGCACATGGTGGTTCCCCTCTCTTACATTTTTAGTGAACCTGACGTGAACCATTTTGGTTTTGTCCTTTTGATACTAATAGTTCCTTTCCTCGTACTCTAGGAGTGTTGTAGGTGTGAGTGTTGTAAGGTTGTCGCCTTGCAACCCAACTTGCGACCCCTAGTTGGTGTTGTTGGAAGGTTCCAAAGGTATTGTGTGACGAAACCTTAATTGGGTCATTGTCTTGTTTGTAAACCTTTAGGGACTCTATGAAAGAATTGTCTAGTGTGTGTAATGGCTTCCTTCTTGCACTATTTGATCCCCTCTGTGCAGCCTATTGATAGTGTTATTGGTATAACTTTCACTTCATAGGACTTGTTGATGGGCTTTAACAAGGAACGGTCTCCTCTTTACATTCCTACATGGATCAATGGAAACATCGTAGCTGGTGTTCTCATTGACCTGGCATCACGAGTGAACATAATAACAGAGGAGATTATGCTAATAAATTTCTTACACAAGGATGGGTATGATTCTCTTGTGAGTACCATCCGCACACATGATGGGATTTTCGTACCCCCTTTGGGTAGTATTTTCATGTCAGCCTTAGTTGGACCTAAGTTTATGAAATTCTTGTTTGACATCATCCCTGGGTCTGAACTCTTTAGGGTGAAATTGGGTATCCCTTGGTTGGTGGCGATTAACGCGGAGCCCTCCATCGTGTATAAATGTCTAAAATTTATCCATAGAGGCTTCATGCATGTAATCCATGACACTAGTTATAGACCACC
Organism: Sequoia sempervirens; assembly: GCA_007258455.2. Taxonomy (NCBI): domain Eukaryota; kingdom Viridiplantae; phylum Streptophyta; class Pinopsida; order Cupressales; family Cupressaceae; genus Sequoia; species Sequoia sempervirens. The sequence continues at coordinate 571,881,598 of VDFB02270651.1, read as the reverse complement.
AGTTGCACGTGGTAGCTACTCCCTAGACCACTTTTGGCCTGCACCTGTTGGTCCTCTTCTGCCTAGGACAAACCTTCTGCACCGAACATATCAAAACTATAAGAAAAGGTGTATAAGGCTAAAAGTGAGATACCCTCCCTCGCCTTATGCTATCTCACATAGGGCTTGCTTGAAGGCTGACAATGATGCCACTAAGGCTCGAAAGAAGAAAGAAGAGAAGCGGTCTTGTGATCCTCCTTCCTTTTCTGCTACCCAGTCTAACGCTTCTTGCTCAGTTGTGGTACCATCAGGTTTTGCTCCTTGTTTACAAGAGAACCCTTTGATGCTCGCTTGGCAGAAGCCTAAGTGTCTCGCATTCAAGCTTCATGTTTTTCCAACGAAGCCTAAACCCATTCGGTATGATAGGAAGAAGGTCTCCCAAGGAGAGTCCTCTTTGTCTCAACCTTTGCAACCTCCTACTACTCCTGCTCCTAAGGTAGTGAGCAAAAAGAGGCCTACTACCAAGGCTCTCGAGTCGACTCCTCCTATCGCTCCTTAGCTTGTTCCTTATGCTCCCATGAAGGAACCTGTCCCTCCACCGGAAATGACTGAGGTGGAAATTCCTATGGTTGAGCAAGAACCCTTTGCTCCCTTGCAGCCTTCGGTCTTTAACTCCAAGAGTCGTAGAAACTGCCTTATGAATGAACGTAAGCGTCATCGAAAAGCTCTCTTGGCCTAGCAAAATTCCTCATAAATAAAGGAGGAAGAAACTCTCATCCCTACTTCAGAACCTCCTATAGTGTCTTCTTCCTCCCTTCCTTTTGCTTCTCTCTAGGTTGGTCATGTGCCACTCCCGACTTCTATTGCGAGTACGAATGAGCCTAAACCTAAACAGGTATAGGTGTTCATCGATCCTTCGATGGAGCCGCCCCTCTTGATGTCCGTTTTGGATATCTAGCCTTTCTCGAAGCCTTTGGACATGATTAATACCTTAGTTGTATCCACTACAGTTCTTTCTTCCTCTTCCTCTGCACCCCTAGCTTCATCTGTTGGGATTTCATCTCCTTCAACAAAGAAAGAGGAGAAGGGTGGTCCTTCTAGCAATGAAGGATGTAAGAGGAGCCCACCTTCTTCACAAGGTGGTCCTATGTTGACTTGTTTTGTCCTAGTGATGAAACTAGTCCTAGCTTCCCCAAAGTTCGTCACCGCTCTCGAGTCACTCAGTAAGCTTAGCGGTGAACCTCAGGCGCAACCCATCCTGTTTGCTGAAGTAAGACATGATGCTCCTGTAGGGTGCATGTTTGATTCTATGGAAGAAGTTCTAGCCTTGTCGGCGATCTTCACTAAGTCACTAACCTTGACTCCACAAGAGCTCAGTGGAGAGGACATCGAGGGTCCCTCTTCCTTAGCCCTTGTTATAGGAGGGGTGAATGCTCTTCCTCTTAACATCCCACCATTGCAGGCTCATCCTCCTTCCCCTTATGAGGATTTAGATTGGGAAGTGGACAACCTCTTGGATGATCAATGCTGCTAGGAAGCCCCCTTTCTTGATCTTCTGTGTGTGTGTGTTTTGTGATGTGTTCCCCTGTGCTCGTGCTATGTGTTCCTAGATGACCCTCAACACCCTTGTTGGTGCTTGGATACAGGCATGGTATTTGTGTCGTAAGCCTTCTTCTATTTGTATCATCATTCTTCCATGTTTGTGCTTGACTTTAGATAAATTGGGGATGATGCAAAGTGTTGGGGTCATTTAGGCTTCCCTTCCATGTTGACCCAATTTTTTATTTTTACTTTATTTTTTGTGCATTCTTCCTGATCTGGTTGGGGATTGATGATCTTTTTCCTTGCATTGCAGTTACTATTATATGAGCTCAGATGGATTTGACCCCGCTAAACCAAATCCCCCTGTTCCCTTTGTTTTTTATTTTTCTTTTCTCTTTGCTTTCTCTTTATCTTTCTCTCTTATTTGCTTGAGTTGTCCCTTTCATGTGTGGCATCGCCTTATCTTTAACATTTTAGTATTTCAAAAAATGTATTTGTTGACAACAAATTTTTTCTCGAAAATCCATGGAGGCCTTCCTTTAAAATCACATTCTCAATTTGGAACCCAAACAAAACATGTTTCCTTTATCATGGGTTCGCAAAGAAAGGACTCAAAGACCTTCCCTGCATATGGGGGCATATTTTTCCTTTTGAATTCCTTGATGAAGTGAACATCTTTTAAAATGATTCTTTGACAAAGGATTGATTCAGGAAGAAGAATATTTACTTTTGGACTATGTGTCCCTTGGGTGGACCCCCTATTCATGATGGGTCCCCAAAGGACCCCCTTCAAAAAATTTCAAAACTGTCGACAACCTGCATAATTGTCCATTTACTCGCCCACATGACCACTTCCTGACTCTACGAAGTCCACTTTCTCAAGTTTCCTCCATGTGAGAGATCTTAGGGCATACCTCCCTACAAGACAAAGAACTTGTAGGGTGCTTTCCTTTGAGCTTCCTCCACGTGAGAGATCTTAGGGGTGGCTCCCTTGCAAGACTAAGAGTCTATAGGGAACTTCCTTGGGTGTTCTTCATGCTTGAGTTCATGGAGAATATCTTCCCTATAGGACTAAGAGCCTATAGGGCACTTTCGGCATTCTTCATGCTTGAGTTCGTGGAGAATACCTTCCCTATAGGACTAAGATCCTATAGGGAACTTTCGGTATTCTTCACGCTTGAGTTCATGGAGAATACCTTCCTTATGGGATTGAGAGCCTATATGGCACTTCCTTGGGGTTTCCTTCATGTTAGAGTTTTTGGGGGATACCTTCCTTGCGGGTCTATGGGCCTGTAAGACGCTCACTTCACGGGGCTTTGTTCATGCGAGAGACCTTGGGGGTTGCCTCCTTATAGGTCCACAGGCCTGTAAGATGCTTTGTTTTTCCAACTTCATGGTTTCAAGTAGCTATGGAGTCCTTTTTCTTTTCTGCACCTTTAGGTATGCCATACCGAGTACTACTTCCTCGATGGTTTAGGTATACATTCCTTACACTTTTCTTAATCTACTTTACTGAGCACTCATTAGTATTCGTGATCACTAAAGTGGGGGAAAAATGTATAAGAGAAAATTTGCACCCCTTATGCAAATTCCCCTTTTTTCCTTTACCCACCTTAGAAAACCAAGTTCAGAGGCTTAATTCCACCTAAGCCCACTGCTTACCTCCCACTTGGTGCTTGTTTTGAGTGTCGGTGGAGGTGTTTCTATCGAGGATTCCCATGTAGTGTGCAAATGTCTGTGTAGTGTGTTTATGTCCCTGGCAGATTCCTATGGCTAAACCTACAAAGGCGTTACTCTTCTCATTGGAGGCGAAGTTGTAACGACCCCTTTGGCCGACTGACCCGAATATGGCTATTTTTCTCCATCCTTCCTCCAAATTCATTCTTGCAACTTGCATTCCAACTTCTACATAACTCTTCACCGCATCAAACTTCCATTATTGCACTCTCACATCCAATTTCAAGCACTCACTTTCACTCACTCCAAGCATTCAAGCATTCCATTGTAGCAAATAAACACTCCATCACTTTGGTAGAGCACGTTTGGGACCATGCCATTGCAACAAAGGCTCGAGTACTCTCATTTCTCCCCAAAGTAGCCTTGAGTGCTCTTGGTGGAGGTGGTAAGCTTCCCTTTCCTCTCCTCTATCACTTGGTTGAGTAGCATAACACTATTTTGTAGTGCTTATTTGCTCTTTATACTATTTATTTATCTCATTTCTATGTGTAGGTGGACGTGCTTTCGAAGAACCAACTAGCGAACGGGTTCCTCAATGAGATTCTCCTTATCTTCGTCACTCTTGCATATTTTCTTTATAACATTAGAGAATATTTAATTAATTTAGTCATATCATTTTGGCCCCTTGGTTAGTCAGTTGGGTCATTAGTCATTTTAGTAGGTTTGACCTTGTCTCTGCTGTTGCCTGGTCGTATGGACGCTAGTGCACTTTAGAGACGCCAGCACGTCACACTGTCGTCCAAAGACTATGCTTCCATCTTTAGGAAGAGAGCTCCCTGAGGCGTAGAGTTGAACCTAAAAACTGGCTCACCTAGCCCTCCTCGAAACTTAGGATTATAGAGTGGTTGTAGGACTTCATAATCCTCATCATTCTTATCCTCATACCCTAAACATTGCACTTAGCTGAGGTAAGTTAGGGCAGCCTCTCACATCTTGATCTTTCGTGACCTGGGGTCTTTCACGTGGTGGTCCCCCTCTCTTACAAGAAGATGTTACTTCATTAACCTTTTTAGCAACAAACATAATTGAATTTAAATATTTATAATGTTTTTGTGTGTGAGAGACCTTAGAGATGCAATATGGACACATCTTTAGTGATTACTACCTTAATCTAGGGCATGGAGTCATAACAAATGAAATTTAAAATGCATAACAACGTTCCCTTTATTCGTCACGACCCCTATTTTCAATAGGTAATTTATAATTCAATAATACTATTTTGATGCATTTAGAATTTAATTTAGTTGAATGATTATATTGTTCATACTTTTGAATGCTTAGTTAAATTAATTAGTGGTGGAATAAAAGTGCAATGAATAAAAGGGAATTTATTATAATTTAATTATAGATTTTATTTTGCAAAGAAATGATAATGATTTGTTATTTAGAATAATTATTTTTTATTTGCAATTGAATGGTATTATTTAATATTTATTTGGAAGGAATATTTAGTTTACAATTAAAAAGGAATTTCTTTATTATTTACCAAGGATAAATATTAAGCATGGAAAAGAAATATTATTTTTTATTTTCAAGATCCGGTTACTTTTATTTTAAAGATTCGGTTATTGAAAAATTTGGGAAGAAATCTTGAAAGAGGGAAAAACAATAACGAAAACACACAATATATATAGTTTTCTTGATCTTTATTTTCCTTTGCAAAAAAAAAGAATACAGGGAAAATCGAGAAGAAGAAGAAGATCTCCAGAAAGTAATTTCCAACAGATCAAGAACAGGAAATAGAGGAAACAAGAAGAGGAAATTCAAATGGAAAGTGATTTCCAGGTTTTCAATTCTTTTCCAATGTATTTTAATTTTCAAATGTGTAAATAGGTGGTTTCCCATGGAAAGATTTAAACCCCTCTTGAAACCCCTTTTTAATGCAATTGCAAGTTTAACTTAGTATTTTTAATATTTTATTATTGTATGTGATTCAACATTATAGTTGTACGAATCTATATTTCTTGTATTTCTTTTATATAAAACTATATATTTATATAATTACATATATTTAATAATACATAGTATTATATATATGTATATGGCTACTGCAAATTTTAGAGTTGAATTCATACATACTGAACCAAAAAACAATATTAATAATCCTCCATAATTACATATATATTGAACCACATGTATTTAACGATAATTATTCATCTAAGGCATGAATTTACCTCTTATTGGTTCGTTGTGAATATATTGCTATTTGAAGCATTTCTATACAAATTTTTATTCTTTTGGTTCGTTTTCAACATCCACATATTTTGGGTTTGGTTTGGTAGCAAATTACAACCATTATGCTTGCTCAAATAGGTATTAGTTATATATCATAAGAAAATTTGCATTTCCCAATGTATCCAAATGTGAATCAAGCTCTTTTAGGTGTATGTGTGTGTGTGTTTTGCTTTCATCTAGTATCTAGGATTATTACTTTTGTTTTCCTATTGAGCAATGTAAAATGAATGTTACTCATCTTTGGCCTAGAACAATGCAATATGAATATTGCCCATTTTTTTGGGTTAAATATATGCCTAGTGGTGAAGGTCTGTACACTCCACAAAAGAGGCACATTTTCAATTTAGGTGGGAAATGTATCCTGTTATATACAATATGTAAGGTAAATGGACAAAACAATCCCCACGTAGGCTTCCATAAGAGGCGGTTTCACAAGGGAAATTAGTGTATGGTTTGGAAGGCTTAAACCCCCCCTCATGTCAGAATGTGTTATGCGGTGCCCTATCAATTCTGGATGGGACATTGCCATTGGAACTTTCTAATGCTCAATGCTACTATCGGTAAGTACTGTTGTGTATTAATAACCAAATCCTTAAAATTCAATGGAGTGCATTTCCGAAGTATGGATTCGAATAAAAAAAATCATTGATGGTATGTGAGTGGCAATTATAGTCAGTTATAAGTTTCAAGTGAAAGTATTTTTAGAGGATCCAATCAAGCACAAAGAATGCAGAGTCAAAGTGGTCCAATGATATATACATTTTATCTTATATTCACAATTTACATTTTCACTATGTAACTTGTTGCAAGGAAACAATAGTGAGATTTTCTATCTTAAAAAGAATAACTAATAGCTAACATATGTAATCTTGATCTATAAGTGCTCGATTTTCTGTAGAAAATATCAAACCTTACCATTCACTATTACTGAGATACTTGGACTTCCCAAATGATAGCATTTATTCTACTATGATATTTTAATCTATCATCAATGGCAGTGTTAATTTGAAGGTGCTAATTGATTTAAGCAAATGATTATTATTGTTGGAGGAATAAGCAAAATAAGATTCCCATTCACATACAAAACCCAATTTTTGTACCAGTCAAGCCCTAAAAGTGCTTGAGCATCAATAAGTATACTTGCCTGACATGAAAATACACTAGTCCAATAAGACCAACACAGAGGACAGTGCTAACTAGGAAGACATCAGTGAAATAAAATAGTTATTTAATTTTCTCTTTGCATAGTTAATAAACATCAGAACGATGCACCTTTTATTGGTACAGATGTTATACCCCTCGGAGTTCAATAATTATTTTATTGTTTAATTTGGATAAATTGATGATGATAAAGTCGGTCTTCATGATTTTCATTAGAATATAATTATCAGTTGTTTTACACAAGTCAGAGGGGAAAACACACCACATGCATATATTTGCTTACAATTTTATAGTCTTGAATTGATTTGAAATCTCCTTGTTCTAAATTTTGACATTAGATAAAAGATTTAATGGATGAAATCAGTGTAGTATTGTTCATTGACTCTTTTGTTTTTATAGTATTATTATCTTATTGTTGAAACCTCTATGAAGCAATGAATTAAACATTCTTGTTATAATTACATAGGCATGTGTGCATTCTAGCAGTATTAGGTTTACTTTCATAAAGCTTTATGTGATTAGCTTATGATTTTTCAATGTACTTGTGTGATATTTGAGAGGTCGTTGGAGGTAGAATTTTCGCATTTGTAAATACTTGGGAGTGATTCATGATAGTGTTGGCATTACCTTAAATTCATATGCAAGGATGATGCATTGGTGAAACTTGAAAATGTTGCTTGTAGATTTATGTGACTTGTAAGAGAACGTTGCTTGTAGATTTATGTGACTTGTAAAAGAACTTCAATATGTTCCTTGTTAAGTGCGATATGTATGATATCTAGAAATATGTAATGAATGGTCATGTCAATGAGACAGTATGATCATTTCCAGTAAGGCATTTTGTAACCATGGAGATTTTGCAGCCAGTAAGGCTCTACTAGTGAGGCATTTCATTAAGCCAGTGAGACACTTTTACGAGTGGTTTTTCATCCCTATGAGGGTTTTCCACTCATGAAATTCTTGTGTTATGGTTCTTTTGTGGATGCATTGATGATCTTGCTATTTCCTTAATTTGTATATAGTATTTGAATTTACATGTATTGCTGAGATGATAATTCTTGTGTAAGCCTACATGGCTAAATTTAGTGAAGGAACGATCTTGTTTTGATATACTCGATACATTGATGCATGTTATTCCATTTGAATATAGTGATGAAAGTAATTTAATTATTCATCTTATTCCACACCTATTTATAAATTATTTTGGAAACTAAGAGATATAATTAGTAAATTAGATTTTTGGACCTTACACTATCATAATAGAGCTATTTAATGATGCATTACACCATTAAACTCAAAAATCCTAACCAATAATACTTATCAAACCCTTGTATATATTCACACAAATCTTTATCTCCATTGAAGAATTTAACTTATTCTTTGAATAAGAGCATCAACAGAAGATAAACATCTAAAGGAAAGACAATGGAGACAAATTGAAAGATATTTGTTTCATTTCATTCATAACCAATGTGAAATATACAAAAGGAGAACAATGGATTTAGAATTATGCCCTTGTATTAAAAAATGATAGTATTTTCACACAATATTTTCAAAACTAACAAAAGCTAGACTCAACAACCTAAAACAAGAATCAAAATTTATTTATTTATGTCTATATTACAAAGCTCTCCAAAATTGATCTATCATCCTGTACAAATGACCTTGAATTCCCTTTTATAAAACAAGGGGGCAACAAGCTTAGGCTCATTACACATGTTACATTTTCATTTGACATTCATTTACATTTCAAAAATACAAGTACAATATTTGCTCGCGGATGGAAAATGCCAGGGACAAAAATGGTTATATTTACTCTTTAAAGTAAGCAATTGTCCCTCCAAAAGTGCCTTTGCCATGGATTTTTGGTTCTTTTCTGCTCCTTTTCATCATTCTTCTCAATATGGGCCCGAGAAAGTTGAGTTGGAAACTAAAGGAAAAACCTTGTTGTACATGTTGTCACATGGATTTGCACCCGATACCAAGCTGAAAACTTAACAATCCCGTGCAACATGGGACTACTTTCAGGCTGTGGGTATCCTATTATGAAACCAAACCTCCAGATTATGGGTTGGCTCCCCTTTAGATAACTTGAAAATATTTAAAAATGATAGGGAAAAGGGTAAGAAGGATATGCTTATAATTTTAAAACCTATCACTAACAGGTGATACACCAAAGGTAAAACTTGAAAATGCAGCTGAAACTAACAACCCTACTCAATTGATGAAACGGTATTATCTCACAACTCAGCTACACGTGTCTGCAAAAATGATTCAAATGAAAGGTTTTGGATTTTTCTAATGCTCTTAAAAGGAAAACAATAATGTTTTCACAAATTTGATACAACAAAATGATAAACACATTCACATTTCTACACTATAACATGCCACTCTTTGCATTCAATATTGAAGGAATTTGATAAAATAAAGGAAAACACAATATTTTATCATGAAATTCACAATCAATAAAAGAATCAAAGAAAAATTGAGGAGGAAACAAGCTTATTTTATTGAATAACAAGAGCTTTCTACATCTTTAAGACAAAATACTTAATAAAATAACTCTAAGTCTCATAACAAATAAGTTACAAAGTGTGAATATACTACTCTAGCAGTCACCAAACTCAGAACTAGTTAAAGAATGAGAGAAGAAGAAGACTTATACAAAAGGCTTCAAGAATTCAAATTTTGAATTTTGGCTCCAATTGGTTTGATGAGTTGTCTCACTTCAAACCTCTCCTCCAAGTTAGGCACTTAACTAAAACAAAACTCCTTAAAATAGACATAAGGAGCTTTGAATTTAAAATTCACCCAAAGGGTCGTGCATAACTGAAAATCCCTCAAAAATAGGGTTGAAATTGCAAGAATCATGGAGTCAAATGCCTTAAAATCCTCCTTGACCCATACTCCATCCACTTGGGCGCTTAACTAAAGTTGAATTGATGATGAAGTCATCAAATTTATCTATTTTTCCTCCACATGTTTGCAAATCTCTTCAACTACACCCTAGATGCATATATGACTCACCAATCCTCAACATCCTCCTTTTGACTCAATCTTTTAACACATGCTCTTATCCTTTGTAATTAAATAACATTATTCAAGTGATTTATAAATTATCACTTCATAATGTTTTTTACATTTCAAAAGTCACAAAATTATGCAAAAAGGAGAAAATTGACTTCAAGCCTATGCTTTTGAAAACAAGATTTTGTAAAACATAAAAGTATTAAAGGGGTACCCTTAGCTACTAAGCATGACTCAATGCAAGGTATTAATCCAATGAGTAAAAAATTAAAACATAAGCAAAAAATGCTTAAGTTAGACGACCACCACAATTAGGGTAAAAACCCTAAAAGTAAAACAATGCAAATCACTTGCAAAGGCATTTCATTTTGTATATTCGACCTTCTAGAAATTACTCTGCTAGGGTTTCACTCAGCCACCACGGTTACTTTGATGGAGTTTTCTAAAGCTTTCAGGGTGATTTTATGTAGAAAAACAACTGGAAGTAGTGTAGTAAGCAATATTTTCTTGCATTTAATGTTGTATTCTTTCATTACCTATGATTGAAAATGATACTTCAAGCTTCATTTTGAGCAGAAAAAGATGAAAATGCCCTTTGATTTTTCTATGTTTCTTTTTGAACTGAAAGAGAATTAAACTTTCTGCTTTTGCCATGTATTCTTAATTTTTTGAAGAAAAAAAAATGATGGAAAGTTTCCTTCCATTCTGTTGTCTCTATGGTCGAGGGTTTCATTGCTTGATATTTCTTCCACTGTAGAAATAATGTTGTTTCGAGCTATTTTTCTATTACATTTTTCTATATATGTCATGAAGTTTCTATATATCCATGCCATGGATATGTATTCCTACAGATGACAAGAAATTTCCCTTCAATCATGCCGATGACTTTATCTATTTCCTGTTGATCTTATGTAGTAGTGGCCAACAATGTCATAATAACCTTTGCTATGATAAGATAAGCAAGATCACAATGTGAATGAGATTTCATGAAATGTGTGGTTGGCTGAAATAAGAGTTATCTTAGTTGATTGCTCTACAAGAATATGCTGCCCTATGAGAAAAAGATCTGCAAAATGATTCAATGACATTGCATAGTTCAGGTGTAATTCAGAAACTTAATGCACTTTTTTTCATGCCTTCAAGAAAACCACCCTTTTCACCTTTGCACAATCTTTCATCACTTATCACAGGTTTCCACCACTATGACTGTCACATGTCAAATTTGTATCTTAACTCTGCTCACTATATTGTGTTCAAAATAGCATAAAGAATAAAATCATTTATTGTGGCCTCATATATTGTACTATCATTGTATGATCCCACCATTTTTTATAGATTTGAAGCTATTGTTCATTGTTTACTAATGAATTAAACACATAGATAGAGTGTACGATGTCTTCCATGCATATGTGTTTCTCATGAGATTTGATGACTATCAGGCTTATTGCTCCTAGACTGTCATTCAAGTAACTGCACTGCCTTCACTATGCTAACTATATTTGCTCTTTTATTGTCATATGTTGCATTGATTTCTCTTCTTGTCTAGAAACTGAGAATACAAATAATCCAAGAAAAAAACAAAACATTCTATTAGAACATTTTCAATGTTGATTGTAAAGAGACAATTACTCCACTTTCTGTAGCACTCATGCATAAAAATATGTGAACTTTTGCATGTATGCCTGTTCACTATCACTTCATAATCATGTGCTTCTTTTGTACTCCACTTGTATGCAGACACTACTTGTAAAACATTATGTTCATGATGACACTTTTTGTGGGATTTTGATCATGAAAACAACAATAACAACTCTTTGCTACTCTTATTTTGAATTCACTCTACATCATGATATCCTGTAGCTCATGATCACTTTAACAGCTCCTGATGATTATGTTTTATTAACAGTTTTGTACATATGAATTTAAAACTGTAATCACCATAAGGTCTTTGTTGGCTATCTTTGTGTCATGCTACTATTGATAAGGAGTGTCATTATCAATGTGAGACAACTCATATTAATAATGGTATTTATTCTTATCAATATCACCATGACAAGTGAAAATTGTCTTCAAGGATTCATTAGTGATATGAAATGTGACCATTCCTCTCTAATGAAACAAAGGGAAACATGTTGAGCTCAACCCTTTAGAGAGCCACATTTTAACCCACATGTTGTAAACAATGAAACAAAAAAGCAACAAAACTAGACCTATACCTGCACAAGAAGCAAACTTGCTAGAGAAAATATAGCATATGATAGATATGTTCAATAACTTTTCAGTTTTCCTGGATAACTATGGTATGTTTTCTATTTGAATGGATATGATGATCAAATTATATGTTTATGGATAACTGCACATGCATTGACTAGTGATTTGTCATTGCTCTAACAACAATTTTTTCTCTCACATGTAGGAAAACTGGAAGCAAAAAGGAAAGCAAACAGGACAAACAAGAGGGGCGACAACATATGCAAAGCCAAAGCCGACAATAGGATTCTTCATTCACTAGGCAATGACGGGTTCCCTTTCCTTACATATGCACTTTTATTATCATCTTTAAATGTATAGTTTTTTCATCATATGCATTTTTAATAGTTAGTTCCACAGCTTGTGTGGAACACCACACATTTGAACTATCAATAAAGACTATTTTTTTGAAGAAAATGACTCTTTCTCTTCTCTGTCATAAGCATATGTGTAATGTGATGATGTATTCTTTAGATTTTCTCCTTTATGCATATTAATATGTCATGGTAGGGAATGAATGTATCTTTCATTTTCAGTTTATAAAAACATAATCAACTTTACCTATTTGAGCTAGGAGCAAAATAGGTAACAGTACAATAATGTATCACATTGTGTATTGAATGTAGACCCCTATAGTGCACACAATACTTCATCTTTTATGGAGAACACATGTGAGTCATGCTTCCTCACAATTTCAAAGGCTATAGCAGATGGTAAGTCCCATTCTTGTAAGAGAATTAAACCACTTTCTCTTATAAGTATTCTACCTTCCTCAGGGGTTAGTTCCTTTTGCTTTGCTTTGATCTTTGCAACTACCCTTGAGGAAATAAAATCCCTTGGTAATTTTGGGGACTTGGATAATTTTTGGTTCACTTTATCCTCAAATTCATCTCTCTTTGTTCTCCACACATACTCTTTGAATACATCTATTTTAAAAAATGCATCTTTAGTCATAAACTCAGTCTAGGCTCTTTCTTTGATGTCATCAACATTATCCACTCTAGTCAAAACTGCCTTGGTAACCCTGTACTATGGAGCTAGAAAATCCACCTCTCTTGGAGATGATGGCATGTTTTGCATGACCTCATCAGTTGTAACTATAACTTCATCATCAGAGTCCCCTGGGTAGTCAACCAATCCTATAGCTTCAACCTTCCTCTTCTTTGGATAGGGCTCCCTAGGGGTGAATCCAAATCAATAACCTATTGTGGGGATGACATTGGAGGTGGAGATGTTGGTGCTTGTTGCACAGGGGAAGATGCTCTAGACTCCTCCAACTGAGTAGGAGTAGCTAATGTTTGTTCTTTCCTTGGTATCCCCTTTTTTCTTCTAGTGAAGACAAATTATTTCTTAGGTAGTTGGTAGGTAGGTCTCTCTTCTACCATAGGGGCCTTCCCCTTATCTTGTTCAACTCTTTCCTCCTTAAGCTTCCTAACAACTTCATCAAATTTTTGAAAAATGGCTTCAAGTCTCAACATTTCATCCTTAATGTCCATAAAAGTGCCCTTGAACTTGGGGTCTTTTTGCTTCCTTTCCTTTTCCAGTTTTGTAAAGGCCAACCATTTTACTTACATATCTTCAACCTTCTACATATCAAATTGATTTCTGATGATATCCTCAGGGAAGTCAAAATTGTGCCAAAACTTACCTCCCTTGATTCTTTCCTTCAATTCAGCCAAGAAACCCTCGGGATCATGGTTTCTAGCTCTACAATTATTCATTTTTCTAGGCTTGAACATGTCCAAGATATTTTTCCATCCATCCTTTTCCATCACAAATCTAAAAAATATAGTAAAAGAAGGGAAAAGAGTTCCATTTTTTGTCCTACCAAATGTGAATCTTCAACCTTTCCTAGTTGCCACATAACCTCTAGGAAACCAAGTTTGAGTGGAACACATCTTGGGAACACATGTGAAGCAACATTTATTCCATATACCCTGATAATTGTGTAATATAGATGTGGGATGATCCAGTTGTGGTCAATCCCTAGTTTAGGTCTCCTTTCCTTGGGCCTCAAAAAATCATGTAGTTCCTTAGGGATCCTGGGCATATTCCTTGCAAATATCCTTTCAATTTTGTAGCAAATAAATTGGTAAATGTAACAAAACTTGATGTTTTGCAGTGCATGTCTAAGTGATGAGTCCACATTTGAATTGGAAGGAGCTCTTTGTTCTCATCCTTCAATTTGAGTGGTAAATCAGGCCCAAACTCATTTATTCCATTTACTAAAAACATGTGGCACAACAAGGAATACCACCAAAAACTAACCCCGGCTTCACCAACCTTCATAGCTACCAGTGCCTTATGAATAGAGTCAAATAAGAATGTAGCAAAATCATACTCATAATTAACCCACATATTTTGAATGTTCACAACCATGAATATAAGAGCCAAAAGTATGTGTTGAATAACATCCAACCCTGAAATATGGCATAGGGTGTGATAAGTTCTCACAAAATAAAATCCAAAGTAATCAAACCTAAAGGGCTCCTTGTTTGCAAATGTAAACTTCATTGTTGTCCTACCCTTTCCCTTTGTCATGATTATAGGTAACATTGTTACCTTGTATGTACTCTTCTTCTGTTCATATTCCTTTTTAAGGGATTCCAAATTAATCTCCTTTGTGGCATCATGGTTTAGGTTGAAGATGCTAATTGTCCCTTCCTTGGTTAACTTGACCATCTCAACCCCTGTATGTGATCTCACAACCCTAATGTTGGGATCATAGTTAGCAACAATTGCTTTCAACAGGTCAATATCCATATACACATTTGGGACTGCTAGCTTCTCCATATCTAGATCCCAACCATTGCAAATTGGAACCTTAGCATTTCACTTTCCAAACCAATGTTTGAAAAAATCTCACCTAGAAACCCTCCCCAAATCAACATCTCTAACAACATAATATTTGTCTACAATTCCCCTTATTGCCCCTGGGCCTTGCATCATCAACTTCCTTATGATTTTATCCATAGTTGAACTCAGTAATTGGGATGACAAATCCTCATGAAGGCCTCTCTTGGGGGTAGAACCAGAGGTCTGAGCCTTTGTGGGTGTCATTTTTATCAATTGTGCAACCTAAGGTTTTCTATAATGCAATCTAGGGTTTCTTGCAAGGTGACTAATTTTTTTTCAAAACAAACATATGAAAACTAGGGAAATTTCAAAGTAATTTGATGGTAATTATGAACATCAAACCTAAAAATAAATTCTAGCAAGCAATTCAAAACATAGAGCTGGCCATTACACACAAATTCATTGGAAATCAGATACAAAGAGGGAAAATTTCACTTACTGGTGTTTGAACATTGGAAACCCTAACTTTGATCACAAGAAGCTTGAAAATTCACTGCAATCAATCTCTAGATGCTTTGGTAATTTTGAATTATGCTTTAATACTTGCTTTTATGGAAAAAAAATCTCTTTAATTCAATTAGAAAATATCATCTTCGACATTACTGTTCGCTCACTCGAACCAGAATGACTCTATCCACCAAGTTTCACAATTTTGAATCTTAGCTGTCAATCTTGTGATGATTGGGATCATTGGATGGCTTAGATGAAGTCAACTAAGTTTGAAAAACATGACTCAGCTAGACTACAACATCAAGCAATTGGAAATCTACTATGTGGAGAAGCTTTTACAAGTCATTACGAGCCCTACCACCTTTCGGGAGCATCAAAATGAATGACATGTCACTCGCCCTCAATCTTGCATGAATCTATTAGGAAACAAATCAAGGGTTGTGGGATTGTAGGAAGACTCACTATATGACACCACATGTCCAATGTGCACGCTGGTTAATTTCCCAGACACCCACCAATAGGCATTTTTCCATATATTTAATCCTCTACAACATTGGATGACCATGATTAAAACATCTTCAACATTGCTTTACTGGAAAAGGACACATGTACTTATTTTTATGCTTTTTAATCCTTTGTATTCCGCCTTAAATATTTAATGAAATATTTCATTAGCCATTATAGTCCTTTGGATGACCTATATACTGCCACTTGTTAGCCTCTTGTAATCTCACAAGCATCAAAGATTATTTGGAACAACCCCCATGGGATGATGAGGAATGGTCAGAATGAGTCCATGTGGTTCAATCTAAAGCATACGATCGCATGCGCACCATTAATACCTTTCGCAAGCCTACAAGGTCCAATTTGAAAGCTGGACATGTGGCGTTCGCCCGCTATTCCACAAGCTTTTTCCTGTGAATATTTTATTCATGTGGGATGGTGGAGAACTAGAATGTTGAACACATATCATGCGTGGGGCTAGGCAGAGCCTTCTTTAAGAGATTTTATGCACATGTACCAAGTTTTTAACTTAAAATGGGGTCATTTTCTAGGTTATCTTAGATTTAGACTTAAAATATTTCAAACCCAGGATTAAAGTGTAAACATAATGCATTGATTTTAACAACACACAAGACTTAAGACTTGGGAAAATATTTTAAATGGGATGCAACCGATAATACTAGGATAAAGGGGTCAATTAACATGTGATGCGAATGACTTAAGTCATGTCTTAACAAACCTACAATGGGTGAGAGCAAGTCAACGATCGATTAAAAGGAAAAATACTAAGGTTTAAAGACTGTTAGGGTTTAAGAGGGTTTTAGCCCTAATGGATGAAATATGAAACCCTAGCCTACAGATAACTAGGGAAAACTCAAAATTTTGAAATATAACTCAAGTAACCATACAAAATTTAAATAGTCCTACAAGTGGCTCTAATTGGGGACGTTTGTTCTTCCAGAACAAATTGATATCCTAAGAATCTCATGGTAGAGTAGACCAAACAAAACGTAGAGAGACCAAAACAAGGGAAAACTACCTGGATAGGGAAAATAGGCCAAAGCAAACCTATGTACAAACCTATACATAAAATACATTATACATGGAAAAAAGTGTACCTTATAAAAAGTATGGCTTCATAAATTGTCCATGTACTAGAAATTCTTGGAGTTCTCCAATCAAATTCTGCAAAAAGTAAGAATCTTCTCCATATTTATTGTTGATCATGTATGGTCCCAACCAAAGAGCATCAAATTTTCCATGTTTACCTTTCTCTCAAGCCCTGACATTCCACACCAACACCATATCTCAAACTTCAAACTTCTTGGAAGAAGATTTCTTGTCATACAAAGTTCTAACTTGCAGTTGCATCTTTAGATTTTTTTGTTGTGCTTCTCTCCTTTTTTCATCAAGTTCAACTAGAGCATTGATTCTTTGTTGCATTTCATCTGTAGTATCATCCTCATACTCTTGAATGAATTTGTATACTTGCAGTAATTTTTTCTTAGGCATTCTAACCTCAAGCCCATAAACCAAGTCATAAGGTGACTACCCAGTTGCCTTTTTGATGGTGATCCTGTCAACCCATAAGGCTTGTCTTAGTTTAGAGTCTCAAGCCTTTTTATTCTTTTTATCACTCTTTTAATAATTTTTATCAAGCTCTCATTACTGGACTTAGCTTTTCCATTTCCTTGTGGGTGATAAGGGGATGAATATGAGATCTAAATCCCATACTTGATGTAGAAGTCTACAAATTCCTCTGACTTAAAGAACATAGCATTATTAGATACTATTTTTTTTGGTACACCAAACTTGGTCAGATTATTATTCATTAAGAAATTTGTAACCACCTCACTAGTGGCCTTCTTCATAGGAATTTCCTCAATCCACTTAGTGAAGTAATTTGTGGCCACCAATATCCATGAATACCCCCTACTAGACTTTTTTGCAATTTCACCAATAAAATCAATCCCTTATTTTTGGAATGGTTCCTGGATTGTAATTGGCCAAAAGGGTAAGTTTCCCAAAAATTTAACTTACCAAAAAACTTTTGGCATGCATCACATGCCCTTACTAACTTTTGTACATCTTTGAAAAGTGTTGGCCACCAAAATCCTGCTCTCAAAACTTTATGAGTAGTTGTTTTGGCCATATAGTGACCACCACAAACACCATTATGCATCTCATTTAAAATCTCTAGGGAATGTTTTCCATCAACACATTTGAGAAAAAATCCATCCCTATTCTTCCACCATAATTCATTATCAATAATTACATATTTTATGGCTTGTATTTTCAATTTCCTCTTTCATTATGAGTCATCCCTTTAGAGCATGAAATATTTTGCAAGTAATGTAAAATTTCTCTATACTATCCAACAAATTGCATATCACAAATAGGATATTCATCTACAACATCAACATTGTTTATTTGATTAGCCTCTAGATTTGATTTTGCCATCAATTTAGCTAATACTTGTTCTCTTACCAATTGTGTAATCTAAATATCAATATTAAATTCATGTATCCTATTTATCCATCTACACATCATGCTTGTAACCTCTTGTTGTGTGAAGATGTCTTTTACAACAACAATGGGTACATATGCAACAATTGTTGCCCCAACTAGATAAGTCTTGAAGTTTTTCACCGCCTTCACCAAAGCATATTCCTACTTTTCGTTTATGTTATACGTCAACTTAGCAGCCTATAAGGACTGCTAAAGAATGTTATTGGTTGTTCATACCCTTCATTGTTCTTTTGTAAAATCACAACAACAATAGTATGGGATGAAGCAAAAGAGAAGAGTTGAAAATGCTTGGAAAATTCTAGCGAAGAGTTGAAAAGGCTTGGAAAAGTCTAGAGACTTCAAAACAGGTGCCTCATTTATAGCTTTCTTGATGTTCTTAAAATATTTTATAGGTTCTTCACCCCATGCTATAGTCTCCCCCTTTTTAAACATTTTTGAAATGGAATTGATAGTTTTTGAAAAAATTGTTACAAACCTTCTCAAAAAATTTACCTGTCTGAAAAATGATTGAATACCACTCTTTGGTTGTGGTATCTTATCAATGACAACCACTCTCTCTGGGTCTATCCTCACTCCTTCTTTTGAAACTATGTACCCTAGTAACTTGCCTTCTGTTACTCCAAAATCACACTTCTTGGGATCAAGAGAAATCCCATATTCCAATTCTCTAATGAATATCTTCTCTAGATGCATACAATGATCTTCCTCTTTTTTGGAATATTCAGTGAAGTCATCCTAATAAACTACCATGAAGATATCTATAAAATTAGAGAAGGATACATCCATAGTTCTTTGGGATGTAGCACCAACATTACTTAATCCAAAAGGCATCCTAACATAGACATAGGTGCCCCAAGGGGTGGTAAATGTAGTCTTGTAGTGCTTTCACTCCTTAAATTTTACTTGGTTATACCCAAAAAAACCATCCATCATAGACAATAACTCATATCCAGTTACCTTCTCTAACATGGCTTCCATATTTGGTAATGGATAGCTTTCTTTTAATGACGACACATTCAAATTTTTGAAATCAATGCACAATATAATGTCACCATTCTTCTTCCTCACTAGAACAAGATTTGACACCCAATTTGAGTGTCTAATAGGTTTAATGATTCCCCCATCTCTCAACTTCATAAGGTCTTCTTGCATCTTTGGTGCTAAAGTTGGATTGATAGGCATTTATTTTGTCTAAAAGGTTTGGCATCATCTTCTAGTGGTATCTCATGTTGAAAGAGTTCCTCTCTATAGGCCTTCAAGTCATCATAGGACCAAGCAAATACATGCCTGTATTTCCTTAATAAAGCAATCATCATTGATTTAATCCGGGGATTCATTTTCTTTCCCACATAAACCTTCTTTGGAGCATTTTTTGTCCCAACACTGGCCTCTACTAGGTCATCTTGATGTGTGGAATTCTACTTAATATTGATTTTATTTAGTCCATCAAAAACAATTTCCAAAGCAACTAGACCTTTAGGAATTTTATTGGTCTTCAATTGTATTACCTCATTTCCAAACACTCTCTTTTTCATCAATAGTTTCAATAAATGATCCAAAATCAACTTCTTGGCTCTCATAATGATCAACACATTGCAAAAACTTCAATATGTCATCATCATCATTAAAGACTTTCCAATTTTAAATGTTTTCAAGAACATATGGCCTCGTTTGTAACACGAGTCTTCAAAAGGAGCCTGAGAAGCTTGACAGACTAGAGGAGGCTACGATACTTGAGAAGACTGAGGATCTTGAGGTTAGAAGGTCTAGTCACTCCAATGTATTGTGTCATATCAAACCCAATTGGAGGTTTGGTGCCTTGCATGAGTAACGACACAAGAATTTGGTCTATCCATTCAATAATGATACGCTCAGTCATTTGTGCATTAACTAGATTGCTAAGATACTCATCGATAGAAACCTCAAGTTGATTGACCATCCCTTCCTCAAGGGAAGCTCAAGGATCACTTGACTCCAGGAACTAACTTGTATTGGACTATTGGGACCCTCCATTAGTAGGTGGATTGGGAGGATAAGGTGATCGGTGAACTTGTGGTTGTTGTTGTTGTTCCATTTGTCTCTTAGCTTGCAACTGAGTGACAAAAAGCATGAAAGTGAGGATGATTAGATGAAAAAGGTACTCTAAGACCCATGGAAAAGACTAGGTCACGATGATTGGATGATTGATTGGATAATTGATCAATTGATTATATGATAGATTGGATTGGATCGATGATTGGATGTATGATAAGATGTTTTTATTGTATTGAATTGATGATCAATTGATGTAATTCCCCTAATTAGATTTGAGAACCAAGTAATATGATGATCAGATTGATTGTCACTTGATGTAGCCTTAAGTTCTCAAGCAAGCTAGATGATTAGATTGGGGGTTGATTGTACTTGAGATAGGCAAAATTATCAAGCACATAGGATGATTATGACACAAACTTTCCCCTCAATCAAAGAAAATTGATATGGCTAATGATGATGAATAACTCAAGATAGACTAAGTTCCTAGGTAAGTGCAAATGGTGATGAAAAGGATTGATAGATTGGTTGATCCAAATATAAACGTTTTCAAATCGATGTCTAGGGGACGAAGATTGGATGTTTGATGATAAATATGATGAATAGAAATGTCTTGAGATGTCCTTGTGTGATCAAATGGATTACTTGACAAGTTTTGAAAATTTTGAATGTACGAAAATGAGGATTACAAAATATTAGTGAACGAGAAAAATGTTTTGATTGCAGGAATGGGCTTGGAATGATGTGGAATTTCATTGGTTAAGAGGGTTCACTCTCTAGTTTTTCTATGGGAATCAGATTCACCCAAGAACAGAGTGCATACGCTTCTATAGGTCATGTAGATGCCTATTCATGAAAATGCCTCTATGTGTAGCATAGATGCCTATCGAGGTAATAGATTTTCCTATGTGGGAATGACCTGGACAACATACAAACAAGGTCAAAAAAATTACCCAAGAACAGAGTGAAGATGCCTATGTATGTTAATTGGATGTACAAAAAAACAATGTATTCACCTATTGACAAAGTAGAAATGCCCAAGGGGGTGACTGTAAAGAAAGTGTCAGTGTATACAACTATGAACATAGTGCAAACACCTATGAAGAATGACTGAATGTATGAATGAGATAGTGTATAATCCTATGAATAAAGTGCAAACACCTATGAGGGATGATGACTGTATGGATGGATACGAAAGATACACCCAAGAACAAAGTGAAAACACCTATGGGCTAACTAGACTAGGATGATGATGCAAATTCCCATCAACAAAGTGGAGTCGCCTTTGAAGAGAGAAAATATGCCTATTGAGGATGATTGACTAGACTGATTGGACTAGATAGGGAAACCAAAATGCCTTTTGAAGAGTGCAACTACCTATCAACATAGCAAATTTTCCTCTGTAGAGTGTGGATACACCTCTGTATGATAGGATGACTCTATGGTAAAGGATGGGAAGAAAATAAAATAGACACGATCAAAGATGGACTCAAGAAAGGACAAGCACTGGTTTTGCACAAGAAGACACACCAAGCAACATAAGGCTAAATTTATTCAAGTGTATTTACAAACTTGATGTAGGCTCACCACCCCGAGGGGTTAATACTCCATGATACTTGGGTTAAGCACCCTTTCTCACAAAGGGGGATAGGTAGATATTCGATGATATACGGTCGATAAATTCCATGGACACACCTTCTATCTCTCTCTCTCTTCATGAACTATCAATGTTCACCCAAAGATTTATATCTCAACCTAAGGGAGTACATGATAAGTAGCTTTGGGGTACAATACACATCTCTTGCACTACACCAAGTCATGGCTAAAACATGTGCCTTAAAATAGGCTATATAGGCTATCTCATGCATCCTCTAAACACTAGGAGTGTGTGTGAGGTCCATCCATAAACACCAACCCATCACAAGTGTGGGTTGAGAACTTTCAACGGGAAAGCTTAGACCAACCCTTCATGCCTAACTTGGAATCACCCAAGTATCAATGCTCTACCAAACACGACACGATTGAATCGAGGTACAACTTTCATTTCCCCCTTTTTTATACCCCTTTGGTTCATGTAGTTGAGGTCGTCCCTTGGGGTGACGAAATCCCCAAGCAAGTCTCCTAAAGGGTAGGATATACTAGACATTTATGATCCCCAGGCTCACACATAATGCAAGGGGAGAGCACACATGTACTAGTATCCCTAGGTTGAATCATAAATTACTTGAGTTAAGTTGTTATTTATGATCTCTAGGCTCACTGTACGGTGCAAGGGGAGAGCATACATCGACAACTAACTCCAAACACAACAAAAAAGTTCATAACCCTTTAGAAAATTGAAATGTGCCTAAGTTAATGTAAAATCTACTTACCCAATCTTCGATTGATCATCCTACAAATACAAATTAGTAGTTTTCTCTCTGTCTTGGACTAATGTGAAGTTACAAAGGTTAAGTACTAAACATAGGCACTAACAAATGAGTGAGCTCATTAGCACTAAATAATATGCAAACTAGAAATTATGGAATAAGTTTGTACATATAAAGTATACCTCAAAATCACCCTTCAACAATAAGGATATGCCTCTATAACCTTCATGAATTCGCCCTTGTAAGTTATGGATTCACCTCTCTAAATTGTGGATTCTCCTCTATAAGTTGTAGATTCATCTCTAATTCTCTAGCGCATACACCTTTGTACTTGTGTGTTTTCCTCTGTTTATGCTTAAATCACATTATATCACATATTCAACTCTAAAACAAGTGGATTCACCTCTATGGAGGTCTTAGTTTGAGCTCTCATGGATTCGCCTTGTGTCTTCATGGGTTCATCCCTATGGAGGCTTTGGTCTTCTGGCTAGAGGCAGATACACCTTTGTGGAGTTGGTGATGAATGTTCTTTGTATAACCTTGTATGCTTGGGATGGCCTTATAGAGGTTTTTGATATGTTGGTTTTTATGCTAACAGGCTCCCAAGGGCAAATGACCTACACTCGCAGATATGCCTCTGTGGATCATAGATACACCTATGTATTGTATTCACCTTTGTAACCTAATTCTAAACCTGCAAAAATATCAAACAATAAGAAAAAGATCAAAGGACCTATGACGTGGGTCCCACTGGGCATGCCAAAAATGTGTGAAGGTGTTTTTATCTTATCTAAAATACAAGAAATCTAACTAAATCATGCAAAAAAAAAAGAAAAAGACAATACTCAATTGGGCTATAGATGAAACTCAAACAAGAAAATGGAAATACCAAATTTTACCTTGCTGAGCTTGATTAATTTATTGGCCCTTGAAGATGATTGATTTGTGTGCTCCTAGATCAATTTTCACAACATAACGACTTGAAGATGCATGATTTTTGACACAAAAATGGATGCAAATGAGGACTTGGATGGATTTTTGTATGCAAATGGCTATGGAAAATGGCAAGGTGAGTGCAAGTAAGTGCTTGAGCTTGAGAGAATGCAAGTATGTTGAATGAATTAAAAATCACTAAGTGTTTCCCTTAGTAATTTAGAGGGAAAAAGAATGGAGGGTCAAGATTGAAGCTAGGGATTTGAATCAATGGTTGAGATGACACATGTCCTCCTAGGGAGATGGGGATAGGTGAGGTGGAGCTTAGGTGGAAATAAGTGGAGGTACTTTAAATTACCTTGGGAAGAGGCAAAAAAGAGGTGAATTGTCTCATCCTCTCAAATCATGGGGAGGATGTGACAAGTGAGGAATTAAAAATTTCTCAATAATCCTCCTTGGGATGAGACAAGGAATTAAAAATTCCTTAGGAAGGGAGGTAAGGAATTTAAAATTCCTTGGGATTGTTCCTCTTCCTAATGATGGATCACTGAGTGTGATTTGAAACATCTACACAAAATCTGATGTATTTTGAACTAAAAAAATGGAGAGGAGCTTGGTTTGAGAATGAATCTGGTAAAAGATGAGAAATGTCTTTAATTTGATAATTGGGGTGAGTAGTTGCAGCAAAGAGTTTGAAGATTATTGTTCCTCTAATTGATGTATCACTAAAATGTGTTCCAAGGACTCCATGTGGCTGAATGCAACAATAGAATTGAATCCAAGTGATCATGGGGACTATGTGATTGCATGTTGGGCTGCCTTTTTATCAATTGTGGGTAGAGACTGTATGACATTATTGTTTATTTAATTCAATTGTGGTCCCTCTAATCCTTTGGGTTGTCGTTTCTAGAGGAAGCATGGAAATGTATGAAGGTGAGTTGTTATCTGAAACAAACCTTCAAAAACATAGCATTTTGACATATAGATTCTAAAAAGACCAAGCTTGAGTGAAAATCATAAGAAATGTGTAGATGATGGATATGGCAACATCCAATTTGATTGATAGGCTTTGGGAATATTTGAAAATCATTAAATAAAGTGAAGCAAGGATAAATTCTTCAATGATCACAGTATTCTACAAGATACTGTTTCTGCATAATGAAAAGAAAGAAAATTGTTGGCAGTGTTGGATGATATTCCAAACAATGAATTTCAGTATATTCCTCATTTCAAGCAACAACAACAAGAGCAAATACCACAAACTCCTGTCTAGAGTGATGCTTCAAGATAATGAACCTAGAAAAGATTCTCTCCCTCTTTGTATACTATTCTATTACGTGGAATGCTGGTGAACCAGGAAATTATGATGAAGCTAATTGCAGGTGGATACCAAGGTTCAGTGGGAGCATGAAATGGAAAAGAAATGGACTCTATTGCTGATGAAAATTAGACCCTAAATTATGCAAGTTACCTATAGGTAAAAAGCTTTGCAAACAAATGGATTTATAGGCTGAAAGAGGAGGATGGAGGTAAGAAGAGATTTGCAAGCCAGATTAGTTGTAAAGGGATTTGCACAGAAAAAGGGTATTGATTTTGATGAGATTTTTTCTCCTGTTGTTAAAATGACTTCTATTCGTATTGTTTTAAGTATTGTGGTTGCTGAAGATTTGCATTTAGAACAGCTTGATGTCAAAACAACCTTTCTCCATAGTGATTTGGAAGAGGAAATATACATGGATCAGCCACAAGGATTTGAGGTCAAAGGTAAGGAGAAACTAGTGTGTAGATTGAAGAAAAGTTTATATGGCTTGAAGCAAGCACCTCGGCAATAGTATTTGAAATTTGACAGTTTTATGGTTGAGCAAGGCTACAACAAGTGTAATTCTAACCATTGTATTTATTTTAAGAGGTTGGATAATGACAACTACATTATTTTATGTTTATATGTTGATGACATGCTTGTAGTTGGGTCTAACATGGATTACATAAGTGAGTTAAAACAACAGTTAGCAAATTCTTTTGCTATGAAGGATTTGGGGGCAACAAAACAAATCCTTGGTATGAAAATTTGTAGAGATAGGAAAAACAGAAAATTGTTTTTATCTCAGGCTAATTATGTTGAAAAGGTGTTGCGAGAGATTTCATATGGAGAATGCAAAAGTTGTACACCTTTGCCTAGTCATTTCAAATTGACTAAGGATATGTGTCCAAAGACACAAGAGGAGGAAGAAAAAATGTCCAAGGTACCATATGCTTCACTATAGGTAGTTTAATGTATGCCATGGTATGCACAAGACTAGATATTGCACATGTTGTAGGAGTTGTTAGCAGGTATTTGAGTCATCCCGGAGTTGAGCATTGGAATGCAGGTAAAATGGATTCTCAGGTATTTGAGAGGTACATCCAATAATTGTTTATGTTTTGGGGGCTCTAATACTGATTTAAAAGGCTATGCTGACTCAGATTTAGCAGGGGATATAGATACCAGGCGAAGTACCACAAGTTATGTATTTACAATTGGTGGGACAACAGTGAGTTGGATTTCTCGATTGTAGAAGGTGGTTGCTTTATCCACCACAGAGGAAGAGTATGTTGCTGCAACAGAGGCATCAAAGGAGATGATATGGCTACAATTTTTCATGGATGAGTTGGGCAAACAACAGGCTAGAAATTACTTATTTACAGACATCCAGAGTGCTATACATCTTGCAATGAATTCTGCTCTGCATTCTAAAACAAAACACATCCAGTTGAGATATCATTTCATTTGGTCAGTGTTGGAGGATGGACATGTTAAGCTGGACAAGATACATATAGATGTCAATCCAGTAGATATGTTTATGAAGGCGGTGACAAGGGAGAAGTTGAGCTCCTCTTTAGCTTTGGTTGGTCTTCAAGGTTGAATTCAAGTATAATAGAGCAGCAAGGTCCAAGGTACTTATTTCCAGTGGGAGTTGTAATTGCAGCAGTGTCGTCTAGGATCAGTCTCCAAGTGGGAGATTGTGTTGGTATGGAGCCTGATCAGTCTCCAAGTGGGAGATTGTTGGTATGTGGCAACTGATCATGCTATACTGTATAGCCCATGGTATACTGTACATCCCGGCCCCCGAGAAAAAATTTCCTCCTACTTTTTCGCGTCATCACCGAAAAAGGGAAAATCAATGAAAAAGGGAAAATCCAATTTTGTAGAACCAAAAATCTGGAAGCTTCTAAGCTTGTTAAAAAGGGGTTCGGATGGGTATTACTGTATGATGAAAAACACAATTATTCGCAAGATTGTAATAAGTTTTTCACTGGATAATAAAAGTATTGGATGGCTGCGGTTTGGTGGATGTAGCCCAGATTGGGTGAACCACGTTAAATTCTCTGTGTTAAGATTTATTCTATGTGTGTTTTAGTTTCTCTGTTTATTAATTAAATCTGCATTTAATTGTTAGATATCTGCCATCTCTAACCCTAACAAATATCAGTTCCATCTCACTCCTAATCCCATTTTGACATCAATGACAACAATATGCTAACAATTCTAAGCAAGCTTAATAAAAGTATAAGACAAACCAAGGAATAAGGAAAAATAAATTAACCCACTAGAAAAATAAAATAGACACCAAAACACCCCCTTAAGAATATCTTAGGAGAATGTAAAAGATGATGGATCTTGGAAAATGAGGCCATGTTGGGTATCCATGTACATATCAAATTCCCTCTCCAATGAAAAAAAAATCCCCCTTCCACAAAAAGGAAGTATGCACCCCCATAATAGAGAGATAAATGAAGTGGAAGGACAAAGAAGCCCCGCCAAAGAGATCCAATGGTAGATTCTCAAAATTGGATGTAGAAGATGGTCCATAATAGTCGAACAAAATTCCTCCCCTTATGAAAAAATAATCAAAGGTGTATGCAAGATATCTCCCCACTCCTAAAATAAATATGGAATAAAATGCAAGATGTATGGAGTCTCTGAACTCGACTCAAGTGTCCCCATGTTGATGTTGAAGGCTCCCACAATCAAATTAGGCATTCTAGGCCACTAGATTGAAAATGAAAACTTAGAATCTCCTAGAGACTAATGTAGAACCCAATCCAAATATTCAAGTATCTCCTTTGAATATGTCTCATCCAAATGTTGATACAAAGTATCTACACTCATGTCTGTTGCAAATATGTGCAATTAGTGTTATTGATTTCAATAATATTTGGTGTTGTCATTGGTGTCAACTATATGAGTAGGAAATTGTTGCAAGAGTGTGAGTAGTTGGTAGCGAGTTGGTGTTGTCTCTGATGATGCTTTAATTGGTTGCATTATCTTGTCATTAGTAAGCCATTGATGTCAACCTCTAGTGTTTCTTTGATAATATTTTTTTACGGATGTATAATTGATTTATTATGTTGTAGTTGGCTTGGTGGTGATGAGGAAGTGTTGAAGATATTGAAGATGTGTCTCTAGTGCTTGGCTTCCAAATGGTTTTGAGAAAATTTGAATAAAAAGAGGAAATAGTGTGTTGCAGAGTTGTGTTATGGTTTGGATTTTCATTTCTTCTATGTTGAAGATCTCCTTGTGTGGTTTGGATATATTTATCAGAGGTGTTTAGAGGTGTTGCATTCAAAATTTTGTCTGCTGGACCGCTATGCAAAGGAAGGTATGTTCACCAGTGTGTGAACTATGTATTGTAAAGGTGTCTAGGAGAAATGGTTTTGCTCCACATTTATCCGTAGAGTGGCTTTAGGTCTTGTGAATTTTGAAGGATGTTGATAGTGTCTATCTTTCTTTAGTTGAATTTTTTTGAGGTTTGGTGCTTTAGAAGTTAGTTTATTGAATTACAGTGCATGATAGAATTATTTGAGTGTGTATATTCTTCAAGTGAAAGTTGTTACGAAGAAATTTGTTGGTTTATTGGATGTTTGTGGAATATTATAGATTGGGTTAAAGCATGGTGTTTGGTACATAATTCATCTTTGAACTTGAGGAAGCGTGTACTTAAATGTTAATGGTGTTAACATAGGTTCGACCGACCTTGGGTGTTTACACTAATTACAAAGTTTCTTCATTGTTTTATGAAAGCATGGTGTGGTATTTATGAGTATATTTAGGTCCTAGCTAAGGTGTGTTGTGGTCCTCCTTCATTCCTTTCCACCGTGGGAATGTTTTGGTGCTGACCTAATTTGAATTTGTATAGTTGAGGTGCATAGCTAAATTTAGAGAATGTTTTCAAGGTTGAAGATGGTATAAATATGTGTTGATTTGTTGAGGGATGATAAGATAGAGGTGTGTGATGTGAATGATGCAAATTTCAGAGTTTTGAGGTGCAAATTCATGTAGTGTAGTGTGAGATTTCATTTTTTGGATTACTGGATGTAGTGAGCAGAAGGTGTCTACAATCTTCAATAATACTCTGAAGGTGTTGGTGACACTGGTGGACTTTTTTGTTGCATTGAGATGGATTTATCATTGTAAAACTCTTCTCTATCTTCTTTTTTGTTCTTATAGTAAACCTTTGGAAGTGAGTCTTTCTTTCTTTTGGGAAATGAGCCCTTTGTAATCGATGTTGATATTACTTTATATTTCCCCACCATGGTTTTTCCTTCTTGGTTTTTCCACGTAAATCTAGTTTTTATTTGTGTATGATGTGGATTTGGTTTTACTTATGTTATTTTATTTCATGATAAATAATTCAAATATATTAAGGATTAATTAGGTTAATGTGGATCTAAATGTTTGTTCAAGGGTTTAAAGTTTTAAGGTACAACTGATTCACCCCCCTCTTAGTTGTCTTGTGCATTCAACAATGTCAAACTGTGATGAATGATCATGTAGAGAATGAACAAGAGGGTTAGAGTGTTCCCTCACAAAAAGTAAAGAAGAATAAAATCTATCAAAGATAAGATAAATACAATCAGTAGTGTCTCCATAAACAAGTATGAAATACATGTCAAGAGATCATCCCATAGATTTTAATCTAAAAGACAATGTATGTATTACTACAAAGAATCGCTAAAAAATTTCAAAAAAGAAACATTGGACTTTGAAGTAGCAATAGTATATGGAGGAGATGGAAAGAAAAGTTCAATAACTAGATCATTTATGAGAATACCCAAGTTCAAGTAACCAAAAATCTCCTCAAAATCAAAGTCCCCATTAGAAGTGTGATAATCATCCAAAGGATCAAATTCATCATCGGGAATAAAACTTGAAAAGGAGTACAATCAAGATGCATGATCAACCACCCCAATAGAAATAATCTCTCTGCTCTCCAAATCTTTGATAATAATTGAAGCAGGAGTAAATTCCATAGTCTTCCTTCCTCCACTATGAGTAAACTAATAGATGGAAAGAATATTATTGGAAAAATGAGGTATGCACAATACATCATTGAAAGTGACATCCCTGATACCAATAGATCCCTTCCCAATTAAATTCATATATGTATTGCTACCCATCAAAATAGGTGGCATAACACAAGGCACAAAGGAAGAGAACATGGATTGTGAAGAAGTCATATGATGAGAAGCTCAAAAATTTAGAAGTCATCTCCCTAATCTAATAATTATAGAAGCACAAAGAGATTTTCCTTTATGTTTGTATACATAGCCTTTTTTCTTTTCTTAGAAGATTTTTGGTTTGATGAATATGGAGATTCAGTGACCCCTTTATTGCTCTTCTCAAGATTTGTGAGGTGGTCAATCTATTTCTTCATACATTTATGTTCATAATGGACAATTTTATTACAATAGGCACATTTTTTTCTTCTCCTTCTTAGATTTACCTTGATTTGAAGAAGTTTTATATTAGAAACAAACAAAGATACATCTAAAGAATTCTCTCTTTGGTTCTTTCATTTCTTATTTCGTTTGCCCTTATCTTTTTTTATCTTTAGTGCCCTGACTTGCAACCAAGGCATGAGACTTAGAATATTTGATAGTACCCATTTGAACCAACTTGTCTTGTTCTTTTGTGAGTAAATTAGCAAGCACATCAAGAGAAGACATTATGTAGGAAAGGAATTTTTAGTGGCACAGGATGTAGAAACAAATATTGAATAGTTTGGACTGAGTTTAAAGAGAATATTTATGATCAATTGTTTATCATCTTTCTATTCCACTCCATTTCAATTTCAATCTCATGGACTTTAATTTTGTAAATAAGTCATGTATTATAAAAAAATGGACTTAACCCTATTAGCTCATTCTCCAATTGATGACCTCTTAATTCATCTTTTGTATCAAATATTTTTTCCAATGTTTCCAAACATCATTTGGTGAAGACAAATATTTGACATGAAAGAGAAAATATGGAGATATAAACATACACAAGGTTCCAAATGCTTCATCACACTTATTAAACCACTTTGGATTTTATGCATCAATAGCTAGTTTAATTTTTATTCCATTATTACACTATGCAATCCATACTTTTTCAAGTAGAGTGTAATTTTACTTTTCCAATCAAAATAGTTGTAGGGTGTTAGCATAGGAACTATTAATTGATCCATTTTAAGAAAAAAAGAAGATTGTTTGTGAGTGCATGAAAAGATAATGCAAAATATAAAAGGGACGCCAAGAGACACCCCCTTTTTTAGTGGCACAGGATGTAGAAACAAATACTGAATAGTTTGGACTGAGTTTAAAGAGAATATTTATGATCAATTGTTTATCATCTTTCTATTCCACTCCATTTCAATTTCAATCTCATGGCCTTTACTTTTGTAAATAAGTCATGTATTATAAAAAAATGGACTTAACCCTATTAGCTCATTCTCCAATTGACGACCTCTTAATTCATCTTTTGTATCAAATATTTTTTCCAATGTTTCCAAACATCATTTGGTGAAGACAAATATTCGACATGAAAGAGAAAATATGGAGATATAAACATACACAAGGTTCCAAATGCTTCATCACACTTATTAAACCACTTTGGATTTTATGCATCAATAGCTAGTTTAATTTTTATTCCATTATTACACTATGCAATCCATACTTTTTCAAGTAGAGTGTAATTTTACTTTTCCAATCAAAATAGTTGTAGGGTGTTAGCATAGGAACTATTAATTGATCCATTTTAAGAAAAAAAGAAGATTGTTTGTGAGTGCATGAAAAGATAATGCAAAATATAAAAGGGACGCCAAGAGACACCCCCTTTCCATTAGTCTCAAAAATCACCCCCAAGATATTACAATGTTGGCACTTAATGATTAGTGTGATTACAATGCTTTTCCAAGATACAATGTTGAATAGACCCGCAATGGTAAAAATGCAACTTTTGATATAAAATGAACTTGATACAAAATCTATAAAAAAATATACTTTTAGCTAGATAGTGCTCTTCAATACCTTTCTAACACCTATTTATTTCCAAAAAATGGAGCTTTGGGGAAAAATTTATGGCTTGTTGAAGAAAAATGCAACAACAACTTCAACTTGTAATATCTAGCAAAAAAATGGAAAAAATTATTTTCAATACCTTTATGGATGGAAAGTGCTCGTCTCAAGCTTTTTGATAGTATCTCATTTTCCAAAAACAAACATCATGGTGAAAATTTATAATTTTTTTAAAAATAGTTGAATTTAGCTTGTAGTGACGACCCTTGTAGCAAAATAAAAAAATTCCAAAAATCAAACTCATCTAAAATGGGAATTTTTTATATGAAAATAGGGTTTTTTGGACCATCTAAATGTAATGGCAAGGGGTCCATTTGGGCTGAAAATGCTCCAAGAAATATTTGTTCGCCAAGTTTGAGCTTTAAATCCTTGTTTGCTACTATGTCATATGGTGGCCAAGTTGAATGAAACAAAAGCCAAATTTGACCTTCTCAAGCCTCCTAAATGCAATGGGACAGTAAAAAATGTTTTCGCTTTATCTAGAATAGTTGCAATCACTAGATCTCACCAAAACACACATGCAAAAATATGATTAACATATCTTCATAATTTTTTTTTGATTATCCAAATTAAATTGAAATGCAAGAGAAGAGCATGTGGGAATTTACAAGATCATACAAAAAATAGATTTCAAAAGCCAACACAATTTGAATTTTGATCATTAAAATACCACCAAAAACATATTTTAATTTAGGTCTTAGCTCATAAAGGGGGCCCATTCACCCAGTATTGGCCTATATATACAGGAAACACATGATCTAAGGCAATTTAATTATTAAATGCATTTATTTAATGTTGGTTCCCCTTTTGGAAAATGGTAAGAATGAGGCTTTGGAATGCATAATTTGGAAAATTAGAAGCTTAATTAAGTCCAATAAATTAACAGAACCAAATATAGTGTGAAATTATAAAGATATACAATTTTATACATTATATTTAGCCCCCACTTTAGTAAGAGTATGAATTTATGCTCAAACTCACACTAAAGTAGATAAATTCGTGTCAATGGAGGTCCAATTATGGTGCAAGGGCACCTAGTCAAATTTTGTAAATGTGGTCAAATATGGGATTTTTGGGTGTTTTTGAGTCTTGTTTGGTGTAATAAGGTCTATTTAGACTGTTTTCAATGTACTTGGGTCTCATAGGGTCAGTTTTAGTTCAAGTTGTCATTTTGTTGCAAATGTTACAAAAAGTGCAATGCAATTTTGCATTTTTGTCTTGTAATGGGAGTTGAACAGTCACAAGTTCAAAAAGTGGTTATGAACCATTGGTTTTGGGTTTTTTGTTTTTAAATATGCCTCAAAAACTTTGAGGGAATGTTTTGGAGACAATTTTGGTGCACATGCAATAATAAAACTTCATTTTTCTGTGTGTTTTCATAAAAAATTGCTGCTACAAAAAGTTTATATGGCCTGTACGGTCTGATAATGATGTGAAGTTGATTGGAATTGATGTAGGAATGTGTTAACCATCATTTGGATTTGGTTTGAGTTGTTTTCATAAGGTTTGAAGGATTTTGTAAGTAAATTACTAGAAATGGGTTAGAAATCCTAATTTTGAGGGTTTGTAAGCAAAACATGGAATAAAAGACCATTCCATTGATGAAATTCTGTAAAAATTGGTGGAATGGATTTAGTTAGAGTTTTATTAAGTTCAGTAGTAATTTTAGATGCAAGGGATGGAGTTAGGGCCCTATTTTTGCAAGCCCTAGCCTAATATCTCAATGTATTAGGCTAGAATTGATAGGTAGAAGTAGGGTTTTGACATTTGGCGAGTTGGTAGATGTTCCAAGTGATAAAACCTATTGTTTCAAACCCCATGTTATATTTCCAAAGTATTGTAGTGAATATTGGTGATTTTGGAAAAGAATATCATATACTTGCTTTGTAAAAGAGGCCTAATTGGGCTTAAGGGCAGCGCAACAGTCCATTTTAGGAGGGAATATTCTGAAACAAGTCTATGCAAAATTTGATATGTTCAAGAAGAGAATAAAGGGTATTTTTAAAGGTATTCATTTCATGGTTTTGAGGCCTTCTCTAAAAGATATGCTCAAATTTCACTATTTGATGTGCTACAAGCAAAATTGAGGAAATTATGGGAAAACACCAAGTTAGGGTCTTCAAAGTGAAATGGTTGTTCAAGATTGATTGAATTGAGATTAATTTGAAAAAATTCTCCCTACTCTGCATAAAATTGGTATCAGAGCATAGGTTTTGATCTTTTGAAGGAAAGAGGTTAAAGTTTGAAGAAGGAAAAGTTGCAATTTGAAAGGAAAGATGCCTCCAAAGGGTAGTGCAGTCATTGCTAGGGAAATAAGAATGATGAAGGAGTCTCAAGAAGTTGTTTTAGCTAGAATTGCAGCATTGGAAACTAACCAAAGAAGAGGTAAGGCTACTGAAGAGGAGAGTGATCGAGAGGAAGAGGAAGAGGGTGAGAATGAAAACCCTCAAATAGGAGTCTAAGGTGATGATGAGTTGGGCACTGATGAAAGAAGGATGGTTAAGATGTTGAAGGTTGTCAGAGGAGAGAATACTAAGGTTTACATGGAATTTCCCATGTATAGTGAGAAGATGGATAGTGAAGAGGTGTTGGACTGGATTGATGCATTAGACAACTACTTTGAGTACAAGGAGATAGCAGAAGAACAAAAGGTAAAGTTTGCAAAAACTAAGTTCAAAGGCCCTACCCTAACTTGGTGGAACTATGTATAGGAAGAGAAAGTGAAAAAGAGAAAAGCAAAAATAAATTCATGGGATAGGATGGTGTCTAAGGTGAAGATTCAATTCTTGCCCGGTGACCATGCAATTCAAACATTCGGGAAGTTGCAAAACCTAAATCAAAAGGAAATGGATGTCATGGCCTATATAGAAGAGTTTCATGAATTGAGTCTTAGAGGAGGTCATGTTGAAGATGAATTTGAGAAGATAGGAAGGTATATGAATGGGTTAAGGTTCAATATTCAAGATGAATTGAGTCTTGCCACCCCTAGAACAGTGGAAGAGTGCTTCCAATTGGCTGTGAGGGTAGAAGATAAATTGAAAAGAAGGCAGGAAAAACAAAGTAGAGGCAGAGGAAAGAAATTTGGGGGAAAATGATATTTTGGTGGAAGAGGACAATCATAAAAGGCACGAGGAGAGGCAAGTGGGAAGCAAGAACAATGCTTGAAGTTAAGAGGTGGTTTCAGAGGAAAAAGACCTAATGGTAGAGGTAGATTTGGAGGATAAGGTAGAGGTTCAAACACCTTTTCAGGGAGATGCTACCAATGTAACCAATTTGGCCACCAAGCATGGAAGTTCCCATAGAAACAACCTTCAACATCACATGGAGGTGAGAGGAGAAAACAATTGGTGCAAGAGGAAGATTGTGAGAGTGTTAACTCTCCTTCTCAACATGTTACTCTAGAGGTTGGAGAAAATATGATGATGAGAAGAACACTACTCAAGGTTCTTGTGGTGAAGGATCCTCCACAAAGAAGTTCATTGTTCAGAACCACTTGCAAATCACAAGGCAAGGTATGTAAGGTTGTTTTAAATTCTGGTTCAACTAATAATTTAGTTTCTTTGGAGATGGTTGAAAAACTAAAGATGAAAAGGATTCCACACCCCACACCTTATAAGGTTTATTGGTTTAATAAGGGTCAATAAGTCTTGGTAAATGAACACACATGGGTAGAGTTTAACATTGGGAGGTATAAAGACAATATATTGTGTGACATCATCCCAATGGATGTTTGTCACTTGCTACTAGGAAGACCTTGGTAGTATGATAGAAAAGACAAGCATTGGACAAAAAAATACATATGTAATTAAAAAAGATGGGGTTTCCTTTACACTCACTCCTTTGCAAGATGAAAATGTAGATACTCAGGTTGGGTCAA
The DNA here is from genome assembly GCA_007258455.2 of Sequoia sempervirens. Taxonomy (NCBI): domain Eukaryota; kingdom Viridiplantae; phylum Streptophyta; class Pinopsida; order Cupressales; family Cupressaceae; genus Sequoia; species Sequoia sempervirens. The sequence continues at coordinate 571,845,739 of VDFB02270651.1, read as the reverse complement.
GTGTCATGTTGGTTGGGGAGAAATAATTCTTAAAAACTATAGAGGAAGGTAGACAAGGGTATGCAATCATAATCAGACCCAAATATGTTATGACAACAACAAAACTAGAGGATGTGCCCAAAGAAGTGAAAACTTTGTTGAACAAGTATCGAGACATAGTTGTTGATGAGCTCCCTAGTTCTTTTCCACCTATAAGGGATGTGAGCCACCACATAGACATTATACCAGGAGAAAACTTACCCAATAAGGTTGCATACAAGATGACTCAAAAAAATGAAGAAATAAGGAAACAAATATAGGAATTTCTTGATAAGGGTCTCATAAGGGAAAGTTTAAGTCCATGTGCTATCCCTACTATGTTGGCACCTAAAAAAGGTGGAGATTGGAGAATGTGCACCCATTCAAGGGAAATCAACAAAATCACTATAAGGTATAGGTTCCCAATACCTAGAATGGAGGATTTGATGGATTGTTTAGGAGGAACTTACTATTTTTCAAAAATTGACCTTAAAAGTGGATATCTTCAGATTAGGATAAGAGAAGGGGATGAGTGGAAAACTACTTTTAAAACCAATGAGGGACTATATGAATGGATGGTAATGTCATCTGGGCTTTCAAATGCACCAAGCACTTTTATGAGACTAATGAATGAATTTTTGAAGCCTTTCATAGGGAAATTTGTTGTTGTGTAATCAAATGACATTCTTGTGTTTAGAAAGACTGGAGAGGAATACTTGCAACATTTGGACATGGTGTTGAAGAGGTTGAATGAAGAAAAATTGATGATTCACTTGAAAAAGTGTGAATTCATGAAGGAAGAGTTGGTATACCTTGGTTTTGTGATTTCAAAAGGCACTTTGAAGATGGACCCTAGCAAGGTAGAAGCCATTTTGAATTGGACTACTCCAAAATCAGTTAGTGAGGTAAGAAGCTTCCATGGTCTTGCTAGTTTCTATAGAAAATAAGCTTCCATGGTCATATTTGCTCACCCATCACTGCTACCATAAAACAGGATAAAAGGAAGATGTTTATGTAGTCTGTTGAGGAAAAAATAAGCTTTCAAATTCTAAAACAAAAGATAGCTCAACAACCCATCTTAGCATTACTTGACTTAAATAAGGTGTTCACTATAGAATGTGATGCAAGTGGGTATGCAATTGGTGCAGTTTTGAGCCAAGTGGGAAGACCTGTAGCATTTTTCAATGAGAAACTTAATGAGGCCAAGAAAAAGTACTCTTCTTATGACTTAGAATTGTATGCAATGGTTCAAGCATTGAAAAAGTGGAGACACTATCTCCTTCCAAAGGAATTTATTTATTTTACTAACAATCATGCTTTGAGTTTCTTTAATAGCCAGGATAAGTTGAGACACATACATGTGAAGTGGGTGGAGTACCTAAAAAGATATACTTTTAGCATAAAACACAAGAAAGGATAGTCAAATAAGGTGGCAGATGCTTTGAGCAAAAGGAAAATGTTGGTGCAAGAAATTCAACTTCAAAGTGTGGGTGTTGATGCATTGAAAGGTATGTATGAAGGACATGATCTTAAGGATGTGTATGCTATTTTTAATCAGTTTGATGGTGCTTTCCATGAAGAATATTATGATTCCTTGTTGCAAGATGGCTTGTTGTTTAAGGGTGCTCAATTGTGTATTCCTAAGTTCTTCATGAGGAAAAATCTAATTAAGGAGAAGCATTGTGGTAGCTTAGGGGGTCATTTTTGTGTAGATAAAACATTGGAGTAGGCAAGGAGATATTACCATCGGCCAAAAATACAAAGTGACATTAAAAAATTTGTTGGAAGTTATGTATTTTTTCAAAAAGAAAAGGGTTCAAGCACTAATGTAGGTCTTTATTAGCCTTTTCCAATTCCTAACAAGCCATGTTTATCCATCAATATGGATTTTGTGTCAGGTTTACCAAAAACTCAAAGGGGCTTTGACAATTTGTTTGTTGTGGTTGATAGATTTAGCAAAATGGCTCATTTCATACCATGAAAATGCACAAATGATGCTTCATATATTGTTGGGTTATTTTTTAAGGAGGTAGTTAGAATTCATGGATTACCATTGATAATTGTGTCTGACAGGGATAACAAGTTTGTAGGTCACTTTTGGAAGACTCTTTGGAAGAAATTGGGAACCAATTTGAAATTTAGCTTTGCCTATCATCCAAAAACATATGGGCAGATTGAAGTTGTCAATAGGAGTCTTGGAAACCTTCTCAGGTGTTTGACAAAAGAACATTCACAATAATGGAATCTCATTCTTCCACAAGCTAAGTTTGCATATAATGACTCAATCAATAGAAGTGTTGGAAATAGCCCATTTGAGATAGTCTATGGATTGAAGCCAAGGGGAGTGTTTGAGCTTAGAGATTTGAGTAGTATGGAGAAGAGAAGTATCGAGGGTGAAGATTTTTCAGTTGCAATGAAGGATATACATCAACAAGTGAAGGAGAATCTTCAAAAGAGTGTGGAAAAGTATAAGCAACAAGAAAATTTGAAGAAAAGAGATGTTCAATTAAAAGTGGGAGACTTGGTTCTAGCACATTTGAGGAAATAAAGGCTACCCAAGGGGAAGTATACAAAGCTACAAATGCAAAATATTGGGCCATGCGGGGTGGTCCACAAATTTGGTGCTAATACATATGAGATAACACTCCCTCCTAGAGTGGCTATCTCCCCAATCTTTAATGTTTCTGACCTTTATCCTTTCAAAGTATCTATGATTGCAGGTGATGGTGTAGATACTTCAGAAGTTCAAGATGAAGATAGGGTCAAGGACCTACCACCAAGTCGGCCTTTGAAGCTTGAAAGCATTTTAGACACAAACAAAGCAAAGAGGACAAAGCACAAGGTGTATAATGAATATTTGGTGAAATGGCAAGGTCTCCATCATGAAGATGAAACATGGATGATAGAGGAGGACATTAAGAAGCATGGAACCTCAGTTCAAGAGTTGATCTTAGGTGGAGCCTAAGATTCTTTTCTCCCCGGGTGTATGGTGTAGTGGCACCTAGTCAAATTTTGTAAATGTGGTCAAATATGGGATTTTTGGGTGTTTTTGAGTCTTTTTTGGTGTAATAAGGTCTATTTAGACCATTTTAAATGTACTTGGGTTTCAGGGGGTCATTTTTAGTTCAAGTTGTCATTTTATTGCAAATGTTGCAAAAAGTGCAATGCAATTTTGCATTTTTGTCCTGTAATGGGAGTTGAACGGTCACAAGTTCAAAAAGTGGTTATGAACCATTGGGTTTGGGTTGTTAGTTTTTAAATATGCCTCACAAAATTCAAGGCAATATTTTGGAGATAATTTTGGTGCACAAGCAATAACAAAATTTATTTTTTCTATGTGTTTTCATAAAAATCTGCTACTACAGAATATTTGTATGGCCTGTACGGTCTAATAATGATGTGAAGCTGATTGGAATGGATGTAGGAATGTGTTAACCATATTTGGATTTGGTTTGAGTTGTTTTCATAAGGTTTGAAGGATTTTGTAAGCAAATTACTGGAAACAGGTTAGAAACTCTAATTTTGAGGGTTTGTAAGCAAAACATGGAATAAAAAACCAATCCACAAATGAAATTCTCTGCAAATCAGTGGAATGGATTTAGTTAGGGTGTTATTAGTTTGGTAGCAATTTTATTTGTAGGGGATGGAGTTAGGGCCCTATTTAAGCCCTAGCCTAATATCTCAATGTATTAGGCTAAAATTGATAGGTAGAGGTAGGGTTTTGATATTTGATGAGTTGGTAGATGTTCCAAGTGATAAAACCTATTGTTTCAAACCCCATGTGATCTTTCTAAAGTCTTGGGAGTGAATATTGGCAATTTGGGAAAAGAATATCACATACTTGCTTTGTAAAAGAGGCCTAATTGGGGTTAAGGGCAATGTAGCAATCCATTTTAGGAGGGAATATTCTGAAACAAATCTATGAAAAAATTTGATACACTCAAGAAGAGAATAAAGGGTATTCTTAAAGGTATTCCTTTCATGGGTTTGAAGCCTCTAAAAGATATTCTCAAATTTCATTGTTTGATGTGCTACAAGCAAAATTGAGGAAATTGTCAGAAAACACCAAGAAGTTAGGGAATTCAAAGTGAATTTTTTGTTCAAGATTGATTGAATTGAGATTAATTTGAAAAAATCCTCCTTGATCTACATCAAATTTTACAACTATTAGAAAGATAAGATGACAAAGGATCAAGGAGAGTGATCAAGCCCCCAAGATCTATGATCTCATGACAAACCAACATAGGCACAGAGGAACACACACATGTATAGTAGTGATACATGGTACACAAACATTCAATGTAAAATTTAATTCCAAAAAGGGAAAATATGGACTAGCAAGTTGTGTTAAGGTAGGCAACCATGTTATGCCAATGCCACACTAGGTTCAACACATGTGAATAAAATAAAGCATAAACTCACCTTACGGGGTGCAAAAAGGACTCACCTCAAGGGGTGCATAAATGAAATAAACAAAAATGAAAGGGGATTTTATTAATTCATGAAATACCACACCTTAGGGAACATCACACATGACATCACCACCAAGAGAGGACTAGTCGAGGAATAAAAGATCGTACCTTAGGGAATATTATCCATAGCATTACCACCATGAGAAACATCATATTCCAAGAAAGGTCACACTCTTATGGGACATCAAGTATAAAACTACCACAAAATTGATACTTCACATAGATTGAGAAATCCACACTTTAATTAATATGGTCACACTTCCTAGGAGATGTATGTCATCATCACTGAGAAGGGAACATGTAAACAATAATTGAGGGACTATATGCCCCCCTTAAAATGTTGGTGTAGCAAGTGTAATTGCTACACTAAAATTTTAAGGAGATAGAGAGGGATCCCAAGAAGGAATACACCTAGTACAAGGCTATCTAACCCCTTTCTCCCAAGTGTAGGACAAAAAGTGGTGTAGGGGCACCATTTAAAGATTTTTGTCAATTCAAGGTTTTAAGGTCTAGGCTTTAGGATTTTGGGATTTTTACATAAAATAAGGTCTTGAAGAACATTTATTAATGTAATTAGTCAATTTTGGTGATATTTAGGTGTCTAGGTGGTTTGTCCTTCAAAATGTGCAAAAATGTTGAAAGTTGCAAATTGTGCAAAATTTCAAATTTGAAAATGTTGGACAAGTTTAGAAGACCAACGGTCATGTTATTTGAAAGGGAAGTTTAGGAAGTTGGAGTAGTTGGATTTGGAGGGAAAAATGTTTAAAAAGGTGTGAGAAATCGATGAGAAGGTTGTTGAAACATTTTTGTAGATTGAAGCATCAATAATACTCTGTTTTACACCATTTTTCTGTATTTTCAGAAGTTAGAAATGACTGTATTGTAGAAGTTGAAAAACCAACTTCACAGTCCCCAAGAATCACCTGCAAGAAATCACCTATCACATGCAATAGATATTCAGAACAAAAAAGAGATGTTCTGTAAACCCTCAAAGCCAATATGTGCAAGCAAAAACTAGAATAATGATTATTGAAAGTAATTGTTTTACAAATAATACAAAATCCTTCAAAAAGGCAATCAAGAAATAAAGCAAGAAAAAACAACCCTAATCTTATCTTGAGCAAAAAGATAGCTCAACAAGATAAGGATAAGAATTAACCTAGGAAATAAAATATGCCTAAGTAAACTTATGCTAAAGTGTAATTAAATAATTAATTACACCAACACCCCCCCATAAGTGCAACTTAGGGAGAAGCAAATTATTATGCAAAGATGAGTCCCAACAACAAGGCCTGATTAGGTACTCATTTACAAATACAATGAAAACTAAATCAAACGGGGTAAAGGAGAAAACCACATGGGAACAAAACTCCTCCCCAAAATAGAATGCAATAAACTAACTAAGTGATGAAAGATGGAGGACTCCATAAGACCCCCCAAGGACACCATCCATCACAAAGATACATGAAAGAACCCCCCCAGAAGAGAGGAAGAAAGAGGCCACATAGCCCCCCCAGAATGAAGTAGCTCCAATAAGACTGAAGAAACCACATCTCCTGAAAGAAGTGAGAGGGAAGAGGCCGAATGAATGCAATCTCTGAAGATGATGTAGGTGCAACCCGAGATTTCTCCACAAAAGCAGGTGTGACCTCAACCAATGAAGAAGTCAAAGTAGGTGAAGACTCAATAGAAACCTACAGAGATGGATGATCAATAGGATCCTGTTGCACTGAAATAGAAGAATCCACATCGGTAGCCACAACAATAGCAACAGGAGGTGGAGGATATGGAATGGAAGGCTCGAGAATAGGATACGAAGTGAGAATACCAATGTTCAAGAAGCCAAATCTCTCCTCTGAATGATGATGTACAGTAGAAGTGTGAGGAAAAGTTGTAGGAACAAAAGCACCAGCAGTAGCAAAATCGGTGAAGGAATACAACCGAGATGAGTGATCCACTATCCCATTAGCAATAACTACTCTTCTCTCCAAGTCTCTAATGATAACCGAATCAGATGTGAATTCCACAAATCTCCCAGTGCCTCCATGTGTGATCTAATAGATGGAAAGAAGGTTGTCTGTCAAGTGAGGGACACACAAGACATCCTGAAAGGAGTGGTCCCAAAAACTAATAGACCCCTTCCCTATAACACTCATGTAAGTGTTGTTTCCCATCAAACTGGGAGACATAGTGCAAGGCTCAAGGGAAGTGAACATAGTTTGTGAAGATTCCATATGATGAGATGCTCCTAAATCTAGAAGCCATCTCCCTGATCCAATACCTGAAGAAGCACAAAGAGCATGTCCCTTCATATTTGATGAAGTATGTAAACCAGTTGTGCCTGTGTTATGCTTTTCTGAAGAAGAAGAATAAGGAGAAGAAGATGATGCAGACATCCTAGAAGGAAAATCAATATGATGTTTTTGAAGAAGATGTTTCAACTCATCAATGTCCTTCTTGTAACAATTATGTTCTACATGTCCTTCCCTCTTGCAATATGCACATGTAGTCTTCTCCTTCCTAGATGATTTCCCCTTAGAAGAGGAGGATGAATCCGAGGACTCCTTCTGCTACTCATGAGGTTTGGAATCCTTTTGTTTCTATTTCTTTCCTTTTCATGTAGAAGCCTTTTTATCTTTGGGCTCCTATGATGAGGAAGAATGTTTCACCATGCCCATGCTAGCTAGCCTATCTTTCTCTCGAGTGAGAGATGAAGCAAATTCATCAAGATATGGCATAGTGAATCTCATACCAAGTGCATCCCTAGTGGCATAAAAGGTAGATACAAAAACTGAATAATCTGGTCCAAGCTTAGAAAGAATGGACAATATCAACTGACAATTTTCTTTCTGAACACCACACTGTGACAATTGCAATCTAAGAGACTTGATTTTGGTGAAAAAATCTTGGATGCTGTCAAAATCCCTAGGATTTAAGCCAATAAGCTCATTCTCTAACTGAAACCCTCTCATAGTATCCCGCTTCCCAAACAAAGACTCTAAAGTAGTCCAGATCTCATTGGGTGCAGTGCAAGACTCAATGTGAAAAAGAAGGTCAGATGAAAGAGACAAACATAATGTACCATAAGCTTCATCACACCTAATAAACAATTTTCTCTTTTCAATAGCACCTGTAGGTTCAATTTCTGTAACCATGGTTGCCCTATACAACCCTTTGTGTTTCAAGTGAATCTCCATTTGTTTTTTCCAACCAAAATAGTTGAATGGAGTAAGGGGTGCAATGGTATGTGTATCCATGACAAAAAACAACAATATATACTTTCAAATAAATAAAAAAATATTCCTCTTTGATCTCAAAAAAACCCCTGATTGCACATTTCCCAAGAAAATAGCTTAGAAAGTAAAGGCTGAGTTCTAACAAAAAAATCAGATACTTGGAGAAAATTCTACAAAAATTAGGTCTAAGATTTGAGAAGAGGTCTGAAGCAGCTTTTCGACGCTTATTTGTTTTTGAAAAACCGATAAACGAGGCAAAAGATATGCCCTCCAGAGTGAAAACAATAACTTTGACTTCAGAGGTAGAAAAAGGCATCAAAATGAAAAAATCAAGAAATCAAATCTCCACCATCAGATCAGTCGTCGAATCAGCTTTATGGTGACTATTTGTTTTGAAAAAAGACTTTCGTTTGCAAAAGTTATGAGAAAATGAAAAAAATCCCTGAAAATGGAACCTCTAGTACTAACCAGGTGCAAAAGTTGAGCACCCTCCTTTCTACACTCGGTCTTGCATGTGACCACCGTCTACAGGGGTTTTTTAAAAAAATCTGCCAGTGGGGTGTGCGTAGCACCTGGTCACAGATGTGACCACCGTTGGGCGTTGAGGGGCAGAATGTCCGACGAGGGCTGGAAGGACTAGCTCCCGGTCTGTGAGCGGACCACTGGCTAAGCGAATAGAGCCCGTGAGGGCTGAGACCTAAGCGACGGGTGGGGTGGCAACCACGGGTGGGGGGGTGGAGTGGGTGGCCGCTTGGCAGCGGTCCGGTGGCGTGAGCCTTTTTAACTGGCTGCACAATTTAAAAAAAAAAACTTTGATTTTTTTATTTGTTATTTTTTGATGAAAATATGCCTTGAACTGTGTGCCTTGGGGGCCATACGACCTTGGGGCAATTTTGTTTTTGCCTTTTTTTCAACTTTCACCTAAATTGATGAAATAAAAGGAATTTATGGGGTTTTTGGATGCTCTGATCGCGATGGCGACATCCATTTGTGCCCAAAATGCTCTGAAAATTTGGCTACCCCCAGATCCACAAAAGAAATTCCTGGCTTGAAACCCTTGCACAAAAAAAGATGTTGTGAGAGAATATCTTCAAAACAAGAATAGGTAGCAATAGGTCTGGAGCTCTGATACCATGTAGAAGTTGAAAAACCAACTTCACAGTCTCGAAGAATCACCTGCAAGCAATCACCTATCACATGCAACAAATATTCAGAACATAAAAGAGAGACGTTCTGTAAACCCTTAGAGCCAATATGTGCAAGAAAAAACCAAAATAATGATTATTGAAAGTAATTATTTTACAAATAATACAAAAGCCTTCAAAAAGGCAATCAAGCAATAAATCAAGAAAAAACAACCCTAATCTTATCTTGAGCAAAAATACAACTCAACAAGATAAGGATAAGAATTAACCTAGGAAATAAAATATGCCTAAGTAAAATTATGCTAAAGTGTAATTAAATAATTAATTACACCAACATGTATAGCCCGTACAACATTTCATTAATTCAGTTTTCTTTGGGATAGTATAGTAAATTGTGTTATCCTTATTTTGAATCAAATTTGAAGGTTTCTCATTGAATTTGGATCATATTATAGTCAATTTTCTTAGATCGGGTTTGAAAATAGGGTTCTTGAGGGTTTTGGTAGTTTCAAGCATGTTTTAAACCCATTCCACCTTCTATCAGTATTGTTTCTCAGTGGAATGGGTATAATACATTAGTTGTAGGTGTATGGGAGTTTTGTGAGTGCAGGGGAGGCCTGAAAGAGTGTTGGACATGAAGCTCTAGTGAGGAAACTTGTGTTTTCCTAAAGAATTCATGAGGTTTTGTGAAGAAAAAGTATGTGAAGACTTGGGGAAACATTGTTAAATGGTGTATTGAGTTTGTGCAGACCTATTAGGTCTTGAATGAAGTGGTTTCAAGAGTGTTTGAGGGTAGGAAGGTAGATTTTCAATAAAACCCTAGTTTCTTGGCTTAAAAGGAGGGTTTTGTGATTTGGAACATGGGTGATTGATTTTATGAGAATAAATTGAGGAATCCTTGGTTTGAAAACATAAAGGTTTCTTCCTAATTGATTTTGGTGAAATTGGAAAAGGTTTGAGGCAAGGTCCTTTGGAAATTAGGCCTAATTTGAAGGCTAGAAAGCGTAGAAACTTGATTTTGTTGAGACTATTACAAAGAAACCAATTGGGATTTGTTGATATGTTTTTGGAAACCTTAATGGGTCCCTGAAAAGTTGTTGGTCTTGATTTGAGAAGACCTAATTGTGAAGATTTACCTGGTTTAGTCTATGTGCAAGGCTACAAGGAGTTGAGTGGAATTGGTGAGATAGAGTGAGTTTGAGGGTTTGACGATTTGACAAGTGTTGTAGTTGGTTGAAATTGTGTTTGAGTGTGTTTCAAGACCTCCCCTAATTGTATCAAAAGGTGAGCCCACTGGATCATGATTTTTTGCTCCTTGCAAAATAAAGTATGATTGCATAAAGCCACATTTACACCTCCATGCATGGTAGTGAATATGTTATGATACTAAAACTACCACATGGCAAGGAGAAACAATTAATACTATTTATTAATTGAAAGACAATAACCAAGACCTCTTGTTGTTTCTTGTGTGTTAGGCTCTATAGGGACACAAATACCTTGTTCTCTTATCCCACACCCTTTTTCATTATAGCCAAATTGTTTCAAAAGCTCATAACCTCTTCCATAAAGTTCTTTCATTTCTTTCGAGGAAGTTTTTTGTAGTCACTTTCATTATGGGTAGATGTTTAATCCATGTTCTCCTTACTACTAGAAGTTATTGAATTGAATGTTTTTGATGACTCAATGGTAGATTGTGTCGATCCCATTGCTGCTTCTTTCTCTTTTTTTGATTTGTGTGTAATCTTGTATTCCCCTATGGATATAGGCATAAAATCTAATGAGCTGTAAACATCATCCAAAACAATTGTCATGGGTGAAAGGCTCTCATGCTTATCCTCAAATTTTAAAGGTTCCACTTTTGTAGTTGGTGTCAATATTGTCAAAGGGTTCTTCATTCCTATTTCGATTTGTAAAAAAATATTAGATTTTGGGTAAGCTTTTACCATGTAAACCTTATTGTTGTAAGTTTATTTCATAAGGTGGTGTAATGTTGAAGGGACTAAATTCATTTCATGAATCCATGGTTTGCCCAAGAGAATATTATATGAAAGATCATGAGGCATGGCATGGATAGGAGTTTCTAACGTAACCTTACCAACCTCTACGAGCAATGTTATCGCACCAAGCGATTATTTTCCCACATTGTCAAAACCACAAAAAGACAAAGAATCTAGTTGAATTTTAGTCTTGTATGCTCTTATCCAAAATATTTACACTACAAACATTAAGCTTCAAACCATTATAAATGAGAGTAAACCTAATCCCAAACTTGTTAATGATAACCACTATCATTAAAGGATCATTTTGTTTTTGTATTTCCAAAGGGGGTAATTCCCTTTGATGAAAGACAATGTCCAAATTAGGTGATTTCATATTCTCAATCAAAGCTGCCACATCATTTGGTTGCACACTAGGAGGGATGACAAATTTTTGTAAGAAATTTTAAAGCATACTATGATAAGTTGGTGATGATTGGATCAAATCTCAAAGGGAGATCTTAGTTGGAGTTTTATGAAGTTTCTCAATAAGATCAAATTCTTTACCACTATGCTACAAGATGTTAGGTGTGGATGGGAGATATGGTTGAGGCAATGGAATGGATGTTGGAGTTTGTCTTGGTTGATTATTGTTTCTAGTGTTATATGTGTGAGCTACTGTATGATAATTTGGTTACTGCAACACATGATTACTAGTAAGTTTCTTTGCAAAACTTAGGATATGGCCATGAGGTTCAGGAGGTCTTATAATGAGAATTGGCTTAGGAGGTCCAATTATTAGAGGAATCTTGGGAGGTCCAAAAGGAGTTTTAGGAGGTCCAATAATTAAGGGATATCTAATGGCCAATTGTGCATTCATAACCTTAGTGGATTTGACTTCTTTTTGATGATCTTCTATCGAGGGGGTGACCTTAGCATGTTCATCTAAGCAAGTCATCTTGTCATCTTTATGCCCAACAATATTTTCCCAATTAGGAGAGGTAGGGGGAGAGAAATAAACAAGATTCTCATGACGCTCAAGAATTGCATCTTTTAACACCAAGATATATTCATCACAAATAGGAGAGGTATCAAGAGAACTATGATTTTCATGATTGTAAATGCTTATACATCCTCTTGTATCAAAACATCCTCAAAAATGGGAGAGATATTGGGAGATTAATGAAGACTAGACAAAGTGGTATTAAGGAAAGTGTCAATGATTTCATCTTCTCGTGCTATAATATCTTCCCAAATGGTAGAACTATTAGAAGAGGTACAAACAAGATTCTCATGACACTCAATGATTGGGTCTTATAACATCAAGGTACCATCTTCACAAGGAGGAGAGGCATTGGGAGAAGAAAAATTATGATTGTCATGATTATCCATGATTGCATTCTCTAGTACTATTACATTCTCACAAATGGAAGAAATATTAGGAGGGTAACTAACTTGCTTGTCAATGGTTTCATTTCTTTTCCTTATATTATGCTTATAAGTAGGGAGATTACAATAATACAAGCCATGTGATACCATATGAAACCCATATTATTGAAAAGGAAACATGCCTCTACTTGCTTTATGAAGTTTGCAATGTGTTGTAACGACCTAAGGTTATGAATTGCAATAATGAAAGCTATTCTTCCTAAACTATGCAATGCTTTAGAAAATGTAAATAATTGTCCTACATATTTGATGATTTTCAATACTGAAATGCAATAATTTTTTCAAATTTGTAACAAATCAAGCAAAATGACACCTTTCTTACATATGCAATTACATTTTTCTAGAATTTAAAATTAGATAATTGTAGGCATAAACAGACTAATAATATGGAGACAAAAGGTTGTGCAAAATTTGTATGAGACACTTGTACAAGAATTGGGTTTTCAAATGGAAAATGGGTCTTTGTACATGGTTCTGAAAACAAAAAAATTGAATTTTTATGTTGTTTAATGTTTCTTTCTCCAGTTGCAAACGGGTTAATTAGTGACTGTTTTTCTAGATTTTGCTCAATTTAGGAGAAGGTAATGCAAGATGTAAGTGTGAAACAAAGGTAAAAAATGTTTTGACAAAATTTTAATGCAAATTTTAGATCTAAAATGCAATAATTGACTAATTTTAAGATGCCAAAACCTGAAAATGATGATTTTGAAGCAATTTTTGAAATAAAACTATGCAATTTTTTTTTACTTATTTTTGAGCTAAAATGAAAGATGTAATTTACATGCAATGAACAATTTCATATTTTTAACCACTTAATGAATGCAAATTAAATGTAAATATGATCTAAAGATGACTCCAATTCAATCTATAATGCAATATATGATGCAAAATTTATGATGCAAAGATGAATCCCTAAATGAGAAATGTAAAGTAATGCAAGGCAAAACCTAGATCTAGGGTTTGAAAAAATCTCAATTTCAAAAATTTTATAGTGTTAACATGTCAGGTTCACCAAAATGAAATATAGAAAAGGGGATCCTAGGTCCTAAATGTAAAGAAACTAGGATGTAATGGTGGCCTTTTTCCAAAGTTCATTAGGATGTAGATCACAAGGTGAAAAGATTGACTTCAGCCCTAATGGTGAGCCAATTAGATCTAAATCTAAATCTAATGGGGAATTAGAATGGATTGGAAATAATTTGGAATGATTAACCTAATGAGACTATATGACCTAATATGTAAAATGCAAATTCCTGAAGATAAATATATTGTAACAACACTTTGTAGGCAGATCTAAGAGATATCAGAGAGTATGTACCTATCACCAAAATTTGATTCCAACATGTGTAAAAGGATTGGTTCACCCCTAGGTGAATGGGTCTTTGTTAAGGCTTCCAAAAATAATTTTTACAATCCTATAATGTTAGATCTGAGATGTTGTTTTCCACTTGCAAATTTTTCAAAACGTCATAAATGAATTCAACAACATAGTTTTCGTAGGTTGACAAGAATGATAAAAACAAATGCAACAATACAAAATTTCTCTTCAAGATCTCTTCAATCCTTCTTCAACCTGTAACCTACACATACATAAAGAGGGATAAATGTTTGTACCATATAGGGGTTTTCCTCAGTCAAACCCCATGAATAGTGTTCCCACTATCACAATGGCAATGCCAATGATAAAAACCTTAATGGAAAAGAAGGAAATGATGAATGAACAATTTGCTACAACTCACCACCCTTCAATAGCTTCCTTGAAGGACTAAAGTCAAACACATCACTCTAAGGGTATGGATATTTCTTGGTAGATTTTCTTGAATTTTTGAATGCGTGAAGATCTACAACACATGTTAGCCTTCGCAAGACAACATGAACACACATAAATTTGACATGATGTTAGGATCTTGATTGTTGTAATAATGCTATGATATGCTACTCTTGAATTCTCTTGACAATAATATTTTCTCTATAGGATTTCTTCATATATTGTGTTGATCTTCTTTGATTTCAAAGAATAAAAATACTAGGTATTATTGGTGTTTATCTGATTTCTCAAAAATTAGATTCCAAAAGCTGTCACTTAAAATTTGAATTTTGATCATTAAAATGTCGCTAAAAACATATTTTAATTTAGGTCCTAGCTCATAAAGAAGACCCATTTATGAATTATTCTTGGCCTATATATTAGGACACACATGATCCAAGGCAATTTAATTATTAAATGCATTTATTAAATGTTGGTCCCCCTTTTGGAAGACGATAAGAATAAGGATTTAGAATGCATAATTTGGAAAATTAGAAGCTTTATTAAGTCCAATAAATTAAGGTACCTAAACATAGTGTAAAATTGTAAAGGTACACTTTTCTACATTACACAACTATGTACCAATGATCTATGATTGGATGTCTTGAGGATGGCCCAAGACTGAAGTGTAAGAGGGTACATTAGTTTCCACTATGTTAGCTATCCCTCGGAGCAGATCAAGACCTTTGTGGTATGAGATAAGCAAATTCCTCAGACCACACATGAGAGGAGAAACTTGAGTGTATGTATTTTATTTATTTAGAAAAAATTCAAACTCTTTAAGCTTCTCTTCCAAAGATTGAACCTACTCAAAGGGGACCCTAAGAGTAGACTCATGATCTATGGGAGAAGAAAACCTAGATGGAGTACTTGGTTGAGAATCAATTTGAACCTCTGTTGATGGATGAAAAAAAATAAAAGGAGGGGTATAGCTAAGCGACAAACCCATGTTGAATTGATAAAATTCAGGACTTGAACGGGTTGGACTGAACTATCTTCTTGAACCCATATCTAAGTGTCGATCGCTTCTTCTAAATAATGCCTAGAAGTTGTAGACTGGTTTGTGAAACTCATAAAAGTGTCACAACACTCAGTCCAAAAGACATCCAAAAAAGAGAGAAGAAATTTTCAACAAAATATTAAGGTTAGGACAATTTCAAGTTAGGTTACCAAAATGTAGAGGAAATTCAACACCACGAAATGACGTGATCTCAAAGGGTCGAATGTTCCTCAACTACCTCAAGGATCAAAGCTCAAGTGACAAGGTAAGGAGACAAAGGATTTTTTGTTTATATTTTATGTTTTATGCTGCAGTAGAGGACAAGTTTTAGAGACTGAAAGAGTAGGTTGCAAAGGTATCATGAGTAAAATTGGCAGGCTCTTGGTCAAGGATGATAGTGTGACTCATTGTAGTCTCATACGAACAAAAAAATAAGTTTACTAATAGTAACAATAATGAACCTACTAACTATTCAATGAATAAAATTCTCAAGATTATGCTAAAATGACAAAATAACATAAATGAACATAATAATGATAAAAAAACATAAAATAAATGAAGTAAAGTGAAAATGATGGAACGAAAAAGAAGAAAGGAGACTCACAAGAGGTCTATGAATGAAGCCCTTCACAAAGCAAGAACTTCAAATCCTGCACATGGAAACAAGAAAATGGTAGGGGCTATTTTAGGGGCTTGCCTCACTTAAACCCCCATGTAGGTGTTCCAACCTCCATGGACAACCAAATAGATAGAGATAAAAGATAATAGCAATAGACGAGATAAATATAATAAATAGAAAATTTAGAAGAATAATATGCTATTAATGTAAAAATGATAATACAAATGAAAAGAGAATGTAGTTACTATTGCACAAATGGTTGTCATTGCATCAAAATATCAACCTATTAATGCTGGATACAACCTCTAGAGTTAATGAATCCATGAGAGACGATTAAGCCATGTCACGAACCTGAGTGTTGTGTTGCATAGCACAAGGAGACCAAGGGAGCACACCTTGCAAAATTTAAGGTGTCTCATTAGCGTACATTACCCTCATCTAGTTAAGGTGTACATTTTTTCTTTATATATGTAATTTCTTGATTTAAATGTACATACGTGGAGTTAGTAGACGGTGTTGTGGTACAATTTTGTATTTTTGGTGATGGATGATATATAGAAAGGGGAGTGAAGTAGACAGGGGGAGCTACTCTCATGTAAATATATTAGTAAGGGGGAGTAAAGAAGAGAAGTATCCTTTTGGTACCCTTTTTCCTTGATGTGAAAAAAATCTAGGAAAGTTTGATGCAAGATCAGATGAAAGAATCCTCCTTAGATACTCTACAAAGAGCAAGACATACAAATGCTACAAAAAAAGGTTAAAGAAGATAGTTGAAAGTGAAAGTGTCAAATTGGATGAAGAATCACACCAAAGCTCAGTACTGATAAAAGGATATAAATATGATGAATCCCCTTGCAGAGAAGAAGAAAAAGAAGAGAAGAAGAAAATGAGACGCTGGTTGAAGAGGAAGAAGCTCCAAAAAATAATCCTAAGACTCCTAGGTATGTGCAAATGAATCGTTCTAAAGATCAAATAATTGGAGATAAGAGCAAAGGTGTACTAACAAGAAGAAGAGTCGCTATGACAGAGGAACAAGTAAAATTTTGTTTACTCTTTGAGGTAGAACCTAAAATAGTAACTAAAGTATGCAAGGATGAGAATGGGATCAAAGCTATGGAAGAATAACTAAGGAAGATTGAGAAGAATTGTCCAACCATGCAGCCTAGATTCAACACATCAAAAATAACTCAAGAAATGCTCAACAAACATGAATAATCATTGATTCAATAACTTGTAGTCGTACATGCATCATATGCCTCATATGCAAAATGATTAGGGCTCACAATATTGTCACAAGGGCATTACAAGATATTACAATTGGCACAAGGCCTTATTACATTCCACAACCTAAAAAGCTAGATCTAACTATTAGGTTGATCATCAACTACTAACCACTTCATTGCTTTCCAATGGATTACAAATGATCTTAAATATGAATCTCTAGCTTAAATTATGATTTGTGTTGGCCTCAAGGGCTTACAACCCCAATGCAAGATCAAACATGTACGCCAACCTTAGAACATGAAAAGATAACCCAACTGGAAATGAAATGTACTGCGAATCTCTAAGAAATTTCCCCTCAACATAAAATTCCTTGAATGATATTACATCAAGCTTCTCATGTTTCAGAAAAGGTAAACACAAACAATCTGAGCCAAAAAGGCCTTAAATGCTATGTCTCATGCAACAATCCAATTCTTCACGCAAGTAAATTTCCTAGGTTTTAACCTCAAGTAAATAAACTATGTTCCATTCTAATTGCAATAAAAAAAATATTTTCCAAAAGAGAACATTTGAGCATATATGGCATAAAAAAATTCCAAAGTATTAATTTCATTCTCAATATAATATTTCACATTTTACAATTTTCCAAAGATTGTATACAAAGATGCAAACATGGCTCAACTAAGCTTCATAGCAATAGATATCCAAACGGTCCAGGAAAACTCCTTTTCAAATATCGGTAGCCATTTATTGAGGAGAAGCATCACTCAAGTGATTTTCTACCGGCCAAGGAGTAACTATGGTCCCCTACACATCTATCAATTGATAGATGGCCCTACCCTTCGACAAAGGAATTGGTAAGGTAACGTCATAATTATAACCTTCCTAAGCTTAATGTTGTGCCCTACATAACTAGAATTTGTATACCACTGCAATCCTAAACTAGAATTTATAAAGGAACACAATGAATTGAAAATGTAACCAAAGGAAAATTACACTACTTTTGCCAAAGTATTCTTCACTCAATATTTTGAGTGAAATTCATCCTATCCACATACACTATCCTAGCTCAATTTGACTTAAGACCATTTAAATACTATGCATAAGTAATTTTCTTCCTTAGGTAATCTTTAATCTCATAAACAACCTATTCCATCTTCCAAATCACA
The DNA here is from genome assembly GCA_007258455.2 of Sequoia sempervirens. Lineage (NCBI taxonomy): Eukaryota > Viridiplantae > Streptophyta > Pinopsida > Cupressales > Cupressaceae > Sequoia > Sequoia sempervirens. The sequence continues at coordinate 571,827,621 of VDFB02270651.1, read as the reverse complement.
ATGGTATTTCTCCTAATTAATCACATGCATAAACTATCCCCTTCTTTGGACAATCTATTCCTAGGAATAATCTATGAGCTTTCTAAGATTACACAATAACCTTATATCAAATGACTTCGTAAGCTATTTAAGCCTTACCAATCCTCGTATGTACTACTATTGATAACATCCACTCCTTAATATGGAGTATGTACAAACATTCATAAGGATATCATAACAACAAGATTCTTTTCCTTTCAATAAGCATATATAATCCTTTCTCTAATCTATCAAATTAATGCATTTCTCCAAACAATACAATCAAACACTCAATCTTCCCCAAAAAAAATTAAACATAAAGAGAGTAGAATCTCATGCCTACTATACGGTATAATCCAATTGACCAACTGGTTATTAGCTAAATTCTTCTTAGATTCAGCTTGTAATTCTTTCCTCTTCTCAATTCCTCTTCGCAAAATTTTCCCACAATAACTCTCTCACTCTATGACTCACACTCTCCTCACAAATAAACTCTCAGCTTCAAAATAGAATAACACAAATAAAATGCAGCAAATTTCCAAAGAATATGTATCTAAATGAGGAAAACATCTACTCTATTTATACAAAAATATGAGCCTTTTCTACCTATGAACTAGCTTCTCAAAGTGACAATTCTTAGCTCATTTTGACCGACTCAACAAAAAAACAAGAAGGTGGAATATTTCTAACTTAAGACTTAGCAAATTAGCATAGCAGGTCGCTTCATTCATGGACAACAAAAGTGTTATTGAGATATGCAAGGTAAGTAATCACACAGGTCGCTCTTTGTATGCCAGCTTCTAATTGACTAATTCATATTTGCACATGCTTTTACTAACTGGTAATCGATTTACAAGTTAAAGATTTCTACTTGGATTATATAGTTCATATTTTGGCGCCACCATTTACCATGTTTCCTATTCTTTTGGTCATTGTTTTCTTAGACTCAGTCAATGTTTATTTTTTGGGTTTTCAAAGAGTTTGACTTGGTCTTGTTTAAGTATTCAACACATATCATATGGATCAACTTTACTTTAAGTGTTGTTTTATTCACTTGTACAACACGTTGCAATATTAACTTACCACCTTAATATTGTGTGCAACACTTTATTTTATTATGCTTTATCCATTAATCATATGCTATGCATACTCAATGCATTAAATGCAAAGATAATATATACAACTTTATGCAATAAGTTAACATTCACTATACAATATACAATGCATGATCAATGCTTTCAAAGATTTCATGCGTGGGTTATATATTAATGTTGCACTATAATATGAAGTGCCATATATTCATTAAATCAACCACTATATATATAATATACATGTACATTTCTAAATAGCATGAAATGCTTATATGTATATATATATATATATATACTCTTTTTGACAAATAAGTTCATTTAAATAATTCATTTGATATTAGAATAAATATGTCCATGTTATCATTTTACTAACAATACCATATGTATATATCTATATACATATATCAACATACTCATATATACACGTATATTGACATGTGTATATATATGTATATATGCATATATCTCGTATATATACATTTGATTATATAATCAATCACACATATAATTTCTAACTTATTGATAGACATATATGCATGTGGTGTATATATACATATATCTATACATGTCTCATTTTCCATTTGATACCCCCATGTCCATGAGCAATCTGTCCATAAGCATGCATAGGTACGTCTACCTATGTATACTCATGTATGTATTAACTTACATGTATGGGTTATTGTTGACATGTACACGTATACATATATATACACTTCACAAATATATATCTCATCGATTGGATATAGCCATACAAGGAAGAACTCATAAATACCAAACACTTATCACAACCAAGAATGCTCTCAACATAAATCATGGTCCTTTCTAATGCAATCACAACATGACTAAGGAACAACTTACCCATTTCCCGAAACTATGACTTGACTCAACCATCCTATAAATGAGTGTGTGAAAGTTCAATTAGGATTTATTAAAGGTTACCCAACCAAGTCCTCCTGAGTGATACTCCCCCTCTCTTCTAGAGGATTGATCCTATATTTGTATTCAACTTAACACATTTTTCAATAGTAGTCAACCATTCATCAAGATAATCATTTGCATTATCTATTTCATAGTTAGAATATCAAATTCAAACAATATTCATTCCACATATTAATTTTATTATAAGCATCAAATGGATAATCATTTGCATTATCTATTTCATAGTAAATAGATAAACACACAATGGGGTGTACCATACTCCCCCCCTTGTGAATCATCATCCCTGATGATTTTATGTAGAAAACATAGAACAATCCAAAACCAAACACATCAATGTTTTTCAAGCACTTTCAAAAGTATGCAAGACATGTGGAAACTTTTCTCTATCTCAGCATAGTCTTCCTAAGTGCTAGAATCTTCTGCATACTGGTCCCATTGGACTTTGCATTGCAAAACCTCCCTATTAAGCAAGCAAAGCTTTCATGTTGCAAGCACCTTGATAGGTTCAATTGTTACCATTATGGGGTCTTGCACCTGTAAAGCATTCCAATCAATTACATGACTATCACATGGTATATACTTCTTTAGGTAAGAAATGTGAAAGGCATTATGTATCTGAGCAAGAGCTTGTGGCAATGTAATTCAATAAGCTACATGATTTACTTCCTCAAGGACCTCAAAAGGACCTATGTAGCGTGGAGCTAGTTTGGATGACTTTCCAAACTTGATGGAACTTTTATGAGGCTTAACTCTCAACAACACCTTATTTCCTACTACAAAATTCTTGGATACTCACTTAGCATCTACATAGCTTTTCTGTCTATCATTGGCTTCTGCTAGCCTTTGCTTAATAGTTTTAACCTATTCATCCATTTTAGCCAAAATTTCTAGCCCAAGACTCACCCTATCCTCAAGCTTATCCCAACTTATAGGGTTTCGACAATTTAGACCATTCAATGCTTCAAAAGGAGCCATCTTATTTATAAAATGATAGGAATTGTTGTATAAAAATTCCACCAAATGAAAGTAATCTTCCCACTTGTATTGTTGATTCATGCAATACATTCTTAGTAGGTCTTCAAGTACCTATTTCACCCTTTCAATTTTTCCATTCATTTTCAGATGATATGCTGAACTTATATTCAACAAAGTCCCAAGTGTAGAGAATAAGGTTTTCCAAAACCTAGAGGTCACACGAGCATCCCTATCTGAGATAATCTTCTTAGGAAAACCATGCAATATAAACACCTCTTGAATGACTTTTAGAGATATAACAGGAGCTCCATCAATTAAATTCCTAGGTATGAAATGCACTATCTTATTAATCTTTCCTACCACCATTAGAATGGCATTATGCTTGTTCCTTGACATAGGCAATCCTTGCACAAAGTCCATACTAATGATTTTCCACTTACTTTTTGGAATATCATATGGATACAATAGGCCTATAGGGTGATGATGTTCAACTTTCACCCTTTGACATTCTAAGCATCTAGACACAAATATAGAAAACATCCCCTTTCACCCCTTTCCAAAAATATAATGGCTTCACATCAACCAATATTTTTGTCACACCCTGGGATGTCCAAAGTATAGTACTTCATGAACTTCTTTCCAAACAAGATTCCTTAACTCTTCAGAGTTAGGCACACACATTCTTCCTTTAAACCTTAGCAATCCATTGGGTTAAAAGTGAAATCCCTCATACCTTGAATCTTGCAGATTGTTTGTGAGTGCTTGCTTAACTTGCTCATAGTACTCATCCTCCTTGCTTTGCAATACTTGACCTTTAAAGTCAGTTTGAATTGTCACCATTGAATCAATATGCTTCCTATGACTTAAGGCATTAGTGACCTGATTCTCTTTTCCCTTGATGTAGTTGATATTTAAGTCATAATTAGATATCAACTCCAACCATCTTCTTTGTCATTCATTCAGGTTGGGTTGGGTAAACAGATATTTCAAACCGTGATGATTAGTTTTCAACTCAAAAGGCTTTCCTGACAAATAATGCACCAAATTTACAATGCATGAACCACTGCTGCTAACTCTAAATCATGCGATGCATAATTTTGTTCATAGGGATTCAAATTTCTTGATTCATAAGCTATAACTTTCCCTTCTTACATCAAGACTCTACTTAAGCCTTCTCCCAACACATCTGTGATAACAATGAAGTTACCATCAAGATTTGGTATTTTGAAAATTAAAGCGATAGTTAACTTCTCCTTGAGTGGATCAAATGCTACTTGGAATTTTTTTATCCACTCAAACTTTTTCCCTTTCCTTTGAACAGATGTAATAGGAAAGGCTATCCTAAAAAAAATTGCAATAAATTTCTAATAGTAGCCTACCAAACCCATAAAGCTCTTGACTTTTGGTACATTCGTAGGCACTGGCCACTCTAACACTACTTTTATTTTGGTTGGATTAACTAAAATCCCATCAGTTGAAATCACATGACTCGGGTACTGTAATTTCTTCTGAAAGAAGGTACACTTAGAGATTTTTCCACATAGCTTATTTTCTCTTAACTGCTAGAGAACTATCTCTAAATTCTTGCAATGATCCTCCTCATTCTTGGAATAAATTAGGATTTCATCCAAGAAAATCAAGACAAACTTATCTAGGCAATCCCTAAATATGTTGTTCATTAGGTTCATGAATGTTGCTGACACATTTGTAAGTTGAAATGGTAGAACTATGAACTCATAATGCTTGTATCTAGTTCTGAAGGTAGTCTTGGAAATGTCTTCATCTTTGATCCTCAGTTGATGGTATCCTAATCAAAGATGATTTTTTGAAGACAAAGTTGCACCCTACATTTGATCGAAAAGATCATCAATACATGGCAACAAGTACTTATTATTTATCGTAGCTTTGTTAAGCATCCAATAATCTATACATAAGTGCAATGTTCCATCCTTATTCTTCACAAAGATCACTGGAGCTCCTCGGGGTGAAAAATTGAGTCTTATCAATCCCTTGGATAACAATTCTTCTAGATATTCCTTGAGCTCCATTAACTTTGTTGTCATCCTGTAAGGCACTTTGGAAACAGGTTTTGATCCTGGCACTATATCAATGGAAAAATCAAATACCCTCTTAGGCAGTAATCCAGGTAGTTCTACTCAAAATACATCCACAAACTTTCATAAGATTGGATATTTCTCCATATCCAACTTTCCAGTTTCCATTATCTCACCCATCTCTACTTCTTGGTTGTCTTGTGGTTCATAATAGACAATGCCATTTTGAGAAATGAGTTCCTCACATTCCTCAAGTTTTTCCATCTTAACTACAAAGATTTTGTATCCTTTCTTTTTCACCCTAAGCAGTTGCATTGTGGAGATTTGATGCAACTTGATTTCCCTAGGTATTCCTTGCAATGTTACCCAATTACCTAGTTCATCCAAGCATTCAATAGTTTTGGCATGACAATCTACTTTGGCTTGATACTTCCAAAGCCAGTTCATTCCTAGGATGACATCATAGGATCCTAAGGGAGCTACGTATAAGTTAATCTCAGTTGAGAAACTTGGAAGTTTGACCTTTTCCTCAAATAAGCATTGCTCCATCGTTGCTCTTGTTTGGTTTGCATATTCTACAACCAAAGACTTTTCCATATAACCAACTTTCCTAAATATTTGATTACCTACTCTAGACAGGGATAACTTTAAGAAACCCCCCCTCGACAAAGGTGTAAAATCCTGGTGAATCTTGTATACTTCCTGATAAAAATATTATTTTTTTAGTGATTTTTTTTGTTTTTCAAGAAAAAAAAAATCTCAATTGGAAAATCTTTTCTAGTTGCTAGAAGTCTATGGAAAATCCTGGTGAATTGCAATTTTTTTTTTAATCCAATAAAATGTTTTCATTGGCGATTAAAACCTTTTTTCAAACCAATAAAATATTTTCATTGGTGAATAAACATGTTTTCAAAGTAGAAAAAATATTTTTGTTGGCGATTAAAACATTTCTTAAAACCAAAAAAAATATTTTCATTGGTGAATTAAACCTATTTTCAAATGAATAATTTTTTTTTGGCGAATTAAACATAATTTCAAACTAAAAAAAATCAATGGTCAAATAAATTGGTATGCCAATAAAAAATTATAGTGTGGTTGGCGAAAATATCAAATTTCAGGACAAATTTTCCTCACATTCAAATTCCTTCATAAAGTGTATGGAATGGGGACAAGTGTCAACATATTTATTATGTCTGAAGCCAGATGTCAGTACAAAATTATATAACCCACAACTGTTCAATGAATTTTCGATGGATGGTTGTAGTTGCATTCCAAAAGCAAATCTCTGAAGCACCAGACTTGTGAATTGAAACCTCTGGAATAACACTAGAACCGTTAGATTTCCAGAAATCAATGGTTGACATTTAATTACTTATTAAATCACTTAAATTCATGACAACCAAAATAATATTTTTATCATTAATTGGCTATTGAAAGTTGAAGGTCGCTTAAGTTATGACTTAAACCTTTGGATTCATCATAATGACTGGCCCCTCGACCTAGGCGAACGATGGGTTTGAGAAATGAACAATCAAGATAGGGTGATGTGGGTCAACCTTGACCAACCCCCACTAGCCCACGGGGGACTCACCTACATCACCTGTCCCTCAATGGGGAGGCAGGGAATTTCCATGTGGAACAATTAGAAACATCAAAGGAACTATAGCAAGGTGCAAAATATTAAGGAAATATTAAGGAACTAGTGTTAAAACCTGCGCTACTAAAGGAGCCTTTTAAGCACATGTTTTAAAGGTAAGCAAGAAATCTTAATTTGGTCCATCCATCTGGTTCGAGGGTTATGCACAAGCGAATGTTCTTAAGGTAAAGAGAACACAAATGTGAAGCACAAATTTAATCTGGGCCACTCCCTACCTCCCCATTGCTGAAAGTTGTAGACGGGTTAAACCCAACGGGGAAGCAGGGAGGCCAAAACGTGGATTTTCTCATAGGTAACTGAGAATAATATTGTCACAATTTATTTGAAATAATATTGTCACATCAATGACAGTGGTGAATTAAATGTTAAGTGTGAGTATTTGATGTCATTTTCTTCATTCTACTTCTAAATTCTATATATACTTCACCAACTTGATGTTTTTCATATAATTTATAATATATTTGGCTTTAATTTCTTTCTTCTCTATTCTCAATTTAATTGTGATATTATGGAGTCTTCATGGCGTGTCATGCTACCCAAATATTTTTGGGAGAAAAGAAGGGACGATGCATACAGTAGACAAAAGTTGGGTATGGTTTTTACAATTCCTTGTGTGCAAGTTGAGGATGCTATAAGAATAATTATGGGTAGGGAATGACTTTAGAACAACCCCCATTCTCTATATTATGAGGTAGCTTCAGTTTTCTTGTCCAATTGCATGGAAATTTTTCTCAATAAAGATTTGGTGAAGACGCTGGCAATATGCTATTTGTAGCCTTTCATTTACTCTATTTCTTCGTTGGAGTTGGCACTAGAGCATTACAATTTTGAAAGTGGTTTAGCGCTTGTTGGTGGAATTTTTTGGAAAGAGGAATTGCATGCTTCTACAATGCAGGCTCTTGCCCTGGTTAATATGAGATGGGGTTTGCTAAGTGATAAAAAAAATGAATCATTAAAGAGTCTGGAGTTTTGGAGGATTCACTTTTCTTCTTTGCTATTACTTTGTTAAATTCGATTCACCTTCTACTCAAACACTTGGTTGATGGCCTCAGCTAATGTTACAAAAAAATTTAGTAATGAATTTTGTGACATGTCGCGTGTCTATATTTTATTGTACAACGTAATAGTTCTTGTAATATGTATTTTGTAACTTGTTTTTTGTCATGGTTAGTGGATTTTTGGCTAGGCTGGCTATGTACTATGTACTTCAATGTTTAGCAATAACTACTTAAATTAAAATACTTTTCGTGGCTCCATTCTTGTAAATCCTTTTTACTTTGATCAATATAAAAATGTGGCTTTTAAAACTAATAGTAATTATCAACATATAGTTCTAATCATAAGTGAGCGAAATTTATTGTGACTTATTAGTGGACATTGATAATGATTAAGGTAAAACAAGCCATTTAATTATCTCTTTTCAATGTGTTGAAGTACTCTACCTTTCATTTATTAAATTCTCAATCTGGTTGCGGTACTACGGACAGCGACACAAATTAATGCCATATGAACATCTGAAGCGTTTGATTGGATAACTTTATATTGAAAAATACACAATGTATTGTAGAATTGTAGATGATGATGTCATTACTCCAGTGATCTAGTGAAACAAGATTTGTAATGATTTCATATCGTTTGAGTGGCAATGGCAATTTTGACAATTGACAGATTGTTAGCTTGAGGTATAGTTTGCATGTAGTCAGACACCAATCAAATTAAACATTTTATTTGTAAATGTAAGGCTTAAGTTACACGAATCCATTAAGCTGGTTTTTTGGTTTGCACAAATCATGATTATCATTATACCCAACCTCACACGTGACATGACACAAGTAAACATGGATCAGGTTGGCAGTGGCACTAGTGGCCCATAAATAGGGATAGTGAGCACAACTGAAATCATTTGTTGAAGGCTAAAGGATTTACTATTGAATGCAATGTTCTCAATTGTCATAAGGGTTTTCATTTTGTAGGCTTAATAAGGATTTAGGAAGAAGATGATATGGCATTATTGGGGATACTCTAAATTCTCTTGCCTCTAGTTATGTAGTTATAGAGTAAAAGACCAATTTCCTTCAAGTTCAGAATGGGTGGAATTGGAAAGAAGTTTATCTAGTTGACCTAACTTCTCACACAAGTTTTGAACCAAGATGAGGAGCTTTGATTGAGATAAGTGTTATCCCAATGCATGGAGGTTGCATGCAAAAGATGGGAGAAATTTTACTACCCCTCATCTTCTGCATGACTCTGGTTCTCAAAGGGGATAAGTATATTTTGTATCTTCACAACTCCTATTTCCCCAACATTGTTTGCTAGGCGAGCCTCATGCATTTATCTCGAGTGTGCACGATTTCCTAGGAAATTCTCACACATTTATTTCCAGTGCACATGGTTGACTAGGAAAGTTCCATGCATTTATTTTCAAAGCCCATGGTTGAGCCGACAAGTCCCATCACCATGCATTTATTTTCAGAGTGACATTTGTATTACGTTGTCACCAGCGGTCCAACAGAAGCTTGGCGCTTACATTTGTATTTGTATTATGTAAAGTAACATATGTTATTTATACAAAACAAGATCTTGGTGCTTGCATGCTATACTCATCTTTAAAAAAGATATATAATAATTTGACATTGTAATTTAGTTGTAATAAAATAAATGGTTGTGTTATTCCTTGTTATTCATTTACAGTAAAGAATTATATTCTGAGTTTAGTGTCTATGAATCTATTCAAATCAGTTAGGGTTTACTGAAATGTTATTGATTTCTAACTTGTTGACCTTCTCCCTTGGTTCCTAGTATCATTATTCATTTTATTAAGTCATTTTCAATGTTAAGTTATCAACCCCTTGGCCTTGATGGAAATATTAGTGTAGTACAATTTAAAAAAACTTTAAAACACATGTTTATTGTTTATATCATAAATTAATCAAATGCTCGATGAACATATGATGTATGGTTGTAGTTGCATTCTAGAATGAAATGCACAAAGTGCTAGGCTTGTGAACTTAAACCTCTAGAATCACCCTATAACTGTTAGATTTACAAAGATCAATGGTTTAAAATTTGTTGTCAATGCAAGACAACCATGTACTAATTGTGTAGTCTAGAAGCAACACATTGACATTTCAATGTTTCATTCACTTTAATTTTTCATTGATCTCCCTCGGTTCCTAGTATCATTATTCATTTTATTAAGTCCTTTGCAACATTAAGTTACCAACCCCTTTAAAACACATGTTTATTGTTTATATCATAAATTACTCAAGTTTCAACCGTTCAATGAACATTTGATGGATGGTTGTAGTTGCATTATGGAATGAAATGCACATAGTGCTAGGCTTGTGAACTTAAACCTTCAAAATCACCCTATAACCATTAGATTTACAAAGATCAACGATTTAGAATTTTTTTGTCAATGCAGGACAACCATCTACTAATTGTGTAGTCTGAAAGCAACACATTGATGTTTCATTCACTTTAATGTTCGAAAAAAAAACACTTTTTATTGCTAAGTGATTTTATTATTAAGTGAGAGGGTCAACACATGGGGAGATTTCAGTCTTTAGATTGCTCATTATAGTGTACCACCCTGTTATAGGTTCCACAGTTTCACTTCCAACAAAGTCATTCCAGTTTCCATGACTATCAACATTAATCTTTTCAAGAATCAAAATATGGGTAAGTGAAGGAATTCTTGCAGCTATGTTTCATCGTTTGATGTTTCTTAAAATCTTATTTTGTCAAAATTTAAAGTTTGGGTTTAGGGTTGAGAGGCTTAAGAATTAAGAAAAATTAAGGAGGAAAAATAGGGAATTCATAATTTCACATTGTATAAGCATGTCTACCACCAATACCACTAGAGCAATGCCAGATAAAAAAATATATTATGCAAAATTTCCTAAAACCCCAAGTTTCACTAATGAATACCATGATATTTATGATCTTGAAATCTATGGTAGGCATACCTCAGAACTTAGATTTTCATCTCAGAATAAGGCTGCAAAGAAAATGCAAGTTAATAGTATCAGTGCATCATGGGTAACTAGATTAGGGTGCATGATGTTACATGAGGTTTTCTCTTGCCCAAAATTTATCATGGTCTGTGCCTAAAATTATGATGATAATAAAAGAGTAATTGCTAATAAAGATAGAAAAGAAGAATTGTTATCCATTAATGCAAAAGAACTTGGAAAAGTGTTGGGGTTTACAATTGAAGAATTTGGAAATGACCACATTGACCTAGAAAATCTTGCTAGTGATTATGAAGCAGTGGATGAAAGGGAGAAAAATTCTTTCATAAATAAAATAGTTCTGGATAACATACAAGTTAGAAACAAATTGAAAGGTAATCATAAGCCTACTTGTTATTTTGATATTTTTAGACAATGGGTTTAGGATACTATTTCCATGCTAGCATTTTGTCTCGGACTAGATAGGAATTGGGAAGTGGGTGCTAGACTCCTTGAAATGGTATATAATATCCATTATGGTGTTCCACATGTCAAATATAAATTTATTGAGAACATTGTAGAATCCATCCATAAACAATTTTTAATGATTAAAGGAGGTCCACCTAAGACATTTAGGTTCTCAACCTACTTGTCCTATTTTTTTCTATTCAAATTTAGAGGAATGTTTCAGACCAACAAGTTTCAAATTCAACCCTAGATACTAATTCTCAAGAAAAGAAAATGGCTCCAGTATATGATTGGACCACTTAGATAAGGATGCATGATTCTCAAAGGAACTATAGTCATTTTGTAGACTACTTTTTGGCTCCATTGCATCAAGCAATTACAAATACTCCAATGCCTAGATTGCCTATGTCATGTAGAAATTGCATTCCACTAGGAAAAGAAATACAATTGGTTGATTGGTAATTAATGGAAGAATATACTGTGTTAATATTTTATGGATCGAGAGTAGAGCCATATAAACTTCCAATACATGTGACAAAAAGGGTTTTTGTATTGGAATATGTAAGGCGGATGAAGAGTACTGACAAACTACACTTTGTTAATTAGTAGAAGAAGACCTTATTTCCTTCTTTACCTTTTTCATGTGGAGGGTTCACATTCAAGAGAAAAGTATTTAGTGTGGCACATGATCTTTTGAAAATATTTAATTTTAATGTTTTCTGTCACTGGTAGTATGATCCATGTGACACCATTAAATCAATGATTCTGGCCAATAGGAATGTTGCAAGTAGAATTCAACATCAAAGTAAACCCTTGCTTGAAAACTTGAGAAACAAGGATTCTTGGGATGAGGTCAAAATAGCAATGGAGAAAAGTGTTGCTGAGAAAGGTATTTCTTTTGAACAATTGTTAGCAAAAATTATGGCATTGCATTGAAAGAAAATCAAGAGGTATAACATTTTTTATGAAAAAGTAATAAACCATCTAGTAGAGTAAAAATGCTAGTTTCTCTAGATAAGGAAGTTACAGTTGAAAATTGGTCATGATAAAAAATTACTACCTTTTGGTCTATCAGGAAGGAGCTAGGTGATCCAAGAGCTCTTGCACACTATTGAGATAACAAAGAAGATCATGAGTTTAGCAAATTGTGGAATATAGAGCATCCCAATGAATGTGAAGATCAAGAAACTAATGATGAATATAATGATGATAGGGAAGAACAAATCCATTTCAATTTCAAACCTGGTTTAAGTGAGGCCACAAAAGAAGCATATACTTCAGGAGCAGCCATAGCTGAAAAAATGGGTTATGAAGGTGGTCCTTTGGGGTCCCAAGGACAAGGCCCTTGGATGGTAACAGATGTAGAGCATAGAAAAATAGTTGATAAATCTGGCCTTGGAGCTGAACAAGTAGACCACAGGCATACAAATATAGCCAAAACAATTCAATTTGTTAGAGCTTCAAATCCTCATCCTCATGGTCATTTACAATCACAACTAGGATATGCCCATGGTGGAGAGCATAGTGCAACTAACATTTCCATTGGTGGTGATGGTATGGGTAGTAGTACTAGCAGTGGTCAACATGTGCTACAACAAAAAATTGCACACAAGAGGACAACAATACAAGATACCACACAAACACCAGGTCATCAAGGTACATGGAAGAGGCAAAGGATTTTGATAGGTCCAAGTCACACTACCAGTGGATCCACCACAAAGGAGTTATTTTTGAGAACTCCCCCACTGCCAGTTAGTGTGGCTACGAAATCATTAGCAACTACAAGTACTCCTATTACTTCACCATTCAAGCATTCCATTGTTCTTGCGTTCCCAGGTTTTAATTACATTGAACAGTTTAAAAAGAAATCAAACTTGTATAAAAAAGAAAAGAAGCAATTGATGGAGAATGAATCTATGGAAACTTTAGAGCCTACAACAACCATGGTATTAATCACATTTTACACAAATAAAGAAATCATGGAGTACAAAATTGTTGTTCCCATAGTTTAAAATAAACCAACAAATTAGATGGATTGATATGAATTCCAGGTGAGTAGTTTACAATTGGATTTTTTTGGATTAAAAAATACTAACAAAATTAATGTATCAAAGAAGAACAATGAATCGGTGTACATATCATTGCTAAAGTAGGATAGAGAGAGAAAAAGGTTGCAGAATCAAATATAAAAGTTACAGGAATACCTAACAAATGAGAAAGCAAAGAGGAAAGTAGCAGATAACAAGAGCAATGAATTAGAAAAAAGAATTAAAAAATCTGCCTCTACATCAACAAGCAAAGAGGATAAACAAAATGAGAGAGAAGTGAATGAATTGAAGCAAAGATTAGATGAGAGAAAAAATAAATATGATGAGGCAAAATCCACTTCAGAAAAATAAATACAAAGCATTGGGTAATGAAATGTACAGTGGGAACAAAAATTGGACAAAGAGAGAAAAATAAATGAAAGATTGGAGGCAGAGCTGATGGAAGCAAAAAGTGAAATTAACTCTTTTCAAAATAAGTTATCTACATTTTGTAGAGAAAAAATGAGGCATATGAAAAAAAAGATCTGGGGTGAAATAGTGCAAAGGATTGGTCATTTGTGTGACATGTTTCAATTGATTGATGCTATCAGACTACATTATAAGAAGCTCAATAAATATTTAGTGGACAACCAAAATGTGTTGGCATTAGAGAAATCTGCAAATCAAGTTCAACAAATAGCCTACGAAGCCAATGACAATGATTTGAAATCAAAAGGGATTAATAATCAGCTTGCTACCTCAATGGCATTGCCATCTATCATTGAAAAGTGTTTGAGAATGTGTGAAACAAAGGAATATTTGCATTTGGCTGCAAACAATATGAAGAAGGTGGATGAAAATGTAAGGAACTTCATAGAGCTTGGTTTTCCAGAGGCTTTTGACACAAATGAGCGATTCATTGGAAAGGATGATTTTAGAAAGAAGATGGAGAGTGCAAGGAAGATTGTGTTGAATTTCTCTTTGTGGTATATTGTCCTTGATGACAAAATTGATTGGTGATTAGCATTATGATACTTGGTGCTCTTTGTATTTAGTTTGGCATATTCAATATTTTGTGGACCATGCTTTGGATTGATGCATTTGGGTGCATTTTTTTATCATATATTGTGGTATTGATCATGTTGAGCTTCATGTGCAGATAAAAGTTATTTTTCCTATTCAAGTGGCATTGGCTTTTAGATAATATTTTGTCTATTCAAGTGGCATTGGTTTTCAGGTGATATCATGGAATAGTTGATTTCATTTTGACAGACTGGCACTTATTTATTGCACATTAGGTATATTATTTCAATTTCTCATTATCAGGTTGATCATGGCATCATGGAAAAGATTCATTTGATTAGGTCTTCATGGCATTCTATTGGTGATCTTCATGGCTGTCTCATAATTATTTGGTATCCACAGTTATAATATATTATTTGGTACATGGCATTTTGGGTTGGAATTTTATTAATGCTCTTCTTGAAACTTGAGTTTGATATTTCATTTGGCATCATTGGTATATCTACACTCTTCAGTTGGTTTTATCATTTCTTATCTTCATGGCCAGATTATTTTGGTGCATATGTTTACTTGCTAGACATATAGCTTCACAAGGGTTATTGCATTATACATGAGGTGGAGATTATTGCTTAAAATGTTTATATTGATACACAATATATGTATTGTGATCGGGTATTATTTCATTGTATCCCACCTTACATATTGTATATATGTATTTGGTTGGTTATCAGACTTTATATGACCTCGGCCTAAATGATGAATTGGTCTTGACTTATTTGGGACAATTGATCATATGAATTATTATGTTTATTTGGCAGCCGGCAGGGTATTATCACTATATAGTTGTGAGCTCACATGGACTTTGAACAACATTATCATTTTGTTGCATTCTTGTCGCTTGGTGACATGGATAGTTGGAAAGTGAGTTATCATAACTCACGTGGAATTTGACATGGCATATCATTATATTGGTTTCTTGGACCTCAAATACATTACATTGCACTTTATGGATTTCAAAAATCATGTGTTATGATTTGGTGCTCAATGAAAAGTGGAAATAGGGTAAAACAAATGTTTGTTTTTTGAACCCTAGCCACCATAATGCATTTTCAATTACAATTCAAGTTTGATAAAGGAAGCATTTTGAGCTGGTTTTCTGGTATGATAGAATATGGAGGTTGGCTATTTCTTTGGTGGAATCTCCATGAGCTTGACAGTTTTTGAAGGTCTTCAACAACTTTTTCTGGTATTTTTTCTATTGTTTCTCATTGTAACATGTATTTGTTCTCGAATCTGGAATTTTTTTATAAGCATAGCTGAAGTTGGTTAAAGTTTATGGTAAGTAGTTACTTAACCCGAGTTCTTCATTCAAGAGTTTCATTTCTCCAATGATATTCATTGACATATTGTTGTATTTCTATGATTATACTTAAAAACCCTTGATGGGTATCATGATTAAAAACAAAAACAACATTGTTCATAAAAAACCCTAGTTATTGGATACGGGTTTTGAAGTGAATAACTGCTTGTAAATAATTGTATAAATTATTGGAAAAATCATATGACACGATGATAAGAAGATATATTCTGAACAATATATTGATTAACATTGTGATATCATTTTGAAAAGAAGAGAAGAGGGGTTTATATTGATTTGTATCTCTGATTTGAACAGAAAGATTTCATGAAATTATTTTGTACTGTTTCATTCAGTACACATTTAGTGGGCATTGTTGAAAATCATACATTATTATCTAAAACTCTAAAACAGAGGAGTTGATGCTCCTATGAAGTTGGTGCTTCAAAAATCATTATTGGAGTTGGTGCTCCACATTGAAACAAGAGTTGGTGCTCTTTTGAATGAATAAAAGGATCAGTTGGCGAGTGGTTTTTTATACCCCAAGAGGATTTTTCCACTCAGGAAATCTTTGTGTTATGTGATGTTATTTTTGTCTCTCATTCTGCTTCAAGTTGATGTGTTCGGTTAGTCAGTGCTCTGATACTTTTAGCTTGTTTAAAATACAAAGTTTAGTTTGTTCAAAAATCTTCCTTAAAGCAAGTTAAACTTGTATTTTGTAAAGTTGAAGTCCTATTTCAAAAAGCATAAATAAGATTATTCACAATTTCATGGAACAATGCTACATGATTCCTTTAATATAAGTTGATTTTCTTGCATATCTTTCTGCAAAGGTTAAGTGTTCATTTTTTTGGTTAATTATGCCACATTGTTTCAAGGCTGAAACTTTTAAGTTGTGCATTCAAATCAAAGAGTTCAAAAATTATATCACTCTGATTCACCCCCCCTCTCAAAGTGAATCCACTTCCAACAGATTGATTTGGACCGGTTTCCTCATAACCGAGATGTGGTGAACTATTTGAATTCCATCAAACCACTGATAACCTTGAATGCAAAATTGATTGATGAATTCAAGACAGGTTCCGATTTCAATCATGAATGTTAACAAATCTTCAATTCAAACAACATTAGTTAGAATAAATGACAATTCCACTACCTGAACAATGGAAGTTGCTAGAAAAGGTGATAAAGTGATTTAATTTTTGATAATACGAGTTTCCAAGTTCCAACTCAACTCTGTGCAGAGTTGTCTTTGAGCAAGATTTTGCATTGCCAATGCTTCTATGCATTTCTTCATGTGAAAATCAATAAAAAAGCTCAAATTTAGTAATGTGTTGATGTTCAATTATTTGTATTATTTATTTTATCATTTGAAGATAAAGTCTGGTAGTGGTTTCAACTACTAGATACACATTAAATGATTGTTGGTGTTCATTGTTGTATATGCTACTAAAACTATTGTTAATATGTTATTAAGCATTGAGTTAAGTGATGAATCACTAAGTACATGTTTAATTTTTAACACAATTAAAATATAAAATTATTAATATGTTAATTTAGCCATACAAACCTATGATTCCATCAGAGCATTTTAATTAATTCTTTGAATTAAAGTAGATACAAAATCATACATTCAACCAAAATGATTGAAGACCAATAGAAGGTTCCTTGATAATTTTCTTAATAATTCATATGACAAAATACAGGAGGAGAGAATCTGTTCCAGAATATACATTTTCTCATTCAAATGCCATCACTACTGTAAAACCATTATGCCTATTACAGAATCGAATTCATACCTAGGACTCAACACTAACTCTATTTTTTTGAGTTTAAATTAAAAAATTCTCTTACAAGAGTTCAAAAGCTCTTTCAACCAAAGACTTGTGCAATTGGCCTTGAATTCCCTTTTATAAGAACAAGGGAGCAAACAAGCTTCATGCCAAATTACACATTTAGTCACATTTACATTTGACATACATTTGAATTTCAATTTCAAAACATCGCCAAAGGAAACTTTACATTTGCATTTCCAAATACAAGGGAGAATTTCGTATGAGACAAAAACCATTTCCATTTGCTGGTGAAAATTCTCCCACCTGCCAAAAGGCTCCTTTATTCTGTGCAAAGTAATCTTTTCCATGAGAAAACCCTATAGTCCACATGCTTTAAAAACTTGTAGAAGAAAATCATAAAGTGAAAGAGAGAATAAACCAAAGTAATTCCACATCTATAATCCTTATCACCACATTTGAAGCTGAGAAAGTACAATATTTGAACATTGATATATCCAAGGCCTAATATGTACCTATTCTAGACCATGTATTGCACTTCCTTGCTAAACTTTGTTATTGCTGATGACCAACCAAAATTGATGTCACCCACTCCCACTTGCAACAATTTATATGTCCAATAGGTCAATATAGTTGGACTTCCATAATGCAAACTCCTCCTCTATAGGCCAATCAAATCCCATGATAAGGTATACCTTTTTTTGGTATGGGCTATACCTGATTGCCACTTGATTTTCCTCCTTATCAAAATATTCAAGGAAAGTTGTTGTATGCATGAGCCTATCCATATTGTTCCTTAGCATAACCAAATCCATTTCATCACATATTTTTGTTGGCTTGGGAAGTTATTGCTTTAGCTACCTGGTCTTTCCACTCTTGCAAGGACTTAACTTCACCCTTTTCATTGAGAATGTATGGAAGAAGACCAAAATTCCAATCATCTAACTTCTTAACCAATTCTCTAATCTTCACCTCTAAAGACTCAATGACAATCAACCCTTGATAAATAGTTGTATATTCTAGAAATCTTAGGGTTACAAGTATCTTTAGAGGCTTATCTGCATCATGGGAGGATGCAATAGCCATATCCCTCAACATTTGAACCCTTGGAATCCATTATCCATCAAAGGAATAGCAATTTATTTATCTCTATCAAGGTTCTTAATGGCATCAAACATCAAAGCATAATTGGCATGAATATTGATTAATCTTTTCTCTACCCCCTTATTCAAGTGCTTAAGCACTGTTGTCATAATCTTCATATTATTCAAATGAACAAGATCATCCATCCTATCTTCATAATTCTTGAGATTTTTCATCAAATCCCCCTTGGTAACTTCCTCAAATTGAGGGGCATTTGATGATTCAAGAGCTGATTGTGCCATTTGTACATCTTCAGATTCAATGGGGATAGTCTCCTCATGATTTTGAGGAGGTGAAATAATTGGGGAAGGAGGAGTCAAGATTGTAGCATGTGAGGTACCAAGCTGCAAATCATGGAATTATTGTTTCCACAAAGCTGTTCGAGTTTGCATTTGAGGTACCAAGCTGCAAATCATGGAATTGTTGTACTCAAAAACCACCTCATTATATTTGGTTCTAAATCTATCCCTTTCCTCTGTTAATGAGTCAAATGTGGCTTTGGTGAATTGTGCCACATTAACATTCATGGTTGCTTCCTTCAAGGAAATTGTATCTGAAACTCTTTTTATGATTAAGCCTCCTCTTACACTTGGGGTAAGTTTTGTAATAGGCTTTCTAATGGTTGGGGCTAGAGCCCAAATAGCAAGAGTGTCCCACTAATGACTAAAAGCTAACCCCTATAAAGCGAATGTGACTTCTTCTTCAGTATTAAAAATGGGGGTATCTTTTCTTCTCATAGTGTCTAAAGCAATCGTTGATGCAAGGTCCCATTCTAGGAGTAATAACACTCCACTCTTTCTCACCAATGCCCTGCCCTCTTCTGTAGAAATGTTTGAATACTTGGCCCTCATTTCATCTCAAACCTTGACTTCAACAACCTCTTGGGGAATCTTGGGGCTTTCACTTCTCCTTGTTTTCAAATATGCTGCATACTCATCCTTCATTGCTCTCCATACATATTCCTCAAAATATTGTGTCTTGAAAAATTGATCATCTTCCATAAAGCTTTCACAAGCTTGTAATCTGACATCCTCAAAGTTATTTATTCCACTCAGGTCAGCTTTGCTCAACCTAAGTCTCATAGTTTGTGATATTATTTATCCTTGAGGAGATGGCATCCCCTGCATTATTTCCTCATTAGCTATAGCAATTTCATCATCTGACTCCTTTGCAGGATAGTCAACCAGAACAAAAGCTTCAACCTTTTTCTTCTTTATTGATGGGAATGGCTTCCTTGGAGGGGATGATTATCTAATTAAAGAATCTAATTCAATTATTTCAGGGGCAGAAGAATGTTGCAGTGACAATGAAGGTAGTTGCTGCTATGGTGAATGCACTTTTGACTCCCCAAATTGTGTAGGAGTAGCAATTGTTTTCTACTTCCTTATTGTGCCTTTCCTCCTTGAATATATGTGCACCTTCTTAGAAGGTTGCACAACTGACTTTTTCTCCATCATAGGGGCCTTCCCCTTATCTTGCATAAATTTTATCTCCTTTAATCTTGCCACTACTTTGTCAAAATTTTGTATCACAACTTCAATCTTTAAAATTGGGTCACTAATATCTAACAAAGCTTAAAATCAAGCCCCTTAACCTTAATTTCTCTTTCCAATTTCACAAAAACACCCCACTTCTTCATTATGTCAATTTGGGCATCAAGATCAAAAATATTTCTAATGAGTTCACCAAGCATAGTGTGGGTGTGAACATACCAACCTCCCCTATTTCACTCCATGAACCAAACTATGAATCCCTCAGGGTCATATGTCATGTATGCTTGGATCTTCATATTGTAATGACTAAGATATTACTTCACAATATTTCTCCATCTATATGTAATCACGAAAAAATTAGCAAACACAGTGTATGTAGGGAAGAAAGTTCCCTTTCGCTTATCATCCAGGAAGAAATAATTTATATTCCCTAGCTCCCACATCACCTCCAAAAACCCAATCCTCGAAGGAACTTCCCTAGGGAGTATGTGGGTTGTCAATTGTGTGCCAAATACCCTTAGAACTATACAATGGTTATAAGGGATTACATCACCCTAGTTGTGAGCAATATTCAAATCAGGCCTCCTTTCAACTAGCCTAAAAAAATAATGTAATTCCTTGGGGATCCTAGGTACATCCACCATTAGAGCTCCTCTCAATTTGGCAGAAAAAAGATTTGTAGCAGTCACATAGTCAGTCTTTTGTTCATTCCTATCTAATATGGGGGTCCATGACTGCATCGACATCTCAATCCATCCACAACCCTTTTAAGTTCCATCTCCTGACCAAAATAGTCTGCACTTTTGAAAAGAAACATATGCATAAAGAGTGAAAACTACCAAAATATGACACCAATTTTCTCACCCTTCAAGGCCACCAATACTTTGTGAATTTCCTTTTCTATATAGGTCAAAAAATCATATAAGGTATTTATGTTAAGATTTTGGATACTCACGACCATGTACATATGAGCCATTGGCATGCTAGAGCCAGGATCAAACCCTAGAATTTGGCAGAGGGAGTAAAAGGTCTTCTAAAAATATGGGTGGAAATACTTAATAGGGAGGAGCTCAACATCAAAGGATCCCAAAGTAATATTTATTTTGTTGATTCCCTTCCCCATTGATATCAAAAAATTGGTCAACACTGACACCCTGAAGTTGTGTTTTACCCTTTTGTATTCCTCCCTCAACATCTGCTCATCAATCTTAACCATGTCATTGCTCCAAGTGTTCAACTTGAACACATACACAAATTATTCATTATTAACCCATACCATATTTTGTTCATCATGAGCTCTAACAACCCTAACCGGAGGATCATAGTTTGCAACAATTGCTTTGGGAAGATCAACTTCTATGAACATGTTGGGTACAACCAGTTTACCCATGCCCAACCTCCAGGGGTTGCAAAAAGGGATACCAACATTCCTATTTCCAAACCATCCCTAGAAAAGACTCCATCTGGAGATAGAGTAAGGTAGGGTAGCATTGTTAATTGTACAATAATAATCAATGATGCCAAATTTAGTTCCAGGGCCAAAGTACATACATTGTGGCTTTGATTTCTCAGAGGTTGAAGATACCAATTGTTCGGCTAAGTCCTATGATAGAGGTATTTTAGTGGGCTTCAACTCAAAAGATTGTTATTTTGATGTGGATGCTTTGACTTTGGGTGCCATAGTAATAGAGTTTGTACAAACTAGGATTTACTAGTTAGCAAATTGCAAGCTTACAACTAGGGTGTAGGTTGATGCAAGGAAATAATAGGACTAAACAGGCTAATCATTCAAATTGAACGTCAAACCTTAAAAAAAATGCAATGAAACCAGAAACCTAACGATAGAATGATAGAATGAGCACTTACAACAAATTTTTAAACAACTAAGAAGTAGGAGAGCAATTTTACTTACTGGTTTTGCAGACATTCAAAAACCCTAATTCTTGTCATTAAAAGAGCTTGAAAATTTTAGCGAGAACTCCTCAAACGCATTAAATGCTTTAATAGTTTGCAATTATACTTTAAAGCAAGTTTTATGGCTTTAAAACATACCAATTGGTAGTCATATCCACCATTATGGTTTTCTCACACGAACTAGAACGACTGATACAAATCATTTTCCCTCAATCTTGAAATTTGAATTTTAACCATCAATCTTGCAGTGAGATGGCCCAACAGATGACTCGGATTTGGTCAAGTAAGTTTGAAAATATGACTAAAAATGGTTCTCACCACTGACCAACCAAAAAATTCCATGTGGATTTATCTCCATGTCACTTTGTAGGCTCCACCATCTCTACAAGCATTGAAATTGTCTACGTGTCAACCTCCCTGCTTCCCCTCTGGGTTTAAAGTGTGCATATTATGGCAGTGGGAAGGCGGGGAATGACTGATATTTTTTTGTCAGAAACCTTAGTAACCATTTATTTGAACACCTTTAGTCATTGGTGCCTTCAAGTAGTGGTAGGACCTACCAAAAGGGTGTTTAGGTGTTACCTTCCCGCTATCTCACCAACTCCTTAATTTGATTAATTTAATCCTGCGGGATGGAGGGGAACCAATAGAAAGCAGTGAATGGGAACCACCAAGCATAACAAAGGATTTTAATAAGCACATGCACTTATTACATGAATTAAAAGAGGCCACTACCTAGGCTTATAACATGAATGATATTGAGGAAATATTAAAACCAAAACTTAGAGAAAGAATAAGAATTAAAGAATTTTATGACCCGCATAAGACAAGGAAAGATTTATAAGGATTCTATGGGTAGCAACCAAGAACACTAGGCTCAAGGGGCCAGTGAGTAAACAGACGTAAATGCATAAGATATGACTTAAGAGACCGGGAACGAGTAAAACCCGGTCAACTTTGAATTAGATTATTAGAATGTAGGTAAAAGGAAAAGACACCTAGGGTTTTTGAGAGGCAGAGGGTTTAGAACAAACATAAACCCTAGAACATAAGAACAACTAGAACCCTAAGCCTTATGAAACATTCCAAATCAATAGAACACCCAAATCAGAAAGATAACCAGATTTAAGCATCTTTTGTGATGCCTACTCTAAGCTATTTAATAACATGTATAGGATATTAGGAAATGTTGTAATTTTGCTCTATAATAATAAAATTTGACTCAAATACTTAAGTGTATTTATTTAATTTTGAATATAATATCGATTTGTCTCACTCTCCTGTATTGTATTCACTATCTTCTAACCCAAAATAATCAACGATTATTTATAAGTTATAGATGTTGAACTGTTAGTTCTGCTCAAGGAATGGATTAATATTTCTTTCAAATATTTATCAAAGATTGTGTGAATGGAAATGCAATAGGAATTTATAAGTAGTGTGAGAAGTGTTGTTCTTTAAAAATGATGCAGAATCACATATCAAATTCAATACCATGGAATACAATATAAAATATAAAATATCACAATTTCATGGAATACAATATAAAATATCATCAACTATAGTTTGGAATATGATTCATGAAGTGTAATGATTCAAAATTACAGTTTGGAAAATGATTCATGAAGTGCGGTATAAATACCTAAAAGTTGCTAATTCACTTCCATTTCCCAAATGGAGTCAGGGTCTTGAAACTGACATTCAACTTGAGATAAAGTAAAATAGTCATCTTGATTATGAGTCTGCTCTTCATTTTATTCGACATGTATCTCAAATTCAACATTCATTGTGTGACTGTCATTTGTCCCATTGCCAGTGCCAGTGTCACTAGTACCGGCATTTGGTATTGGAGTGTTGCAAAACCCGATCTCTCTTCTTCTACATGTGGACCTCCAAATTGTGAGTGCCCTTTCAAAAGGAATTTTTTTGACATTATACGCAATTCCTTTCATCCTCAAGCAATTTTCTAAATTATTGTCTAGTTTGTTTCTTAACTTTAATTTAAAAAATGCTAATGAATCGAAAACTCTCTCATCCTCCATTGACCCCAATATCATTGTTTGACATTGTTAGAGTAATAAGTTATTATACTTAATTAATTGTATCATATTGGTTAATTAATTAAGTCACTTATTCCTTTAGTTACTTAAGCTAAACTTAGGCACATTAATAATTGATTAATTATTAAGTGTGCACACTAGGGTTTCATTTAGGGTTTCCCTTTTAGGGTTTCTTGATCTCCTTCATAAGGATTGATCTCTTTGTAATAATTGATTAAGCTTAATGCATTTTTACTTTGAGGTTTGTTGGTGTGAATAATTGTCTTGTACCTAGCTTATTCATTCACTAGGTAAATTAGGGGACATATTCACATGGTTAAGTTTACTTAGGTAAAAGATTATTTCTAGAAGGCTTAGTTGGCTTATCTAGAACTTATCTTATCTAGCTAGGATGCATCATTTCCTAGGTGATTAGGTTGTTGGTTGTCTCATGTCATAGGATCATGACATTTGTCAACATCATATTCATTCCTATCTCTCAACCTTGCCCATATAAGCAAGGCATCTCATGTACATTTGAAGTCAAGCTATTCAAGCAATCAATCAATCTTGCATTGTGAAGCAAGCATTCTTGCCATTCTCTCTCTTGTGGAAGTGGTTTTGGTCGCAACTGATCTTGGGGGTGTTGAGGAGTCACCATCAACTCCTACATGGTATCAGAGCTCTCCAGGTGTTGCAGATTCCTTCCCAGATCTGAGGGTGATATTTTGGCTTGAAGATTTTTTGCTGGATGCAGATTGGGGTTTCAATAACCTCACGGTTGATTTCAGAAGCTTCCGCAGATGAATTTTGACTGTAAATTTGCCTATATTGGGTAAAGTTGTTTTTGAGGCAAATTTTTTTGTTGGGACAACCTCCCAAGCGGTACGATTTTTCTTATTTTCGCAAAAAATATTTTTTAGAAAAATATTTTTGCACTTATTATTCATAAATTTTGGGGCAAAATTTATTTTTCGGACTATACAAATATTTTTAGGGGCAAATTTTATTAATATTGTGGGCTTTAAAATCTCTGCGGATTTTATTGGGTCAGCATCTGTCGAATATTCCGCCGTCAGATCTCGGATATTCTGCAGGGTACCTGCGTCGGATCTGTCTTTTGGACCGGTCACCAATCACATTCATCGCAGGGTACTGGTCATCTTTTTCCGGTACCAGTTTGTCATCGGCGAGTTGTCTACATTGGCATTCACCGGCGATCTGCGTCATATTTTCAATC
Source organism: Sequoia sempervirens (assembly GCA_007258455.2). Classification (NCBI taxonomy): domain Eukaryota; kingdom Viridiplantae; phylum Streptophyta; class Pinopsida; order Cupressales; family Cupressaceae; genus Sequoia; species Sequoia sempervirens. The sequence continues at coordinate 571,802,437 of VDFB02270651.1, read as the reverse complement.
GGGTGTCTGGCATATAGGTTCTTCCATCAGTGGTTACAAGGCTTGTGTTCCGGTCAGCGGGCTATCCTCTCATCATTGTGGGTACCCTCATCTCCATCGGTGGTACACAGTCATCCATCGTAGGTACGAAGACTTGATCTGGACGGTATACTCCATTGTGGTTTCCACATTGCCCGGTCAGATCTAATCATCGGTTGGTACTGTTCTACGGCCTTCATCCACTTGCATCGGCTGCTGTTACGTCTACATCGAAGGGTACAGGTACATGGGTTGTACTCTATCATCGGCTGTCAAATTGGCGCGGGTCGATCGACGGCAGCTTGCATATTATCCTCTGCAGTCAGAATTGTGGTACGCACTAAGTACCTGTCATATTTGCTAAGTCTAGTCGGTATGCTTTAATAGCCCAATTTGTAATATTGCATTGGCCGACTGTGATTTTCCACCAAGTCATAGCATTTTGTTTAAATATTAAACCTTGTATTAATGTTTAAGTGTCGACCAACTTTCCTATAGCCGACCGATTTTCTAGCCCCTTGGGTATTTTAATTTGCTAATTATTGCCAGCACGGTCATATGGCGGACCGGATCTTAGCTCCTATGAGCCCGAAATTTGATCCTTTTTAGTCTTCACTGGTCTGTGTATTTGCCCCCAAGTGCCTATTTATAGGCCTTTTTTTCATTTTTTCATAACTTTTGCATACGGAGGCCGTTTTTCAGAAACGAAATATCGACAGAAAGGTGGAGATCTGAATTTTTCAGTGGTGCAGATATTTTGCAGAGATTTTGCAGTTTTGTGCCTCTTTTTCCAGGTTGAAGCCTGGACATCGTTTTTCACCTCCGAACTCATATCTTTGTGCTCCGATCTTCGTTTTTCTCCAAATTTGCGGCATTTGGAAGGTATTTGAGAGCACTTCATATCTGCTCATGCATTTTTTTGCAGATTGATTTCCAGATTTTCATATTTTCAGTTTGTAGCTGATTTGATAGTTTGGGATTCCTTGTTGTAAATTTGCAAAAAAAAAGTGCAAATCTTGTTGGGACAAAGGGGTTGATTTCTTGTATTGTGAGGGAAATTTGTTGTTCTCCTCTTGTAATATCTCATTGTATCATGGATTTGACAAAATTTGTACTTCTAACTCCATATAACTATCATGAGTGGAAATCTCAAATGGAGTTATTATTGTTAAAATCAAAGTTGCAACGAATCACATTTGGTCAAGATCCAGAACCACAGGGAGCAAAAGAGAAAAGAAAATGGCTTGATAGAAGGGATGAAGCTCTTGGAACTTTGAAGTTGTCCATTTCTCCAGATCTTAGATATCATGTTGCATCATGTACTCATCCTAATGAAGCTTGGAATAATTTAGAGAGTCTCTTTGGTAAGCCAGATAAGATGAGGAAATTTAAGTTGGAGAATGAACTTATGGGTCTTAATCCTTCAGATTTTGACAATGTCCAAGACTTTTTCTCTAAGCTCAATTCTCTTAGATTGCAGTTATCTAATTGTGGGGTAACTAAAGAGGATGAAAAAATGATACTTTCTATTCTTGCTAAGCTTGGTCCTTTATTTTCTGTGTTTGTCTCTACTTTCTATGCTACAATGGATGCTCTTGGCGATACATATAAAATGCCTTCTCTTGATGAATTTGCCTCACAGCTCACAAGGGAACAAGCAAAGTTGTTGCACATGGGTACATTGAAGTCTTCAACATCTCAAGCTCTTATTGCAAATGATACAAAGGCTTCAAGTGGCAAAGGAAAGAAGCACAAAAAGGAAACCAAGTCAAATGAGCAAGGTAAAGATTCTCCTTCACATGGCACTCCTGAGTCCTCATCCTCTTCAAAAGAGGAATCAACAAAAAAGAAGAAGTTCAAATGCGCATATTGCAAAAGGTTAGGACATGATGAGCATAGATGTTATAATAAGAAGATTGATGAACTCACCCACCTTCTTCAAAAGAATAACATTCAGCTGCCCTCATCAGTGTCTTCTACTTCTTCTTCACCATCACATTCGGCAGCTCCATCATCATCACAGTCAGAGAACACAACTTACACTTCTGGGCTACATATGAAAGGGCATGCACTCTTGGCCTCTACAGGTCCTAATTCTCAAGGATGGCTTCTTGATTCAGGGGCATCTCATCATATGGCATCTTCACAGGAAATGTTCTCTTCTTTTGAGCCTTGTAATTCACCTCACATTCTGATGGGTAACAATACATTCATGAAGGTAAGTGGGAAAGGTTCTATTGGTATTGGGGAAGGGACTTTAAATGATGTTCTTTGTGTTCCTTCTTTGACCACTAATCTTCTTTCTATTTATCAAATTACTCATGGGGGTCAAGGTAAAACAGTTGAGTTCACTCCAGATAGGGTGTACATAAGGGACTTGGAGACTAGGGATATTGTTGCTATCGGGATGGTTGATCATTCATCTCGTGTATATTCCTTTTCACATTTTGCTTCAGAAGATGATAATGTTCCTTTGACTGCATCACACACTCCATTGAGTGTGAACCATGATAGCGAGGAGAAGTTTGGTCATCTACACCTTGGTATTCTAGAAACCAGTGTTGAGCTTCCTACTCCTCCACCTCCTGCTTCTTCAGTCATTGATGCTTCTATTCAGCAGGATGATCATAGTTTTTCAGATCTTGCTTTGTGGGATGAGTATTTGACAGGGATTTCTAACTTGTTCATAGAGTCTCATACTGCAGATTTGGAGGACACACTTGAGGGGATTTCTCTCCTCTTTGATGATAGTTTCAGTACAACTGTTATCCCATCTACTTTGTCTTTGGAGATTGAAATTCATGAGTCTCCTCCTTCACTTGATTTGTCATGTTTCTTGGTTCAGTTTGACCATGATTCTGTTGTGGCTCATTCAAGCTTGGAGGATCTTCATCAGTTTTCAGAGGCATACATGAGCATTCATGCTTCCTCCTTTCAGTTGGACATGGAGTGGCTTCTACATCAGCTTATGGATTTGTTTCTTCCTAAGGGAAGATGTGTTGCTTGTAGACATTGGGTCATCTTTTATTTTCAGGCATTCTTCATTGGCTTTGGAGCTTCTTCATCATGGGGGGGATATCTTATCTCTCTACTTCCTTCTTATGGGGGGGGTCATTTATTGTATATACATGATGCATGTTGTCCTTGGGGGGTATCATTGAGTCCTCCATACATCATGTCTCTTTTGTTTTGTTTCTCTCTTTTGGAGAGGAGTTTTGTCCCACAGGGTTTTCTCCTTTTCTCCGCTTGTGAGAGATTGCATCATTTGCATTGTAAATGGGTACCTAACATGGCCTAGTAGTCGGGACCCATGGTCATAGTCTTTGCACAGTTTGCATAATAATCTTCTCCCTAAGTTGCACTTAAGGGGGGGTGTTGGTGTGAATAATTGTCTTGTACCTAGCTTATTCATTCACTAGGTAAATTAGGGGACATATTCACATGGTTAAGTTTACTTAGGTAAAAGATTATTTCTAGAAGGCTTAGTTGGCTTATCTAGAACTTATCTTATCTAGCTAGGATGCATCATTTCCTAGGTGATTAGGTTGTTGGTTGTCTCATGTCATAGGATCATGACATTTGTCAACATCATATTCATTCCTATCTCTCAACCTTGCCCATATAAGCAAGGCATCTCATGTACATTTGAAGTCAAGCTATTCAAGCAATCAATCAATCTTGCATTGTGAAGCAAGCATTCTTGCCATTCTCTCTCTTGTGGAAGTGGTTTTGGTCGCAACTGATCTTGGGGGTGTTGAGGAGTCACCATCAACTCCTACAAGGTTTACATAACATCTTCTTTGGTTCTGCATGTATTTTGCATGTGATAGGTATCTCTTTGCATGCAGGTGATCTTGGTTTCTAACATGGTATCAGATCCTTGATTCGCAGCCCCTTCTCAGCTTTGTCGGAGGAATACAATGCAGAGCTTGTTCGAGGTCCCTCGAGGGTTTCAATCCTTGATCATATTTTTAGAGTGTCTTGGATCAGATCAGGGTTTTCCATTGGATTCAGAGCACCAAAAAAAGTTAGAAATAACTTTTATTTCATTTATTTTGGTCACCGTTTGCCAGATCTGCGAGGGTTTCAAGCTCGGTGATTTTTCTGATAGATCCGGGGGTCACCTAATTTTTGGAGCAGTTTGGGCCCAAACAGACCTTGCCGTTGGATTTGTAGCACCCAAAAACCCCTGTTTCCATATAAAATTTGTCCGATTTCGACACAGTCGTCCAGAGAAGCAAAAAATTTTTGCCCAAGGGTTATACGGCCCCCAGGCACAATTTTCAATGCACAAATTTTGAAAAAAATTCAAAAAAGTATTAAAAAAATAATTTTTTTGGGGTAAATCAGGTGCCGCCCGTTATAAAGGGATGAGCCACTCGGTGGCCACCAGGCGGCCGCCAATGGCTCCCCCAGACAGCACTGCCGCCGGCCCTTTCTGCCAGCCCCTGAGGGCTTCAATCATCTGCTGCTGGTCTTATGGGTGACCAGAGCCCAAGCGCTAGCCCCAGCCGGGCTTTTAGCCCCAGCCCTAGTCACATGGGTGACTAGGGGCCGTGTAGAAACCCCCTGGCCGCTAGCCCCCTGGTCCGCCCAGGCGACCAGGGGCCAAACTTTTTCAGCCCCTGAGGGCTTATTGGAGACTACTTGGGCAGTTTTGGAGCAGTTTCGCGGAAACAATCATAACTTTCACATACGGTGTCATTTTTTTGCAAACGAGATATCATTAGAAAGCTATTTCTAAGATCTACGCAATGGTGTAGGTCTAATATTTTGATTTTTCCTTTTTGATGTCGTTTTCAGCCTCGGAAGTCAAATGTTTCCATTTTCACTCTGGGACGCATATCTTGTGACTTGCTTATCCGTTTTTCGCGATTTTCAGGGCGTCGAAAAGCTGGTTTTGGCCTCTATGCATATCTGAGGTCATTTCTAGAAAATGTATAACTTATTTTTTGCATTCATTCATTTTTGTTTCATGTGCTAGGTTTGCATTTTTGCCTATGTTTATGTAGTTTTGCATTATCTCCTTATGCAATCATTGGGTATTGTAATAATGAACTGATATAAAGTTCCATTAAGGGGGGTTCTTGCATCTTTCTTTCATGTTGGTGACAACTCGCATGAGTTTTTCTGGTTTCCTGTTGTCTCCTTTTAGCTTCTTTCTTGCTTAGCTGGATACATCTTTGGTTTGCTTTGGTTCACACTTCACATTGGGATTTTATGGTTCTTGATCCTCATTGGTTCAGATCTTTCCCATTTGAAGGTCATGATTTTAAGGTGAATGTTCCAAAATCTTGATGGTACTCATCCTATGGGCAATTTTAGTTTCAGTTTGGCATTGGCTTCGAGAGACACAACTTCCAGATTTGTCATCATTATGGGTCCATTCATTCTTTCATCTACTGTTTCTTATAGATCCCAGGGTTGATCCAGTATGTGAGTTTCTAGTGTTCCTTGGCATCGGGTCTGTTGTTCCATTTGTGATTCCAATTGGTATTTTGCAAACAGAACTATATTTCCTTGCTTGTCGGATTTGAGGTTCCAGTGTTGCTTCATCAGTGTTCTTCTAGTGCTTCTTCGTAGCAGTTCATCTCTCTGAAGGGGGAGTCTTTCCCACTGGGTTTTCTCTCTCTTTACATTTGTACATGAGTACCTGATCAGGCCTTGTTGCCAGGACTCATATTTGCATAATAATCTACTTCTCCCTAAGTTGCACTTATGGGGGGGTCTTGGTGTAATTAATTATTAATTACACTTTGCATAAGTTTACTTAGGCATATTTAATTCCTAAGTTATAGGTTTTCATCTTTATCTTATCGAGCTATCTTGTTGCTCAAGATAATATTAGGTTTAGGAATCTTTGCTTTTATAAAGCAAATTATCTCTTGTATTATTTTGAACTTCGAATATATCAATTTGCACATCTTTTGCAAATCTCTGCCCTTTTGATTTTTCTCTTCTATGGAAGGTTTATTCTGGTTTGCAATCAGATCTTGGTTTCTAACAATAATGAGTGGTAAAATACCTAATATTCACCTGCTTGGCCAATAGCATTATAAGGAAGGGTCAGTCTCTTAATGTAAATAATCCCCTCAAGTGATCACTTAATGGACCCTTGACTGGTGATATCAAGTCACCAATCAAACATAATAAAAGTGACTTGATTTTATAGTTTGATATGAAGGAACCCTAATCCACTTCAAAAACCTCAATGGTTTGAAGGCATGTGAACAAATTATGATTTCAGCTAGCCACAAAATAGCACCATCAATCTTTCCTTTTCAACACAAATAGCAAAGCTTCACTTTGAATCATTATCAGTACGAAGCATCAACATCATGAACTAGGAAGGGTGAGTAATGAGCAACAACACCACTTTGACACCAACATCAAACAATTTTGAGAACTATTTCAATGAACTAAACATTGAATGAGTAATGTATCATCAACACTAGAATTTGGATGAGCATGAACATGTCATTTTCTATGTATGATGAATGTATCAAGGATGAACTATGAATCAAATCATCCACATACTCATTGTCACCTACCTTGTCTTTGCACCAACAACATTCATCAACATCAACTACATCAAACCTTTTATGACCTTTTACATCAATGACAAAACAATGCCAATGCCAACAGTTCCCAATAAAGAGGATGAGGGGGAAAATTCCAATGATCACACTCAAACTCATGAGCATGAGAATGGAAACTCTCAATCTCGGACTAAGGCAACTAGTAGGAAGCAATTAGCAACCAAACTTTCTAGGGACATGAGGAAATAACTCCAACCAAATTTCAAGAAAGCACTGGCGGGGAAGAAGTTGAGGCTTGGTTGATATAGATGGAAAAATATTTTGAGATTAGAAACTATTTTGAGATCATGAAAGATGTATGGGGAGCCTACCAGTTAGCTAGAGAAGTCTCTAACTGGTGGATGAACAAGAAAATGGAACTCAGACTTAGTTCTTTGAAACTTACATGGAATGAGTTTGTGGAAATATTTAGGAAAAGGTGGCTACCCCAACTCTTTTATGATAAAAAACTCATTGATTTTCAAAATCTAAGACATGGAAAGATTTTGGTAGATGAGTACTGGGAAAAGTTCACCCGTTTGTTATGATATGTACCAATGTATAAGAAGGATGAACGAATCCATATTAGGAAATTCATTATGGGGCTTAATAGAAAAATAGGTGGAGAAGTAGATGTACATGGTCTAGTCACTATGGACCTAATCTATGAGAAGTTTGTCAAGCAGGAGCAGAATCTCAAGGCCATCTCAATCCGCCAAGAGTATAGAAACTGAAAGAATTCTGGAGGATCCCAAGTTACTCAAACTCCAAAGAAGTTTGATGGAGTGCAAGATTCTCAAAAGCAAGGGGATAAGGGACCTCAAAATAATGGGAGAGAATCAAGGAGGGAGCATAGAAGGAATAATAATGGTAATAACAGTAATTTCAACAATACTGGAGGAAATTCTAGTAGACCTAATGGTCCACAAGGAAGAAAGGACCAGCAACGGGATGCTTCTATTAAAAGGTGCAAGACAACTGAGAGGGGGGGTGAATCCATTTTCACAAAAAATCAAACTTAAAACTTCAACACTTATCAATTCACAACCACACTATTCTGTTATTAAGAATGAACATGAAACACAAATAATAGAAAGTAAAATCAACATAATGAACACCAGATTTTTATGTGGAAAACCCAATGAGGGAAAAACCACAGTGAGGATTAACTCACAATATAAAGAGATAGAAAAACTAATTACAGAGGCTCACTGCCTACAAAAAGGACTCACTGTCCAACATGGAGGTTCACTGCCTACTAATACAAAAGAGAACAAAAGTTCCACCATAGCAATTTACACAAATTCGCAGCTTTGATTAGAAGATTGTAGAAACCTTCAGCTCACTGCCTTCAGGAATCTAAAACAATGAAGTACTGCTACTTCAACTCACTTTCACACACTTCTGCTATTTTGATTTGTGGCTTACTTCATCACTTTGCATCCTCATCCAATTCTTCCCAATTCAACTTGCATTTATACCATCTTCAACCTTAAAATTTTTCTCCAAGGTTGACCACATACGCCTCATTTCATAAATTCAAATTAGGTCAGAAACTCAACATTTTGTGGTGGAAAAGAATGAGAGTGAACCAATAAAAATACTTAACCAAGACCAAAAATAAATTCTCGGATCAATCACACGCTTCCTTAATTAAATTTAATTCTTTAAATGAAGTGTAAACACCAAGTCGACAAAAGCTAATGAAAACACAAATGAACATTGATGTACACGCTTCCCAACAAGAAGATAACACAAAGATTATGCAAAATGCTTCATTATGCATGAAACACATCTCAGGTTCCTTCAGATACATCTACAACAAGTGCAACAATCTTCGAACACCAAACTCCTTCCATCAGTCCATCTAGACTGTGCAATCACATACAACAATTTATGAAACTTAACTTCTAGATCACTAAACCACACACATCTTTTTCCAAAACTAATATAACACCATTATAAGACACATTCCATATCTGTGAGATCTAAAATAGAATAGCAAAGGACTGCGGAGCAGAAATATTTCTCCCAGTCCATAAAAGAATAACTCTGCCAGAATAGTTCACATACCGATGAACGTAACTTTCACATCCCATCAAACCAGAAGCTACAACACAGGAGATATCACTACTAGATAACCATTAGAAAACCTTCAGATACGCACAAGCATAGGATCAACATAGGATAAACACAAAGCACATACCGGAGCACATTTTGAACATATTCATAACTTTGACTTCTCTCTTTATTAATTTTCTCAAAATCACTTGGAAACTCATCATTTCAACACATATACAACATTACAAGGATAGCTCCATGTAATCACAACATCTCAACAGTATCTCAACTATACATGCACAATCTACAACATACTAAACTATGTTGACATCAATGACAACATTAATGAAAACACCACCAAACTTGCTCATACTTGCAACAACTTCACATGTGGAGGTAACCATTATGCTATAAACTGTCTCAACAAACCTTATGGGTCATGACCTCACAAAAACCCTCTACCTTCCCAACAAACAACATTCCAACAGAAGATCTATGCCACCCTGGACGATCGACAAGTAGAGTATCAGATTACTCCAGTGGAAACTTAAAGTATTTTATTTGGTTTGTGTATTTCCATACTTATTGATATTGGAGCTACTAAAAAATTTATTTCACCTAGAGTCAGGGAAAACTTTAGTGGCGAATCTTTTCCAATTGGTGAATTTTAGAAATTGGCCAAGTCGAAATTGGTGAATTAATCACACCCAATAGTGTTTCCAAATCGCTCAAATTTTATGAATTATCGGTCCAATGCAAGTCCATTTTCCAAAAAAATAATTTATGAGGCATATTTAAGCAACAAATTTTCCATATTCAAATGGACTGATTAATATTTTTGCCTAGAATTCTAGAAGTATGTAATAAAACACCTACATATTCACCAATACTATTAAAACAACATTGTATCAAGACCCATTTCACCAATTAAAATTTACAAGTAGTTTCTTGTGAAGACCCATTTCGCCAATTAAAATTTATAAATAGTTGCTTATGAGGACCCATTTCTCCAATAACATTAAAAAAAATTACATTTGAGGACACATTTCGCCAATTGTCATGACACCTCCATTTTAATCGTAGGGCCATAATCACCTTGAAAATTACAATGTATCATTGTATAAGCATGCAAGATTCACCAAAATTTTAATATACCATTTAAAAATCCTATGGAATTCAACAAATATGGATTGATATAAATACAATCAAAATTGTCATTTATTCTTACACATTTTGTTCAGTTCTCGATTCGGAAGTTAGCGGAAACGTAAACTTAAAGGTGAGTGATCCTTTCTTCATAGTGTTATAATATTTCTTTATCTCTTTTCAATTCTTGCTTCAATCTTAAAGATGATATTGAGTAGATAATGGGATCTATATTCTCTATCCTTCTTAAACAAGAAGACATTTTTTCAGCTTTTATTTGAAGTGAGAGATCAATATGTTGAGAAGCAAGGGTAAGACTCCTTAGGGTGGTGAAGGGGTTGGGAGGCCATAAAAATTCCCAAAATGTAGAGGTACCATCCAGTCTTACTTTGAAACTATCAATGCTTTTGATCCATCAAATCAAGATGGAGGTATATCATCAACTCTTCCACCAAATATTAAAGAAGAAGGCATTCACAATACCTCACCACCACCAGAAGGTCAAGGTGAGATTTTCATTAAGTTAAATGTATCAAATGAGGATGGAAATACCATAGAAGATGTTCCAAGGGATACCTTGGTTAGCCAAAATGAGATAATTGACTTAGATTAGGATGATGTTGGTAGCAAGAAAAGAAAAGGAAAATCAAAATTCGAGCGCGAGTGGGAAATGATAGGAATTTTCAACTTGGTTGGTTGTCAAAGTACCCATTCATTGTACCAGTGGGAAAAGCAAACAATGTTGAAACTGCAACAGAATGTATGTGTATGATTTGTAGTTGGAAATGTAAAAGAGACAAGAAGTTGCAGCTAAAGCTTGACACTATAGAAAAGCATATCGGTAAAGTTTATGAAAAACAAATCATAGACAGAAAGGAACAATCAATCGTATGATGGAAATCAAAGAAATAATGTCTTCATGTTAAGTATGCCACAAAATATGAAGAGCATAAGCAAAGAATGTCAAAGCTTGCTACATGTCAAGGTACACTTGAGGCTCAATTTGAAAAATCAATGGAAGGAGAAAATCTGTCAAAAAATGTTAAGATGAGTGTTGTTTTTGATATTTTGTCCAGAGGGTGTCCTATGATAGACTACCTCAAATATTTTAATTCATTATATTTTTGGGTGTTCCTCACTTTCTTGGCTCACATTGGTCAGTAAATGTTGGATGGGAATGGGTAAATAGTCTTGCTGTAGTGGAAAAGCAAGATTTAAAGGAGAAAGTAAAAGAGTCAAACTTCATTGCATTATCTTTAGATGAAGTTACTGTGGTAGACAATAATTCTTGGGTATTTATGCATGTGTATAGTGTAAAACAATATGTCCTCCAAGCTCATCTTCTCTGTGTTCATAAAATGAAGGACAATTCAACATCACAAAATCTATTTGAACTAGTCAAGAAATCTTTGAATGAAATTGTAGGTTGGATGAGTTGACAATTGCCAAAAAGTTGGTGTGTGTAGGAGTTGATGGAGTTGCAGTGATGCAAGGTCAAAGAAGCGGTGTTTGCACAAAGTTACAAAATACTTGTGCACCATACCTGCTTGGCATTCATTGCATGGCCCGTAGAATGAATTTAGCATTCAAAATTGTAAGCAAGTTTCCTACAGTATCAAAAGTTGAAAATCTAGTTCGTGATCACTATGCATACTTCTACCAAAGTCCCAAAGCTTCTCAAGGATTTCGATACCAAATGGATCTCCCTACATGGACCAGTACAACGAGTTCTTTCAGAATATCAATTCTTGATTAGAGTAATGTACAAGCATTGCAACATAGTAGACAAAGCTCTTGACCTATTACATAGGTTAAGTGATATAGAGACACTCTTGAATTTAGCTATTCTTCTCCCCATGATAGATGAAATGAAAAATCTTGTGAAAAAATCCCATGATAGAACTATTTATATTTATGAATATGCCAAACTACGTAGACATACCTACATGGCCCTTGATCATCTATATCTAGATCTAACACAAGAAAGCCCAAATTATTTCATGTGGCAAAAAATTACTAATTTGAATAATCTTGATAATTATTTATAGCTTAATGCAAGTGGGCACTTATGTATCTATGTATGCAGATATGAGATAACAATGTACCATTGTAAGATAGTCAAGCGCTCTAGCAAAGAAGTACCTGTTAAAGAGGAAGATTTTAATGGTATTGTTAAATTTGTTAGTGATAATTTGAAGGAAATTGCAAAATCTCTTTCCTCAAAGATTCATGAAATATTCCCTTGACATGAAATACTTGAAGCCGTGGGTATTGTGTCTCCTCAATTTTGGGTAAACTGAGATAGCCCAAAATATTTTCATGATAAAGTAAATATCTTGATCGAACAATTTTTGAAAAGTGTAACATACAATAAGCAGACAATAGAAGGAATCTTAAATGCAGATAAGCTTAGACAATAATGTAAGAATTTTGCAATAACTATAAGGGACCAGTATGATTCCATGGGCATGGAGAAGGCCTCTGAACTGGGATCAATAACAAAGGTTTGGATAAACTTAGGTTAGAGTGAAATATTGTGTGATACGATATCAAAATTTTTCAAACTTGTTGATTTATGTTTGTTAGAAACCAAGATCACCTGTATGCAAAGGGATACCTATCACATGCAAAAGACATGTAGAACCAAAGAAGATGTTCTGTAAACCTCAAAGTAAAAATGCATTAAGCAAATCAATTATTACAAAGAGATCAATCCTTATGAAGGAGATCAAGAAACCCTAAAAGGGAAACCGTAAATGAAACCCTAGTGTGCACACTTAATAATTAATCAATTATTAATGTGCCTAAGTTTAGCTTAAGTAACTAAAGGAATAAGTGACTTAATTAATTAACCAATATGATATAATTAATTAAGTATAATAACTTATTACTCTAACACCTTAAGATGAACTTGGAAGAAGCTAAAACACTAGAATAAGATGCATGAAAGAAAAGATGGGTCCCGACAACTAGGCCTGATCAGGTACCCATTTACAAATGAAGGAATGAGGTAGAGAAGGAAAAACCCAGTGGGACAAAACCCCCCTACAATGAGATGACATGCTACAAAGAAGCACTGGAAGAACTCTGAGAGTAACACTGGAACGATCTTGACAAGCAAGGAAAGATTCTTCTGTTTACTATTGAAACCAGATGAGAGTCACTGATTGACTCAAGGAATCATGATAAAGCAACAGTAGACCCGATGCCACGGAACACTCGAAAAATCCAAAGGGGAACAACCCTGGAATTTATGAAGCAGCAAGCGATTATTGAATGATGTATTACTGAAAACAAAGTGCAAAGATGCAAGATACACCCTCCCAACTGCCAAAATAACCAAGTAATCTCCAAACAACCCATCAGGACAAATCTGGACTAATAGATCAACCTAGGATAGATACAAAAAAAGTGCATAGACAGCAACATAGAGCTCCTCAATACCTTTCCAACGCCGCAAAGATAGAGAAAATCGGAGATCGTGGCAAAAAGTTATGAGCTCGGAAGCATAAAATAAACATCTGACTTCAAATAGAAATAAATGAAGGTAAACAGTAAAATACTAAAAAATGAACAGCACCACTGGAGAGTGCTCGGAACTAGCTTTCCGGCGATATCTCGTTTTCCAAAAAACGATATTGTATGCCCAAGTTACGGCCTTTGGAAAAAAATAGCTCCAAAGGGAGAAAAATAACCAGTGCGGCATTAAATTTGACGGTCATACGGCCGTCGCAGCAAAAATACAGGCCTAAATTTGACAGCCAAATGGCCGTCGGCGGATTTGCACAAGTGGCCTTATTTTGAAAAAAATGTTTTAAAAAAAAAAAATAAATAAAAAAATTACAGATTTAATTTTTTTGTTTAAAAAAAAAATTAATAAAAAAAATTGAAGACCCATGTGGTAGGAAGGGTACACATGGTACCTTCCCTGCAGGGCAGTACTCCTGCGTAGGTACCTGTGTATGGTACTTCTGTACCCTTTACTTTAAAAAAAAAAACAATAAAGCTTTTACTTTTAATTTTTTTTTTTCAAAGCTTGTTTTTTTTCAAAAATGATTTACATTAAAAAAATCTGCGAAATTTTTATGATGCAGAAAAAAATGATTTTTTTTTTGACGATTTTTTTTTAACCTCGATCTGCGTGCAGACAGCGAACAAGGCTGTATGGGCAAAAAAAAAATTTCCTCAGAAATTAACTGCTCGGATTTTGACGATTTCACAATCGATCTTAGGGTTTTTGGCCGCTGCGGACGTAATGGTGAGGTCCGTTTAGGCTGAAAATGCTCCAAAAAAATCAGCTACCCCCAGATCTTGCAAAAAGGATGCTTGTGGAAACCCTTGCATTAGAAACTCACTGAAAGGCCATATCTTCAGATCACGAACAGGCAGCTGCAGGTCTGGAGCTCTAATACCATGTTAGAAACCAAGATTTGATTGCAAACCAGAATAAACCTTCCACAGAAGAGAAAAATCAAAAGGGCAGAGATTTGCAAAAGATGTGCAAATTGATATATTCAAAGTTCAAAATAATACAAGAGATAATTTGCTTTATAAAAGCAAAGATTCCTAAACCTAATCTTATCTTGAGCAACAAGATAGCTCGATAAGATAAAGATGAAAACCTATAACTTAGGAATTAAATATGCCTAAGTAAACTTATGCAAAGTGTAATTAATAATTAATTACACCAACAATTATGAAATCAAAGGATGTAGTTGACTTAAAAGAAAAACCTGGTAAGAGAGATTAATCTAAGGCTAAGATTTAAAGGTGCCTAATAGCTATTCTTCGGGGTATAGAGTTTGATAGGTAAGTGAAGGTCGGGGTTATATAGTGTAGTTACACGGTTTGTAACTATTTTGTGAGACAACGATGGAAAAGGCATTTAGTAGTGACATTGCTTGTTCTTCAAATTGTAGAGGGTATTGAATACAAATAAAAAAGAAAACAGTGATGTTGTTCTTAAAAAAATGAAGATTTAAGTGAGAGGAATGTGTATAAAGGTGCAATAGTTGTTGATCATCGAGTCTATTCCTTTTGTGGTGGAATGTGATTCAAAGTGAAGGGTTTGTAGAATTTTTCATGTGTGTCAAGGGTATAAAGGAAGTGTCTTTTAAAAAAAATAGATGAACTTCATGTTGATTGAGTAATATTTCTATGTTGTTCAAGAGCTACCTCTATGTTTTTTAAAGGTCATCTATTCTCTACACAGTCCCATGTGTTTTGAGAATGAGTAAAAATATTTTTGAATTGAATTCTAAATCATGCTTTGAACAAGGTAGTGAGTGATAAATTTTTTGGTTGAGTGAAGTTTAGTTTGTCCTTGTAAAAGAATGTCACTGACATTTATTCTCTTTGTCATCCTAAGAAATAGTGATTAAGTAGTGAAGTATTTTGAAATAGAGTAGTTTTGTATGCTTATTTCTCTCAAGAGTGAGAAAAGGTGTTGGCTGATTGTCAGTGAGACAAGTTGTTGTAACCAGTGAGGTTCTTGCAAATTTTTAGTGAGACACAAAGTGATGAGGTTCTTCTTTTGCCAGTGAGGTTGTAATCAGTGAGATGTTCATTGCCAGTGAGGCTGTAGTTAGTGAGATTACTTTTGTGCTAGTGAGGCCTAATAAAATGAACTTTTAGAGTGGTTTTTTCTCCCTATAAAGGGTTTTCCACTCATAAATCACTATGTTATGGTTTTTATGGTTTATGTGGTCTTCATGCTCAAACAATTCAGTCCTGCTATTTCTTTTGTGTACTTTTTAGCATTTGAATCTCTATGTTAATCAAGCATTTGGTCTTGGCTATTTCATTGGGTTACTTTTTAGTAATTGAGTATTCAAGTTGTCACAAAGAGAACAATATGCATGATTTTATGTGAAACAATCAAATTGAATTAATTTTATAACTTGAAACACTGATTCACCCCCTCCTCCCTCTCAATGTTTTTGTACTCCACCAAGTGGTATCAGAGCCAAACCCTTGCACAAAGTTTAACCAACTTAAGGGTTCCTAGTAGTGGAGCACCTATCATGGAAAAAAGAAAAAGAAATAAAGGAAAAAGAAACACTCAATAGAGTATTAAACAACAAGCACTACTTGAACCAAATACAAAGAATGATGGAGAAGCAGTTATAAATAATGACTCACAAATGGAAGAGTATCCTATATATAGAACACCTTAGTTTGAAGGAACCAATTTCATTTTTTGGAAACATAGGATGGAGATCTATTTATCTTCCTTAGGATTTGATGTGTGGGCAGCAATAGAGAAAGGTTGTTTAGTATCTTCAACATTTTCTTCTACTACTGATGAGAAGAAGGCTCTTGAATTCAATTCTAGGGCTATAGATGCTATCTTTAGTGGTTTTCCAAATTAGATTGTTGATAAAGTTATGTATTTTAGGGATGAAAAGGAGGTTTGGGAAAAACTGATTGATATCTATCAAAGAGATGAGTTTTCGAAAAAGACAACCTTGCTAATTGATACAAGAAGTGAAAGAGAAGATGTTTTTGTTGACAAAGAAGAAGACTACTCTATGAGAGATTATGAATAAGAGTTTAATGAAAAGGAATTTGAATTTTATCTTGAAGGTGAACTCACTTGTGATCTTGATGAGATGAAGAAACTAAGAGTGGAGAATCAAAGATTAAGATTACAACTTCAAGAAGAGATGGAGTCCAAGGCCAAGATACTTTCAAATCTTAGAGAAGCAAAAAAATTGACAATAGATTTGAAGGTTCAAATTGTAGAAGGTGAGAAAATAGAAGAAGTCAATAATAAACTTAAAGAAAAAGAGGTTGAATATGAGAAGTATGGATCAAATTTAGTTTCTTTGAGAAATGAATTAGGAAAAGCATCTTCCAAATTACACAAGTCACTTCAGTTTGAAAATAGTATTGGGTGTTTATATGAGATGTTGTGCAAGAAAAAGCATCACGAGGAGAAGACTAGTCTAGGATTTGTAGGACAATCCTCATTTTCAAATGGCTTTCTAGTGAAAGAGGATGAAAGGAAGTAGATAATGTCATCAAAGTCTGGTTCAAAAATAGATCCGATCCAACATGCTAATATTAATGGAGGAAAAAGGATCATGAGACCATCAAGATGAAAAATGAATATCCCATTTAGGTATAATCTACAATTCAATGGTTATTGTTTTCATTGCAATCAATATGGGCACAAGGTTAGTGAATGTAAGATTTCTTCTAGAAGGAGATTACACTTAGTGAGTATAAGTCCTTTTGATAAGTTGAGATGCTTTAATTGTGGTAACTCTAAACATATGGCTAAGTTTTTTAGATCTAATTTGGAAATGCGAAAAAAATAAGATAAGTGTTCATTCCAAGGTAACATCTCTTAATACTGAAAGGAAAAACTAGTTTGGAAACCAAAGGTGATTGACAAAAAGGTTGAATCTATGCTTGTTCAAACTGTCTTGCATGACAAGAAGAAAGAACCATGGGTTATAGACAGTGGGTGATCTCATCATATGATTGGGAATAAGAGCAAGTTCATTGATTTAGAAGACTATTCAGGTGGATCAATCAAGTTTGGAAATGACAATTGTATTCAAATCAAAGGGAAAGGTACTATCTCTTTGGATGGTCTTTCTCTTGCTTCTCCTCTCTAAAACAAATTGTGTAAGCATGGTTTCAGGGGTAGCTTATGTATTTTGTTCTATCATCCCTAAACCTTGAAATTTTAGTTAGGTTACTTATTGCAGTTGTTTGTGTTGAAATCTTGACACATTTTTGCTTAGAAAAGTGTTTTGGAAGAAATCCTTGTCTGATATCCTATGAGTCTTGAAAGTTAATATAATGCTTCAAGAGTTTGAAGTACTTGAGTTATAGTCCATAGAAGACCATGAAGTGAAAAGAATAATAGTCTATTATTGCGAAAGTTTTTTTTTCTCAAGTGCCATGATCATTACAATGCTTTTCATATTCATTATCTCAGTCATAATTTCAGTACTCTTCATGCTTGAACAATAATATTCTTGCTTGATTCATACTTGGTGGAGTTGATCAAATGATTTTGAAAGTAAGATTGTTTCTCAAATCTGTAGTATACCTGTGGAATGGCTCTCATTGGTTAACACCACAAGTGTCATATTGGATGTAGTAGTGGGATTGGTAACAATAATTTTAATGTTCCTTTACTCAACTGTAGAGGCATGGTTTCAACGGTTCATTCTTTACCTTTGTATATTTGGTAAGGTGATAGCAAGTATTTGGAGGAGCTTCAAGTATCATTTCATATCCCTATTCTTATTTGTTTCGAATTCTCTTCCTCCTATTGAACAGTCATGTGTTGCATTGAGCCACAAAATGCAGTTTTGATAATTGTCATGGCAGTGTTTTTGGTTGGATGTTTTTTTTGAATTGGTTCTAGTATTGGTGGTGCTATTGATTTCATTGTTTTATGGTTCTAGGAAAGGGGTCTTTGCACTATTAACGAGTTCTATGAAAATCCTATTCATGGTGCCATGGGAGTGCTTTATGGATTTTGTGGAATCACAGTGCTTGCAATGACATGGGTAGCAATCACAGTGTCAGTGCAAGCAATATTTGAAATGATAGTGCCCTTGCTTGACATTAAGGAAGAGTGATGACAATGGAAGAAATCTAATGGAATTAGTGTGATAACACTAAGGTTTTTGATCTTAAACACAACATTTTTTTGGTATGTGAACATACTATTGAAAATGATACATTGCTTGACACTTGAAATTACTTAGTTGACAATGCAATGTGGTTCTATGGCAATGAGTTTGAAAAGGAAAATTTCAAGACAATGATTTTGTTAGCTCGTATTTTTAGAATAGTGCAGTGATTTGGTGTTTTGATGTTGGTTTGATTTAGTCTTGCTCCAATTCCTTAGTCATTGATGACAGTAACAATGCTATGGTTACTTGTAGCTTGTCTACATTGGTCTTGGTGATTTGGTGATTTGGTGGAATTACTTATGCTTGGTTCAGTCGTGTTCATACTTGTTCTTGGTGCAATATAGTTGAAACAATGATATTCATGTTTGGTTCACGCATGGTATAGTAGATGCAATGAGTTGTTTGATAATGATTTGTTTCAAGAAAAAATATTTGTTGGTGTTGATCATCTAATGATGTTAGTATTGTGTTGATATTCATCTCCTCATATTGTTCACGGTGTCAAACAACTCATGGTGACTATGTAAAAGAAGTGAATGAAGTTAATGGTTGCAGATATTCTTGGTCAGTGGTTGATAGTAGACATGTATGCAAAGTTTGTATGCATTGATGACAGTAAAATCTATTTTTAATTCTTGGAGTTCATGTGACCTTGCCTAGATAGTAACAATGTCTATATGTATGGTGATAGTATTATTTTTTCATTGGTGCTTTGAGAGTGATAGCTTTGTGATAGTGACTTAAGTTTGCTTTGACACAAAATTTTCTTGTATAGTGATTCTTTGCATTTGCTTGAATAATGATATCTTACATTTTCCTATTTGCTTTTATATAGTGCATCATTTGTCCATTTGGCACCGCTTAACATTTATTTTGCTTGAAAATGGTTTTTGACAACATACTTTTGCTAGTGATTTGAAAAATTCTCATGGTATGATACAATGCACAATCTAGTTCTCTTTTCTAATAATGTAGTCTCTACATACTATTCAGTATGCAGACAAAAAATGGGTTAATAGCATTTTGTTTCCACAGTCCATAGTAGTGTTCTTTAAGATTTCTGGATAAACTGTGTGCATTTTTTTACATCTACGTTTCGGATCATACTCCATGATCCATCATCAGGATGAAAAGAAGAAAGAGAGAAGTATCATGGATCATGGATCATGGAGTATGATCCGAAACGTAGATGTAAAAAAATGCACACAGTTTATCCAGAAATCTTAAAGAACAAAAAATGGGTTTTCGTATTGCTTTGTGGTTCAATTAAATTCCCAACTAAGCTAAAGACCTTGCATGCTTTGATAGTGGTTTCTATTTTTGTTGATAATGTCGTTGTTTGGGGATAGTTAGTGTTGACAGTGAATGAAGCTTGAAAGTGGATATCACATGCTAAAATATCTTACATTCTTCATTTGTTTGATGACAGATGGTGAATGTTTTAGTATGACAGTTTTGAACTTCATTGCCAGTGCTTCCATAGTCAATGCTATGCTTGAAACCTTTCACAATGCTATGTTTTACTTCCACTAGGTTAGGGAGAGAAGTGCACTTTGGAAGTCTTAATTATCTTGGGTTTATCTGCCTTGTTTTCTTGATGATGTTAATTGGTTTGCTTGGACATTTATTACTATAGTTGATACTTGGTTTGCTTGGATAGATGGTATTATTTTTTATAGTACTTAAGGTGGTTTATCATGCTTATGCATTGTGGTTTATCATGTGGTATTTTTCTTGAAGGGATTGTGATTGCATAGAGAAGGAAGGTCTTTGCTATAGTTGTTGTTGGGATCATGGTACTTAGTGCATTGAATTGTTGTTTTAGATTGACATGACAGTTTGGTGCTATTGACTTTTGCAGTGCTATGATAACAATGTGTATAAAAGAAGCTTGTTGCTACCTTTATATGGAACTCATTTGCAGGGGAAGCTTCATTGTATATTAGGTTCTCTCATGCCTTTAAATGGAGATCTCATTGACAAAGGGAGTCAGAAATTCTTTGTCATTTTTGTCAAAGGGGGAGAAGAGCAACTAGGTGCAGGTGCAGAGGTTGGTTGACATCAATGCCAAAGGGGGAGTTTGTTGGAATTGGCATTATTTTGTCATTGATGTCAAAGGTCATAGAGACAAGGCAAAGGTTTGATGTAGTTAATGTTGATGAATGCTGTTGGTGCAAAGACAAGGTATGTGACAATGAGTATGTGGATGCTTTGATTCACAGTTCATCCTTGATACATTCATCATACATGAAAAATGACATGTTCATGCTCATCCAAATTCTAGTGTTGATGATACACTGCTCATTCAGTGTTTAGTTCATTGCAATAGTTCTCAAAGTTGTTTGGTGTTGGTGTCAAAGTGGTGTTGTTGCTCATTACTCACCCTTCCTAGTTCATGATGTTGATGCTTCATAGTGATAATGATTCAAAGTGAAGCTTTTCTATTTGTGTTGAAAAGGAAAGATTGATGGTGCTATTTTGTGGCTAGTTGAAATCATAATTTGTTCACATGCCTTCAAACCATTGAGGTTTTTGAAGTGGATTAGGGTTCCTTCATATAAAAGTTTTAAAAAAAGTCACTTTTATTATGTTTGATTGGTGACTTGATATCACCAGTCAAGGGTCACTTAAGTAACCACTTGAGGGGATTATTTACATTAAGAGATTGACCCTTCCTTATAGTGCTACTGGCTAGCCAGGTGAATATTAGGTATTTTATCACTCATTATGAAATCAATGGTTGTAGCTTAAGAGAAAAACCTAGTGGGAGAGATTAATCTAAGGTTGAGAATTAAAGGTTTCTAACAACTACTCTTCGAGGTATAGAGTTTGACAGGTAAGTGAAAGTTGGGGTTATGTTGTGCAGTTACACAATTTGTAATTTTTTTTTTGAGACAACAATGGAAGAGGTAGTCAATAGTGACATTGCTTGTTGTTCTTCAAATTGCAGAGGGTATTGAATACAAAGAAAAAATACAATAGTGATGTTCTTAAAAAAAATATGAAGATTTGAGTGAGAGGAATGTGTATAAAGGTGCAGTAGTTGTTGATCATTGAGTCTATTCCTTTTGTGGTGGAATGTGATTAAAAGATAAGGGTTTTCATAAGTTTTCATGTGTGTCAAGGGTATAAAAGAAGTGTCTTTTTAGAAGAAAAAAAAGTTCATGTTGATTGAGTAATATTTCTATGATGTTCAAGATCTCTCTCTATGTTGTTTAAAGGTCATCTCTTCTCTGCACAGTCCCATGTGTTTTGAGAATGAGTACAAATATTTTTGAATTGAATTCTAGATCATGCTTTGAAAAAGGTAGTGAGTGATAAGATGTTTGGTTGAGTGAAGTTTATTTTTTCCTTGTAAAAGAATGTCACTATCATTTATTCTCTTTTTCATCCTAAGAAACAATGATTAAGCAGTGAAGTATTTTGAAACATAGTAGTTCTCTGTGTTTATTTCTTTCAATATTGAGAAAAGGTGTTGGCTGATTATCAGTGAGAAACGTTGTTGTAACTAGTGAGGTTCTTGTAGTTTGTCAATGAGACACAAAGTGTAACCAGTGAGGTTCTTGTTTTTCTAGTGAGGTTGTATTTTGCCAATGAGGTTGTAATAAGTGAGATGTTAATTGCTAGTGAGGTTGTAATCAGTGAGATTACTTTTGTGCTAGTGAGGCCTAATAAAATGAACTTTTAGAATGGTTTTTCCTCCCTGTAAAGGTTTTTCCACTCATAAATCACTGTGTTATGGTTTTTATGGTTTATGTGGTCTTCATGTTCAAACAATTCAGTCCTATTGTTTCTTTTGTGTACTTTTCAACATTTGAATATCTATCTTAATTAAGAATTTGGTCTTGGCTATTTCATTGGGTTACTTTTTAGTAATTGAGTATTCAAGTTGTCACAAAAAAACTATATGCATGAGATTATGTGAAACAATCAAATTGAATTAATTTAATAACTTGAAACATTGATCCACCCCCCTCTTAGTGTATTTTTACTCCAATAGGAAATTCCTCTTCCTCATTGACTGTAATTTCTTGCTCCACTCTTTCTTTCCCTCTTACTTCCTACTCGAGGTTTCCCAACTTTGTTCTGGTTTCATCCAAGAGACCTAGGATACAATCCAACTTGGCTTCAATGCCTTTTGGACCTTGTCCAACTTCATGGCTTCCTCTAGGATTAGTCATTGCTCTCACCATCCTTTGGAAGAAAAGGGTTTATACCTGAATGTTTATCTTTATTAGATTCAATCATGTTCTTACTAATACTTATGGAAAACATTCAAATGGAATTCATTTGCACATAAAATAAATTTCTTTAATAATATTTTGAGCACAAGTTTAGATAAACACATGGTTTTAATTTATTTATAAGGATCTCAATACCCTTTCAATTACATTGATTGAGTATTCAAATAGTTGAGTGGAGAATATCCATCGGATTCACTCTTAGACACAACTCAATGGGGTGTACCCCACAAATTTTTGTTCATCTCTCATTTGCTCCTCTCTATCCAAAAAGGGGTAGTAAAATTCAAATTTATCTTCTGACAATCACTTCTGATAAAAGAAGAAATTGAGGGTCCCTAAATATAAATGTAGGACCGACGCTACATTTCGAGGGCATATCCCTGGAAAGTGACAAGGTGTCAAACTTTGCTGGTGAGAGTGGAGGTAAGTGGTTGAAATTTTCCTCCTCCTTCATCCTTCTCTTTTCTTGACTAATTTGAGAAAGGGTGTGATTGATTGTCTTAGTATTGCTCAACTAGACAACATTTTCATAGTTGGTTCTCTCTATCATACTAACAATGGCCTCTTTCTCCTTCTTTTCCCTCAGGTAGCACTCATTCTCGATTATTGACTTCCTTGCAGTTAACCTGAGACGCACCATCCTAGCACAAGAAGTTCCAAACATTAGACTTAATCAATGTTGGATGGAAAGTATGATGAGCACTTAGATTCTAGAGTTAAACCTGGTAGCTCTGATACCACGTGTAACATGCCAAATGTTCACACAAGTAAATTTCCTACGCTTTAACCTCAAGTAAATAAACTATGTTCCATTCTCATTGCAATAAAATGTTTCTTTTCCAAAAGAGAACATTTGAGCATATATGACATAAAAAAATTCCAAAGTATTGATTTCATTCTCAATATAATATTTCACATCTTACAATTTTCCAAAGATTGTATACAAAGATACATACATGGCTCAAATTAGATTCATAGCAATAGATATCCAAATGGTCTAGGAAAAATCCTTTTCAAATCTCGACCGCCATCTGTTGAGGGGAAGCATCACTCAAGTGATTCTTCGCCAACCATGGACTAACTGCAGTCCCCTGCACATCTATCAATTGATAGATGGCCCTACCCTTTGATGAAGGAATTGGTAAGGTAACCTCATAATTATAACCTTCTAGAGCTTAGTGTTGTTCCCTACATAACTAGAAATTGTATACCACTACAATCTTGAGCTAGCATGCATAAAGGAACATAGTGAATTGACAATGCAGCCAAAGGAAAATAACACTACATTGGCCAAAGTATTCTTCACTTAGTACTTCAAGTGAAAGTCATCCTATCCACATACACTATTCTAGCTCGATTTGACTTAAGACCATTTAAAAACTATGCATAGGTAATTTCCTTCCTTAGGTAATCTTTAACCTAAAAAACAACCTATTCCATTTTCCAAATCATAATGATATTTCTCCTAATTAATCACATGCATAAACTATCCCCTTCTTTGGACAATCTATTCCCAAGAATAATCTATGAGTTTTCTTAGATTACACAATAACCTTCTATCAAATGACTTCGTAATCTATTTAAGTCTTATCAATCCTAGTATGTAATACTATTGATAACATCCACTCCTTAATGTGGAGTATGTACAAACACTCATAAGGAAATCATAACAACAAGATTATTTTCCTTTCAATAAGCATATATAATCCTTTCTCTAATCTAGCAAATTAATGCATTTCTCCAAACAATACAATCAAACACTCAATATTTCCAAAAATAGATTAAACATAAAGAGAGTAGAATCTCATGCCTATTATATGCTATAATCCAATTGACCAATTGGTTCTTAGCTAAATCCTTCCTAGATTTAGCTTGTAACTCTTTCCTCTTCTCAATTCCTCTTCACAAAATTTTCCCACAATAACTCTCTCACTATATGACTCACACTCTCCTCACAAATAAACTCTCATCTTCAAACTAGAATAACACAGATAAAATTCAACAGATTGCCAAAGATGTGTATCTAAATGAGGAAAACATCTACTCTATTTATACAAAAATATGAACCTTTGCTTCCTATGAACTAGCTTCTCAAAGTGATACTTCTTAGATCACTTTGATTGACTCGACAAACAAACAAGGTGTTAGATTTCTAACTTAAGACTCGAGAAATTAGCACAACAGGTTGCTTCATTCATGGACAATAAAAGTGATATTCATATATGCAAGGTAAGTAATCACATAGGTCAACTCTTTCTATGCTAGCTTCCAATTGACCAATTCATATTTGCACATGCTTTTACTAATTGGTAATCGATTTGTAGGTTAAAAACTTCTACTTGGATTATACAATTCATATTTTGGCACCACCATTTACCATGTTTCCTATTCTTCTGGTCGTTGTTTTCTCAAAATTATTCAATGTTTATTTTCTGTGTTTTCATTGAGTTTGAGTTGGTCTTGTTTAAGTATTTGACACATACCATATGGATCTACTTTACTTTAAGTGTTGTTTTATTCACTTATACAACATGTTGAAATATTAACTTACCACCTTAATATTGAGCACAACACTTTATTTCATTATGCTTTATCCATTAATCATATGCTATGCATACTCAATGCATTATATGCAAACATAATATATGCGACTTTATGCAATAAGTTAACATTTACTATACAATATACAATGCGTGATCAATGCTTTCAAAGCTTTCATGCACAGGTTATATATTAACATTGAACTATAATATGAATTGCCATATATTCATTAAATTGACCACTATATATATGTGTGTGTGTGTGTACATTTCTAAATAGCATGAAATGGTTATATGTATACATGTCTATATATGAATATATATATACTCTTTTGACAAATAAGTTCATTTAAATAATTCATTCGATATTCAAATGAATATGTCCATGTTATAATTTTAATAATAATATCATATGTATATATATCTATATACATATATACATACTTATACATATATCGACATACTCATATGAACATTCCTTCATGTTAACACATGGTATATTGACATGTGTATATATATGTATATATGCATATATCTCATATATATACATTCAATTATATAATCAATCGTACATATAATTTATAACTTATCAATAGACATATATGCATGCAGTGTATATATACATATCTATGCATGTCTTATTGTCCATTCGATACCCCCATGCCCATGAACAATCCATCCATGAGCATGCGTAGGTACGTCTACCTACGTATACTCATGCATGTACTTACATGTATGGGTTATCATCAACATGTGCACATATGCATATATATACACTTCACATATATATATCTCATCGATTACATATAGCCATACAAGGAAGAACTCATAAATACCAAAAACTTATCACAACCAGGAATGCTCTCAATAGAAATCATGATCCTTTTGAATGCAATCACAACATGACTAAGGAACAACTTATCCATTTCTTGAAACAATGACTTGACTCAACCATCCTATACGTGAGTGTGTGAAAGCTCAGTTAGGATACATTAAAGGTCACCCGACCAAGTCCTCTTGAGTGATACTCCCCCTCTCTTCCAGAGGATTGATCCTATATCTGCATTCAACTTAACACATTTTCAAAAGAGTCAATTGTTCATCAAGACAATCATTTGCATTATATATTTCATAGTTAGAATATCAAATTCAAACAATAGTCATTCCACATGTTCATTTCATTATAAGTATCAAATGGAATTAACATTCATTGATCATTTTCCCAATGATACAAATAAACAAAGCACAAAGACATGTATTTCAATTAGAGTTACAAATACATTCACTTATTCAGTATTTTAACCTATCATAGTAATAGAAAATCGATAAACACATAATGGGGTGTAACATCTCAAAATTGACAATGGAATTTTGAGAGCGATAAATTTTTGCAAATGAATGCATCAAAATGATACCAATTGTTGGAATTGGAACACATTTGTCGTTGCACCAAAAGATTGACTTGTTAATGCCCGATACAATAGCTAGAGTTAATGAATCCATGAGAGGTGGTTAAGCCATGTCACAAACTTGAACATTGCGTTGCACAACACAAGGATACCAAGGGTGGACACCTTGCAACACTTATGCTCCCTTTAGCAAGATAATGATGTCGAAAGGAAGAGCATGCAACATTCAAGACGTTCCAAGAATGCCAAAGTGTTGGTGTAGAGAGCCAAAGTGTAAGAGCTTGAGAGAATGAAAGAATGAACAAGATAGATGGAGATAAATTGAAGGAATGAATATAACAAAAAATGGGAGGTTTGAGAGGGATATAGGCATGTAAATGGACATTCTCAATGCATCTACAAGTTTCAAAGGTGTTACACTTCGTGGGTAGGCGAGAAGTGTAATGTCCAAATGACTATGCAATCAAGAATATTTTCAGGACATTCACACAACACACAGATATGTGCAAGACGCACGGTCGTCCATGACAAAATTTTACTTTAACAGTTGATAATGAAAGGTTTAATGACAAAATTAAGGTTAGGTGAGGGGGACATTGCATTATTGAATTTAATTAATCTAAAGGGGAGGTTATGGAATGTGAAATTGCATAGGATGCAATTTCTGGCATTACACTACCTCATTCTATTCACTCAATCTCTCTATTCTCTCAATCTTTCTTGCTCTTCTACACCACAACTTCATCCTATCATTGTTATTGCACATTCTTATTTACAAAGGTGCTCAACATTGTTCTATCAAGCTCAGTCTCTTCCTTTTGGCATTACCATTTGCTAAAGGGAGGGTAAATACAATTTTTATTTGTTGCATTGTCTATTTGTCTTCTTAGCATATTATTCTAGCATGTTTGTTTCTCTTTATCTCGTTTATTTTTCTATCTCGATCATATTTGGCTATCCATGGAGGTGGAAACACCAATGTGGGGATTTGACTAAGGCAAGTCTCTAAAACAACTCCAACATTTTCTCTTGGTTTTGTGTGTGCAAGTATTGAAGGGGTATCATTGCTGGAGGCTTCATTCTCGGACTTCTCGTGAGTGTTTCCTTTCTTCTCTTTCATCTCATCATTTACTTTTCATTTAATCTACTTTACATTATCTTTCTTATTTCTCTATTATTTTAGTGTATTTTAAAATTTTAGTTATCAGATTGTTAGTAGGTTCCTAGGCATTTTCTATTATAAACCTAGTTTTCAATTTGTACGAGACGCCAATGCATCGCGAGTATGTTCATGTGTCACACTGCCATCCTTGGTCGAGAGCTTTCAAGTTTGTCCATAAGACCTTTGCAACCTATTCTTTCGGTTTCTGAAACTCTCCCATTTAAATTTTACATAAAATATACAAAGACATCTCCATCTCTTTATCCCATCACCTAAGCATTGATCTTTGAGGTAGTTGAGGACCATTTTCCCCTTTGGACCTTGTCATCTTGAGGGTGTTGAATCTCCTCCTCTACACTCACCAAAGACTCAATAGTCCTCCATGGAAAACCAAGATGTCAATATATCCAATCGCATCAAGAAAGCATCCATCATCAAATGATGAATCTGCATCACTACCAAACCTCCCACTAAATCGTGTAACCAAGTTCTCCAAGCATCATGCCAACCATCTCCTAAATGAATATCCTCTATGGCTCCAACACAATCAAATAACTCAACACCATGAGCTCCAAAAAGGTAAAATCAAACCACAATCTCGAAACTAAGAAGATACAATCGCCACACATCTTTGTCAATAGAATCAATGATGCCATTAAACTCTTACTGCAATATGAAGGCAGAATCTAAGAGCTCCTTATGACACCAACAACCATTGCAAAGGACCATCCATATTCTAATCAAAGATTATCCATAGCTCACTACACACTCCAACCACAACTAAACCAAAATATTGAAATAAAGAAGATAGAAACACATTATGTAACTGCATAAAGCTCCCAATGAAAGTGATACTAAGTTATATATGGCATCATGGCCAATGTCATTGCCAACACTCTACTGAAAGTGAATAGAGCTTCTCATGCATCATAAACTACTGCTATACATTCAGATGAATAATTATATCAAGTACTCCAAATAACCTTTTCTCACTGCAATAAACATATCAATTTAATAATGGTGACCAAGAATATGGCCTACCAAACAAAATGCACATCAAACAATTATATAATATTTGCACATATGCAACATCCCAAAGAAAAGTACATAATCAATGCTCTAATCTCAAATAATTGAAAAATAGATTCAACCCCACATTAGTAACATGTAAGATACAAATAGTCAAATATAACATGTCTATTTCCAAGACTCAAACACCAAGATCAACACTAGACCTGATTTTCCAAACAAACCCACATAAGAGTAACCATAAATCAATAGGAACCCTACAAGCAACCATGCAAACCTATAATTGTCTTCATCCAAAACAAACTGAATACAATCTTATCAAAGATCTGCATACCACAAATTTTGGTCAACATATAAAACTTGCAAAACCAGCTTTGTAAATCTGAAATCCATTTAAACATCTAGACATGCACATCAAACATGTCATTTGAACAATGGAATAAGCACAAATCTACAAACCCACATTTGAAAACAAAAGAAAGTTGCTACCCAACAAGAAAACCAAGTTGTCCAACAACTTATAACATATGGAGCATATCATCTTTACAACTCACAAAGAGATTAGTGGCTCATCTTTCTGTGCTTTCGTATAAGCAAGGGCTAAAACCATGAAGCCAACATAAGCACTCCATTCTATAGTCCAAAAAATGAGTGTTTCTCCATGTGATCAGAATGTCAAAATTACCCATCCAACATGAACACCTTTTCACTACACATGACCGCAAGGTAAATGAATAAAACCACCAAACAAGAGGATACACACATATTGTCAAACAAGAGCTCCAAGTAACCAAAACATAACTAACTCCATAAAGATCCATAATCATGAGCTTCCAATGCCCAACATAGATCACATTGACAATATTCATGGCTTCCAATCTCATAGATCTGCAAAACAAAGTTAACTTACAAAATATTCACTACATCCCATAAGCCTCCAACAACCTTCAATTCCTTCTAAAAGATTCCAACAAGCTTGCCAAACTAAGAAATCGAAAACAACAAAATACCCAAAACCAAGTTAACCTTCAACTATGATACCAAATGTTGGAAATTTCAATCTCTATCCAAATAATCAAGTTATGACTTCAATGGATGAAACACAAGGTTTGGACTACTATAATATGAAAATACGAAGATTATATGCAAATTTAAATTATATGACCTTAATATGAAACTACCACACGATTAGATCTTTTTTATGATGCTAAAAAATAACCAACATAACATGCTTAATAACACCACCTTATGTGAAATTATAACACCAATAAATAAAGCATACTATCACCATAAGATAGTAGCAAAGAGACACAAATCAACAACATAAAATGCATCACATAACACAAGAT
Source organism: Sequoia sempervirens (assembly GCA_007258455.2). Classification (NCBI taxonomy): domain Eukaryota; kingdom Viridiplantae; phylum Streptophyta; class Pinopsida; order Cupressales; family Cupressaceae; genus Sequoia; species Sequoia sempervirens. Next base: position 571,772,241 of record VDFB02270651.1, on the reverse strand, counting down.
TTGCATGGAGAAGCACTTGCAAAAAAAACTCCACCAAGAAAAGGGGCCAAGTATTCATTATCTTCAAATAAATGAGATTACAATACATTCACTTTCATTCCCATCTTTGCCTCCAACAAGGCAACACCTGTGTACCTATGAACAACCTCTTTATGCTCCAAGTTGTCCTTGTTCCTATAGAGTAACTCTACATTCAACTGTTTCTCATTATTTCTACATTCAAGGAGTTGATTTTATAGACTTGTGAAGAGGTCTATAGCAACAAACATGGCATCCAAAGATGACTCTTCATTCTAAACATCCCAACCCTTGGATTACCTCCTTGAAATATAAAAGGACATCAATTTTTTCTCAAATAGTTTCCTTCCAACATGAGTGCCCAAACTTGGAAATGAAACATTATACTAAGTGACATAAAAGAAGGAATACCAAAAGACATATGTTGCCTCTTTCCAAGCACCCACTTGGAGAAGCCCAATAGTCACTCATTTGTCCACTTCACTTGTCTTTTACCATCCCATTCTAGACATCCACATGTGGAAAAAATAATATTAAATAGTCATATTCATAAGTCACCTTTACCACTGCTAGTGGAACCCATCACTCCTTATGAATGTATTACAAACAATGGTGAGAATAGATATTATAAAATATTTTTCCAATACACCCTAAGTGCTTAGGGACATTTTCCAAGGATGTTGGAACCATAACATAGGATTTACAAAGTAGATGAAACCTTAATCCTAACATCACCCCTTAATCATTCATTTGTTGCTTCGTTATGAAGAGGAAGTTTCACCAACAAACGTTTGTGTCATGTCCCGAATTCTCCTTGAGCCTGGGCCGACATGACTAAACTAGTGATTTTCAACACTAACAAATAATCAATTGATAGTTAGCTGTGGCCGACCTGCCTTGTGGTTGGCGCCATTTTCATTTTGAATTTTTTTTATTTTTGTTGTTTGTGGCCGACTTCATTGAAGTGGCGATTTAGTTTAGTATTTATTCATGGTTGAGGTATAGATCTAGCATCGCGAAATTGGAAGCATCTACTCTCTAGGTTGCTTGGGTGGACATAGTCGCATGCCAATGGCTCACAGGTCTGGATGAAACCCCAGCCTGTGATTTCGTGTTTGTTCTCTTCTCTAAGCGGATATCATCCCCACAGCGACATTCAATCTCTCTACAGATGTCGGGCATCAACTTCTAATCATAGCGGATTCACCTTGGAGACACTGCACCTATTTGGAGGGGCGAAATCCTCTGGCCGAGCCTGACGGTTCTGGCCAAGGCCATCTACAGGTTACCAGTCACTGAGGGAGTCTTAGTTGGGCGCGTATTGAGCAAACAACATTTCAAATCGATATTGTGAGAAGTTGTCCATCATTCAGCGACTGTATTGATAAATTCGACAAGAGCTACTGGCATGTCGATTTCCCTCACTGGCGACTCAGGGAACACGCACACTCATCCGTGACGGGAATCAAGTCAAAATCAGTACTGAATATCGAGCGACGCCATCTTGGCAGAGATCCATTATCGCCATCACCAGTCAGGAGCCTAGGCGTATGTAAACTCTGATGTTTTGTACTCTCATTTCAATCTGAAGTAGGCTATATTTTGTTGAGGATCGAACTCGTATCTGTGAAGTGCGTATTTCGGTTTATAATTGAAGCAAATCTGTTTGAATTGCTAGGATCTGATTATTGAGATTCTTTTGGACTCTGTAAAGTTAAGATCATTGTACTAAAATTCTTAGAAAGGTTAAGATCATTTGTATTGAGAATCTTACAGTTTGCCCCATATTATTCATGTTTCTTCCATGTGAAGAGGGTAGTCCACCTAACCACCAATCAAACAACTTTTTCCATGTGAGCAAATATAAATTGTTTAGTCATTTGATCAATGTGAACAATTTTGTGTGAGCCAACTTCAGAGTATATAGTCTTGAGGATGTTCCCTCCAACATCCCCTATAGAAGTTGGTGCACCAAAGATACCATTTTCTTTTAAAATGACACCTTGGAGATGACCCCACTTGCAAGGAGTGGCAAGTCAACGTTTTGTCCCCATCATCAAGTTTAGGGAGTGTCACCATCTGATCTATTTTTTTTTGGAGGGGATGGATCACTATGGAATGTTTTGTTGAAGACAAAACATAAGGGTAATAAACCTATCTCCCCAACGTCACCTATAGAGGGCAATTCACTCGAGATGCCATTTGCTTTTGAAAGGACATCTTAGGGACATCCCTACTTGTGAGGAGTGGCAACAATTGTTTCATCCTTATCCCCATGTCTAGGGTTTCCCCATCCCCAAAATGACCCTTTTTAGGGGGGATGGGTTATTGTGGAACACTATAACTAAGATGGAACATAAAACTAATAACCTTGTCTTAGGATGCAATCTCATGGAGAGGCTTTATTAACTATTTTCATGGAGCAAGGTGTCTCATGAAATAATTCTTTTAGCTAGAAGAAAAATTAAAATATTTTTTGAGTAAATAGGAGTCCCTATTTTTTTAATTTTCATATTTAAGCCAGTATGTTTGAGGTGGGGTTAGAAATTTCCTCCACTACCATAGAAGATTTTGTTGCTAAATTTAGATTCCCATCAATTTCAGGATGCTTTTTGGAGGGAAACGTTCTTGTTCAACCATTCGAATCCTAAAAAAAGGGCTAATTTATTTAACACTAGTCATTGCTTAAAAAACTAATGGAAATAACAACTTCTGTAAATTTTAGAGCTTAAAATTGTAAACTTACCTAGTACTACATATTTTTTTGGAGGGAAATGTTCTTGTTCAACCATTAACATCCTAAAAAAATCAGCTAAATTATTTAACATTAACTGTTGTTAAAAACTAATGGAAATAACAACTTCTGTAAATTTTAGAACTTAAAATTGTAAACTTACCTAATACTACAAAATTCATGGGACCACCTCGTTTAAAATGTTCCTAAAAAATATTTTAGGAAGTTCCTCTCCATAGAACCACAACCTTATTGAACACATTGAGTCGCCAATGTTGCAGCATATGCATGTCAACAATATAGGTCATAGAGTGCTGACTGTCCCTATGTCATTTGAATTTAAGGTGTATAAATGGCACATGTCGAGACCTGTCTATGACCACCTTCATTGACTATTCTTGTTTGCGGAAGCCTAAAAGGTACTCATCATATGTTGGTGTGGCGTATAATTTAGTGCTTGTGTGATATTCTGCTTATGTCAATCATAAGATTTTGCACTTGATTTTCGCATTTATATGAATGTATCTAAGCAGAGAGCTACATGAAGAAAAAAGAAACATTGCCCCAATTGTGAGCATTATATTTTTGAACAATGCAGTTTTTGTCTCGAAGATTACATTTTCCCATGTATGATCCCTTTTTACACGTTACAGACTGAATCAATTGGCCCCATTGTTAAAAACTTCCGTTATTCAGTTACAACAGTTTAAACAGCCAAACATAGGCCATAGATGCATATTGCAGAAGTCTACTAGAATGAACAATGATGGGAAGAGGCATGTTCTATCTTGCAAGATAGTTAAACATCTATTGTCAGTACATATAAAATAATTAAAATATATATAGACTATGAAACACCTTCATCCAACATGTTGTTCATGCGGTAAAATGTAACCCACATAGGATTGGAACCTTGTGAACACAACCCTACTCAAGAGCCTATTAATTGAAACTAAAACTTTTCCCCATGAGGTGAAAAGTGTTATGCCCAACTCTGGAATAATAGAACTAGCTGGAAAGTTCAGAAAGTCTATCAGCAGATGGTAGTTGAATCTATCCTGCCAAATAATAAGGATTCCTTTCTGATTAAGGAGAAAATTAGTGACATTGAAGCAAGAGTTGCAGTGCACTTGGAGTAGCTGCAGAAGAAAGTGGAGTGTCTGAGGCTCCAAAATACTGCCTTCTTTTTGGCTTCTGATGAAGACTGCAGAAAAGCAAATCTGGTTCTCTTTTGGACTGATGCCTCCTCATCTCCTTCTCCACCTTTGAGAGACTGACAGAGGAGGACTATGACTGCAGAGCTGAAATTAATATTCGTTCAGATGGGTAGGATTATCGTGGCTGTCCCAGTTCTCATAGACTATTAATTCTGTTTGCTTTGTTGTTCTTGGCATTAACCCAGTATGTTATATCAATTTATATTTTGCCAAGTTTGATGTGTGCCTTTTGGCCTGCTTATAAATTTATTTCTCTGTCGGCATGGTTGGTCTATGGACAGTTTTTGGAAGTGTCAATGGAGTTATTAGCCGACTAGTTATTTCTTCTGCTTTATATTTTTTGATTCAGATTTTGTATGATGTATAGGGTACAAATTTTTAATGGGCTATTTGTCCCAATTATGGACTCCCAAATGTACCTGTATAAGAAACACTCTCAAAACAGCTCGCACAGTCCTGTATTCTATTCAAGCTCCGTATGTTGTACAATATACCGCACAGGAATCCACTATTGATACCCCATCTTTTAGCCAGTAAAAAATAAAAAGAACTTTTTTATGTAGGTTTCATAAACATATGTAACATACAAGTTATCATTCTACTGAATTTCTTACGAGTGCCGTATGCCCCATTAGTAATTCTATGTTATTGCTCAAACTGATTTGCCCACAACATAGACTAGAATCTCTAACAGTGCACTTCATTGGAAATTCAAAATAAATCTGCCTGCAATGTTGACAACAGACCTTGACGGATGTAATCCAAATTGATGTTTATGCTTCGATTCACGTGTTATCACCAGTAGTCTCCGCAGGAACACTGTCCGTCCTTGAAATGGTGGTATCGGCTAACATCTCTCACAATAATTTCTCGTGCAACAATCTTAGAGATAAACTTCGTTGCAGAGTGGCAATCACCACACACCCGAAGGTTTTTCATAATTCGAATAGTTGTTCCTGGGGATGTGTTTAAAAGGCCGAATGCAATGGCTAGTCTCTCACTATGGTAACAAAGAATTCTTTCCTTCTCCTCCTCCTTCACATCATTCAGCACAAAACTTGTATTGGGAACATATCCTGACATTTTCATCTTGCAAGTCAATCTCTCCAACTCAGCATAGATTTCCTCTGTCTGTGGATGTGATTTGTCTCCCACAAAAAAACTATGGACCTGATTACTGAGTTCGATCCAGCTGCATCCAGGTGTCTTTTTTATGCCTCTGTCTTTCATCATTTTCCGAACCTTTTCGATGTCATCCCACCTGCCGGCTGCAGCATAGATGTTTGAGAGAAGCACATAAGGTGAAGGATTGTTAGGATCCATCTGAATAATGTGTTCTGCTACGTGTTCTCCTAATTCTATGTTGTTGTGTATTCTACAAGCACCAAGCAAACTACTCCACACAGAAGCACTGGGTTTTATGGGCATTTTGTTGATAAAATCATGTGCTTCATCCAGACGCCCAGCTCGGCCAAGAAGGTCAACCATGCAGCTATAATGGTCCGTTGTAGGTGTGACATGATAATATTCACTCATGCAATTGAATACTTCAAAGCCCTCGTCCACCAGACCTGCGCGACTGCAAGCAATCAAAACACAAAGTAAGGTGATGCGATCTGGGCTCGTGCCAGAATCTCTCATTTGTTTGAAGAGTTTGAGGGTTTCTCTCGCAAAGCCATGCATGGCATATCCTGTAATCATTGTTGTCCAGGAAACAGCATCCCTCTGACTTGTTTTGTCAAATAATACCCGTGCTTTCTCAATGCTCCCACATTTAGCATACATGTCTATCAGAGAATTCACCACAATGACATCAAACTGTAATCCAGTCCTAAGTATTACTTCATGAATCTCCATACCTTTTCCTAGAGCACCATTATTGGCACACACTGGGAGGATACTGGCAAAGGTCTTTGAGTCTGGTGTCATACCAGCCAATTGCATTTGTTGAAAAAGCTTCAGGGCCTGCTCACCATGCCCATTCTGAACAAATCCTGCAATCATAGCATTCCATGAGACTACATTTTGTTGGGGCATTTCCTTAAAAAGCTTTAGAGCCTCATCAACAAGCCCATTCTGTGTGTATCCTGCAATCATTGAATTCCATGAGACCACATCTGGTTGTGGCATTTCCTTGAAGAGTTTCAAGGCTTCATCAACAAACCCGTTCTGTGCATAGCCTGCAATCATCCCATTCCATGAAACAATATCTCTTTCAGGCATTTCTTCAAAGTGCTTCAAGGCCTCGTTAAGCATCCCATTCTGCGCATATCCTACAATCATTACATTCCATGAGACCACATCCCTCTGAGGCATTTCCTGAAAGAGTTTCAGTGCCTTATCCATAAGGCCATTCTGAGCAAATCCTACAATCATTGCGTTCCATGAGACCACATTTCTCTGAGGCATTACCTGAAACAATTTCTGAGCTTCATCAACCTGTCCATTCCGTGCATATCCTGCAATCAGTGCAGTCCATGCAACCACACCAGGCTTGGACATCTTATCAAACACATGGCGCGCAGTTTCTATGCTTCCACATTTGGCATACATGTCTACGAGGGCATTCACCACAACTAGGTCAGACTCATACCCACATTTTACTATTTCTTCATGAATCTCCACACCCCGTTTCAGGAACCCCAAGTCCCCACATGCTGGAAGAACGCTAGCAAATGTAAACTGGTTCGGTTGAAATCCTTCTCTTTGCATCCGGTTAAACAAAGCCAACGCGTCGCCGGGAGATTTTACATGCTTTGAATATGCAGCAATCATTACAGTCCAGGAGATGAGATTTCGCTGAGGCATTTTGTCAAACAGTTCGCGTGCTTTGTCTAATCTACCACATTTAGCATACATGTCTACAAGGGCATTCCCCACAGAGATATGAGACTGAAACCCACTTGTAATTATCTGTTCATGAATATCCATGCCCTTCTCCAAAGATGCCAAGTTACCACATGCCGAAACAATGCTGGAAAAGGTGAACGGATTGGGTTGGATACCTGTTGTCTGCATTCGATAAAACAGTGACAGTGCCTCCTCGGCAGGACCCTGTTTTGAATAAGCTGCAATAATGACAGTCCATGAGCAGATATCTCTATCAGGCATGTTGTCAAACACTTTGCGAGCATCGTCCACAGTTCCACATTTTACATACATATTGAGAAGCGTGTTCTCCAAACGTCTGTCAGCTATGAATCCGATTTCATTGATGTGGGCATGGATTAGTTTGGCCTCTGGCAACGCTTTCGTCTTAGTGCAGGTCTGCAAGAGAGAAATATATTCAGAAGAAAAACGCACAGGTTTGTCTGCAGCGTTTAGAAACTTGTTTACGTTTTCCTTCAAGCAGCCATGTTCATATAGAGTTGTGAGACGACGAGAAGAGTTAGCATTAAGATATTGTGCTATTTTTGAGTGAATTGGACATACTGGTCCATCCAGAGGTACATTGATTATCTGCTTCTGCTTCTGCTTTGATAAAAGATGAAGCGCTTTCATTGATTACATAGATTATCATGGTTGCAGAGAATCCATAGGCAGGCATACATACTGAGATTTTGGAGCTACATTTGAAAGAATATGTATTAATTATCATGGGGTATTATGTTATGCTTTTCTTTATACTTCAATAAAGTGAGTATTAATGTGAGTGGAGTGTAAGGTGCTTTCTACTATTCATTGTATTTATCACCTCCTCTCCTTCATATGTATATATATTTTCTTAGTTTGTTTTAACACATTTTTACATTCATACAATTTCATACTTTTGAATTATTTTAATACTATTTTGCTTCTTGAGTATTTGTATTGTTGACTTTGTTGGTATGAACAAGGTGTTTTATGTAATTGGTTCATCACCAAAGTCCTATTCACATTAGTTACTTAAGTTTACTTTAGATACAAATAGGATACTTATCAGTTTATATTTCAAGTCATAAAATTAAGACACATTTCATAATTTTATGCAATTCTATGTCTCACCTCGTTCGATATAACCAAGGGGTTTCCTTTGTAATCTTAATCCATTATAATCCATTATCATTATATACTTGTGTCATTTCATAAAATATCATTATTATATTATATTTGATCTCTCTTGTACTTTCATTGAAGCTCCTAGATCTTGGGTGGCTACATCTTTAGCTTATTGCATGGTATAGAGCATTCTATACCAACTCTTACATGGTATCAAAACTTATGGGATTGCTTCTTGTTAGTTTTTATTGAGAGATCTAGGTTGTAAATTTTGGTGGATTTTGAAAAGTTGAGTATGTTTTTTTTACATCGTATGATGACAGGTAGAAAATCAGAAAAATGTGATAGAAATACTAGATTTGGGGAGGTTTTTATTTGTGGCTTTGTATTGTAGGTTCATTTGGAATATGTTGGTGCAAATTTGAACTCAACATTGAGTGCAGGGTGTCCAAGTAAGTTAGTTTAGGTTGTTGATTTGTCCAAATTAGGTATATGAAGCCGGATCTATAGGTGTTTGAAGTTGGGAGGTGGTTGCTAGATCTAAGAGGTAGCTACAATTTTTGAGCACTTTGGATAAAATTTAATCTCTCCATTATGTTCAGAAGGCCCAAGAACTTTAGGATTGATTGTTAATTCATCAAAATCAAACATTTTGCCTAGAGCCATTAAGAAAAAATATCTTCCTTGATTGTATAGATTGTAAGGAATATTCCCTACATGGAATATTCAATGTACCTTTCTCTTACATTAGCTTGATTGGAGTGTGCAAGTTGTATGAGTAAAAATCTATTTTTAATTTTTTTTAGATTTTAAATTTTAAAAAAGTAGGTTGTACCTACTCGAGTAGGTACTACAAACCTATGACTACATAGACAATACTAACGAGCTAGTGCACTCTTCTCATATGACATAATTGCAGGTGTTGTGGCCCCATAAATAACAAATACTTACACATAATGACAAACCAATTGTAAAGATCTTGCCAAGCAAATATTCCAACCAATTTTTTGTTAATCAACTTTCATACGTCAAAAACCACCAAATCCACCATAAAATAGCTCCCATGACATATCTGTGATTTATCGATAGTCAATAATCGTTTAAGGCATTTCTAAGTAGTTTATTGGATAATGACAGATGATTTTACAGATGAAAGTAATATTTCATCTAGATAAAGAATATTGTGTCTAGTAGGTGTTGGTGTCAACATGACATCAACGGTGGCCTTCCCTAATGAGCCCACCTTCACCATTTGCATTTTGGTTTTGGCAATCAAACTTTAGAGGCTTTGTTCTCAATCATTCAAACTCTTTTTTGCAAGCATTTTTTATTTGGGGAAAAATATCTCAAGCTTTGCAATGGTCTAGACAACTCTTTTTAGTGCCCTTTTTTTTAGAAAGTGAAAATTCTTGCAGGTGTTAATGGGAAATTCTCATTTTGGGAACATTTGAGACTCCGTTTAGGCTCTTGCAATAATATTTTTTTAGTATAATTTTTAAAAACTGCATAATTTTTCATGTACTTTATAATGGTGTGATCTGATTGGTCTCATTCCATAAAAAATTGTACATTAATTCTATGGCCAAATTTGACATTTACATATAGTAAGGTCAAGTCCACTTAATTTTTTTTAACAAGTGGCATCTATAATCAATCTAAGTATGAAGTGTCAAGATCATATTTTTTGGGGGATTAGTAATTAAGTAATTTTTGGGGTAATCTTGTGTTTTTTTTGGTTGTCATCGTGTCTCCTAATTCATGAAAAACTAAATGTGATTACTATGGAAATAAAAGACATACAATAGACAAATATTTTCTAAAAGAGCTTTATGATTTGAAACTTCTTTATGAACTTCAACAATTAAAAAAGCTTTCCATTGCCAATGGCATTAGTTTGTCACATTCTTTTGAAATAGCATCAATAGAAATTCATTTGATATTCACACTCAATAATCTTGTGTGGACACATCATTCAAAGATGAGCAGTGTAGTTGAATGACATGCATTGAGATATCATCTCCATCTATTCTTTCTTCTAATGACAAGTTAGTGTTGTTACATTCATGACTTCTATTGATTCAGTGTAGTAGGACATTCATTGTCTTCCATATAAACTACTTGTGATGAGTAATTGATAGACATTGTAGGTTTGTTTGATGTACTATTTTGTAGATTTGGAGGAAATTATGATGAATGCATCTCCTCTTTCATGTTACCTCTTATGGAGTTGCATCATCTTTTTTAAATGTTGTGGGGGAGTATTTAGACCCTTTTGTTCCTTCTCTATCTCATCATTTGTCACAATTTGGTATAAGCGTGGATATCCTTGAGCAAAATTTGAAGGAGTCATCTTCATGATTGGATCATATTCTACATTCATCTCTACTAGATTTTGGATTGTCATCTTCATTGGTGTGGTCAATAACACCTAACTTGATTGTGGCGGCTTTCAACATTGGCATAGGGACACTTGAGCAAAGTTCAGAGGCAACTCACATCTTTATTTTTCTTTCTTCATGTTCCTTTCAAGAATGGGAAGAAATAATCCATACATTCTTGGTTGTGTTTCTTCCTAAGAGGAGGAACGTTGTTTGATGAGATTGAATCATCAACATTCATTATTGAGCATCTACCATCATTTTAGGAGACTCTACTTTTGGAGGAGACTAAATATTATCTCTTATGAGGGGACTTTTTCTTCACATCAGATTTTGTTCTAATTTTTCTTGAGATAATTTTATATTTTCTCTCTTTTGGATAGGGTAAGTGCACAAAAATGAGGGGCCAAAAAGGGGTCTTAAGTGGCCACTTTTTTTTTGAAATGAGGAAATACTAACCTTAGATGAGAAATTAAGGATAGTTACACTCAAAATTTTAAGATGCAACAAAAACAAGGGTTGTAGTGCTTTGAGTCTACTATCTATTTTTTTTTAAAAATGGTAGAGATTAAGGGGTTCAAAAAAGGGAGCCATAGATATTGGTGTTGTTTTTGTCAAAAAAATGTAACATAGCATTTGTTGTGGCTCCCTCAAAAGGTTACTTTTTTTTAGTATTTTTAAAATCGCTTTAGTGAGAAATTAGCTAACAACATGTAGTTTATGCCCAATTTTCTAGTAATTTTTTAATGAATATATGATTTTTTACTAATTTTGAAAGTGGGCACAACTTGAAAACAAAAATTTGGTCGTGCTACCCCTATAATTTTTGAAAACTAATTGAATATCAATTTTTTTGAATGTGTAGAATGGAGTGTAGTTTATAAAAATGTAATTTATTTAAAATTTCAATGAATGGTTAAAAAATCAAGTAAAAAATATCAAACATTGGTTTTTGACAAAAAAAGATACATAAACAAAAGAAATTAATGATGAAAGCCTTAACATAGTCAAAATGTGAAAATAATTATGTCATTAAATAACTAAGAGAGAGCTTAACATTACCCAAGTGTTTGTTTTACTCGACCTTAAAATGCGTGCAAACTTGATGGTTAGCACGAATGAAATTATGTGAAATTTTGTAGAATATGTGAAAACATGTTTTTGGGTGTTGGAAAGGTAGACCAAGCCTTTGGGTTGGAAATCCAAAGCAAATCTAATTCAAAGGCTCGTGGATTCCCAAAGCAAGACAAAACACGAGTGTGGCATAACGTGAGCGCGTCATAACGTGAGCGAGTTATTTGAATGCATTGACAAAATGCAAGTGCAATCGTGTTTTGATCTACATTGAATTTTTTTTCTTCTCTTATTTTCTCTTTCTTCTTGTTATCTTTCAGGGAAACTATATACATGAAATAAACATTTAAGTATAAGTTGACATTTACATATGGACATTTACTTTCTTTTACTTTAAGCTATATTTTATATTCAAATGAGAGAAAAAAACGTGATTGCTCTCGAATTAAAAAATTGTCATTCACATTACACCAAAAATCAATTGCATTGTATTGCCTTTAAAAGACCGTTATTCTCGTATAAAACTATTTACAGGAATATAACTACCAAAACTAAATTTATTTATTAAATTAACAATAGCATGTTAATTTATTTATTTAACTATATTATGTCATGTACTAAATTCTAACACCCCCGCTTAGTACTGACATAGAGACAAACCTACATCTTGTGTGTGTGTGTATAAATCTATTAGATGAATCCCATACATGGGATTTAATTCTAATGAGAACTAAAGGCTTAGCCAAATGATATTTGGCAATCTAAATACACCATTTGTCACATATTTCAGCAAGTATATTATAAAACTTGCCTTTACTGCAAACAAAAAATGGATTCTGCTTATTATGCTTTCGCCTATTGCTTATATGTGAAGATTTGACCTGCTCTTGTTGCAAGAATGGGGTCACACCCTTCCCAGTGCGTACACCATCACAACTTGAACACTTTTTTTGTAAGAGAACCAAAACACAAAGGACAAGGAATAAAATGCATGAAACCCAATTCACATTTTATGGTTCCATTAGATTGACACAAGTGACATTTCTCTACTCATAACCAAACCATTTGGTGCATTCCTCCTTATTCGCTTTCTACAATACACTTTGACTCCTATTTTCAAGAGCAGTTTTGAATTTTAACTATACAAAAATTCACACTAGTGATTGGTGTATCCTACATCACAAGGACGACTCTTGATGTTTCACATTTTTTTTGGCCTCTTTTTTCCATGCCTTTTGCAACATATATGAGTATTGGCTACGATGGAATCAAAATAGTAAAGACATCCATAAAAATTGTTTGCAGCGTCAATGTCAAGAAATATTGGGGGAAATATAAACACACTTCTGCAATAGATTGGGGGAAATATAAATCTCAAATTTTAAATTTTTGGAATGACAACAATGCATAAAGTGAAGTGTTAAACAATGGTAAGAATGAACACAGTGGAAAGAATGAGAAGAAATGCAGATGAATGGAGTCAAAAGGGTTTTGCACATGGTCTACATTGCTCACCTGTCGACAAATGCAAGAATGGTAGAAAACAATAATAGTTGCACGCTATCTTCACTGCAGTACCATTGTAAAAACCGCCATGAGGAATAAACAAACAAATGGAGAGTGATCAGAGAGAGGTATAAGAAGAAACCTGCTTTGATACCATATTGAAATGAGAGAAAAAAATGAGATTGCTCTCAAATTAAAAAATTGTCATTCACATTACACCAAAAATCAATTACATTGTATTTCCTTTAAAAGACTATTATACCCCTGTATAAAACTATTTACGGAGATATAACTACCAAAACTAAATTTATTTGTTAAATTAACAATAGCATACTAATTTATTTATTTAACTATATTATGTCATGTACTAAATTCTAACATTTTATGTGTATAGTTTCAAGATGTTTGAGAGTGGTTTCAGATCTCTAGAAGTTATGATGCAAATTCTAATTTTTGGAAAATCTTATAATTTTTTAGACAATCAAATTTTACTAATCAGTATGTCAAATTTTAGTAATCAGGAAGTCAAATTTAAGTAATCAACAAGTTGTATCATTTCTCTCTCTATCTCACTCATTGTTTATCCCTTACACTCTAGACCTCTCTCTCACTATCTCCATTCCTTTATCTAACTCTCTCCCCCTTGAGCTCAAGAACTCTCTCTCTCTCTCTCTCTCTCTCTCCCTCCTTGCCTCTCTAATTCTCTCTATATCCCCTCTCCCTCTCTCTACCTACCTCTCCCTCCATCACTCCCTACCACTCTCTATATTGCTCTTTATCTCACCTCTCTCTCACATCCCTCTCTCTCCCTCCATAGTTCTCCCTCCCCTCTTCTTCCCTATCTACCATCTATCTCCCAATCCCTCTCTACCTACCTCTCCATCCATCACACCCTACCATTGTCTCTACACCTCTCTATCTCACCTCTCTTTGGTGCAGGAGCACCCATAGGTTGCCATAGGTTGTTTAGAAGGTCTGTCTAGGACAACTAAGCAATTTAATTTAGTTCATTGTATGTGAGCCTTAATGACATTTTTGGTTGGGTTTTGATCAGATGAAGGTCATGTTGACCATAGAATAGGTGTCATAAGGTTCTAGCTCAAAATGAGGTTTTGGACTTCTAGGATTCTTGCAAAATATTTGAAAATGTTACTCAATTGGAGCTACAAGCGGCCAAGAAGAGCCCAAGGGAGAGGATAACTAAATTGGTGACCTATTTATGGGATGCCTCGGCATTGGAGTGAGGTTGGAAGCATTTTGAAATTGTTTAAAGTTTTTGAATTCAAGAAAAAGCAATTGTGATTGTGTGATAATTTCTTGGTTTTTGCATTGAAGTGCTATTTTAATGGATTGATCATGGCACTGTAATTTGTATAGAATGTAGTGTAGTTGTTCTTCAAGAATTGTGTGGCATTAGTTAGTTTCCTTATTCAATTTCAAGCATTTTTTGTAAATAGTTTTGATTTCATACTGTTGCTGGTCTGAACCAGGCAGTTTGTAAGTATGGGGTATTAGTTCACTTTCCCACCGTACAAATTGTACAACCCTTTGGGAACAGTGACTAGACTCCATGGATGTACATATAGTAGGGTTTAGGGCCTTTGAAATCACAAGAGTTGCTGTGGAAGTCTTACCCTAGGCGAGCCAGGGAGTGTTCGGCTAGGGAAGACCTTAGTGCAGAGCACTTAATTTGCAGGGGTGTCAATTTCCTAACAAATTACCTTTTGAAGAAGGTAGGTATGAGTCTTGCCAAGATATGGTAAGGAGAAAGAAACTCCAACAATCCATCTGGTGAGGGAAGGACTTAATAGTTTGCAGAGAAGCCAGGAAAGGGCTTAAAAGGCCTAGTTTTTCTCATTTTCAGGTTAGGGCTTTGTATGGACAGCTGAGACCCAAGACCCCAAAACTCCTTGAGAGGTGGGCATACGAACTAGGAATCCAAAGAAAATATTGGGGTGTTCTTTGGAAAGATTTGGAAACAAACCTGATTTCTCGGAGGAGACCTAATAGGGCTTATAGGGCTAGTAGCCTCCTAGGCCTAATAAAGGGGTTTGGGTGAAAGCGACCTGCAGATGGAGCTAGGTGGACCGCTAACACACTTGGTAGGATGGATTGATGACTTTAGAAGCACCTCCACAACCCTATAAAACTAAATTCAAGAATTTGGAGGATTAGTAGCCTTTAGGGTGGATTAAGGGCTAAGGCAATTGTTTCAAGATTGCACGAAGTCTTGACTTGGTAGGAGGATCTATGTTGATAGTTGGGTTGGCAAGGAGAAATTAGGGGACCCTAAGAAGGAATAGGTCCTATAGATTGCAAGTGGTGGAGTGAGCCACCCTAGAGGTCTTCCAAGCAATACCCAGAGCATGAATCAGTGATTGATTCATCCAACCTCCATATCACTTTCTCCCTCCCTACCTCTCCCCCCCTCCCTCATCCCCTTTCTAATTCTCTCTATCTCCCCTCTCTCTTCCTACCTCTCCTTCCATCACTCTCTCTTTTCTTCTCTATCTCACCTCTCTCTCTCCCTCCCTACCTCTCCCTCCCTCTCTACTTCTCTATATCTCCCCTCTCCCTCTCTACCTACCTCTCCATCCATCATTGCCTACTGCTCTCTCTCTATTTCTCTCTATCTCACACCTCTCTCACCTACCACTCTCTCCTCCATAACTCTCCCTCTCCTTCCTCTCTACTCTCTATCTCCCTAATCCCTCTCTACCTACCTCTCCATCCATCACTCCCTATCACTCTACACTGTTGGAATTATGTGCCTCAAATTCATTGGTTAGACCCCAGCTTGGTTGTCACAAGTTTACATCATTCCAAGTTAAGAATTTTTCCTTTTACCGCCATCCCACTGGAGTTCACAATGCCTTGTTAATGACTCGTGTGGTAGTGCGGTTCTACCGTTGTCCCGTGCCAAGCCTTTGGCATGCTTGTAGTAGTGCAAAGTTACTGCCACCTTGTGTACAACACATAATAGAGTTGGTTGTGTGGTGATACTGTTGATCCACAGGAATGGACTAAGGGTGCTGGTGGTAGTGCGGTATTCACACCACCTTACCACGAAAAGGTTTGGAGCCACTTGTGGTTATGTAGTGGGAATTTGGTATGTTGAATGTTGTAACCAGCTAGCCTGGGATGCATTGGTGAAACCCCTAGTGGGAGAACAAGATTGATGGAGATGTTGACCGGATGACTTGATGACCAATGTGGACATCAAAGAGATGGGTATTGGCAGTTAAATGGTTTGTGACCCATTACCTATGGGATTTGAATCGAACCAACTCCTTGGTTGAATGGAAAAGATATAGAATGAATGTGAATAGGAATTGCAATGTTCTGGAATGCAATGAGTACTACATTTTTTGATTGGAGAGTGAGGTTGATCAAAGAAATGTAATGCTGTTGAAGTTGATACTGTGAATTAACACTTGGAAGCATAGTTCTATAACTTTGTATGTAAATGTTCTTTTTACTATAATACAAAGTGACTTGGCTTTGTGTGTGGGTTTTTCTCCCATAAGGGTTTTCCCACGTAAATTTAGTGTTCAATTCTATGTGATTGTGTTAAATTTTTCTACTCTTTTATTCTATTAGTGTGCATATTAAGGAATTGTAACTAGAAGTGAATGTATTTTTTGCATTTCTCTTCTAAGAATTGGCATTAGGAAGGTGCTTCTACACTTAGCTTTCCTTACAAGTGGTATCAAAGCCTGGCTAGTTGTGTTATCCTTGTGGGTGAGCCAAGTTTTTTGTGTTGATTTTGTTTAGTGGGAGTCTTGCAAAGGAAACTGGTAGTTTAGATTGCAAATTGAGATGGCAAGCACGTTAGGAAGAGTAAAAATTTAAAAGTTCAATGGTGGAAATTTTGAGTTGTGGAAAATCAAAATGGAAGACCTGTTGGTGGACAAAGATCTCTGGATTGCTATATCTAGAAGTAAACCATCAGGCATGAAACAAGAAGATTGGGACCTCGTTGACAAAAGAGCCAAAGGGTTGATAAGACTCTATCTGGCATACTCTGTTCTCCTAAATGTACATGAGGAGAAGACTGTAGCTTCCTTTTGGAAGAAACTTGGTGAAATTTATCATGGGAATTTTCTGGTAAATAAATTTTCCTGAGAAAGAAGTTATACTCCTTGAAGATGGAGGAAGGTGCATCTACAACAGACCATCTAAATTCGTTTAATATGATTGTTGCTTAGTTGGCATCTATAGGTGTAAAGATTGATAATGAGAATCGTTGTATGCTTTTGTTGTGTTCTTTTCCTGACATGTGGGACCATATGGTGATGGCTATTGGAAGTAAAACAACCACTTTCAAGATGGAATACATGGTTGCTTCATTATTATCAGAGGATATGTAAAGGAAATCTTTTGAGATGGCAAAGGAGGCTCTCATTTTTCTAGGAAGATTGAAGGAGAAAGGCAAGAAGAAAGACAAAAAGTCTAAATCCAAGTCTGAAGGGAGATCAAAGTATCCAGGAAAAAAGTTCAAGATGAAATGTTGGAATTGTGGGTAGAATGGACATATCCAAAAGGATTGCAAAGAGGATAAAAATAAAAAAGAACTCTTCAGATAATGATTCTTCTCAAAGCGATGCAGATGCCTTCATTGCTACCTTGGTGACCCAAGAATCATATGATGTTTGGTTGATTGACTTAGGTGCATCTTTTCACATGACATCTCACAGAGATTGGTTCATGAAGTATGAAAAGTATGCGGGTGGAAAGGTGTATCTGGCAAGTGACTCATCTCTTGAAATTATTGGTTGTGGAAGAGTTAGAATTCAATTTCCTGATGGAAAAATCAAAGGAATTGATGGCATAATGCACATACCAGGTTTGGCTCATAATTTTCTTTCTGTAAGTAAGATGAATGATGTTGGCGTGCAAGTTTCCTTCTCAAATGGTGGTTGTAAAATGACTAGAGGCTTAATGGTGCTGGCGAAGGGTGTATGCATTGGAATTCTATACAAGCTGGATGCACGTGTTGTTCAATGTAACAATGTCTTTGCAAAGTCAAACAAATATGCTCATGAAGGGAAAGAGAACATAGTTTCTTTGGGTGCAAATTCCTTGGAGGTGAAACTCCCAGCAAAGAAAACCTTGTTGTGTCATCATAGACTCGGTCACATAGGAGAAAAAGGTTTAAAATCCTTGAAAAATAAAACCCTAGTTGAAGGGCTTGATGATTGTAACCTTGAGTTTGATTTTTGCGAACATTGTATTTATGGAAAGCAACACCATGTTTCTTTTTTACTCTAGTCCAAATAAGTCTTCTGGCATGCTGGATTATGTTCACTCTGATGTATTTGGTCTAAGGAATGTTCCTTCGTTATTGAAGTCTAAATATTATATTTCTTTTATAGATGATTGTTTGAGAAGGGAATTTGTGTATTTTTTAATAATTAAATTAGAAGTGTTTAGTCGGTTTAAGGAATTTAAATCTTTGGTAGAAAATTATATTGGTAGAAAAATTAAATGCTTGAGGATGGATAATGGTGGTGAATTTTTTTTGTACAGAATTTGAAAGGTATTGCAAAGACCATGGGATTAAAAGGCATAAAACTACGCCTTACACTCCACAGCAGAATGGAGTTGCTGAAAGGTTAAACAAAATGTTGATGGAAAGGGCGAGAAGTATGTTGAGTAGTGCTGGTCTAGAGAAAAATTTCTGGTTTGAGGCTATGGCTACAACATGTTACTTGGTAAATCAATCTCCCTCTTTGACGCTCATGGAAAAAATGCCTATGGGAGCATGGTATGGAAAAAATCTTTTTTTGAGACATATTCAAGTCTTTGGCTGTGAGGTGTATGCATATGTGCCTAATGAGAAAAGATTTAATTTGGAAAACAAGGCTATAAAATTTATCTTCATTGGTTATGGCATTGGTGTGAAAGGATACAAGCTTTGGAATCCAGTTACTGAGAAGGTAGTATACAATAGAAGTGTAATCTTTCATGAGCTAAAACCTTCTACAATGGATCTGCAATTAGAGATGAAAGAAGATAAGAAGAAGGATGTAGTTGAAATCCCTCTTACTCCAAAGAAGGAAGAACTAAAAATTCCAAATGTACCTAATACTGAGGAGAGCTTTAGCAACTTTAAGAATTCTGAACAAAAAGAAGAACCACAACCTCAGCCTGTGAGGAGGTCTACATGTGAGAAGTGACAACTTGAAAGGTATGGATATTCCATGTTGGATTCTAGTTGTGCCTATGCTTTGATTACTAGCATTGATGAGCCTAGGAATGTACGAGAGGTATTAGATATGTCTAATTCGAAGAAATGGCATCATTGAAAAGGAATGAAACCTAGGATTTGGTACCTTTTCTTGAAGGTTGAAAGCCTGTTGGTTGTAAATGGGTATTTAAAAGGAAGATTGGTCTGGATGGTAGTGTTGAGAAGTGTAATGCTAGGTTGGTTGTGAAAGGTTATTCCCAAGTAGAGGGAATTGATTATGGAGAAATATTTTCTCCTATAGCTAAGCTGACATCTATCAGATTTCTACTGTCACTTGTAGCTGCATATGACTTAGAGATTGAGCAGATGGATGTGAAGAGAACATTTATTCATGGAGATTTGGAAGAAGAAATTTATATGTCCCAGCCGGAAAACTTCGTTGAAAAAGGTAAAGAAAGTTTGGTTTACAAGTTGAAGAAATCTCTGTATGGTTTAAAACAATCGCCTAGAATGTGGTACCAAAATTTTGACAATTATGTGTTGTCTTTGGGATTTGTGAGATTGAAGTCTGATCATTGTGTGTATTTCAAGATTGAAAATGACCGACTCCTTATTATTGCCTTGTATGTGGATGATATGTTATTCTTTGGAAATAGTAAGGGTATGATTTCTGATTTAAAATCTCAGTTGTCAGCACAGTTTGAAATGAATGATTTCAGTGCAACTAGGTATATTCTGGGGATGGAAATCAAAAGGGATAGAGGAAATAGAAAAATTTGGCTCAGCCAGAGTAAGTATATTAATGTTGTCCTAGAGAGATTTAGTATACAAATTGCAAGCAATTAGTTGTTCCGGTGTTGCAGGGAACGAAACTCTTTGTTGAACATTGTCCAAAAACCCTAATGAGATGGAGGACATGACTAGGGTGCCTTATGCAAGTGTAGTTGACAGTTTAATGTATGTGATGGTTTGTACTAGGCCAGACATTTCCCAGGCAGTGGGAGTACTTACTCAGTTTATGGCTAATCAAAGAAGGCCACATTAGGATGTTATGAAATGAGTTTTTAGATATTTGAAAGGTACTTCTCAGTATGCTTTATGTTATCATGGTAACTTGGTTGGATCATAAAGATCTATTAGCATTCATGTGTATGTAGATTCTTATTAGGCATGGGACATTGATAGTAGGAGATCCATTAGTGGATATATTTTCATGTTATTTGGTGGTGCAGTCAGTTGGATGAGGAAGCGACAGGCTGTAGTTTCTTTTTCTACTACTGAGGAAGAGTACATGGCAACAACTCACACCTGCAAGGAATCCATTTGGCTTAGATGTTTGTGTTCTGACATTGGGTTTGATGCAGGGAATTTTTTTATTTTTTGTGATAGTCAGAGTGCTATTTGTTTGACGAAAAATCCCACTTTCCATGCCAAGATGAAGCATATCGATGTTCAATACCATTTTTTTTGTGATATGGTGGAGGATGGAAAGGTTAATTTGGAAAAGGTGGATACTCTGGAGAATGTTACTGATGCATTGGCGAAGCTTGTGAGCACATATAAGTTTAGGTGTTGTGCTAGTTTGATGTGCCTTGGGGCCTATGATTTACAGTGACTTCAAGTGTTGGAAAGGGTCCAGTGAATTGTTCGTCAAGTGGGAGCATGTTGG
The DNA here is from genome assembly GCA_007258455.2 of Sequoia sempervirens. NCBI lineage: Eukaryota > Viridiplantae > Streptophyta > Pinopsida > Cupressales > Cupressaceae > Sequoia > Sequoia sempervirens. Next base: position 571,751,477 of record VDFB02270651.1, on the reverse strand, counting down.
AATTGTGTGCCTCAGATTCACTAGTAAGACCCCAACATGGTCGTCGCAAGTTCAAATCATTCCAAGTTAAGCATTTTGCCTTTTATCGCTATCCCGTTGGAGTTTACAATGCCTTGTTAATGACTTGTGCGGTAGTGTGGTTCTATCATTGTCTAGCACCAAGCCTTTGGCATGCTTGTGGTAGTGCGGTGTTACCACCACCCCACACATAACACACAACAGAGCTGGCGGTGTGGTGGTACCACTGAACCACAAGGATGGAATAAGGGTGCTGGTGGTAGTGCGGTATTCACACCACCTTACCACGACAGGGTTTGGAACCACTTGTAGTTATGCGGTGGGCATTTGGTGTGTTGAATGTTGTAACTGACTATCCCACGATACATTGGTGAAACCCCTGGCGGGAGAACGAGATTGATGGAGATGTTGAATAGATGACTTGGAAACCAATGTGGACATCAAAGAGACTTGGAAGTTTCAATGAGAGACTGAATTGAGTCCCATTGACAACTCGACGGGTATTAGCAGTTAAATGGTTTGTGACCGATTGACTATGGGATTCAAATCGAACCAACTCCTTAGTTGAATGGAAAAAAATAGAATGCATGTGAATAGGCATTGTAATGCTTTGGAATGTAGTGAGTACTGTGTTGTTTGATTGGAGAGTGAGGTTGATCAGAGTAATGTAATGTTGTTGAAGTTGATACTATGAATTAACACCTAGAAGCACAGTTTTGTAACTTTGTATGTAAATGTTATTTTTACTGTAATACAAAGTGACTTGGCTTGGTGTGTGGGTTTTTCTCTTGTAAGGGTTTTCCCATGTAAATCTAGTGTTCAATTCTGTGTGATTGTGTTAAATTTATCTACTCTATTATTTTGTTAATGTGCATCTTAATGAACCGTAACTTGAAATTGAATGTATCTTTTGCATTTCTCTTCTAAGAATTGGCATTAGGAAGGTGATTTTGTACTTAGCTTTCCTTACATACACCTCTCTATCTCACCTCTCTCCCTCCCTCATTCCCTCTCTACTTCTCTCTCTAGTTATATATATCTCTCTATCTCTCTCTCCCCTTATTTCTCTCTCTCTCTCTCTCTTCTCTATCTCACCATTCTCTCTTTCCCTCTCTCTCACTCTCTCCTCTTTATCTCACCATTCTCTCTACTTATCTTTACCTCACCTATCCATTTTTACCTCTCCCTTCCTCCCCTCTCTCTCCCACCCTCCTTCCCTCTCTCTATATCTTTATCTCCACTTTTCTCTATCTCTCCTATCTCACCTATCCCTCCATCACTCCCTACCACACTCTCTCTATTGCTCTCTATCTCACCTCTCTATCACCTTCCTCTCTCTCTCTCCCCCCCATTTTTCCTTCCCCCTCTTTCTATCTCACTCTCTCATTCCCTCTCTACTCTCTATCTATCATGTCCCCCTCTCTCCCCTTCCTCTCTCCATCCTCTCTTTCTCTCTCCCCCTATTAGGGTTGAGGGTGTAAGGTTTAGTGTTTAAGGTATAGGGTTGAGGCTATAGGGTTAAGTGTATATGGTATAGGGATTAGGGTTTAGGATATTGGGTATAAGGTTGAGGGAATAGGGTATAGGGTATAGGGATGAGGGTTGAGGGTGTAGGGTTTAAGGTATAGGGTTGAGGGTTGAGGAATAGTGTCCAAGGTTGTAGGTATAGGGTTAAGTGTATAGGGTATAGGGATTAAGGTTTAGGATATTGGGTATAGGGTTGAGGGTTGAGGGATAATGTTCAAGGTTTAGGATATAAGGTTGAGGGTGTAGGTTTTACGGTTCAAGGTATATGGTTCATGGTTGATGGATAGCATGTTCAAGGTTGAGGGTATAGGGTTAAGTGTACAAGCTATAGGTATTAGGGTTTAGGATATTGGGTATAGGTTTAAGGGTATTGGGTTTAGGGTTGAGGTTTGAGGGATAATGTTCAAAGTTGAGGGTATAAGGTTAAGTGTATAAGGTATAGGGTTTAGGGTGTAGGGTTAAGGGTTGAGACTGTAGGGTTTAGCATTTCAGTATAGGGTTGAGGGATAATATTCAGGGTTTAGGGTATAAGGTTGAGGGTATAAAGTATATGGATGAGGGTTAGGGGTGTAGGGTTTAGGGTTTAAGGTATAGGATTGAGGGTTGAGGGTATAGGGTTAAGTGTATAGGGTATAAGGATTAGGGTTTAGGATATTAGGTATAGGGTTTAGGGTATAAGGTTGAGGGTATAAGGTTGAGGGTATAAGGTATAGGGTTAAGGGTTGAGAGTGTAGGGTTTAGGATTTAAGTATAGGGTTGAGGGTATAGAGTTGAGGGATAATGTTTAGGGTTGAGGGTATAGGGTATAGGGATGAGGGTTGAGGGTTGAGGGTGTGGTTTAGGTTTTAAGGTATAGGGTTGAGGGTTGAAGGATAGTGTTCAAGTTTGAGGGTTTATGGTTAGTGTATAGGGTATAGGGATTAGGGTTTAGAATATTGGGTATAGGGTTGAGGGTATTGGATTTAGGATTGACGTTTTATAGTAAGAGGTTGAATGTAGGATTTAGGGTTTAAGTATAGGGTTGAGGGATAATGTTTAGGGTTTAGGTTATAAGGTTGAGGGTATAGGGTATAGGGATGAGGGTTGAGGGTGTAAGGTTTAGTGTTTAAGGTATAGGGTTGAGGGATAGTGTTCAATTCGAGGGTATAGGGTTAAATGTATAGGGTATAGGGTTGAGGGTATTTGATTTAGGGTACAAGGTTGAATGTAGGGTTCGGGGTTTAAGTATAGGATTGAGTGTTATGGGTTTATGGTTGATGGATTATATTTAAGGTTGAGGGTATAAGGTTAAGTGTATAGGGTATATGGATTAGGGTTTAGGATATTGGATATAGGGTTGATGGTATATGGTATAGGGTTAAGATTTGAGAGTGTAGGGTTTAGGGTTTAAGTATAAGGTTGAGGATATAGAGTTGAGGGGTGATGTTTACTATTTAGGGTAAAGGTTATATAGATGAGGATTGAGGGTGTAGGGTTTAGGGTTTAAGGTATAGGGTTGAGGGTTGAGCGATAATGTTCAAAATTAAGGGTATAGGGATTATGGTTTAGAATATTGGGTATAGGGTTGAGGGTATTGGGTTTACGATTGAGGGTTTAGGGTTTAAGTATAGGGTTGGGGGATAATGTTCAGGGTTTAGGTTATAAGGTTGAAGGGATAGGGTATAGGGATCAGGGTTGAGGGATAGTGTTTAGGGTTGAGGGTATGGGGATTATGGTTTAGGATATTGGGTATAGGGTTGAGGGTATTAGGTCAGGGTTTAGGGCACAATGTTGAATGTAGGGTTTAGGGTTTAAGTATAGGGTTGAGGGTTGTGGGTTTACGGTTGATGGATAATGTCCAGGGTTGAGGCTATAACATTAAGTGTATAGGGATAGATTAGGGTTTAGGATATTGGGTATAGGGTTGAGGGTATAAGGTATAGGTTAAGGGTTGAGAGTGTAGGGTTTAGGGTTTAAGTATAGGGTTGAGGATATAGAGTTGAGTGTATAGGTTATAGGGATGAGGGTTGAGGGATAGTGTTCAAGGTTGAGGGTATACGGTTAAGTATATAGGATATATGGATTAGGATTTACAATAATGGGTATAGGGTTGAGGGCATTGGGTTTAGGGTTGAGGGTTTTAGGTTTACAATTGAGGGATAATGTTCATGGTTGAGAGTATAAGATTAAGTGTATAGGGTAAATGGATTAGGATTTAGGATATTAGGTATAGAGTTAGGGTATAAGCTATAGGGTTAAGGGTTGAGAGTGTAGGGTTTATGGTTTAAGTATAGGGTTGAGGGTATAGAGTTGAGGGATAATGTTTTGGGTTTAGGGTATAAGGTTGAGGGATGAGGTTTGAGGGTGTATGGTTTAGGGTTTAAGGTATAGGGTTGAGGATTGAGAGATATGTTCAAGGTTGAGGGTAGAGGGTTAAGTTTATAGGGTATAGGGATTAGCGTTTAGAATATTGGGTATAGGGTTGAGGTTATTTGGTTTAGGATTGAGGGTGTAGGGTTTAGGGTTTAAGGCACAGGGTTGAGGATTGAGAGATATGTTCAAGGTTGAGGGTAGAGGGTTAAGTGTATAGGCTATAGGGATAGAGAGAAATATATACAGGTAGTATATATATATATATATATATATATATATATATATATATATATATATATATATATATATATAGAGAGAGAGAGAGAGAGAGAGAGAGAGAGAGAGAGAGAGAGAGAGAGAGAGAGAGAGAGAGAGAGAGAGAGAGAGAGAGAGAGAGAGGAGGAAGGTTGGGAGATTGAGAGAGAGGGAGAGAGGGAAGGAGGGAGATGTACAAATTGAGAGAAAGAGATAGAGAGAAGTATATATAGGGAAGGAGAGATAAAGAAGGGGGAGGAGGGAGGGAGAAGTAAAGAGATAGATAGATAGAGAGAGGTGATAAAGATGTTGAACAAGACAACTTAGAGGGGGGTAAATTAGTTGTGACAAATTTTAACCTTTAAAACTTCCATTGAAAATTAGATCAATCACAAATCCTTTACTATGCTAATATGATTAATCAATAAGTGCAAAGGAGGAAACTAAAAAATATCACACATACACAATAACACTAGAGTTACGTTAAAAACCCAATAAGGGAAAAACCATGGTGGGGATTAGCTCACAATATAGAGAATATCAAAACCGATTACAAAGGCTCAGAGAAGGATCATTTCCAAAACAAGACTCACTGTCCAGATTAGGACTCACTGTCCAACAAGGGTTAACTACCCAGAGGGCTCACTACCATAGAGTTAGAAAATAGATAGAAGAGATTCGTTACAGAGAGAAAACAATCTCAATGCAATAGAGATTTCCACCACAATTCGCTCACACACTTGCAGACATGCATGAATGATAGAGTACACCTTCAACTCACTGCTTCCATAAACTCAACAATTAGATTTCACATTTATCTGCCCAAACTTGCATCACATAGACACTATTTTTCATCTATCTCGCATCTATCTTGCTTGCATTCTCTTGCCTCTTCACTAATATTTTAACCTATATTTATACCATCTTCAACTTTGAAACTCATCCAATGTTAGCCACCCACCATTTGCATTTACAAATTTAAATTAGGTTGATGCCAAAACATTCTATAGTGGAATTAGAATGAGGGTGACCCAACCACATGCTTCAACACGCTTCCATAAGCTTCAAAAGTAGTGTTAAACACAAGGTCAACCAAACTAGTGTAAAACACATAAATCAATTAAGCACACACAACCTTAACACGATCCAATCTTTGCAAATAACAAAATTAACTTGAAAACATTCCCAACAACTTATCCTAGAAAACCACAAGTCATAAGACTCAAACAAGAGGAAATCTAGAGCTAGATACACTGAAAAACACAGTTCACAACTGGTGAACATAACTTGCACTGTACAACAATCCAAAACCCAAAAATATGGATATAGCAACTTCCAACAACCATGATCAACATATCTAAACCACACAAACATAGGAGAAAATCCTAGAGCAAAAACTGGAGCAACCACTAAATACCTGCAACCTTTCTTCATTACAATTTTCTTAATATCCTTGACATATACAACCAATAACCATTATCCATGAAATCAATGACAACAAAAACCAGTTGAGAACCAATTAACCAATTGAAATTAATGACAACACCTTCATACTTGCTTCATACTTGCAACAATCTCCCCCTTTGTCATTTATGGCAACACATGATGTGAAAAACCATCAAAGACAACACAACGGCTCTAAACAAACTTCCTCATGATTTTACTTTTTGTTTCTCCCCCTTAGTAGATAATATTTTTCTTATGATACTCTCTCTCTCCCCCTTTGACATCAATGGCAAAGGAAAAATATATTTTACATTGGTTTCCCCTTTGACATTAAGAACAAAATACTCTTTCAATGACAACACATGACACTACCTACTCCCCCTGAGAGGTAGCCACCAAAACATCAATCCAGAAGAAAAATAGATCCATAGACCCACCAGACTGATGCATCTTCATATGCATCTAGTTCAAGAAAGGAGGGAAAATGACCCATAACTTCTTCCAAAGATACTTAAAAGTATCTTTAGGAAAAGCCTTCATAAATATGTTAGCAACTTGATCCTTCGTAGGTACATACTTGAGTTTTACTTCATTCTCCACAACCTTTTCTATCAAAAAGTGATATGTGATAGATATATGTTTTGTCCTTGAGTGCATCATTGGATTCTTGGAAATGTTAATTGCACTTGTATTATCACATAAGATAGAAATAGGATCATCATACATTACTCTAATATCTTTCAATATCTATCTCATCCACAAAACTTGTGCACAACAAGATGCTATTGCAATATACTTAGCTTCAGTAGTAGATAAGGAAATTGAATCTTGCTTTTTACTTAACCAAGCCACCAATCTGCAACCAAGAAAGAATGCACCACCACTTGTACTTTTTCTGTCATCTACACAACTTGCCCAATCTACATTTGTATAAGCAATTAGTGTAAAATCAATATCCCTAGGATACCACAAGCCATAATCCAGAGTGCCATTCAGTAGTAGATAAGGAAACTGAATCTTGCTTTTTACTTAACCAAGCCACCAATCTGCAACGAAGAAAGAATGCACCACCATTTGTACTTTTTTTGTCATCTACACAACCTACCCAATCTACATTTGTATAAGCACTTAGTGTAAAATCATTATCCCTAGGATACCACAAGCCATAATCTAGAGTGCCATTCAAATATCTGAATATTCTCTTAATAGTAGCAACATGTGTTTCTTTAGGGTCTTCTTGAAATCTAGCCACAAGACAAATTGCATGCATGATATCCAATCCAGTAGTAGTTAAATACAACAATCCTCCAATCATAGATATGCATTTTCTCTTATTAGCCTTAGGTGAATCATCATCTTTAATCAATTTGCAACCAATCACCATACAAGTGCATACTGGTTTGGAACCATCCATTAGAAACTTCTTCAACATTTCTCTTACATACTTTGACTGTGAAATAAAAATCCCTTTTTCTATATGATTGATTTGTAGCCCAAGGAAGAAATTCATCTCACCAAACATAGACATCTCAAATTCTTTTTGCATATCTTCATCAAACATCTTGCACATAGTTTCATTTCCTCCAAATATAATTCCATCAACATATACAACCACTATCAAGATCTTTTCATTTTCAATTTTAAAATACAAATTACTATATGTTGTACCTTTGTTGAAACCTTGCTAAATCAAATATCTGTCTAACCTTGCATACCAAGATCTAGGAGCTTGATTCAATCCATATAGATCCTTTTTCAATCTGCAAACCATATCTGGTTGATCTGATAATTAAAATCCTTTTGGTTGTTCCATGTAGACCTCTTCCTCTAACTCACCATTCAAGAATGTAGACTTAACATCCATCTAATAGACCTTGAAATACTTATGAGTAGCAAATGCTAAAAAAATTATGATAGCTTCCATTCTTTCCATTGGAGCAAAAGCCTCCTAAAAATCTATACCTTCTACTTGTGAGTAACCCTTACACACAAGCCTTGCTTTATTTCTAACTACTTCTCTATTCTCATTCAACTTTTTTCTGAATACCCATTTTGATCCAATTATGTTTTTATCTGCTGGTCTAGGGACCAATTCCCACGTTTTATTCTTCTCAATTTGCATAAGTTCTTTTTTCATAGCTTCCATCTAATGCTCATCTTTGCATGCTTCACTTACAGTCTTCGGTTCAATCTTATAAAGTAAACATAAGTTTATCTCACCAGTAACAACAACTGTGCTTCTTGTCAATACTCCTTTCCTCTTATCTCCGATAATTTAATCTTCTGAATGATTCTTCAACACATATTTAGGTGTCTTTGGGGACACCACCGAAGCTTCTTCTTCTTCATTTTTCTTCTCTTGTTCTTCCATAACTTCTTTAACTCTTACACGACCAGGTTCATTAGATACATATCCATCAACTTCAATAGAATTATTTATTGCTTCATCAACCTTGACATTTTTGCTTTCTACAATATTTATTAGTCTTTTAGGGAAACATCTGTAAGCTATACTTCTTGTAGAATATCCAAGGAAAATACCTTCATCACTTCTAGCATCAAACTTCCCTATATTTTCTTCATCTTGTCTAATATAACATTTGCTTCCAAATACCTTGAAATACTTAATAGTAGGAATTCTTCCACACCATAGTTCATAGGGGGTCTTAGTATTGTTAGCTCTTGCTTGAAATAGATTGAACACATAAACAACAGTGTGAATAGCTTCTCTGCAGTAAACTTCTGGTAGACCAGCTTCAGTAATCATTGATCTAGTAGCTTCTTGAATTGTTTTGTTATTTATTTCAACAACTCCATTCTGTTGAGGACTTCTCAGAGCAAATAATTGTCTTTTTATACCATGAACTTCACAAAAAATATTAAACTCATGGGAGGTGAATTCACCACCTCTATCAAACCTCAAGCATTTTATTCTCAAATTTACTTCATTCTCTACCATAGCTTTGAATGCCTTGAATCTATCTAATGCATTAGATTTCTCTCTAAGAAAAGAAACCCATGTATACCTAGAGTAATCATCAATCAAAAGCATAAAGTACCTTTCACCTTGTATATTTATGACTCTTGTAGGACCATAGAGATCTGTATGAATCAAATCCAGTAGTTTGGTAGTAGATTGTTGATGTAGGGGCATCTGGAAGCATTCAAAAAATTGAGGCAGTTAACAATGAAGTTACAAAGTACCAGATTATTGCATTTGATGGCCAGTTCAGTATAATGATGATCAGAGGTTGTGGATTAAAGGGATTTTTGTCGAGCACATCTAGTGTTTCCATGTTAAGTTTCAGAGGTCTGTATGAAGATTTGACCGAGTTATGAATATCTGTGTTTTGATAGTTGTTCAGTCATTCTAGTTGGTGAACCTAAAAGAAGATGATGTTATTCTGGTAATTCGAGTTGTTGTGGTGTTTTTGTGGTGATTCATGATGCTCATGGTGTTTCTAGATCATGTGTTGTTGTTCCACATTGATCGTTGTGCTCACGATTGGTGATTTTCTTTTGTGAGGTCATGTTTTCCATGTTCTTGGCCAAAAAGGTGATTGTAGTGTGTTGTGGATTTTCGACGAATAAATTTTGTAGGTGTTTCGTGTTCAAGGATGTTGTTTTGGGTCCTTGCTTGGTTGTGGCTGACTTTGGTTGGTTATTGTAAATTGTTTATTGTTTGAGGCCAACCTATTTGAGTTTGCATGTTACCTTTCTAGCTGTTGTAATTGGGCCGACATGTTAATGGTTGATGATTTGTGCATGATATAATTAGAAGAGAGAGATAGAAAGAGGGGAGATGGATCAATAAGGTGCTCGATAGTGTGAAGTATGAAGCACGATGACAAAGTATTTTTATATGGAAGGATCTTAGAGCAGAAGGAGTGTGGAGCAGAGCCGAAGGAGTTGATGAAGATTGTTATCATTTAAGTTATTTGTAATCCCTGGACTACGGCCTAGAATCTGTTAAGCTCGAGCGACATATGTAATGTGTTTTAAGATTATAATATAATGAGGAATGAGCTTTGAAGGCTGGTTTTTTTCCCTGTTAGGGTTTTCCTAGGATATATCTTGTGTCCGGTGTTCATGAATGTCATTTATCTTTCTGTGGTCTAGCTATTAATTTCCATTGCATATCTGTGGTGAGCATGGAGAAGTAATTTGGGCTGCAAGGTAGGACAATCCTTAATTGGATCCTCCCACCTTGACTGCATCAAATGGTATTAGAGTTGGTTGTGAGTCTGTTAGTTGGCTGTAAATCCATTGGGAAGAAGATAGTGTTGAAAGAAGTACGAAAACCTAGAAGTAATAAGTATCATCATAGAAGAAAGATCGAGGCAAGAAATATTTAGGTAAGCATTAAAATTTAGTTGTTTATCTAATTTGTTTCAATGGAGAAGATTGGGAAGAGGATGAAGAAGAAAAATGAAACCCTAATATGCGAAAGGGATACTTTGGAGGAAGAATTGTGTGAAATCAAGAAGTGTAACTCATAATTGATGGAGAGGATGAAAGAACTAGGAGACAAGTATGATGCACTTGAAGAAGAACTGGAGAATGTAAGAAGGAGAAACATAGAATTAGAAGCAGAGCTGGATATGTTTGAGGATCTTGAAAAGGAATTTGCAGAAGGATTCAAGTTGTTTGTAAAGGTGGAAAAGAGGAATAAAGATCTGGAGGAAAGTTTGAAAGAGATGAACAAGGAGAATAGTTTGTAGAAGAAGGAAATATCTAGCTTGAAGGAACATGTTAAAAAGTTGGAGCAATCACTTAAAGCATGCCAGAAGGAGAATGAGAATATGAGATCTAAGCCTAAATTTTGTGATGTTTCTTGTGATACTAATGACTTGTGTGATGTTACAAAAGTTTCTTTGGAAGGTGAAGTTGAAGGTAACAATGTAGCGAAGCCTAAAATTGTTGGTGATGGTATTGGTTTCAAAATCATGCAGAGAATGGGATATGAAGGAAAAAGATTGGGAAAGCATCATAAAGGAATTGCAGAACCTATTGAGCCGACTTGGATATGACATAGGTAAGAATGTTATTTCAAGTTTGAATCAGAGAAGAATAAGTATGTATTGTTCACATTGTAATAGGCATGGACATGAAAAGGAAGTGTGTTGGGATCTATATCCTTGTAAGTTATTTGGATTAAGGAATAATTCTGAAAAATATGTGTTGGGATAAAATGAGAAGGAGAAAGCCTATGGAAGATTGTAAGTAGATGAATTATGGATGGATTGATGGAGCAAAGTGGAAACATGTTACTTGTATGTTTAGAAGATTGTACAAATGAAAGAACTCATATGTTGGAGGAAAAAAGGGAGCAAGATGTAGAGAAAAAAGACCTTATGTAGAGCATAACAAGGACAGTTATTCAAACTATAGAGGGAGAGGTGATAGAAGTCATAATGTTTATCACAATGAAGGGGACCAGGGGAATGAAAGAGGATTTGCTAGAAGAGGAACCTATTTTAATGTTTGGAGGAAGAAAGAATCAAGCATTGAGTGTCATCAAGAGCCTAATACAAGAGAAACTAATGAAAGAGAAGTAGTAAAGGATGCAAAGATAGTTTGTGCAAGTGAAGAAGAGCCTGTTGATACAAAATTAGTTTATGTAGAGGAAGGGGAACCTTTGGAGGTATCAAATTTCATAGTGGAACCAAAAGAAGGTGAAGCATTGATCTTAAGGAGAAATTTTATGTACCAGAGCAAAGTAAATGTGAATGAAGGAATAGAAACAAACAATGATCTTGAGGAAACTTGCGGAGAAGGCTTGCTCAAACTGTCGACTAGTGAGGCAGTGTAAGGGTTGCAAGTAGACTGCCGAACCTTGACCATGACAAGATGAAGAACCTGAGGCAACTTGCAGTGTGGGCTTGCTCAGACCACCGACCAATGAGGTAGTACAAGGCTTGCAAGTAGAACGCCAAACCAATTCAAAGAGACAACATTGGATTAGAAGAACTTGAGGTAGTTTTGTAGGGTGGAATTGAACAGAATGCCGACCTTGAGGCAGTTGCAAGTACCTATGGAAAAATCATCAAACTGATTCAAGAATCAATAGAACAAAGTGAAGAGGCTGACTTTTAAAATAGCCCCAAGAGCCTGATGCAGGGGCATCTGAAAGCATTCAGAAAATTGAGGCAGTTAACAGTGAAGTTACAGAGTACCGTATTATTGCATTTGATGGCTAGTTCAATATATTGATGATCATAGGTTGTGGATTAAAGGATTTTTTTTTGAGCATATCTAGTGTTTCCATGTTAATTTTTCAGAGGTCCACATGAAGATTTGATCGAGTTATGAATATCTGTGTTTTGATAGTTGTTCAATCGTTCTAGTTGGTGAACTTGAAAGAAGATGATGTGATTATGATAATTTGAGTTGTTGCAAATGTTTCTGTGGTGATTCGTGATGCTCATGGATGTTTCTAGATCATGTGTTGTTGGTCCACATTGATCGTTGTGCTCACGATTGGTGATTTTCTTTTGTGAGGTCATGTTTTCCATGTTCTTGGTCGACATGGCGATTGTAGCATGTTGTGGATCTTTGAGGAATAAATTTTGAAGGTTTTTTGTGTTCAAGGATGTTTTTTTGGGTCCTTTCTTGGTTGTGGCTGACTTTGGTTGGTTCGCATTGTAAATTGTTTATTGTTTGAGGCCAACCTATTTGAGTTTGCACATTACCTTTCTAGCCATTGTAATTAGGCCGACATGTTAATGGTTGATGATTTGCGGATGATATAAATTAGAAGAGAGAGACAAAAAGAGGGGAGATGGATCAATAAGGTGCTCGATAGTGTGAAGTATGAAGCATGGTGATGAAGTATTTTGATCCGGAAGGATCTCAGAGCAGGAGTGTGGAGTAGAGCTAAAGGAGTGGATGAATATTGTTATCATTTAAGCTATTTGTAATTGTTGGGTTGCGGTCTAGAATCTGTTAAGCCCAAGTGGCATATGTAATGTGTTTTGAGATTATAATATAATGAGGAATTAGATTTGAGCTGCATTTTTTCCCTATTAGGGTTTTCCCAGGATATATCTTGTGTCCAGTGTTCATGAATGTCATTTATCTTTTTGTGGTCTAGCTATTAATTTATTTTGCATATTTTGGTGAGCATGGAGTAGTAATTTAGGCTACAAGGCAGGGAAATCCTTAATTAGATCCTCCTACCTTGACTGCATCAATTGTTCCTTTGATATGAAGTTATTTCTTGCTTGCTTTCCAAATTGACAATTCTTGCAAATAGCATTAACTTGCTTTGTAATCCTCGATAAATCTCTCATAGCTTGCGCTACACTAATCCTTTCTAGGTTATAAAAATTCATATGACACATTCTCTGGTGCCATAACCAACTATCATTAATCTGAGTCATAAAGCAAGATCCATCAACTCCCTTAAGTTTATATATATTTCCTTCAGACTTCTTTCCTACAACAATCATTGTTTCAGATCCTTTCCTGATTTCACATCTCTCCTCCTTAAATACAATATTATATCCTTTACTACACATCTATCTGACACTTAAGAGATTATCCCTTAAACCCTTAGCATAGTACACATTATCAGTATTATGCTTGCCATTAAAACTTACTGAACCTATCCCACAAATTTTAGCACTAGTATCATCTCCAAACATAACTAAGCCTCCATCATATTTTTCAAGTTTAAAAAACTTACTCTTATCACTGGCTATGTGATGTGAAAATCCACTATCAACAACCTAGTAGTTCTTTTATTTTTTAGCATGTAGGGCAGAGATCACAGGAGCTTCATCTTTCTCTAAAGGACATTCCTTCACATGTCTTTTAGATTTAGTAGAAGTAGGTTCATCTTTTATAGCCAAGAACAAGCATTCATTGTTATCAAAATCTCCATAGTCAGATTCTTCATCAGAAATACTAGCATCCTCATTCACATAATATTCTTTGTTGATCTTCTTATCTTTGTTTTCTTTGCCGAATCTTTGTTTGTTCTTCTTAGCTCTTTCTGGACATCTCAAAGCATAATGACTTATTCCTCCACAACTAAAGAATTTAAAGGGTAACTTACCTTCATACTTACCGTAGCCTTTCTTCATCCTTCTCACAAAGTTAGCTTCTACTTCATCAAGGTTCTCTTCATCTAGATCTTTAGCTCTTGTGGCATTGAAAACAGTTTTTGATTTGGATCCATTTCTCAAATTTGGTTTTCTCATCTCATAAGATGTTAGAGTTCCCAATAATTGATCTTTAGTATAAGTCTTGTAATCCACATATTCTTCAATAGCAGATACCTTTTCATTGTATACATCAAGGAGAGTTCTAAGAATCTTCTTCACAATCCTGGATTCATCTACTGTAGCACCAAGTCCTCACATTCCACCTACTAGCTCATCTACTCTCTGTACATAGGATTTAATATTCTCATCTTTAGATATATGTAGGACCTCAAACTGTGCCTCCAAATTCTACAACTTTTCTTCTTTAACCTTTTCATCTCCTTCATGCATCTTTTCTAAAGCATCCCAAAATCTTTAGCAATCTTTAGATTTTGAACTTTAATCGGCTTGAAATGTGAAAGACTATTCTTTAGAATTAACTTCACCTTATTGTTTGCTTCATGCACCTTTATTTCATCAGCTCTACTCAGACCATTAGTAGGAGGAGTGTAAGCAGTCTTATAATCTTTTTAAACATCATATCCATAATAATCTATATATCCTTCCATCTGTATTTTCTAGATAGCATAATTAGTTCCATAAAACCTAGGATACTCAAAAGTGATCTTTCCCACCATCCCAGACCTTCCTTAAGCGGTTAATATCCTCTCCAAGGAACCAAGCTCTAATACCAATTGTTGAACAAGACAACTGAGAAGGGGGGTGAATTAGTTTTTAAAATTTTCAACCTTTAAAACTTCCACTAAAAATTAGATCAATCACAAATCCTTTACTTTGCTAATATGATTGATCATTAAGTGCAAAGGCAGAAACTAAAAAACATCACATATACATAATAACACCAGATTTATGTGGAAAACCCAATAAGGTAAAAACCATAGTGAGGATTAGCTCACAATATAGAGAATGTCAAAACTGATTACAAAGGATCATTGCCAGAGAAGGCTCACTGCCAAAATAGGGCTCACTGTCCAACAAGGGTTAACCACCCAGAGGAATCACTTCCATAGAGTTACAAAGAAGATAAAAGAGATTCATTATAGATAGAAAACAATCTCAATGCAATAGATATTTCCACCACAATTCGCTCACACACTTGTAGACATATGAATGATAGAGTACACCTTCAGCTCACTACTTCTAGAAAGTCACAATTAGATTTCGCACTGATCTGCCCAAACTCGTATCACATACACACTATTTTGCATCTATCTCACATATATATTGCTTGCATTCTCTTGCCTCTTCACAAACATTTCAACCTGTATTTATACCATCTTGAACTTTGAAACTCATCCAAAGTCGGCCACACACACCATTTGCATTTACAAATTCAAATTAGGTCAACACCAAAACATTCTACAGTGGAATTAGAATGAGGGTGACCCAACCACACACTTCAAAACACTTCCATAAGCTTTGAAAGTAGTGTTAAACACAAGGTTGACCAAACCAATATAAAACACAGAAATCAATTGAGCACACACAACCTTAACACGATCCAATATTTCCAGATAACAAAATTAACTTGAAAACATTCCCAATAGCTTATCCTGAAAACTACAAGTCATAAGACTCGAACAAGAAGAAATTCAGAGCAACTACATTTCTCTCGGACCTTAGCTAGGTACACTGAAAAAAATAGTACACAATTGGTGAACATAAATCACACTATACAACGATCCAGAACCCCAAAATTTGGATATAGCAACTTCCAATGACCATGATCGACATATTTGAACCTCACGAACATAGGAGAAAATACTAGAGCAAATACTGAATACATGCAACCTTTCTTCATTACAATTTTCTCAATATCCTCGACATATACAACCAATAACCATTATCCATGACATCAATGACAACAACAACTAGTTAACCAGTTGACATCAATGAAAACACCTTCATACTTGCTTCATACTTGCAATAAGAGAGAGAGATAGGTGATATAGAGAGAGGAGTGAGGGAAGTGAGATAGAGATAATGAGAGAGGGAGAGAGGGGGGAAGGAGGAAGGTGGAGAGATTGAGAGAGAGGAGGGAGAGAGAGTGAGAGAGAGGGATAGATTGGAGAGAAGTAGAGGGAAGGTGGGTGAGAGGAAGAGAGAGAGTGATATATAGATATAGATATAGATACATACATATACATACACACACACACACATATATATATATATAGAGAGAGAGAGAGAGAGAGAGAGAGAGAGAGAGAGAGGTTGGGAGATTGAGAGAGAGGGAGGGAGAGAGAGGGAATGAGGTTTTGGAATTATGGAGCCTTGCAACATGAGCATGAAGTGTGGATGGTTTGTGTTGGTTGTTCTTGTGTTTTCATTGATGTCAACATGGTGACAACTATATTGGTTCATCATAAGCTTTTCTTTGTCAGTAATGTTCTTTTGTGATGAGCCAATGTGTTGGTATTTGAGTCTAGAATTCACTGCAAGAATAGATATGAATCTAATCTCTTAACCATGTTATCATGTCTCATTCAAACAACTATATACTGGAACTTGAGAAATTTTGGGTTGTGAGCAGAAAGTTATCTCTGACAGAGTTCAACTCTGTATTTTACTATTGTTCCTTGCTTGGAATATCAGTGCAGAAAACTCCACATTTTCTTAAGGAGAACATTCTAATGTTGCGGTTTTAATGGTAGTCTCTATGATGGTAGTATGATGAGAAATTAATGTGATCTTAGATCTGGAAGGTGTTTTCTTGGAGGATTGTATGTTGGTTTGGATATTCTATGAATTAAGTTCTAGTCTTGGCCGACCTAACGTATGCAATTCACTGACACTAGTTATGTTTTATGGATGTTAGCCAACTTGATATAATGTACTACTTGGATAAAATGTTTTAATCATATATGGTGTTGACAAGAGAGTTTTGATTATTTTGTTTTCATCTAATTAGGATGACCTATTTGATGAATAAGATATACTTATATATATAAGATGCTTTGAAGAAGATGCGAGTGAGGAAGTAGGAGTGTGGAAGAAAGGTACAAAACAGATTAAGGGTATATTAATTTCTAAGCCTAAATGCTTTATCAATTGAAGATCAGAGCATATTTGTTGAACAACTACTGTGTGAGGCAGTACTTCATATTCTGAGCTTCATTAGAACTAAACCCTACACACTAAAGTATTCAGGATGTTCAACAATTGGTATTAGAGCTTGGTTCCTTGGAAGAAGCCTAACAGCTTGAGGAAGGCCCTAAAATTTGTGTATAAGAATTTTTTTCCTTTGGAAATGGTCTTTGTTGGATATTCAAAAGAAATAGAAGATCTGAAGAATAAGTTGATGAAAGAAAATGAGTATATTGAAAAACTATAAAGTAAATGTGAAGAAGCATGCAATCTATTGGATAAGGTAGATGGAGCTATCTCCAACTTGTTGTAGCAGTTGGATAAAAATAAAAGAACTAAAGATTGTCAGAAAATTGAAATTGAAAGGAATATGGATGAATGCACAAAGCCTGAGTAAGAGGCATAAATCTTGATATGTGATCTAGAAAAGACAAGAAGTTTTGAAGACAAATTTAAGGTAAGCTTGATGATGCTTGATGAGTTGATTACTTCTTAGAGATTGGCTATGGATAAAAGTGGTTTAGGGTTTGAAGAAGGTCAAAGTTCTAAAGCAAAGCAATCTACTGACAAGAAGACTCTGTGCAAAGATGGATGAATTAAGAACCTAAGAAGCAATTCCTGAAGAACTCCCATCAAACCTGATGCTAAAAGGTATTTATCTTTCAATGGTGTTTTTCATTCTTACAAGAAATTTGGTCATAAGGAAAAGGACTGCAAAAGTAAAATGAATGATTTTTTATCATTATTCGACAAATGTTTTAAGTACAAGAAGGTTGGACATAAAGCTAGCCTATGTGAAAATAAGTTGAATAAAAGAAAGAATGGAAGGAAGAATTTGTTGTAAGTGAAACAATTCAGAACATCTTGTTAATAACTTTAGAAGAAGAAAAAATAACCATCTGGCCAAGAAGCATGATCAAATCATTGATCTGGAAGAAGTGAGAAAATAGATAAAAAGGATCTAGAGAAAGGAAGGAGAATTCAAGCAAGTTGAATTAGAATCATCAGTCTTATTTGTCATGACCTTTGGTGTAGATACACCTGTTAATTTTTTAGTGTAGCAGTGACTAAGGGGGAGCAATTATCAAAAAATTTAATAAACCCCCTTATTGATACTTGTGTCACATCATTGCAGAAGTATATTTAATGTGGTAACAAATTTAAGGAATTTATCAATCGCATGTGTGAAGAATGAAGTTTGAAAAATCTGAAAGAATGGAGGCATACATAATTTTTGAGGTAATCTATTTAGAATTTGAAGCATTTATTGTGAAATCATTCAGAATGAAAGAAATAAATTTAGATATATCAAGAGGCATATGTATTTTTAGAGAAGTGTGCAAAGGAAGTTTAGAGAGAAATTCATAGTTTCAAGGTTTGAAGGAGAGATCAAGTGGATTTGAAGTGTGCTCTAGAAGCTAGATATCTATCCATTTCTTGTTGGCATTTACAGAGGTATTCCTTGTTTGCAAAATCTTTCATTTTCATTGCTATGGATAATTCAAAGGTTGTGAGTAGTGTGGATAAAGTACAAGTCAATTTGAGAAAATATTTGAATAAGGTGTTGGAAGAGTCTGTTGGTACATTCTCTTGCATCCCTCCTAGAGTGTTTCCCACAAAAGATATTTATGCATTTTTTTACAGTAAGATAGAGGAAATGTCACCAGTCTAGTTAAGTTTTCTATGGAAAAATGGATTGGAAGAGAACCATGATACCTACAACGTGTTAGTGGAGAAGAAGTTGGATGTTTGGCAGAAAGCCCCTTTGGATGAGTTTGACATGAAGTATATTCAAATAGTTTTGAGCAGAATTCATAATAAATCTTTTTGGATTGATGAAGCACATTTGATTACCAAAGAAGTAATTAGAGATCTAACTAGTTTGTGTTTCTCTGGACTAGTTCCCAAACGGAAGGTTGTGAATGAGCAAGAAATAATTGAGGTAATCGATGTGACTCTTGAAGGGAAAGAGATTGAATTGAGATCAATTATGGATCTGGTCATTAGGTATGTCGCAATGGTCAGTGGTCACAAAGTTTTCCTGCCTAGCAATGACCTCATAGTTTCTACTACTATTGTACATATTTTTGTTGATATGGTTAAAAGAGGTATGGATTATGACCTATTTGAATTACTTTGAATACATATTTTGAAGAATTTAAAGGAAATCAAGAAGAGTAAGAAGAATAAATTCTGGTATGGCAATTTAGTAGTTTGCTTACTATTTTACTTTTTGAAAGAATTACCGGTAATAGGAAGAATAGAATGGTCAATTACAGAGCCTATTGCCCATCAAATCAGGAACTTCATGATAAGTCTTGGTAATTCGAATGCTCAAGAGAACACTCTTGTTGCATTCTTTTGAAAATTTCAAATGAGGATGAGCAGAAGGTCAAGGATTCCAATAAGTGTTGTTGAAAGGTACTCTGGAAATATCAAATTTCTAGTGTCTATAGATTTTTTTCACGTGGAAGCAGTTGAATCAAGGTTGGTATGGATATCTTAGTTATATTGTGAAGTGTCAAAGGCTGAAATTGATTATTATGCAAAAATTCTTTTGGAAATCCCTAAGAATCTCAATGTAGAAGGTACCTATAACACCACAAATTTGCAAGGTCGCTTAAACTTCAACACACATTAGCATGGGTTAGTTCAAACTATGCAAATACAATAGTGCTCCTATGAAATAATCCATCATGCATCATAATTTAAATAAAATAACTAGTTGAGAACATAAAAAAGCATGGTGCATACTTATTCCATAGTGGATTGGTGCTACTTTGATATGAAAAGTAGCCCTTTCCCAACCATTGACAAGCTAAATGATGATAATGCCTTGAAGATGCTATAAATTCAAATGACAATAATGAAATTGTACATAAGATTGTGGATCCTAAAACAATAGAGAGATGCTCTATTTATAGGAGAGAATGATGGAGAAATGAGAAGAATGGAAGAATGTGGGACAAAAGAGGAAGGTTGTGCACATTTTGGTCATTGTGCATGATAAATGCTGTTAGGTGGATTTTGAAAATTTGAAAGTTGGCTTGTTGAGGAAGAAGAAAAAGTCTTAAATGCCAACTTGGAGACATGTAAGAGACAATGTAAGATGAGTTAATTCCATGTTGGAGGACAAGTCCTTTTTGGGGGGAGATTTCAAATTTGAAGTATATTCCATAAAGATGTCATTTTGAATGAAAATAGAAGAAATAATAAATCAAATAAATTGATTTATTGTGCAAGTTACAAAAGCTAGAGGATTGGATGGATTAGGATTAGCATTAATCATGATTTGATTAATTTTAATGGAGGTTAGTTGATTGTGACATTCAACTTAAATATTTGGATTTATTTAAATTAAATGAGAAGATAAAGAACATTAGAGATTTAATTAAATATTTGGATTTATTTAAATTAAATGGAGAGCTTTAGAAGACTAATTAAATAAAATTGATTTATTTAATTATAGAGAAGAATATGATTTAATCAAATAGAATGGTATATTTAATTAGGTAAAGTTGATTTATCTAATTAAATAAAGATTGATTTATTTAATTAAAAGAGGAAATATGATAAATTTTAATCAGATAAAGATTATTTGATTAAAATGATTAGTAGAGGGATGATTAAGGACGAAATGAAATTAGTGATTTTGGATTAGATGCATGTATGTTTTACATGTCTACAGTACCTCTAGTAGTGCAACCAGAACATGGAAGAAAAGAAAGAGTGTTTTCAAACAAGAAGTTGTAGAAGGAAGTGATTTTGAGAGATCTCAACATGAGCATGAAAGAATAAACATTCAAGGAGCTTTTAAAGAATTGCAGAAGGTTATTCCCGGTGCTAATTTTGATTCATCTATTTATGTTGTGGAGAATCTCATAAACATGATTAATTTTTTGAAGGTCTGCATCTTTGGACTAGAAGTGCATGCTAGAATCAGGACTTCTAAAGAAAATCTAGAAGATATCAAGGAAAAATGTGCAAATGCACATAGTCAAGTGATGAAGGAATTGGAAAGTGTACAAGTTTGTGAGGAAGAGGCACAAGAACTGCTTTCTTTTTTCCTAAATTGGTTTGGCAGTACACTGAACATAAGAGATGAGATAAGGAAGAGTGAGACCCGGATGGGCACTCAATCAGATACATACAAATTGGTAGAAGATAGAAATAATCAGAGGTGGTCCTACATTGTGTAGCTTTAGGAAAAATTCTTTTCTCTGTAGGACCAAAGGACAAAATTTATTAAGAAGTTTGTGGCACTCAGAGACATGGTTAAACTCAGGCACATTTTTGTTTCTAGTGCTCTTGACTATATTGGTGAATTATCAGAGATTACTCTTAGTCCCAATACTTTAGTAGATGGTATAGAGTCCTTGACTAAGCTTGAATTATTACACAAGATTCTTGTTAGTGCAAAAGGATCATGGGAAGAAGGTAAAGTGTCATGGAAGGTCGTCCTAGCGAATCTCAAAGGTTCTTCTTCTTCAAGTTGATTCAATTTTGTGTTCATATATTTTTGGTTATTTTGATGCATATATACATATATACCAGACCCCATCCTTTTCCATTGATGTCAAAGGGGGATAGATAGAGGTTGGTAGAGGATTTTTTTTTTTGAGAATAATTGTTCTGATAGGGGGAGTATTTAGTTGTCGTATATTGAAAAATGTTTTTGTCATGCATGTTGCCATCAATGCCAAAGGGGGAGATTGTTGGAATTATGGAGCCTTGCAACATGAACATGAAGTGTGGATGGTTTGTGTTTGTTGTTCCTTTTTTTCATTGATGTCAACATGGTGACAATTGTATGGGAAGTTTACTTGGTTTACCAAAAGTTGTTCTCTTCCGGCAATGTTCTGTTGTGATGAGCTAGTGTGTTGGCATTTAAGTTCAGAATTCGCCGCAAGAATAGATATGACTCTAATCATATATGGTGTCGATAAGAGAGTTTTGATTATTTTGTTTTCATCTAATTAGGATGAACTAATTGATGAATAAGATATACTGGTAGATATATAAGATGTTTTGAAGAAGATGTGAGTGAAGAGTTAGGAGTGTGGAAGAAAGGTACGAAAAGGATTAAGGGTATATGAAGATCCAAGCCTAAATGATTTATCAGTTGAGGATTAGAGCAGATTTGTTGAGTGACTACTATGTGAGGCAATCCTTCATATTTTGAGCTTCATTGGAACTGAACCCTGCACACTGAAGTATTTTGAATGTTCAACATGAGGGAGGGAGAGGTAGAGATGGAGAGAGAGATAGAGAGAAGTATATAAGGAAGGAGAGATAGAGAGGGGGGAGGAGGGAGGGAGAAGTAGAGAGAGAAAGGGAGAGGTAGGGAGGGAGAGAGAGAGATAGGAGGGAGGGAGATAGATAGATAGAGAGAAGTGGAGAGGGAAGTAGGGATGGACAAAGGGAGAGAGAAGTGGGATAGAGAGAATGAGAGAGAGAGAGGGGGAAGGAGTAAGGTGGAGAGATTGAGAGAGAGAGGAGGGAGGGTGAGAGTCAAGTAGAGAGGAATAGGTTAGATAGAGAGAAGTAGAGAGGGAAGGTGGGTGGAGAGAGAGAGAAGGGGAAGATAGAGAGAGGGGGAGATAGAGAAAATTATAGAGGGAAGGAGGAAATGAGGGAGGGATGGAGGGAGAGAGATAGAGAGAGGCAAGATAGATAGAAGTATAGAGGGAAGGAGAGAGCGTGTGAGAGAGGTCTAGAGCATAAGGGATAAACAAAGAGAGAGAGAGAGAGAGAGAGAGAGAGAGAGAGAGAGAGAGAGAGAGAGAGAGAGAGAGAGAGAGAGAGAGAGAGAGAGAGAGAGAGAGAGAGAGAGAGAGAGAGAGAGAGAGAGAGAGAGAGAGAGAGAGAGAGAGAGAGAGAGAGAGAGAGAGAGAGAGAGAGAGAGAGAGAGAGAGAGAGAGAGAGAGATGATACAACTTGCTGATTACTAAAATTTAACCTCCTAATTACTAAAATTTGACATGTTGATTACTTAAAGCGACTGTCTAAAAAATTATAAGATCTTCCAGAAACTAGAATTTGAATTATAACTCCTAGAGATCTGAAACCACTCTCAAACTTCTTAAAACTATATACATGAAATATAAATTAAATTATAATAAGATAAATTCCAATATGTAAATGTTAACTTATACTTAAATGTTTATTTCACGTATATAGTTTCCTTGAAAGATAACAAGAAGAAAGAGAAAAAAAGAGAAGATAATTTTTTCAATGCAGACCAAAATGTGAGCACATTATAACATGCTCACATTTTGTCATTGCATTCACAAAATGCGAGCGTGTTATGACACGCTCACAGTTTAGCAATGCATAAGAAAAATGTGTCTTTTTTTTTTTAATTCAAACCATAATGTGAGTGTGTTAGAGCATGTTATAATAAAACGTACTTGCATTTTGGGTTTGTAATGACCAAGACTAGGCTCAATCACTACCAACCCATAACATGAGTATGTTATATTATAACGTGCTCACATTTTTTCTATTTCAGGATGAAAAAGTGAAGTGGCCAGTTTTTTGGCCCCTCATCTTCGTGCACCCACCTGATAGTATTTTTGTTTCACTAGGTTTTTTCTTTTTCTCCATTTGTGAGAAATTGCATTTGTACATGGGTACCTAGCATGACCTAATAATCAAGACCCATCCTTGCATCTTTTCATCTTGTACATTCTCCCTAAGTTGCACTTAAGGTGGGTGTTGGTGTGAATAGGGTTTTTTTACCTAATTGGTTCATCACCTAAATCCTAGTCACACTAATTACTTAAGTTTACTTAGGGTACACATAAGATACTTATCACCTTATGTCTCAAGTCATAATATTAAAGTGTGTGTCATAATATTATGCAATATTATGTCTCACCATGGTTTATATAATGAAGGGGTTCTTTTTTAATCTTAATCCATCCTAATCCATTATCATCGTATATTTGTATCCTTTGATAGAATAGCATTATTCTATCATATTTGATTTTTCTTGTGGTTTTTTATTTAATGCCTCAATTTTCTATAGATTAAGGTTTCTAGTATATTTTTATGTAATTCTTGCTTTGAAACCTTTTGAGGGCCATACCTTAAGCACATGAATTATTTTTGGGTCTTATTTTTTTAGAATGTATTTTCCACATACTCAACCCTAGCGCTCTCTATTTTATATCATATTGTACTTGACTTGTAGTTTTAATATTTTGGTTTTTTGGATCTTGTAAGACTCAAAATATATGGTATTTGTATTATGAAGCACTCTAATCATAAAGTGCCAAACATTATGCTTGTTGGAGGTTTGTTTCAACAACTAGCAATAGGGAATTTACTTACATTGTATCTTTTTTAACACACTTTAATTTTTGTATCATAGATCAAAGTTTAGTTCCTCTACTTACACCATAAAATTATTTTGAAATGGAAATATAAAATAGTAATATATCTAATAAAAATTAGTTTGCATATAATCACTCTATATTTAGAACTTGAACTAACTTTGCTTGTAGAAAAACTGAAGTGGATTAATAAATATGATGAATCTTATGGAAAACTATATCTTTATATCTCTCAATATCCTCTTTCATATAGAATATTTGAATTCTCCAAATGAAATCTATACTAAATTAGAATTTTTTTTTGGGACTCAAGATTTCATGAGAGGTCATCAATTTTGGAAAACAAGCTCATTAATTTAAGCTCAAACAATTTTGACACTATTAAGAACTTCATAAAATTGAAATCACTAAGACTATAGTTAAAATAGTGTGGAATTAAAAATAAAGATAAACAATTGGTCCTACGTATTCTCTATAATCTTAGTTCTAATTATTTAATGTTTGTTTCTTCGTTTTATGCCATAAAGAGTGCTCTTAGTACTCAATTCACCTTGCCATCTTTGATGACTTTACCATCTCTCTCACTAAGGAAAATTATAAGTTCATCTACATGGGAAATCTCTAAATCCTCTATGTCATATGTCCTAGTTGTCAAATAAGGCACAAAAGAATAAAAAGATTGAGGTAATAAGGATAGGAAACAAAATGACAAGGAAAAAAAGGATCATTTATTAGTTGCCTAAAAAGTATCTAATGAGGTATATTTTTTAAAAGGTGACAATCTTAAGAAGGTCAAATGTTCCTTTTTTAAACCATATGGTAATGATGAATATAAATGTTTGAAGAAACAAATAGATCTCTTGACACACTTTCTAGAGAAAATTAATTTGTGCCCTTGATTAAATAAAGTAGAGTTCACATGAGAGATCCAATGAGGGGAAAGAGAAGGGAAAGGCAAATTTCTACACCATCCACTAAGGTCCTTGATGTGAGTGCTTCACACCTCATGGCTTCACCTTGAAATGATTTCATATATTTGGAGCCTTATTTTATCCTAAATTTTTTGATGGGTGGTGACACTCCTATTGATGTGTGGAGAGGGTGGTTTTTTTTTTTTTTGGCAGGGAATGACACATTTTATAATTTTATTTGTGTTATCCCCCTATTTTCAACTAATCTCCTATTCATTTATCACATCACTCACATAGGTTCAAGCAAGGAAGTTGAGTTCACTACAAATTTAGAAGTTATTACTGAGATGAACAATGGTTCTATAATTATACAGGGGAGAGTATGTCATTAGTATCAATTTTTTAATCACTTCATTCCTATTCCTCCTTCAACTATTTTTTTTTGCTCATTTTAATGGGGTGAGAAATTTGTGGCATGAGTGGTTTGGTCATCTTAACTACCACTACTTGTAACAACTCAACCATCATAGAATGGTTATAGGGTTTCCTTTTGTTCCCTTTTCCAATAGTGTTTGTTAGGGATTAATCCTTTGTAAGAATCTTGAAGATAAGTTTGATAAAGTAAATGCATTAAGAGCTTCACATATACTTGAGTTGGTTTATAGTGATTTGGTTGGTACATTTTCATATGCTTTCTTCAATAGGGCCATACATAGATATTTTTATTTATTGATAATTATTTTAGGTATACTTGGGTGTGTGATTTATTAGGTAGAAGTATAAGGTCTTTGAGCACATCTAGGATTTCAAAACTTTTGTAGAGAAATGGTCAAGAAAAACCATCAAGGCTTTGCACATTGACAATTGCACCAAGTATTTCATTCATCATTCTGAGAAATTTTGTGCTAGAAAGGGGATTAATTTGTAGTGCATAGTTCCATATTATTGGTCTATGGAGGCTGATCAACCTTTGGAGTTTAAATTTTGGCCACTTTTCTTGGTGTGTTTTCCCCAAAAATTAATTAACGGGTGATTGTAGGGGGTAGAGTGGTCAAAAAATTTTAATAAAGAAATTCACTACATATTCCTAGTGAAATTCAGTTAAAAAATAATTTGTAATTTCCAGAGATAATTAAAAATTTCTTGTTTCCGAGCATTCAAGGAGGTGGAAATTCATGTGAGAAGTTATGACTTGCAACAAGGTACACATGAGAGAATTTGAGGGAGTCACAGTTTTGTGATAGACACATGTAGCACAACATGTGGGAATTTTGAGTAGTAGAATCATGTATATTTGTTGTTGCATGTTGTAGTTGTTTATTGCAAGTTAATTATAATTTGTATCACTAGAAATTTGAATAAAATTGGATTGTTGTTGTTTGTGGATGTAGCCCAAGAAAGGGTGAACCATGCTAAATTTTTGTCGTCTCACATCTGTCAATTTCCATTTATCTATTTTGTTGGTTTAAAATGTGCATTTAATTGATAATTTGATTCCTCATTCCTATCGGTAAATCCTAACACATATAATCCTCAACAAAATGGAATAGTAAAATAGAAGAATGCGTCTTTGAAAGAAATGGTGAACTACATAATACACTCTAGATCTCTTACATTCAGTATTGGGGAAAGTCCATAAACTGTGCTTTTTATATCTAGAGCCACATTCCTCATTGAAAATTGAAAGGAATCACTCCTTTTGAAGCTTGGAGTGGTCAGAAACCAATAGTTAATCGCTTTAATTTTTTTGGTTCTCCTTCATGCACCTAAATTCTTGTAGAAAAATGTAATTCCATTAATATATAGAAGAATCCTTGTATATTTGTAGGACATCCAAATGGTGT
This sequence comes from Sequoia sempervirens, assembly GCA_007258455.2. Lineage (NCBI taxonomy): Eukaryota > Viridiplantae > Streptophyta > Pinopsida > Cupressales > Cupressaceae > Sequoia > Sequoia sempervirens. Next base: position 571,724,532 of record VDFB02270651.1, on the reverse strand, counting down.
TAAGGGTTATCAATAGCTTCACTCTACTACACACAAATGATTGATTAAGAGTGTTTATTTTGAAGATGGTTTTTTGAGTTCCACTCTAGTCACTTCTCCACCTCCTACATTCACATTTGGATTCAGTTGAACTTGATGACATATATATTCTAAGGATTTAGATATGCTTAGAAAGATTTTGGATGATGAGGAATCTTCTTTCTCCACTTCAAATGCTAATAGTGATGATGAAGATTCAACCCCTTCCTATCCTATTCATCTTTGGAAGGTTGATGATTATCCTCTAAAATCTTTGAATTCAAATCCACTTTGGGAACCAATTCAGATTTTTCTTACATTTCTAAGGGAAGGAAATTTGATCAAATGTAAGTGGATCAATTGGACAAAATTCACAATAAAAATAGGCTAGTAGATAAGAATAAGGTATAGTTAGTTATACAAGGTTTTTCCTAGGCTTCTAATGTTGATTAATCTAAGACCTTTGTACCTATTATAAAGATGAATTCCATTCAATTCACACTTTCCATCATTGTAGCACATTAATGGGAGGTTCACATATGGACACAAAGAGTTTTTTTATTCACAAAGACCTTGAGAGGGAGATATATATGGATAAGCCATAGAGATTTCTTCAATATTATTCTTTAATTTGAAAACTTAGGAAATCTATCTATAGTCTCAAATAGGCCCCTTAGACTTGGTATGCATATATGGATTCCTTCCTTCTCACAATTAAGTTTCTTGTTGCTATTTTAATTTGAATTTCTACATAATGTAGTGGTATGATTTATTATTTTTATGATTCTCTATATTGATAACCTATTGATCAGAAGGACATATTTTTCATTCATTGCAATAGTGGAAACTACCCTTCATGATAGGATTTTGATGACCAAATTAGGTTTATTACATTAATTTATTATGATTGAGATATCTTAGTCCACTTTTGGGATCACTATTACATAGTCCAAGTATGCTCTAGATTTTCTCTCACAAATTGACATGGATGATTGCAAGCTTGCTCTAACTTCCTTGTTAGAGTCAAACTTGAGGTTCAATTCTCTTCACCTTTTGTTGGAAATACTTTGTATCAGAATCATTGGGTGATTACTTATTTGACTAACACAAGGCCCAATATTTCATATGTTGTGGTCATTGCCTTTTTGTTTATATAGGAACCCCATGAGCTCCATTGGAAGGCAACCAAATGGATTCTCCATTGCATTTAGGGTACTTATAGTTTTTAGATTCACTATGAAATGTGCATTGATATTAACTTAATGGGATATATACACTTAGGTTGGGTTAGAAATTCTTATGATCATAAATTCACTTTAGGTTACAATTTTCCTCTTATTTTTGGCCCTATTTTTTGGTCAAGTAAGAAGTATTTATCCATTGCTCTATCTTCCATTGAGGATAAGTATCAAGGGCTATGAATTCAACCACTGAGGCTATGCTTAAACATATTGTCATTAATTTTTGTATTTGATTTAGATAAAATTCAATCATCTTTGTGACAACCAGAGTGATTTAATGAGGTTATGCTTAAACATATTATCATTAATTTTTGTATTTGATTTAGATAAAATTCAATCATATTTTGTGACAACCAGAGTGATTTAAATTTCAAAAAACTTGACCCATCATTTATACACCAAGCACATCGAGGTTCACATGCACTAAATTTTAGATTTTGTCCATGGATACATATCTGATCTTTTCTATTGCCCAAATTTTAAGAAAGTTGTCAATATTTTCACCAAACTATTCAAATAAAGTATCTTCATATACTAGCTTTGTTAGGGATGCAGGAGGCTTCATCTTCTACATGGATTTCTAGTCCTTCCTTCCATTTCTATTCAAAGGACTTTTGTAAAATTTGGTATAAAATTCTCTATACCATACAATATTTGTCTATGGAGAGAGCCACCCAATATCTAAGATCTTCTATGAAAGCACAAGAAAGAAAAATTATGAGAGGATAGTTATAGGTTATCAAAGGATGTAATTGCACAATATGTGTACATGAATATGATTCAATATAATTGATTTGATTATAATAAGAACCCCTTGGCTCTATAATCCATGATCGGACATAGGATAACATAATATTATGAAATATGTTTTAATCTTATGATTTGAAATAGAAAGTGATCTAATGCCCAAGTAAACTAGTGCAAATAGTACCTAAGAGGTAAATTGGTTAGGTAAAATACAACATTCACATCAACATACCCTTAAGTGCAACTTAAGAATATTAAGAAAACATGTAATGATATAATGATGTAAAGATGGGTTCCAACTACAAGGCCATGTTTTTGATTAACAAGAAAAATAGGTTTTAAAGGGACCCAAAAACCTTAACAACAAAATGATACTCAAACAGATAAAGACAACCATCCAACAACCAAACAATAATAAACTAAAAGCAACTAAAAAGGAAACAAACTATTTCATATTTTTAAGGTTGTTTGTGATCTCCAGTTCTTGGTTTTAGTATTGATTAACCAAGTTTAGCAACTCATTCTTTTCTTCTTCAAAGGTTTTTCTCTTGCTCCCACGAGTTTGAGCACTGGGTCCTTTCTCACCCTTAAACAATAACTACTTTTTATTTTACACCTGCTCCTTCATTTTGTTGTTACCAAGGTTCACACTAGACATATGCTCCTCTTTAAGCTCATTTAACTTATCCATGAGGATATTTAATGCTTCTTCACTATTCTTGAATGAATATTGACTAATTTTTAATAGATTCTCAATATTTGAGTTAATCTCCTAAATCTTTTTTTCTAAATCCTATTGTTAGGTGCCTATATATAAATGAATCTCTCACAAGTAGATAAATATATAAAAACTTGTAGAAAAGACCTCTCTACAAGAGAGCAAAAATACAAGATTCTCTCTAAAAGTATGAGATTGAGAAAACCCTATGTGAAAAAAAAATCTCCCATAAGAGAGAAGAATAGATAATATATAGCCCCCATCAGTATAAAATCTCCTAGATTGATGGTAGATTATTAACAATGAATAATGAAGATGATATAAAATCATCAAACACAATTTCTATCCTTAGGAAGAAACAAAAATAAGAATGAATGAAAGATGTCTTCTCATTCTTGAAAGGATTATGAGGGAAGAAAGATCAATATTTTTGAAGTCTCTAAACTTTGCTTAAGTGTTGTCATGTTGATGCTAAAAAGTGCCACAATCAAGTAAGGTGTTCCATGCCACACTAATAAAGCTGACAATATATAATTATATGGAAACAAATGCAACCCATAATCCAAAGATGAAGATGCCTCCTCCAAATTCTATTGAAGAGTCTCCATAATAATACCAAAGTATGACAAGTGATGATGCAGAGAAAGAACAAGAGGATTTGAATATTCCTTCACAACATCTAAAGAATATGATGTTGGACATATGTTGTCATTGATGTCAAAGAAGCTCATTGATGTCATAGGAGTGATGTCAGTAGATCGATGAGAATTAAATGTAATTGCTTCATGTCATGTCTGAGGATTTGAAATCATGAAGTATTACTATCATGATCATGTCATGACAAAGCTTTTGAGAACAACGTGCTATTGTGATATACATTATAAAGAATACTACCTATAGTATGCTTTAAATATCATGCTTGTATTTATTCCATTTGTTGGAAGTAGTCTAGAAGTGTTTACAAAAATATTCTATGGATTACTACTCATACATTGTATTATACTGTAATAGTTTTTTGCTCCACATTCTACCATAGTTGAATCTATGCCTTGTGGCTTGGACCTAAAGTAAATTTACTCATGTTGTATCAAATTCCAGAGTTTTAGAGGTGGAGCTTTAATAGACAAAAAGTTGGATGTAATAGAATATTGTCTATGTTGACTGACTAACTGTGAATAACATCTAAGTGTTTGCGCCAAAGAAGGGAAGCGTGTTCTAGCTAGAGGAAGTGTATGAAGATGAAATATGACCAGGTTAAGTTCTTTGAAGGAAGCACATAACATTATTTATTATTGGAAAAAAAATTGATTTAGGATTGACCCGCTACATGTTTCATATTACTTTTAATTTAGGTCCATCGTTAGTCAACTTGGCTAATTATGGATGGTGTTAAGAGATTCTTGGCCGACATAAACTATTGTTAATGTAATGGGATGTATATATTTATGAATAGGATTCATTCAATGACTAATAATTAGTGGATTTGTGAGTGAGTGTTAATGTTATATTCGATTGATGTAACGGGAGTTGAATCCTAATAATTGTGCACCATTATCAAAAGATCATATGTTGTGTAAGAGAGTGTCTAAAGGTAGATCAGATCAAGCAAAAGCTATGTAATCAACATGGATGATCCACAAATCATATCTTTGTAATCTAGTGGGATTGGTGTATAGATATTTGTATTAGGGATTGGTGTCTCTAGTATGTTGGTGCCTACAAACACATTTGAGATTAGTGTCTCTGGTAGGTTAGTTCCTACTTCATGATTATAATATTCATTATTTCTATTAGGCTATATTTGGATAGTAGCTCCAAGAAACTCTTCTTACCATGATTTTTCCCATTCCAAGTTTCCACATATATCTAGTGTTCATTGTGTGAATGTGTGCATATGTGTTGCTTGATTAATATTAGTTACTTTTATGATTTAAGAATCATGTTTGGAGAAGTTATTAATGGTAATTCATGTTGAATTAAAGAGTTATAAATAGATTTGAATATAATGATTCACCCCCTTGCAATATATTGTGTGCCCTTCAATTGGTATTAGATCTAAGTTCCTTTGAAAAGATATTAACAACTTGAGGTAGATTTGAGATGGCACACTCAGTGGCTCAATAAGGATTGTCTTCAAATAAGACACTAATTTTTTATGGATCCAATTATGCCTTTTGGAAAGTAAGGATGGAAGCATACTTGATGGCCTTAGGATTTGTGGTTTGACAATCAATTGTGGATGGATATGAGATCTCTGAAAGTCCCCCATAATATTAGGTTGGAAATAAGGCTTGTGATAATAATGCCAAAGCAAGAAATACTATTTTATTTGGTTTATCTAAATTTGAGTTTGTAAATATCATGCATTGTAAGATAGAAAATGAAGTATGGAGTAAGTTACACAACATCTATGAAGGTAATGACAAGGTCAAACAAGAAAAGCTTTAAACTCATCGAGGTCAATTTTAAAGTTTGTAAATATGAAGAAAGAAGAAAACATTGCCATATTCCTGCTTTGGGTTGATGAGGTTGTCAAATCTATCAAATATCTTGGTGAATAAATGAAAGATGGTATGATTGTGAAAAAGGTACTTAGATCCCTTCCCCAAAACTTTGATGATTTTTTTTTTTGTTGAAGAAGCTAAAGATTTGAATACTCTAACTATGGATAAGTTACATGGAATTCTGATTGCCTATGAAATGAGAATTGAGAATGAAAAATTTTTAAGGAAAGAGGTGTCATTTAAAGTGTATACGAAACAAGATGATCCTAATTCAAAAAAATTCAGAAAATTATAGAGAGGTTCTAGAAAGTTTAAAGGTAACTTTCCTTTCAAATGTTTTAATTATGGTGAAGTAGGAAATTTCATGGCTAAGTGTCCATACAAAGAATCTATCAATGATGAGAATAATTCATTCTCAAAAGGAATTTTTTTTAGAAAAATCAGAAGAGCTTCTTTATCAATAAGGAAGGCTAATCATTTGATGATATTGATCAAGAAACTTTTGGGAATGAAGGAGAAAAGTATATTTTCATGCCTATGAAAACCTTTGAAGAAGATACAAAAATGAAGTCTTTAAATGATGGTGATGTTGGACTAGACCTTGTGGAAGAATTGCTTTTCATTGGAAAGGAAATTAAAAGGTTGAAGAAAAGAAATGTAGAAGTTAAAGTTAAAGAAAAACTATCTCAAAATATTGAGAAGGTGGAGAAGATGGTCATTGACTTGAAGATTCAAGTGGAAGAGGAAAAGAGGTTGAAGAAGTTTTGATGGAAAGGTTACTAACAAGAGATAAGGATTGTGAAAAAATTGAAGTAGAGATTATGTCACTAAGGAAAGATCTTGAAAAGGTAAATCATCAGCTAAAATTGAAGTTTGGGAAAAGTACTAAGATATTAGATCGGATAATAGAAAGTTAGAGATCACCACATATCAAAATCAACATTATTTTTACTGATATACAAAAGAATAAGGTGACTAAGTAGCCCATGAAGTTAGTTGTTGAGAGTCTGGAAGAGAACGGCTCTGAAAGTTCAAAATCAAAACAAGTTACAACAATCAAGGAAAGCAAGGTGTTGAGTGATGGTTTCATCCAAGTGCATAGATAGAAGAGAAGATTCAAAAGACAAAATTCAAGAGGATAAGGATACAATACCAAGTTTAATCATCCTTTTTCTAGTTACTATTTTAATTGCAATCATTTTAGTCACAAGGCTATAAATTATAGAAACACTCCAACAAGGAGAAATAATTTTCTTAACAGAAATACATTGTACTTGTGTATAATTTCAATATTATTTGTCACAAATGCAAAAATTTTGGACATATTGCTAGAAATTGTAGAAGCAATTTTATGAGTCCTTCTATACTAGACACAAAAGGAAATAATTCAGTATGTCAGAATGGTGAAACACATAAGGTTTGGAAGAAGAAACCAAAGGAGTAAAGATCAGAGAAATCTATGTTGGATTAGATTACATTACATGCCTAAAAGGAGAAGAATCTATGGATCATTAACAATGGATGTTCAAGTCATATGACTAGAGACAAGAGAAAGTTCATGCACTTCAAGAAGTTTGATAGAGTATAACCCTTGGTAAATTTTTTGTTGCTAATATTACCGGTAAGGGTATTTTAAGTCTTGAAGGTGGAAAGACAAAAAATTATGATGTCTTGTATGTAGAAGGATTGAAGCACAATATTTTGAGTGTAAGTCAAATATGTGATAAAGGCTACATGCTCTCATTTGGTGTTAAAGGTTGTCAAATAAAAAATAATGGTACCAGTGAGTTAGTTGTGGAAGGAAGCAGGAATTCCATTGATGTTTATGATCTCAGTGAGCTAAATGGAAAAAAATTATTTTCCATACAAAGTGAAGAGAGTTGGCTCTAGCACAAAATATTGGGACACATCAATTTTGATGATCTTGTGAGGATCAGTTCAAAAGGAATGGTAAGAGACATACCAAAGATCAAGAAGCCTCCATCTATGAGTTGCAAACCATATCATAAGGGAAAATAGACAAGGACCAAATTTCCTACTAAGGAATATTCTACAAGAAATCCATTGGACTTGATTCACACTGATTTATGTGGACCAATGAGGAGAAACAACGTTCAAAATGACATGTATTTTATGATGCTTATTGATGATTATTCTACAATGACTTGGATTACTTTTTTGAAAGAAAAAACAAAATCCTTTGAGAAGTTTAAAGCATTTAAGCGTATGGTTGAGAATGAAACTAGAAGAACAATCAAGTTCCTAAGATTAGAAAAAGGTGGAGAGTTCACTTTTGACAGGTATGATGAATTCTATAAGTTGCATGGGATACAAAAACAATTTTTTTCTCCTACAACTTTGCAACAAAATGGAGTTGCTAAGAGGAAGAACTAAACTATATAGGAGATGGCCTGAACAATGTTAAGTCAAGAAAATTTGTCAAGAATGTATTGGAGAGAAGTGGTTTAGATAGTATTTTACATTTTGAATAAAGCTCAAATCAAACCAAAGATTTCCAAAACACCATATGAACTATGGAAAGGAATACTAGCTTCAGTTAGACATCTTAGAATATTTGGAAGCAAATGCTAAATCAAGAGGGATGAAGAAAATTTGGGTAAGTTTTATTCTAGATTTGATGAAGGTATTTTTATTTTTTATTCTATGAAAAAAAAGGCATGTAGATGTTATAACAAAAGACTGAAAAGAATTGTGGAAAGTGTCAATGTAAGTATTGATGAAACAATACAGTCTACTGATATTTTGGATGAAGAAGATAATGAAGATCTAATCCATAGAAATGATGAAGACTCAGAGAATACAGTTATAAATACTCTAACTAGACATGTTCATAAGAACCATTATGAAGATCAAATCATAGGAGATAAGGATAGTGGAGTTCAGACTTGGAGAAGAATTGAGAAAACAAATAAACAGGTACACTTTACCTTATTATAAAAAATTGAACTAAATTCCTATGCATAGAAAAGAAAAGAGAAAGGTTGTTTAGATGCTATGGAGGAAGAATTTACTCAAATTAAGAAAAATGAAACTTGGGAATTGGTTTTGAGACATAAATCTACAAAAATGTCATTGGTACCAAATGGGTCTTTAAAAATAAGTAAAATGAAGATGGGAAAGTGATCCAAAACAAGGTCAGACTTGTATACAAAGGATGTTAGGATTAGGTGCCATACACCTTGTAAATCCTATGTCATATTTCATGGTTCCAACATCCTTCGAAAGTGTCTTTAGGCACTTAGGGTATATTGGGAAAATATTTTGTAATATTTATCCTCACCATTGTTTGCAATATACTCATAAGGGGTGATGGGTCCACTAACAACAGTAGAGGTTGGTTGTGGACATAAATATTTAATATTGTTTTCCCCACATGTGGACACATAAATGGGACAATAAAAGATAAAGGAAATGATAAATAAGTAACTATTAGGATTCTCCAAGTGGGTGCTTGGATAGAGGCAACATGTGTCGCTTGGTTTTCCATCATTTATTACATTTAATGTAATGTTTATCTTCTCAAGTTTGGGCACCCAAGTTGGAGGGAAAGTATTGGAACCAAAATCAGTGCCTTTTTGTATTCTAAGAAGGTAATCCAAAGGTTGGGGACGTTTGTAATGAAGGGTCATCTTTGGTTTCCTTTTTTGGTGCATTAGATGCCTTCACACATCTATAAAATCAACCTCTAGAATGTAGAAATAGGGAGGAACAATTGAATGTAGTGTTACTATGCATGAAAAATGATAGGTGGAGGCATAAGGAGGTTGTGCATAGGTACATAGGTGCTTCCATGATGGAAGAAAACAAGAGAATAGAAGTGGTTGTATTGTAATCTCATTTATTTGATGATAATGTATACTTGACCTCTCTTCTTGGTGGAGTTTTTTCTCACAAGGGGTTTCTCCACATAAATCTTGTCTTATGTGATTCTCTTGTTTTGTTGATTTGTGCCTCGTTGCTGTTATCTTATTATTATTATTTATTTATTTATGTTATAAGTTCACATAAGGTAGTGTTTATAAGCATGTTATGTTGGTTATTTTTTTGGCATCATAAAGAAGATGGATCTAGTCATGGTATTTCCATATTAAAGCAATTTTTTTTCAGATTTGCATATAAGTTTTATATTTTCATGTTGTTGTAGTCCAAGCCTTGTATCTCATCCATTGAATCTATTTTTGGATTGAGATTGAATTTGGCAACAATCGATATTGAACCTGTTTATTTCTCATTATTTGGTATCAGAGCTAAAGGTTAACTAGGTTTTGGGTATTCCTTCTTTTTTGATTTCTAAGCCTAGAAAGTTTGTGGGAATTTGTTAGAAGGAATTAGAGGTTGTTGGAAGGATTTAGGGGCAGAAATGAATGTTCTATGAGTTAACTTTGTTTTGTAGATTTGTGATATTGGAAGCCATGTATATTGTCAATGTGATCTATGTTGGGCATTTGAAGCTCATGATTATGGATCTTTATGGAGTTGGCTATGTTTTGGTAACTTGTGTTCTTGTTTGAAAATATATGTATATCCTCTTGTTTGGTGGTTTTGTTCCTTTACCTCGTGTTCATGTGCAAGAAGAAGGTGTTCATGTTGGATGGGTAGAGACATCCTAGTGACATGGAGAAACATCTTCAATTAGGACTACAGAGTGGAGTGCTTATGTCGGCTTCATGGTTTTAGACCTTGGTTACATGAAAGCATTGGAAGATAAGCCACTAACCTCTTTGTGAGTTGTGGAGATGACATGTTTCATATGTTATAAGCTCCTAGACAACTTGGTTTTTCCTATTGGGTTGTAGTTTACACTTGTTTTCAGCTATGGGTTTGTAGATCTATGCTTATTCCATTATTCAAATGACATGTTTGGTGTGAATGTATGAGTAATTAAATGGATTTTAGATTTACAAAGATAGTTTTTCATGTTTTACATGTTAACTAAAATATGTGGTATGTAGATTTGTGATGAGACTATATTTAGGGTCATCTGGAGGAAGACAGTTAGAGGTTTGCATGGTTGCTTGGAGGGTTCTTATTGATCTATGATTACTCCTATGTGGGTTTGTTTGGAAAATAAGATCTAGCATTGATTATGGTGTTTTGAGTCTTGGAAATCCACATGTTATACTTGATTATCTCTATTTTGCATGATACTGATGTGGGGTTGAATATATTTTTAAGTTATTTGAGATTGGAGCACTGATTATGTATTTGTGCATTTAGATGTTGCATATGTGCAGGTCTTGGAAAATTGTTTGATGCGTATTCTATTTGGTAGGCCATATTATTGGTTACCATTATTATATTGGTATGCTTTTTGCAGCGGGAGATGGTTATTTGGAGTACCTGATATAGTTGTTCATTTGAATCTTTAGTAGTTGTCTATGGTGCATGAGAAGCTTTGTTCACTTTGAGTAGAGTGTTGGTAATGATATTGGTCATGATTCCATGTATAATTTGGTATTACTTTCAGTGGGAGCTTTATGTAGTTACATAATATGTTCTATCTTCTTTGTTTCAAGTTTTTGGTTCTAATTTGTTGTTGTTGTTACAGTATGTAGTGAGCCATGTATAATCTTTGATTAGAAGATGGATGGTCTTTTACATTGGTTGTTGGTGTCATAAGGAGCTCTTGGATTCTACCTTCAAATTACAACAAGAGTTATGACATCTTTGGTTCTATTGACAAAGGATGTGTAGCATTTATATCTTCTTGGTTTGGAGACTGTGGTTGTACTCTACCTTTTGGGAGCTCATGGTGTTGAGTTTGATTGTGTTGGGGCCATGGAGGATCTTCAGTTAGGAGATGGATATCATGATGCTTGGAGAGCTTTGTTACATAGTTCAGTGGGAGCTTTGGTAGTGGTGTTGATTCATCATTTGATGATGGATAGTTATGTGATCTCCTAGGAGGGGATGTCAGATCATGATGTCATGATATGTTCCTAATTCTATAGTTAGAACTTTGACAATGGTCTTGTTTGTTCTCTTAGGTTTAGAGTATTAATCATTTGCTTGGAGCTTCATGATTTTGTATAGTTTCATTTGAAGTTGGCATGGATTTATTGGTGGGTGCTCATGGAGACTAGAGAGACTTGGGTGAGGCTAAGAGATCTCTTATTTATGGGATCATATGTTGATATGGTTACTCTTTGATGGGGATATAAAAAAAGAGACTAAGGAGCCTATACTTGGTTATGGATGTGAATCCATTATGGACATGAAGAGAAAATTTTCATTTCTTGGTATTGTATGTATAGGACAATCTTGTATCCCACTCTTGATCTACTTGATAGGTGAATGATCTGAGAGGTATTGCCACTTGATTATCATATGTATTCTTTATTTTTTATCTTGCCTCCTCATGTGAGCTAGTCTTGAATATAAAAATTATAAGGACTTGTTAAGAAGAAGATGCATGGTTCATAGATTTTTGTTGTTCTCCTTGTTTTGGTCTTGAGCTATGGATCTAGTTTTGAGGACTTATTTGGAGAGGTACATGAAATGGTTTTGTGGCTTTGGGAATATTCCCTTTGTTGTGGGAATGATTGGTTGGTTTGATCTATCTTCGGTATGACAGGTTTACATATATTTCTGTTATGTTTTCATTTGATTTGAATGTTATATGTTGATATCCTTTCAGTTTGGGAATGGTGAAAGAGATCTTGCATTACATAGCTTGGTACATGTTAGTGTGGAACAAGGGTATTGTTTGATTTTCAAGTTCTCTTTTTGGTCATGGTTTTCTTCTTTGATGTTTGGTTTTGTAATCCAAAGGTTGGGGACGTTTGGGATTAAGTTTCATCTTTGGGCGCCTTGTTTGGTGTATTAGATGCCTTCACACATCTATAAAATCAACCTCTTTGATGTAGAATTAGGGAGGAATAGTGGAATGTAGTGTTACTGTACATGAATAAGGATAAGTGGAGAAATAAGGAGGTTGTTCACAGGTACGCAGGTGCTACCATGGTGGAGTAAAATAGGAGAATGGAAGTGTTTGTATTGTAATCTCATTTATTTGATGATAATGCATACATGGTCTCTCTTCTTGGTGGATTTTTTTCCTACAAGGGTTTCTCCACGTAAATCACGTGTTATGTGATTCTCTTGTGTTGCTGATTTGTGCCTCATTGCTGCTATCTTATGCTAATTTTATTCTTTATTTATTTTTGTTATAAGTTCACATAAGGTAGTGTTTATAATCATGTTATGTTGGTTGTTTTTTGGCATCATAAATAAGATGGATCTAGTCATGGTATTTCCATTTTAAGGCAACTTAATTTTTAGATTTGCATAAAAGTTTCAGATTTTAATGTTGTTGTATTCCAAGCCTTGTATCTTATCCATTGAATTCATTTTTGGATGGATATTGAATTTCCCAACAATTGGTATATAACCTATTTATTTCTCATCAAAGGATATGCTCAAGTTAAGGGAATTGATTTTGAAGATACATTTTCTCTAGTAGCAAGGTTAAGCAATAAGAATGTTTTTGGCCTTATCAACATTCAAGAACTTCAAGGTATATCAGATGGATGTCAAATTTGCATTTTTGAGTGAAAAATTATAAGAGGAATTCTACATTGAATAATCAAAAGGATTCTAAAGTTCAAATAAAGTGGATTTTGTGTGCAAATTAAAGAAATATTGTTATGGACTCAAATAAGCTCCTAGATCATGGTATTCCAGATTGGATAGATATTTGCAAAAACAAAGGTTCAGGAGAGGTAGTGCAAATAGCAACTTATACATAAAAATAGAAGGTGACCAATTATTGATTGTTGTTGTTTATGTTGATGAAATTATCTTTGGTTGTAGTAGTGATGCTATGTGTAGTAGGTTTTGGGATGCAATGTAGAATAAGTTTGAAATGTCAATGCTTGGTGAGTTTTCTTTCTTTCTTGGTTTATAGATCTCTCAATTAGATAAAGGTATATTCATTTCTCAGAACAAGTACATAAAATATATGTTGAAAAAGTTTAAGATGGAAGGATGCAAGTTGGTGAGTACACTTGTGGTTACTGGGTGTAAATTGAGTAAGGATGATGAATCTGCTTTCGAAAATAAGACTTTGTATAGGTCAACGATTGGTAGTTTTTTGTATGTAACTACATCCATACCAAATATAATACAAGTAGTAGGGATGGTAGGTAGGTTTTACGCAATGCCTAAAGAAACTCATGTCAAGGCTATAAAAAGAATATTTAAATATCTAAAGGCTACAATAGATTTTTGTCTATGGTATCCTAAGAGTAAAAACTTCACACTAACTGCATACACAGATGTAGATTGGGCATGAAGAACATATGACCAAAAGAGCGCGAGAGGTAGATATTTCTTTCTTGGTGACAATTTTGTAACCTAGTTAAACAAAAAGTAGGATTCAATATCTTTATCTACAATAGAAGTGGAGTACATTGCAGTAGTTTAATGTTGCACTTAGGTATTATGGATGAAGTAGAACCTAAAGGAGATGAAAATAGAGCTTGATGAACCTATTTCCATTCTTTGTGACAATACTAGTGCTACAAATATTTCCAAGAATTCAGTGATGTATTCAAGGACAAAGCATATTGCAATTAAGTATAATTTTTTGAAGGAAAATGTTACAAACAAATAAGTGAAGTTGGAGTATGTTGAGACTAAGGAGAAAATACCAGATGTTTTCACAGATGTTTTTACTCCCTACCGCAAGTGTGCTTGGTGGCCTTGTGGAATAGTTGTTAGACATGACATGGAACAAGGGGAGAGAGAAACTCAAAATGAAAAGAATAATGAATTCAAAGGGATTTCAAATGCTATATCTATCAAGGGGAGATTGTTGACCTTTGCCATTGATGTCAAAGGGGGAGAAAGGAATCCAAAATTTGACATCTTTCAAAAGCTTAGGAACTCTAGATTGTATCACATAGGGGTAGTTCCAAATTAAGTGTGTTGGTGTGCTAATAGTATTTTATTACTTTTCATCAATGAAAAAGGGGAAGATTGTTGAGCATATGTTGTTATTGATGTCAAATAAGACCATTGATGTCGAAGGAGTGATGTCACTAGATCAATGAGAATTAAATGTAATCATTTTTGTCATGTAAGAGCTTTTGAAATTAGGAGGTATTTCTATCATGATTATGTCATGTCAGAGATTTTGATAACAATGTGCTGGTGTGATCTATACTGTGAAGAAGACTACCTATAGTATGATTAAATATCATGTTTGTATTTATTCCAATTATTGGAAGTAGTCTAAAAGTGTTTACATAAGTATTATGTGGATTGCTACTCATACACTATATTATATTTTAATAGTGTTTTGCTTCGCATTCTACCACAATTAAATGTTATTCCCTACAACTTGGACCTAAAGTAAAGTTACTTATGTTTTATTAGATTCTAGAGTTTCAGAGGTGGAGCCTTAGCAGATAGAAAGTTTGATGTAATATAGTATTGTTTGTGTTGTCTGGCTAACAATGAATAACATCTAAGTTTTTGCACTAAATAAGGGAAGTGTGTACCAACTGGAGGAAGAATGTGAAGATGAAATAGGACCGAGTTAAGATCTTTGAAGGAAGCACACAACATCACTTATTATAGGTGGAAACAAATCTGATTTAGGACCAACCTGCTACACATGTCATATCAATTTGAATTTAGGTCCACCTTAGCTAACCCGGCTAATTATAGATGGTGATAAGAGATTCATAACTGACATGAAATATTGTTAATGTATTGGGATGTACATATTTATGACTAAGATTCATTCAATGAATAATCATCATTATGGATATGCGAGTGTGAATGTTATATTCAGGTGATGTAATGGGAGTTGCATCCTAATCATTGTGCACCATTATCATAAGATCATATGTGATGTAGGAGAGTGTTTGAAGGAAGATCTGATCAAGAGAAAGTTGTGTAATCAATATTGAAGGGTTGGAAAAAAATCTTACTACATGCTACCGCAAAGGGTCCATGGAAGAAGGAAAAGACATTAGATGTAATTAGGAGTCATGTCCCTTTAGGGGAAAGCATATATGTAAATGTAAAACATATGCAAAGATATATATGAACATACATAAGGACATATATGAGAATAGACTAAGACTTGCCTTTTGTATATAGTTAAAATATAATAGGAGATATAAGGGTTTATCTATGCATTTGTTATGAATGGACGAATAATTCTTCTATTGTTAACATAGTAACTATTATCTATTCACCTAAATAACTTATTGTGAATGCTTATTTCTCTTATTGTATCCTCTGAGGTATAAATTGACTACATAATAGGTCTTGGGGTATAGATCTTCAGACTGTACTTCCCCATTCTTTTTTCCAACAAGATCATAGCTAGATGTGTAAGCGATGATTGGGGTAAAGATAAAGGTGGCAATGATTGAATTAAAGGTATCATAAAAGGGAATGAGGTTTGACTTTGAGGGATGTTTTGACTAGCTATATTAGGTTGAATCCTAATGGAAGTGGGGTTAGACAATATGCTCTATTGTAGGGTAGGTGATGTAATGGTCCTAAAAATGGGATTAGGTGACGTGGAACTAGAAAAAGTAGTAAACACTTCATCTAGTAGAGGGTAAGTGTTAATGAGGTTAGTGGTTACTTGTTGTAAGTTTCCATGTGATTGATTTTGGATGTTTTATGTAACTACAGGCTCTTGCATGGTAAGGGTATTTGTTATGGGTTGATTGACATTAGAGATATTTGCAATTACATTTTGAGGAATCCCATACAAGGGATTTTCAAAAATAGATGTATCTATAGTTTGGTTTATAATGAGCTCACTCAACTTAGATTGGCCAAAGCTAGATGCGAGTATGGCACCCTCCTCTATAAGTTTCTCTAGGAGTTATGTTTTATTCAAACCTATAATATGATCAAAATAGGTTTGAGTAAGCTCATCATTCATAAAATCAACAAACCTAGGAGAGTATTCATGTTGGTTGACCAAGTCTTGTAATCCTGTAAACTCTAGGGTTATCTTATAAACTCTTAGTTTCATTGTACTCATATGTTGCAAATGGGTTTGGATTTTTTGTGTTCTATGTTTTTCTTTACTTGTGACATAGTAAGTGGTGACATGAACCTATTGACACTACTTTTTTTTGTTTTTTTTTTAAATTTTCAAATGTTTTAATTTTGTGTTTTTTCAGATATTTTTGGGTTTTCTAAAATTTTGAGAAACTATACTACTAAAAAGATAGAATATTAGAAAATATAAGGCTTAAAAAGGATAAAAACCTTGTCGGGTTTTATATGGGGAGCTTTTACTTTAACAATAATAAACACAAAAAACACATGAACAATCCTAAATTAATCAGGTGGGAATGTTAACTTAGTGAAGGCCCACCAGCCAAAGGCTAATATTACACGATTAGTACAAGGAACTTATCTTTCAAAAGTCAATAGATAGGGCTTTAGTGGTACAAGGGCTCACCTTTTCCCTTTCTTTGGAGGTCCTAAGACTTTTCCTAAAGAGATTCTATCTTACTCAGTGAGATACATGGTGAGTAGCTTTAGACATGATATTATACCTTACACCACACTAAGCAATGGTCGAAGGACTTAGAATTCTATTTACAATCTCTCTAGGGGAAAAATCATGAAAACTAGCTTGTCTACAATCATGGGCCAAGAGCTAGAAAAATCTTAGACCAACCCTTCACCTTGTGTCCTGAATCACCAGGGGCCCCACAGATGTGCCAAACATGATGTGACTAGATTGGTGATGAAATCCAAGACACGTTTCCTAGAAAAAAATAAATAAGTGGTGTTTTTTATTCTAAAGATCACATAAACATGTAAGAGAAGACCATATGCACACACCCTTTAGGATTAAAAAGACATGAATTCTTTATTAACCAAAATAAAATGTGAAGTTATTTTTAATCCCACAAGGAAATTATTTAAAAATACATAAAAAGACAAAAATAAATAAAGAAAAGGTCAATTAAAATTATCTTCAAACAACCATCTTACAAGATAGATACATTACAAGTTTAGAGTTTTAACACTTTGACCTGCAAAAATATTTGTTTTATGTGTTCCGGTCTTTGACAAAGAAAGGAAATTGTAACAAAAAAATTGTTAAAAACATGCACCAGATAATTTCAAATTGGAAAAAAGAGTGTACCATTAGCTTCCTTACAAAATTTTAATAAATTAAAAAAAATCATCAAAAAGGATATCATACACAAAATTTATGCTTACTTGAAGTTTGACAAAGAAATACTCACTTTAGATGAATTTACCTATTTTTGGTTGGTAATCTAAGAAAAGTAACTACACCACTACATCCAACTAAGAATTAGCTTTCCAATGCCTACAAGAAGTCAAAAATGGATAATTAATGCAAAAGTTATGATTGTTTTAGTGAAGATCTCTTTTTAGAAAAGTCATTTAAAGAGGCCTAAAGTCTTTGAGCCCCCTGTGACCTAGCTCTTGGTTGCTCAAGTGACTAGGGGCTAGCTAGAAAAGTGTTGGGTGTTGGTTTGTCTTTTTAAACAATAATTTTACCTACCATCAAGTGGTTTTAAGCCTACATCCATGGTTTTACCCTCTAAACAATGGTTTTATGTTCCATACAATAGTTTTGAGCATGCAAGCCATAGTTTTGCACAAGAAACAATGGTTTAGGATTCTAAAGAGCAGTTTTAGACTTGCAAACCATGGGTTTACCTCATAAAAATGGTTTTGAGCATGGAAATGGTGGTTTTAGCTTAAATATAAAGGTTTTAAGCCTAAAAATGGTGGTTTTGACCAAAAAATTATGGTTTTGAATATTTGAGGGTGGTTTGGGTCAAAATTCACATTTTTAGATTTTTGACGGTGGTCTGGGGTAAAAAATTATTATTTTTTTAATTATTTGAGGGTAGTTTAGACAATTAAACAAACAATTTTAACAAAGTAATCACGATTTTAATAATTTTAACATGATTTTTTATTTTCAAAACATGGATTTTTCTATTTAATATGAAAACTATGGATATTAGCTATTTAAAACATGATTCACTATTTAAAAGGTGGTTTTACATGCAAACTATGTATTTTAGCCTATAAACAACATTTTGATCTATAAAACTTATAAATGAATAGATCAAGGAAAACCAATAAATGATAAATCTTTCAAACACACAACAAACATGACATTAGAAATTAAAAAAAATAGAAATCACATATCACAATATGAAATGTATTCCTTGGAATGTGTTTTCTTGCCAAAACTCTTGTGACTTGCAAAATAAGCACTATCACAAACAAAAAGGTTAGAAGATTATTGTTCATGTTGGTTTCACCAAAATTTAAGCATTGAAAATCATAAGCTTGAAATTAAAACAACTTGAATGAAAATAAAATAAAATAAAATAACTTCTAACCTAACGAATGTGAATGCATGATATTTGTTGCATAACACTAATAATACAATGACTAATAGGTTCGATGTAATATATTTATTTAATATATGATTGAATGGTTTCAATAGAATGTGATTGCTTAGATGTATGATGGATGTCAGTGACGAAGAAAATGACTAAATTTATAAAACTAGGAGACATGGATGAGGATTAGGACCTGACTTAACTAGAAAATCAATGGAGTCAACTCAACTAAAATTAGAAATTTTCCAATTCAATTCATGAGAGGATAATATCAAAAAATTTCTAATTAAAATGATGGATAAATGTGCACATGATGTTTTGAATTTCATGCTTAGTTAACTAAAGAAGACTAAAGAGGTTTCTAACATGTAAGAAGAGTTAACTTGATGGAAGAAAGAGTTGACCAAAGTGACGAATATAGAAATTTTAAGTTTGCTACTGAAGTATGAGTTAACTAATTAGTAATGGATTTGACTGAAGAGATGAATATAGAAACTATGAATGGATAATCGACTCAAATTTAATTGAATAATATAATATTATTTAATTAAATAGATAAAGTGGGAATTTTAGTGATTATTAATTAATAAATGATAATATATGTAGTGTAATTTTTTTTATACATTTACAATTTCACACTATGTTTGGGCCCCTTAATTTATTGGACTTAATTAAGCTTCTAATTTTCTAAATTATGCATTCCAAAGCCTTATTTTTCCCATTTTCCGAAAGGAGAACCAACATTAAATAAATTCAATAAGTAATTAAATCACCATGGAATATGTGTGTCCTGGACTTATAGGCCACGACCCATTCACCCATGGGCGAATAGGTCCCCTTTAAGTGCCAAGACCCATTTTAAAATATATTTTTGGTGGCATTTTAATGATTCAAAGTCAATTTACAATTGTCAGATTTTGGAATCTAATTTTTAGGAAATTAGATAAACACCTATAAGTACATAGTTTTTTTATCATTTGAAATCTAACACTTAGTAACAAGCATTAAGAAAAATTTCAAGAGAAAATATTATTTTCAAGAGCATAATTGAGCATTTAAGAGTAGATTTATCAGTCATTTGTTGCAACAATCAAGATCCTAACATCATGTTCAAGTATATGTATGTTCATGTCATCTTGTGAAGGCTAACATGCATTATTGATCCTAAAGAATCCAAGCATTTCAAGTATCCAAATCCATCAAGAAAAGAAAGATCAAGTTCCTTGGAGAGATTTGTTTGACTTCAATCCTCTAAGGGAAGCCATTGAAGGGTGGTGAGTTGTAGCAAGCAAGTGGTCATTCATCATTTCCTTCTCCTTTTCATTATCTTTCTATCAAGATTTAATTACCAAACTTGGGGTTTAACCAAGGAAAACCCTCATACAAAACAAAAAAATCTTTCCTCTTTATGTATGCACAGATTACATGTTGATGAAGGATTGAAGAGATCTTGAATAAGCAATTTTGCATTGTTGCACAAGTTGTCATCATTGTTGGAAACTAAGTTGCATAATCTATTTTTGATTTTCTGATAGTGGGACCTATGTCAAACAAAAGCCAAGGTCCAACATCAAAGGACTGCCAAAAGTTATTTTGGAGCCCTATACTGAGACCCATTCACCCAAGGGAAAATGCATCCCTTTGCACTCCTTAAAACATTTTTTTTAGTGATAGGTACATGTGTTCAGACCCTTCTCATATCTGCTTGCAAACTATCATTTCTTTTTTTGTACATTCAAGAATATGCATTTTAGGTATTAGGTCTTGTCATTCATTTGGTTTGAGAATTCCTAATCATTTTAGTTTGGTTTCATATTTTTCCTATTGTCCTAAGATTGAGATTTAGGTCTAATTGACTCACCATTGAGGCTAAAAATCAAACATTACAGCTTGTGATCTCTTTCCTAATGAAATCCATTGGGAAATGAACCTATGAAGGTCCCTAGCTTTTATAATCAACACATAAAACTTTGGTGGGATCACTTTCCCACCCATTTCATTTTGGTGAACACTTTCCCACCCATTTCATTTTGGTGACCCTGACATTCTTACATCATATTTTCTGATTTGGAGATCCTTGAAACCCTAGATCTATATTTTGCATTATCTTGTTTTGCATTTCATTTAGTGTTACATATTGCATATTTGCATCATTTAAAATAATAAAAATGTAAAATATTGCATACATTTTGCATAATAGCTTGCATTAAGGTGTGTTTAAGTCATTTAGGTCAGATTTTTATTAAAAATTGCATTCAAAAAGGTTCTCATGTTGTTCATACATTGTCATACAAATTGCATTTACATTTAATCAGAAAATTTAGAAAATTTGTCACTAAAGAATCTGATTGCAATTAGAAACAGTGAGCTTAAATATTAAGTCAAAAAATCATATTTTATTTTTTCAAAACTCTGTGCAAAGACTCATTCACCCTTGGGCGAACCTGTCCTTGTATAGGTGATTTTTCAAAATTTTGTGCATATATTTTTCTATGTCTGCTTTATTTCCCTATACTTGTAGATCTTTGTTTTAGTTTCAAAAATTACATTTTTCTATAGATATTTGCATTCAGTTCAATTGGTGAAAGAAAGTACATTGTTTAAGATCAAAATTTGCATTTAAAAGTAATCATTTTTTAGGTTTTTACATCTTATAATCAATCAATTATCATATTTTAGATCTAAAAGTTACATCAAAAATCCATTTATTTGACATTTAAAGCAAAGTTTCATCATGTACATGTGTTTTGGTAAACTATGGATGTCCTTAAAATATCTGGTTAATGTTTCAAGTTGTGTGTTTGGTGATGATCCTAATACAATTGACACATTCATGAGTCTTTACCTCCTAATGAATTTCTTCATAAGATAGAAATCTTAGGCCGAGATGAAGATAACATGTAAGAATTCATATGAGATTCCTTGTGTAACCTTGAGAACAATGCATCCTTCTCTCCCTCCATGCAACAATCGACACCTCCTATCATACCACCACTTGATATGTTCAACCTTTTACATCCTAAAATTGAATCACAAAGCAAACCTCAACCACAAACCATGAAGGAATTTATTCACAATGAAAACATTGATACTCTTCTATCCTATGCCCATAAAGTTACTGATACACCTATCAACTTAGAAGAGCATTATGATAAGGGCTTTAGAATTTTAGGCAAACAAGGTTGTGGCATAAAAAATGAGCATGAGATCCATCAATTGCTAGAATAAAAACCATTAGAAGATACCAAGGGATTAGGCAAGATCCTCCCCCTCAACATCAACCGATTACTCAATTAAGTAAGAAACCAAAGCCCTATAAACTTAAGAAGCTACCATTTCTACATACCATAACCAAAACTGAAAAGGCTTTACAATCACTTCTCAACCAAGGACTTATAATATTACCACCTATATGAGAAAACCAAAAAGGAAAAAGTATAAACATGTCTTACTGTGCATCTAATAGAACTCTTGGGCATCGTACTAATGAGTGTCATGCTTTAAAGAACATATTTGAAGAATTTAATATTGTCAAAGATCTAGTTGAGAATATAATTGGATAGCATGCACACACTTTTATCCTTGCCATGTGATAGTTTTAGAATCTTAGCATACTCACTATTACATGTATTGCACTTTATGTAACTCATTTTTCCATATTACAAGGAGCACCATATCATTGTTTATCTCGGCTCATCCTTGTCCTACATTTGGGGGGACAATGGGTTAGGCAGCATTGTTCTAGTATGTCACTTGTTGTAGTCACCTTGGCTAGCTATCCGCCTTCCATATTTGATGAGCAAGAATGGGATGCAAACAACTTGCTTTTGGTTGGCTCGCATGTGACATTCTTTCTTTTTCTTTCATGTTCTTTGTGATTACATGTATGTAATGTGATCCCCCATATCATGTTGCTTGGCATGTCTTTATGTTTGTGAGCTTTCTTTGGATAACCCTTGTTACTTCGTTGGTGCAAGGATACAAAGGAAGCACATATGTCGTGATATTCTTCTATTTGTATCTACATTATTCTATCTGTCATAAACATTGTCTTTTCTTTTGTCTTGTGTTTTCCTTTTGGGGTTGATGCAAGGCATCGAGACATATAAAATATCTTCGATGTTGACCCAAAAACTTTTATTCTGTTTTGCTCTTTATGTGTCATTATTTATTTGCATTTGTTGTTCTACGAGTATTTGGGGAATGATGATAGTTTTGATATCTATTATATCATTGTAGCAAAGACATACACTGGCCCTAAATCCGTGGATCACTTATGTGTTATCTTTTAAGATTGTATGTGGGGGAAACCCTTCTTCATGAAGCAACTGTATTTGGAAACATATCATTGGCATAGGGACTTCCAAATAAGCTCTCATGGTCCTTTTATCAATTGGTATTTATCATTTCTACTTTAAAGTAATTGCTCACAACATGGTGTTTATCAATTTCTTTAAAGTAGGGGCATATATTAGCATTATTTCATTTTGACATTTGCACCTCCTAAGGTGAGTTTCATTTCTAGTTTGACATTTTTTGCTTCACTTTTGTTCATAAGAGTTGGACTTAGTGTAGTGTTGGCATAGCACATTGATCATTTTGTGACACCTTATCAAAGTTATCAAGGAGTATAAATTTTGGTACGGTTGACTTATGAGTACACATTTTTGTGATGAATTTTCCCATCTACCACCTTTTTATGGGTACACACCTTGTAGACCTAGTGTTTTTTTCTCATCTTTTTATCTTTGGGGCTCACCTAGTGTATACCGGACTACACTAGCCCTTGTGAGCATATTTTTTTGGACAAACAACTTAGGATTGATCCATTTGTGTTGGAAAAACAACCAAGGATTGATCCGTCCTTTTATTTTTCCTTTTTGCACTTGCTTTGACATTGTATGCTTGTGTATCTTATCTTGCTACACATATCTTACATGCATGTGTGTCCTTTGTGCTTATGTTGGTTTGCCATGGGATCTTGGATCATGAGGGCTTGATCATATCCCTTGGTCTTTTTCATCCTATCTCATCAACATTTATGCACTTGGACCTCTCTTGACACATATTTATCTACTTTAGTGTGAGTTTGAGCATAAGTTCATACTCTCACTAAAGTGGGGGCTAAATGTAGTGTAGAAAATTGTATACCTTTACAATTCCACACTATGTTTGGCTCCCTTAATTTATTGGACTTAATTAAGCTTCTAATTTTCCAAATTATGCATTCTAAAGACTTATTTTCCCCACTTTCTGAAAGGAGAATCGACATTAAATAAATGCAATCAATAATTAAATCACCATGGAATATGTGTGTCTTGGACTTATAGGCCAGGACCCATTCACCCATGGGCGAATGGGTCCCCTTTAAGTTCCAAGACCCATTTTAAAATATTTTTTTGGTGGTAGTTTAATGATTCAAATTCAATTTTCAATTGTCAACTTTTGGAATCTAATTTTTGGAAAAATTAGATAAATACCTATAAATACATAGTCTTTTTATCATTTGAAACCTAACAGTAAGCAACAAGCATTAAGAAATTTTTTAAAGGAAAAATATTATTTTCAAGATCATAATTGAGCATTAAAGAGTAGATTTATCGGTCATTTGTTGCAGCAATCAACATCCTAACATCATGTTCAAGTCTATGTGTGTTCATGTGATCTTGTGAAGGCTAATATGCATTGTTGATCCTAAAGCATCCAAGCATTTCAAGTATCTAAATCCATCAAGAAAAGCAAGATCAAGTTCCTTAGAGAGATGTGTTTGAATTCAGTCTTCTAAGGGAAGCCATTGAGGGGTGGCAAGTTGTAGCAAGCAAGTGTTCATTCATCATTTCCTTCTCCTTTTCAGTATCTTTCTATCAAGGTTTAATTACCAAACTTGGGGTTTGACCAAGAAAAACCCCCATACAAAACAAAACAATATTTCCTCTTTGTGTATGTGTAGATTACATGTTGATGAAGGATTGAAGAGATCTTGAAGAAGCAATTTTGCATTGTTACACGAGTTGTCATCATTTTTGGAAACTAAGTTGCATAATTTATTTTTGAATTTTTGATAGTGGGAGATGTGTCAAACAAAAGCCAAGATATAGCATCAAAGGGCTGTCAAAATTTATTTTGGATCCCTAAACTGATACCCATTCACCCAGGGGTGAATGAGTCCCTTTGCACTCCTTAAAATATTTTTTTGGTGATAGGTACATGTGTTTAGACCCTTATCAGATCTTCCTACAAACTGCCCTTTCTATTTCTATACATTTGGGAATATGCATTTTAGGTATTAGGTCTTATCATTCAATTAGTTTGAGCATTCCTAATCATTTTAGTTTGGTTTCAAATCTTTCCTATTGTCCTAGGGATTGAGATCCCGGTCTGATTGAATCACCATTGGGGCTCAAATTCAATCATTACACCTTGTGATCTCTTTCCCAATGAAATTTTTATAATCAACCCATACAAATTTGGTGGGATCACTTTCCCACCCATTTCAATATGGTAAATAGTAATAAATTAAAGATGATTAATGAACAATTAATGTGATTAATGATAGGTGCATCATACGATGATGATTAGGGTTAGGTAGAATAATTGAGGTGTATACAACAACAATGATCAGTTTGTCAACTTAGGAGGCAAAAAAATAATTCAGCTACAACTAATACTTTGTCACCTTTGTAATGAGAAGAAAAAAACTACCATGAACTTACAAGCCATTGTACCCATTTTATTATACCATAGTTAATTTTCTCAAATTTAAAAGTTACACATGCCATTTATACATGAGTTTGCATGCTCTACTCATCTTTAAAAAGGGATGTAACATTGTAAAATTCCATTTGTGATATAATAAAGGGTTGTGCTATTATTCATTATTCATTTATAGTAATGAATTATTTTTCATGTTAGTGTGTACTCAAGTAATAATATAATATCTCTCATGGAGATTAATTAGAATGCTTTCGCTCTAGATGGATAATTATTTAGAATTATATAAATTTGAGCCATTGGTAGGTCTTATATATCACTAGATTCCTAGAAAATTAGAAAAATGATTACAATGTAAATATGATATATAATAATAAAAATAACTATAATAAAGATTTTCATTTTATATAACATAATAATATATTAGGTTAGAATCAACTAGGGAGTCGTAAAACTTAGATAGTGTTGGTTGAAGTTAAATTTGCATATATGATCGTTCCTTATTATAGGAGCGAAATGGGAATGCACAAAGGATTCCAATCGACAAGGGCAGGAGCTTGCGTGGAAGATGTAGAGAGGGAATGGCCCTCTTTGGGTGATACAAGGAAAGGTTTCTACCATGACAAGGAGAAAAGAAGAGGTGAAGAGCAAAGAAAACAAGAAGGGAGATGGAAAAACATTCAAACTTTTCAAGGATCTCGCAAAATTGATGAAGAAGGTGTAAGTTTTAGAGGTGGCAATCTAGGACATAATCACACCAAATTTTTTTTTTGGAACCCTATGCGAGACTAGAAAGAAGGATTCATAGGCCAAAAGAATTGAAGATAGGGTCACTACTGGATCCAAATGCAAGAATGGAATTAGTATGGTTGGAAAGGGAAAAATAGGCTAAGGGAGAGATATAGATCTAATCCTTGGAGGAAGACTTCATGGTGAAAGGGATCACGGGAGAAAACAGACACACAGATGGGCGATCTCCCTAAATAGTCGACTAAATCCAAATCGAAGGAGACAAAAATTGATTGAGTAGTCAAGAGAAGGCCTCAAAGGAGGCACAAAAAGAGGTGTATCCCATTCAAGATAACCAAGGTGGAAATAGCAAGGAGAACTTGGGAAAAGGAAGCATGGAGGCTTGTAAAGAGTGGATTAGTACTGCATTAGTGATCCTATTGGAAGTATTGGGGAGGTCAAAAGCAATGTTGGAAGAAAAATATTTCTTTGTTAAATGGTGGGATGAAGGATACCCTAAGGAGAGGATGACCCTATGGTGGTTGGAAAAATGGGGTGAGAGGGTAGAATTAAAGCTTTTTACACATGACTATATGCTAGTAATGTGCACATCGGCTCAAGTCAAGCAAGAAATACTTGTAACCAAAAATTTGAAGATGGATGAGAGGGGTTTTTACCTGATATATTGGGAGATGAACTTCAACCCATGTAATCATATCCCATAACGCATGATAGTGAGAGAAAAAATGGAGAATCTTCCTTCAGAATATTAGGACAAAGAAATTATGTGATATATTGGGGATGCACTTTGGGTAAGGTTATTGAAATAGATGAGGTTGCTCTACAAAAAGGGTGTGTAATGAAGATTTGGGTCTAGAGCTAGTCATATGGAGTCAGAAGGTGGATGAAGTGGAAATAGTCTCAGATGAGTTGAAGAAAATATAGAGGGTGGATTGGGACTTTAAAAATAGTCAGGAGAAGCTTTGGAATGGATGGAAAAGTGGTGATCTATGGCCAAAGATTAGATGGGATTACAAAGGAAAAGGAGTATTTGATTAGGGTGAGGGTACATCGAAGATGGGTTCCTTTAAGAGAAAGATGGTGGAAAAGGAACAATATGGAGTGTTGTAAGAATATCCTAGACAAGGAAAATGTGAAGTCATAAAGGTGAGGCAGGTAACTCAGAGCAGTCTAGAGGTGGAGCAAAAAGAGTTAGTATCAAATTTGGATTTGGAGCTCCCAAACTTGGACATCGGTCGAGAAGTCTCAGATCCAAGGGAAGGATTGATTAAGGATTGGGAAGTGATCTTGGAAGTAGGAAATGAATTATGAAATCTAGTAGAACTAGGCTCCCCTAATCCCCTATTGTTGCAAGCTCTGATGGAGGATGTAGCTTTAACTAAAGACTGGGAGGCAAGGAAATGTCTTGAACTAACACAAGTGGAAGGGGTAGAAGAAGATGCAAGTGTTGTAGAGGAGCAGGAGCATATCTCAAAGGAGAAGGCTCAACCAGTAGTAGAAGAAAAGTAGATGGTGGAAGCATTTGATATGGGAGATCTTCAAGGTACCAACAAGAAAAAACAATGCTCAAAGTTAGGGGTTTTGCAATTGGTTCAAGGAAACTCCACCCTTGACTATGGTGACAAGAAGAAGGTTGGAAGGAAGATGAATGAGGAGAAAAGTTCTTTGGCTGGGGAGCTGCAAGGCAACAAAAAATAACCATGCATCTTCAATCAGGGAAGGGTGTTACCCTTCTCAGGGGGCAATGAAGATCCTTAGCTAGAATGTTAGGGGCTTAAAAGTCCCTAACAAGAAACACCTTGTTAGGAATTTGTTAGAAAATAGTAAGTCAAATACAATTCTCATACAAGAAACAAAGTTGAATAGCAAGGAGGTTGAAGGTTTCAAAGGCAAGAATAAATTTTGGTCAGTATCATATGTGGAATTAGATGAAGCTTCAAGGGGCCTTATAACTATGTGGAAGCTTTAGAATGTCTATGTGGAGGAAGTGGCTAGAAGAAAATGTTGGGTGGCATGTAAAATTAGGATCTTATCTTCAAATATATCTTTTACTTTAGTCAATGTGTATGGCTCATCCTATTGCATAAAGAAGAGAGAAACTTGAAAGGAAATTGGATCCTTTCTACTGGCTAATAGCACAACATTCCACATCATTGGAGGAGATTTCAACTCTATTCTGCACAACAATGACAAGAAAGGGGGAGGAAGGAGGAAGTACTAGTCCCAATCAAACTTTGAAGAGTTTTTCAATAAAAACCTCTTGATGGAAATACCCATGGCAAATGGGTTGTATACATGGACTAATCACATATTAGGTTTTAGTAGTATAGCAGAAAAGATAGATAGATTTTTGTTCAAATGTGACTTGACATCATTCTCATTCACCTTGGAGGGTAGTATATTGACTCAATCTGGGTCAGATCACTATCCAATTTGTTTGGAAATACTAGGGGATAAAAAGTCATCTTGCTGCCCTTTCAAGTTTGAAAAAATGTGGTTTAAAGACCCATGTTTTACACAACTAATTGAGAAGTGGTGGTCAGAGGTAGAGCCCCAAGAAAATAAAATGTTCAAGGTGATATCAAAATTAAAATTGATCAAGCAACGGGTGAAGGAATGGAATAAGAATCACTTTGAAAATATCTTTGAGGAGAAACTGAGACTGGAAGCTGAACTAGACCGAGTAAATAAGTTGGTGGTGGAAAAAGGAATGGATGAGGAGCTATACATGTCTTAGAAAGACCTTTCGAGAAAGATGGAAGACATTCTTGTGGAGGAAGAGATCTATTGGAAAAAAAAATCCTGAGAAATTTGGTTGGAGGGAGACAAAAATTCAATTTTTTTTCACAATTCCATGAGGGTTAAAAGGGAATCAAATAGAATAATAAGGTTGAGGACAGTGAATGGTGTGGAAGTAGAGGGAGTGGAAGCCATGAAGGAGGAGGTAGTGAGTATCTTCAAGCAGTTGTTAAACAATGAGAGTGGGTCATGTGGTGTAGGAAAATGCATACCCTTGCATTTTCACACTTGTTTGGGCCCACCTTGCTTTGTTTATCCCTATTTATGTCTTAATTGGTCCTATTTTGCATCCAAAAGCCTAATAAATTACATCTTTTTATGGCTAATCCCGACAAACATCAATGGATAAATGATAATCTAATGATTATGTCTGAGTGTCCCTAATTTTTGGGTCGAGACTAAGACACCACCTAGGGCGTCTTTGTCCCCCAAAGGTATTAGGATCTGTATTTTAAGTGTGCCCTAAATGGGCCCCTTTTTGGAGTTTGTGCCCTAAGTTTCATGCCTCAGGACTAAGACACCACCTAGGGCATCTTAGTCCCCCTTAAGGTATTTTTAGGATTTAATTTCAAATTCTGGTGGGATTTAGCCTCCTCTAATTAATGAATTCATATGTTGGCTTGTTGTGGTGTAATTTCAGGATATTAAGCATGGATAAGTATAAATACAAGGTTCATTCACTCATTTCTCATCCAAGATATAACAAGCATTAAAGTATTCATTCCTAAGGAAATTTTATGAGAACAAGAGCATTCAAGAGCAATTCATCAAGCATTTAGAGTCATCGTCAAGATTCAAGCGTCATATCAAGGATCTTCTTGCATCATGTATGTTCTTGAGATAACATTTGTGATGTAGGGTTCTGATTTAAGCAAGAAATTCAAGTCCATATCTATCAAGCATTCCTTTGATCGAAGCTAGCCATTCCACACAAGTTTACAGACTTCATAACAAG
This sequence comes from Sequoia sempervirens, assembly GCA_007258455.2. NCBI lineage: Eukaryota > Viridiplantae > Streptophyta > Pinopsida > Cupressales > Cupressaceae > Sequoia > Sequoia sempervirens. Next base: position 571,694,686 of record VDFB02270651.1, on the reverse strand, counting down.
GGTTTGGTGAGTTGTAACATTGCATGTTGTTCATTCATCATTTCCCTCCATTTCATTTCATTTCAAGGTTTAATTACCAACAAGGGGTTTGACCAAGGCAAACCCCCATTCACTAACAATCAACAAGTTTTCCTCTCTTGCATGTTTGTGTTTGTAGATTTAGGTTGAAGACTTGAAGATCATTTGAAGTGCAAAGTTGCAAAGTTGTCATATTCATGAAAACTAACCTACAAGCCAGATCTAGAAGTTTTAGAACCTAAGGTTAGAGAAGAAGGAAGTGCAGACATCAAGCTTCAGGACCACATTCAGAGATTTTAGAAATTCCAGATGGGACTAAGTCGCCACCTAGGGCATCTTAGTGCTCTTGAAGGTATTTTATAGAGATTCTTTCAGATCCAGTTCAGAAATTTGAAGATTTTGCATTTTCCTCAAAAAATAGTAGCGAGACTAAGTCAACAATAAGGGTGTCTTAGTCCTCCATAGCACATTTTGACAATATTTTTGCATTTCCAGAATCCTTGTTGCATTTCTAGACTTCCCAGGTACACACATCCCAACTTGTTGTTGCATAATTTCATCATTTGCATCCTTCATTTAGCTTGCATTATTAGGTTTTGTGAGTTGAATGCTTACTTATCTTTTCCAAGCTTTAGCTTGGTGGTGAACCCCTCAAAGCTTAAAGAATCCTCTCCTAGGTCTTCGTTGTTGTGAATTGACTCACCTTTGGGTTGATATTCAATCCAATTTGGATTCATATGACATTATTGAATGATAGTAGGATAATAATGGTGTTCTATGACCTAGGTTATAAAGCACCCATTCCCCTATTGTTCATTTTGGTGAACCTAGCGTGAAGATATGTTGGTGTTGGATGATCAAAACTTTAAGATATATGACAACCCTCTTTGTGATCCTTCCCCTACATATCCTATTAGGGAACAAAGGAATGGAACCGTAAATGATCATGACAATCACATTTGTTCCTCTCCTAGTATCTCTCCTAGTTATGAGGAAGATGCCTTGGTGTTAGAAAATACAATCAATGAAGGTCATGAAGAAAAAATTCTTGAACAAGATAATGGCATCATTGATAGGAAAGACAATTCAACCATTGATGAGACCCCTACTTGTGATGAAGTCATCTTAGAAGAACCAACTTTTGAATATCACGAACATCTAGTTTGCAGTTCTCCTAAAAACTCTCCTCCTAGGGAAGATATAATGGTGGAAGAAAATTAGAACATTGACAATAGTAATTCCTTAGATGAAGATGATGAAGTAACATTAGACTCCTCTTCACTAAGAGATCATGAAAATAAGGATAAGTCTTTTGAGGTTATGATTTTTAGATACCCCTTGGAGTACTCTCTTGAGCCTAAACTTATCATTTATCCACCCTCTCAAAAATCACAAGTTCAAAACAAACCTGTCTGTATCCTCGAACCACCTAAGAGAAATGTTCTGCAACAATTGAGTTACAATACCATTGCTCATACATACAACACTAGGAACAATCTGCAACCAAGACAAACACCCTCACCATCCCTCCCATTGCCTAATCCTAACTTACTAGGTCCCCCTCATTTTCCTTCACAAAGTGGAAAGGAGTATGATCTTGTTTAACAACTTAAGAATACTCCCACAAAGATATCCCTTTGGGACTTGATTCAGAATTCACCTAACTATCACACTATGCTTGAAAGTTCCCTACAACAAGTTCCCATCCCTTCTAATGTGCAACCAAATGACATAGTAGCCATGATTCAAGGACTAAATGATGACATTGTTTTCCACCAAAGTGAGATCCCTCCTTTGGAATTGCAAAAACAATATGATGCTTTCATGATCATAGCTCAATACAATACCACAGGGATAAAATGAACCCTTGTTGAGAATGGCTCAACCTTAAATGTGTAGTGAAAACCTTTTGGATAAAATTGGTGTTGATAAATCAAAAATTCAACTTGATTCTTTATCTATTAAGGGATTTGACGATGTACGAAAAGAACCACTTGGTGTGATCAGTTTGCCTATTATAGCTGGAAAGGCCACATTAGAAACATTGATCCATGTTATGCCTCATGATCTTTCATACAACCTCCTTTTAGGCACACTATGGATTCATGCAATGAATGGGCTGCTGATGTAGAGCAGGGGTGGAAATTTTTTAAAAATCCTCAGACAAGTAAACTTTCAATCTCTAAAAATTCACATGATGGATTTTCATTCATTAGGCCTCAATCTCCTAGTAGTACTTTAGATTGACTAAAATGGGCACAACTTCTTAGAAAAAATTGATCTCCAAAAGAAAAACCTATATTTGGATACCCTTTATGGATTTATTCAACATATGAAGAAATTAGATATGGTTATTTTGGAAGGAAAGGTTCAAAACTTGACTGTTCTACTTTTGACTTGGCTTGAAGTGGAGCAGCAAATTCATGTTTTTTGGTCATAAATTTTAAACCAAAATTGATACCAAAAATATAAACACATTTATAGATACCCATTTGGACTTTATACAACATAATAAAAATTTGGGTATGGTTGTTTTGGAACACAAGACTCAAATTTGGACTGTTCTCCCTCAAATTAGGCCTACTAGGGTTTCAGACCCATTTTAGTAAAATAGACACAACTTGCTGGAAACTTGATGAAATTGCATGAAATCAATGCCAATAGACACTAGATTCACAAATTTACCAAAAAATAATAATTTAGAGTTAGTATGGGATCGTACATATCCATACTACATAAAAAAACAAGGAAACATTTAGAAATACAGAAAATAGAGGTATTTTTATTGCTTCAACTTCCAAAACTTCAACCACCACCCCCTCCAACCATGTCTTCGACCTTCCAAATCCTTTTAAAACATTTACAACCATTTCAAATGGTTCTCAACCAACTTTTTAACTTACAACCATTCAAATTCCCTCATTTACAACTTATGACTCTTCATATTCCATGTTTTTGCAACTTTTACAACATTGACAACATTTTGCAAAATTGACAACTTGTGTAACTTGACACTCCAACACACCTAGTGACCTAATATGGACTCAAACACATCTAAAATGGTCTTAGAAGACCTTATTACATGAGAAAACCACACAAACAAAACAAGATGACACTTTTTTCCTATTGAAGACATGAAACTTGAGGGTGCCCCTGCACTAGCTGCCTTCTACTCTTCATCATAAAATGAAGTATATTAACAACAAAAAGTGCACACATTGGATGCTGATAATGAGCTTTACAGTGTTTTACAACTTGAGAAAAATAAACCGAATCCTTTGAAAACATTGACACCAACTACACAAGTGGAACTCGTGCAACAAAAAGGCAAAGAAAAACATATTGAGAAAGTCATGAAGCTATTAGAAGATGATTTGGGTTCCTTAGACTTCAAACCTGCATTCATGGGAGAATACAAGATCATAAAAAAGATTCAGATAATGGAAAATAAGTAGTGGTAATGTCAACAAAAAATTCAGAAGACCCTTTGAAAGCATCCACCTCAACCACTTTAGAACAAAAGACAACAAATTACACAACAAACTTTGATGAGATAAACTATCAACAATCGCCAAATCCAAAAGAAATGAAAAAAAATTATGAAAAAGGTTATGAGCTTATGAAACAACTTAGATATAGTGGAAAAGGATGTGGTGCTAGAGAAAAAGGTATATGTGTCCCTATAGAGCCTCAAATGCAAGAAAAGACTAGTGGTCTTGGTTATTGTCTTTTGATAGAAATAAACAAGCCTTCACTTAACATCAACACTCTTACAAATGATTCCTCTAAGCCGACTTTAACAATAGTGCATCTTGAATTGATAGACACTAGTGGTCTTGATTGTTATCATTTGCAAAAAACAAAGAAATCCTCGCTTAACATCAATGTCATCATGCAAAACAATTACACTTTGAATTCAACAAATTTTACACCCTCTTGTAAAGGAGAGCACAAAATATCACAATCTAAAAAGTCTTGCGTAAGTATGACATCTTGTACTAAGCAAGAGACATCTTTGTTACAAAACAAAGCAACATCTCCTACTTTTGATCAAGAAAGTATCTTGATGAGACTCCTCCAAGATCATTTGATATCCCTCCCTCCAAGAACATGAAAGAAATTCTACTACAAACATTCATTTTGTGCATATCATAGAATTCATGGTCATTCTACTAATGAATGTAAGGCTTTAAGTGATAAAATTCAACATCTTGAGTGTGGTGATCTTCCTTATGAGGGAGTACCGAATTCCTCTAATTGATACTTATTTTCATCTTATTCGGCACATCCTTGTCCTACACTAAGTGGGGGAAAAGGGTTAAGTAGCCTTATCCTCGTATGCCATTTGTCGATTGACATTTTTGGCTAGTTGAGTACTTCCATGTATATGTAAGAGCAAGCTTGGGATGTGGACGAAATTTCTTCAGTTGGCTTGCATGTGATGTACTGAGTTATGCATTTTGGGGGCAACCCATTTCCTGTTCATGATGTATCTTATCAAAAACATATGACTTGGCATAGGGATGTCCAGGTAAGCTCTCATCTCTTCTTCTACTTTAAAGCATATTGTTCACACCAATGGTGTTAGCAATCGCTTTAAAGTGGGGGCATACATCGACACTCATGTTTCATTGTGCGATTTTCTTTCTTCCTGTAATGCATTCTCTTCTTGGTGGTGTCATTGGGTATCATTTCCTCTAAGACTGTTATATTTCTTTGATTTGTCCTCTCTTGGAGATGTTAAGCACAATGTTCCCTAAGATGAGACCTCACATGAACTAAGAAAAATCCCTTCGAACATCCCTCTTTCCTGTTGCATCTTCTTTTGTACCTTATTAAATTCATGGAGGTATGGCTTTGATATGGTTTCCTGGGGCTCACCTAGTGAACAACTAGCTTCACTATCCCTTGTGAGCATGCATTTTTGTACCTTATTAAAGTCATGGAGGTATGGCTTTGATATGGTTTCCTGGGGCTCACCTAGTGAACAACTAGCTTCACTAGCCCTTGTGAGCATGCATTTTATTTTTGTCTTTATCATAGTCATGGGGGTATGATGTTGATATGGACTTCTTGGGGCTCACCTAGTGGACAACTAGCTTCACTAGCCCTCAGATGCATGTGTTTTGTTTGTATAGTGGACAACATGTTCCACTTGTAAACCTTTTTTGAACAAACAGCCTAGACCTGGTCCATAATGCGTTGGATGACCAGTCAAAGCTTGATCCGTTGCATTTTCTTTTTCCCTTTTCCTTTTTCCTTTTTCTATCTTTGATGGTGTATGTTTGCAATCTGGTTATGGCTTCATATTTCATCTGCATGTGTGTTCCTCTATGCTTATGTTGGTTTTCCATAAGATATTGATCTTGGGGGCTTGGCCACCCTCTTGGTCATTTTCATGCTATCTTACTAGCATTCATACATTTGAACCCCTCTTGATTGCACGGTTGGCTACTTTAGTGTGAGTTTGAAGCAAGTTCATCCTCTCACTAAAGTGGGGGTTGAATGTAGTGTAGGAAAATGCATACACTTGCATTTTCACACTTATTTGGGTCCGCCTTGATTTTTTTATCCCTATTTATGTCTTAATTGGTCCTATTTTGCATCCACAAGCCTAATAAATTGTATCTTTTTATGGCTAATCCTATCAAACATCAATGGATAAATGATAATTTAATGATTCTATCTGAGTGTCCCTGATTTTTGGGTTGGGACTAAGATGCCACCTAGGGCGTCTTTGTCCCCCAAAGGTCTTGGGACCCTAATTTTAAGTGTGCCTTAAATGGGCCCCTTTTTGGACTCTGTACCCTGAGTTTCATGCCTTGGGACTAAGATGCCACTTAGGGCATCTTAGCCCCCCTTAAGGTATTTTCGAGTTTTAATTTCAAATTTTGGGGGGATTTAGCCTCCTTTAATTAATGAATTCATATGTTGGCTTGTTGTGGCATAATTTCAGGATATTAAGCATGGATAAGTATAAATACAAGGTTCATTCACTCATTTCTCATCCAAGATAGAACAAGCATTCAAGTATTCATTCCTAAGGAAAGTTTATGAGATCAAGAGAATTCAAGAGATATTCATCAAGCATTTGGAGCCATCATCAAGATTCCATCATCATATCAAGGATCTTCTTGCATCATGTGTGTTCTTGAGCTAACATTTGTGATGTAGGGTTTTGATTCAAGCAAGCAATTCAAGTCCATATCTATCAAGCATTCCTTTGGTTCAAGATCTATATCCAAGCTAGCCATTTCACACAATTTTGCAAACTTCATAACAATGGTTTGGTGAGTTGTAGCATTGCATGTTGTTCATTCATCATTTCCCTCCATTTCATTTCATTTCAAGGTTTAATTACCAACAAGGGGTTTGACCAAGAAAAACCCCCATTCACTAACAATCAACAACTTTTCCTCTCTTGCATGTTTGTGTTTACAGATTTAGGTTGAAGACTTGAAGATCATTTGAAGTGCAAAGTTGCAAAGTTGCATTGCAAAGTTGTCATCTTCACGGAAACTCACCTACAGGATAGATCTGGAAGTTTTAGAACCTAATATCAGAGAAGGAAGTGCAGACATCAAGCTTCAAGACCACATTTGAAGATTTCAGAAATTTCAGATGGGACTAAGTGACCACCTAGGGCATCTTAGTCCTCTTGAAGCTATTTTTCAAAGATTCTTTCAAATCTGGTTCTGACATCCTAAGATTTCACATTTTCCCCGAAAAACAACAGCGGGACTAAGTCAACAATAAGGGTGTCTTAGTCCTTCATAACACATTTTGACAACATTTTTGCATTTCCAGAATCCTTGTTGCATTTCCAAACTTCCCAGGTACACACATCCTAACTTGTTGTTGTGTAATTTCATCATTTGCATCCTTCATTTAGCTTGCATTATTAGGTTTTGTGAGTTAAATGCTTACTTGTCTTTTCCAAGCTTTTGCTTGGTGGTGAATCCCTCAAAGCTTAAAGAACCCCCTCCTAGGTCTTCCTTGTTGTGAATTGACTCACCTTTGGGTTGATAGTCAATCCAATTTGGATTCCTAGGATATTATTGAATGATAATAGGATAATAGTGGTGTTCTATGACCTAGGTTATAAAGCACCCATTCCCCTTGTTGGAACCTTCAAATTTTGGAAAAATTTGAAGGTTCCATGACAAAAAATTGGATTTCAACACTCAGAAGTACAATTGAAAAATTTGCTAAAATGACCCACTTTGAAATATCATATCTGGAAGCTTGTAGAGTTTCATGCAAAACCACCTTTCAAGTGTGTTCATCTACCAAATGTGAGTGTGCACGCAAATTTTCACCTTCATACAATCAGTTTTGACAAGATTTCAAAAGGCCAAGTTCAAGGGTTATGTGAAAGGTTCGTTGTCCACACAATGTTAAATCTATTAAAGTGACCAACTTTGGAGGATTATATTAAGAAACTGGAAGATTTCCAAGATAAATAAATTGGTGCTTTTGATTCTCCCCATCTAAATGTGCATCCATGTCAATTTTTAGGGCTTCAGAACATCATTTGGTATTTTTCCAAAATCAAATCCAAATGGGTTTTACTCAGTTTGAAGACTGCACTTCCAGAATACTACAAAAGGGTCAACTTTGATGCTTGATATTTGATGAAGAAAATAAAATGATGGAAAACCCTCTTGCACACGTGTTCACCATGTTTAAATGAGCTAGTATGCAAAGTCATAGCTTCTCAAAGTCACATTTGATATTTTTTCAAAAAGGGCAAGGGACGGGTTTTAGTTGAGTTCGACAAGTGCAATTTTTCAGAAATGAATAAGTGAGCAACTTTGGGCATTAACAATTTTTTATTCTGACAAGTTCATGCCAAACCATTATGCAAGCACACTCCCCTACCCTCAAATAACATACTGGTGAAGTTTCATGGCTTTTGGAGATCATTTGATCAATTTTCTAAAACAATTCTAGAAGCTAATTGATCTATTTTTACCTGCAGTGCAATATGTCAAAAAAAAATTCTAATAATTACCCATTCAAGTTTGAGTGTTCATATGCAATGCAAAAGAGTCCCTTCCCAAGTCAAGTTCATAAGAAGGAAGGAGTGACATTATGATCAACAACCTAACTTCATTCTAGCACATTAAGAGGTAGAGAATAAGTTCTGAAGTGTTGATATAAAAGTTGAACTCTTGAAGATTTGAGATGACACTCATGTCTTAGGTATAATATAGTTACAATTCTATATCAATTAAGCACATAAAAGTCTCAAATCACATTTTCTCCCAATTTGGTAAAAAGTAGATTTAATATGGGCATGAAAATGAGCAAGAAGACAAACAACACTCCACAAGGACATTTTGGCTTGTTCAGTGGTGATGGATAAAATAATGTTCACTACATTACTAGTGAAAACATCAAAGTAGTTGACCAATGTTTTGCAATTCAAAAGGATATTAATCTTGCATAGGAGAAGGTCACCATGAAGCATAATATGAGTACATGTAGAGAAAAGCCATGAAAGCATAAAATACAAAGTTGTGAAAACCACGCCACCAATGAGGGTTGCCAGAGGACTGCTAAGGGAAGTTTCAAAAGATTACCATAACCATGCCAATATTGAAAGATTTAGAATCTACTCTGTCAAAATAAATTGTTCTGATAAAAGATAACCCTTTCATAGTGCAAATTGCTATGAAGTGGCTTGCAAGTTTGAGAAAATTGCAGCCATATCAGAAGAGGATATCCATTTATTGAATGAAGTTAGATTGAAAGGGATGAAATTTATCAAATCCATCACTCTAAGTTCTTGTGGAACAAGCAAAATGATATGAATCTTAAAGAACATCAACTTCAAGTTAATGAAATTGAGAATTTAAAGAGTGACATGGAAATAGGAAACGTTCAATCCTCATTCTCTTTGGATTTGGTGTTATTCCCTAATGTTTGTGTTAAATGTTTTCATTGAGATGGCCACACATAATATATGTGATGTGTCCAAGAGAGAATATTATTTTGATTTGCAGTGTGGAGCACCGCTTTCAATCGTTGCTTTATCCCGTGAAGTTTGTGAAGTTTTCTGATATGATCTTGGACGCTCATGGAGATTTCCTCTGTTATGCTCATGTGGATGGAAAGATCAGTGTGTAAAGGAGAAAGAAATGAAACTAGCAGACATGTAAGGGAATAGAGGGGACTATTGTTCCCAATACAAGCACAATTTGATTGTATTCTTTGACAATTTGCTAAAATCACTAGATCTCTAGCGTCAAATTGAGGGATAGATCGTGTAAATCTCTAAATAAGGGAGAAAAAAATGACTCAATGACATTGTGGAAGTATTGAGGGGTCGTGTGGATTTAGATGATCTATTAAGTAATAAAATATTTTCATATGGACTAGCTCGAAAAATTGTTATGGGGGCAATGATAACAGTGGGAGTAGATTTTGAAGGGATGATTACTCACTTAAGGTTGCACCAATGGCTCATTTATTTTGGTCGATGGTTTCCAACTAGAATTAATTCAATTCTTGAGTAGTGGGAGAAGACTATTGATTTCATTCAGGAGAAACAACAAATTTCTTTCTTTGATGTTGCACACCAGGGATTTGCAAGTGGTATCCTTGATGAGGATGCGGTATCTATGTGGCAATTTGTAAATAGTGGAGTGGAAATTTTTGTTGCTCAATCTTATAGCATGAAATTAGGGCTATATGTAGAATGAATAGAAGCTATCAAAGTTGTTTTCTCATCATCAAATAGTGCAATTAGGGTTGAGATCCAACTTAAAATACTTGCTAGACTAATGTACTCAAATCCTCCAGTTCATGGGGCTCAGATTGTGGCAAACGTTGTGGGTGATTCTACTATGTTTGATGAACAAAGGCAAGAGATGGAATTCATAATGATGCAACATTGGCCAAAACATATACAAATATGGGAACAAAAACCCTAAGGCTGTATTGAATGAGCAAGGCAAAAATATTCATCAAAGAGACATATGTTGTCGAAGTAAATCCCATAGTTCTCTCTAACAGGGTTGGTTATGTTGATATCGGGGTGAACTTATCCAAAGTTTCTCTGCTAGAGAGCAAGGGCGCATGCATTATTGGTGAGACACATTACTATCGGAAGAGAAATTAAAAGTCTCTTCGATAGAGCTTGTTAGGCCGAAAGTTTGAGCATTGATTTGAATATTTAAAAGAGTTTTATTGATACAATATGGGTAAAGAGAAAGAAAGACTTCAAATATGAAATTGGGGGAGAAATAAAGTAAAGACTTATTTAATAAAGGTGAAGGTGAGTATTTTCTTCATAAAGTAAAATATTTTCATTGAAATATGAAATATTTTAACAAAGGGAGTTATAAGGTGAATAATTATTTTACTCAGAAAAGCATACAAGGTGGAAAATTATAAAATATTTGCGCGAGGAGGTGGAATATTTTTTCCAATGGGATAAAAGAATGGGTAATTATTTTACCTGAAAGAATGATTTATTAAATTGGGTGAAAAATTTCAACCACACAAGATATAAATGTAACATTTTTTCACTGAAGAAGCTATGAAAATGGGTAATTATTTTTATTTTAAGAGGTGAAGAGTGAGGATTTCCAACAAATGATAATTACTTAAATTGATTTTTTCACGAAGATGCAAAAATCGAGATTAAAGTTAAAATATTTAATTTTCCAAAGGCAACTAATTAAATATTTTATTTTTTCGAGAATAATTAAACGAAGAGTTGCACCGAAAATAAGAGTTGCACCAAAGGGATGCTGTGAAGAATTGTAGCCCAAGGAGATATAATATATATATGCCAGTTGAAATCAAAATTAGAAGAGGCATTAGAATTAGGAGTTAGGTAGGAGATATACAGAATATACTTTTAAAATGTTTATCATATAGATTATACAGTGAAGACCATGATGCATGTATGAAATTTTGGAGAAATCAATGAAAGATCTCTGATTTTGTGGCTTCATGTTGGTATCAATTGTTTGTTGAAATTATATAGTTATTTGGTTGTCTCCAATTTAACATTTCCTTATTATTTAAGTTAGTGTATCAAGGATATGTTTAGTTTATCAGGGCACATTTTTTGTTCTTGTGTGGTGAGATTAATTGGATTCTTTAAAAGAATTAAAACCCTTTTAGTCAATCACAAGTAATCTGGGAATGTTATTTGGATCAGTAAGAAGAACCATATAATTAGGATTGCCATTTTGTCTCCTATTTGGTATCATTTGTTGTTCTTGTGTAATTTATTCAATTGGTTCCTTCAAGGAAGGATTAAAATCATTTTGATAAATCATAATTAATCTGGTTGTGTCATTTGGATCCATAAGTAGAGTTTGTCAATCACATTCATGCATGTTTATACAAGATATAAACTAACATAAGTGTGCCAAATAGTTTGAATTACAACCAACACAAGTCATACATTCTAGATTTTCATTTGACTCCATTTGCCCAAGAAGGTGATGAGAGATTCAAAATACTTTCATTTTATGTTTAAAAGACTTGTTATTTTTGTTAATTGACATGGTTGGCGGTAGATTATAGATTAACATATTTACTCATTTTGCTTTATGTTTAGCTAAATTAGTGGATATATTTGAAGTAATGGTTTCTGTTAGATGTGTTACTTTATGATGATATTAATGAGATAATTATGTTGCGTTAATCTTTTACTACCATAATTGTTATCCTTTTTCTAAGGGTTTTGAACAGGATATTTTAAAGATTGATGATGTGGTTAAACTCTCTATTTAATCAAGGGAAATAAACACGCCATTTGATGGGCCTGGCTGGATGAGGAGTCACTCAAGTCCAAATTAGCTTCTTTGTAGTCAGTTATGGAACTTCTACTTCCAACGTCAATTTGGCATATTTCTCTATGTCCTGCTTTAGTCTTGTTTCAGTTTTGCTTTAGTTTTGTTTTAATCTTTAGTTAGATGCCTTGAATCTTGGAAGTCAATTGCCATGTTGTAAATTCAATAAGGATATGTTATAAATATCCATGTTTCATTTTTAAATAGGAATTAGATAATTTTCAATCAAAATTTTGTAATCATGGCAATACTTTGTTTTGTGTTCCACTTTGATCAAATGGAATGAAAGCAAGAAGTTAACTCAATCACTATGTTAAGGGACCTTACCTGAGAAAGAACAGGGCCCGCTCAATCGAAGGGATTGATCTTGTGTTGGTATTTTACTAAGTTATGCTATTTTTGTTTATTGCTATTAAATCTGAGGTGTTAGATGTTAATTCTAGAATGATAAGTTGTTGAATCGTTTTCAGTTATTGAATGATAAATATGGATAGTTAATTTTGTTTGAACTGCTTTTAAATTTAAGTTATCATGGTTAGATTAAGCGGTTAGAATCATTATAAGATTTATTAGATTAATCAAATTTAGATGTTGTTCAAAATAATTAAGTTTGGTAATTATTTGTTGAGTTTAATTAGAAGCAATGATGGAAACTTATGAAAAGATGGAATTGAAGTTAGTTGAAAATTTGTTCATGGAAATTAGTGTTTATGTTTTCTAGAATAATTGTTTAAGTTTTCTAGATTAATTGTCATTTTCTTGAAATTCATTTCTATTCTTAAAATAGTATTTAATTTCCAACAAATCTTAAGATAGAATTCTTTTAAAGAAAAATAGAATTAATTTGGGTTTCGTATTTTAAATTAAGAATTAAAGTAGATGTTAGTCTTCTCCATGAATCAGTCTCAATCAAGTCCAGTGAAGTCAAAAATAAGTCAAAAAAATTTAGGTTGGGAAATAAGATAGAATTAATCCTTAGGAATTAGTTACTGTAGTTCAGCTCTTGAGATCTCCTGAAGAGCTCTTGAAAGCTCCTAAAGGAGCTAAATCGATACTTGAAGTCACTATTTACAGTACAAAACCCCCCAAAAATATGTGACAACCATCCTTATCGCATATAGCTCTGAAACACACTTGCTTCGATAAATAATTGACTAAATGATGCAAGTTATGACATCAACGACCTTGCCCATTATTTTTGGCGTTGTTGCCAGGGATTAAACAAGATTTGGATACTAAGTGTGAATCCTTAGTGTTGATAAGGAAGATCGACCTGAATTATGGATGAGACGAAATAGAGACCATCTAGGGAGGTTTCTTCCATGAAATGTTAATTTTTGAAGAAATCTTGATTTTGATCAGGAAGATATTCAACAATACTAGATCAAAAATCAAGAAGATAATCAAGGATAACAAATAGACAATCAATAAAATAATAGAGATCCATTTCAAGAAGAAGACATGGGTGAACAACCTGAGCGACCACCAGCCAATAGGACCTTCTCTTTTCCTATCAATCTTGAAAGATAGATTGGTGAACCTCCTATGAAAAATATCTCACCTTCAGTTTTTCCTACCTTTAGAGGAAAAACATCTAAGGATCTTGACCAGTTCCTTTTTGAGTTCAAATTTTTGTGTCAGACCTATGATTACACAAACGATAATTAGAAGTTGAAGTTGTTTCCTTCTACATTGAAAGAATCAGCTTTGTGATGGTTCATGGGATTAGGCACAAGAATAATTGCAACTTGGCAACAAATGGAGATTGAATTCTTGGATAAGTACCAAGACTACTGCAGAGTAAGGGATAGAAAGGAGGAATTGTTTCGAATAAGGAAAATGGAGGACAAAATTTTAGAAGACTATGCTGATAGGTTCCAGTTTGTGCATCAAAGGTGTACTAATGGGTTGGATAATGAAATTAGCAAAACAATATTCCTGAGAGGAATTGATGAAAAATCAAGAGAGTCCTTGAATCTTATGGGAAAGGGGGACATTAACAAGCTTTCCTTGGAAGACATTGTCGATATATGTAGAAACTACTCTATAAATAGGGTAGGAACTAGAAACACCAGAAGAAACAAGGCTCATACAATTGATGTGTCAGAAGTAATGGAGGAATTAGCAAACATAAAGACTGACTTACTTCTTCATCTCAATATGCAAGGAGATAAGAAGACCACTGAACCATTGTCTATTTATTGTTCCAAGTGTAGGGGAAAACACCTTTTAAGAGAATGTCCATTGAATCAAGTTGAAATCTGTGAGATTTGTGAGAAAACACACCCAAAAAGTTCCTATAATCTTTTGGCTAGGATAAAAAGCAATCTAAAGAAACTAGTGGTTGAAGAGGAGCTTAATTATGTTGGCCAAAGACCTCAAAACACAAGGTATAATGGAAATCAGTGTCAGTATGGTTCTTAATCAAACTAGAATCAAAACCCCTTGCAGAACCAAAACCAATGGACCCCCCATATAAGCCACAACCACCACCTACATATTGGGGACAACCTGAATGGATGAATCCCCAATGGAACCAATCACAATGGAAAACTAATCAGCAGCTACAGTGGCAGTCAAATCAGCCATCATGGCAACAAAAACAAATGTAGTTCCAACCATGGAAAAACCAAGGGCAAAAAAATCCCTAGGGACAAACAACCCCTGTGATCAATGCTCCTAATGCTACTAATGACCAGGTAAATCAACCTCAACTACCAGCTCAACTGGTTGCAAATCCCAGAAATACCTGTAATGATGCAACTCCCCCTAACTTGAATGTAACTGATGCTAATGATATTCAACTAAGAAATCATACCGTTCAATCCAAACTCGCAGAAAAAGTTAAAAAGATGAGGAAGAAATTGACACTTCAACATAAATGCAAAAAAATGAAGATGAACAAAACGTCAATCAGGCACCTTACCTTGAGAGATTGAAGGAAGAAATAACTCCTGAAAACTCTCAACCAAGCTACATGAATGTTGTTGATTCTCAACTTCTTTGGGCGTTGAAGAGAATAAACATTGAAATTCCATTGTTGCAGGCAATTAAGGACATACCAAAGATAAACCAATTAGTCAAATTTCTCTGCATGAAAACTCTAGGGAGAAATAAGAAGCTACCTCCCAAAATACAAATAGGGACAAAATTAACTTATGTATTATCGGGACGATTGCTTCCTTAGAAATATAATAATCCTGGAAGTCCTGTAATCACCTTGAGTATAAATGGAGTGGAGGTTAACAATGTCCTAATTGATTTAGGAGTTGCCATAAATGTTATCACATCTGATACAGTTCAAATGCTAGGTATGACAACTATTCAGCCAACAAAAACCATTTTACAGTTAGCTGACCAATCTACTACAAAGCCACAAGGTATAATAGAAGAGATCATGGTTACCATTGACACATGGGATTATCTAGTTGAATTTTTGGTTCTTAAAGCCAGAAAGAAAGATTATGAATATCCAATCATCTTAGGTAGACCATGGTTGGCTATTGTTGTCACTTTAATTGATTTTAGATCTAGAAGGATGATAATTTCAAATGGTCAAAAAAAAAAAAAATTGTCACTTTATCCACCAACACAACCATCAATTCGACCAAACACCCAACTTTGGGTGGATGAAGATTTAGATTCAGAAGGTGATAGTATTGTGGAGTTAGCCATGGTTACTATAGTTGAACATGTTCAAGAATGTGAGGAACAAGATTTTGCTTTAGAAATGGAAAAAGAAGATTTTCAAACAACATTACATGAACAACATTCCTGTCCTTTGAATACACTTTTTGAAAAATCCATTGATTCCACCAAAGACACCAAAGAGATTACAGTAGTTGGAGATAAACCTCTCAATATAAATTCATCTTTATCCCCAACTCAAGAAAAAGAATTGAAGGAAATTTTGGAAAAACACAAAGAAGCATTTTCTTGGGAGTATACTGATATGAGAGGAATCCATCCTTAAATTTGTAGTCACTAAATTTACACAGAAGATGTAAGACCAATTAGAAAAGGAAAAAGGTATATCAATCTTGTTCTTCGTGACATTGTTAAAAAAGAAATAGAGAAGCTGATCAAAGCAGGGTTCATATACCCAATCTCTGATAGTCAATGGGTTTCATCATTGGTTATAGTCCCAAAGAAGAATGGTAAATGGCATCTGTGTATAGATTATCGAGAGTTGAATAAAGCCACAAAGAAAGACCATTTTCCATTACCATTCATCGACCAAGTACTCGATAACCTAGTAGGCAACAACTGCATCTCTTTTCTTGATGGTTTTAGTGGATATAACCAAATCTAGGTAGCCCCTAAAGATCAAGACAAAACTACCTTTACCTATCCGTGGGGTACATACACATAGATAGTCTTACCATTTGGACTATGTAATGTGCTAACCACATTTCAAAGAGCAATAATTGCTATATTTGTAGATTTCACCATTTCCTATGTAGAGATTTATATGGATGACTTTATAGTCCATGCTAAAATTTTTGAAGAAGCATTAAAAAACTTAGAAAAGGTTTTACAACACTGTAAAGATCATATATTATCACTCAATCATGAAAAAAGTTCCACTATGATGACATAGGGCATTATTCTGGGACATCACATCTCAAAAGAGGGGATAAAGGTTGCTCCCAAGAAAGTTGAGATCGTATAGAACATTGAGATCCCTAAGAACCAAACTAGTGTATGAATTTTTCTTGGGCATGTTGGGTATTATAGAAGGTTTATAGAAGGATTTAGTCAAATTTCAGCACCACTATTTACACTACTCAAGAAAGAAGAGGAGTTTGTATGGATTGAAGATTGTTAAAAATATTTTGAGAAAATCAAAATAGCTTTAACAACTTCTTTGATCATTAAAGGACCTGTTTGGGGAGAATCATTTCACATACATGCAGATGCATCCAATATAGCTATTGGGATCCCTTGGTGGAAAAGGTTTAAAAGTGCATGTCTTCTTGGAACAACAAATGGCTTTTGTGGGAAGGGCAGATAACAATGCCAATTTTTGTGCTCCCAATCTACCTAATGTCTTGTCTAGCTTTATCAAGCAACAAAGCTACAACATTGAACCAACATATGCATTGCTTCTTCTGTAAAGGAGCCACAAATCAGAAGAAAATTGTGACAATTGGCCAGGATAAGGTTTGTAAGAAGAAAGATGTTGGTGAAATAGGTTTGAGAAATATGCTAAAGAAAAATAAAGCACTGGGAGCTAAATTGGTTTGGAATATGTACATTAATAATGGAGCGAAATGGGAAAGTTTGCTTAAATTTTTTTACATAATTAGAGATAACGCGAATGAGATCGATATATTAGACAATTTTCTAAAAGGCTCAAGGATCTATAATTTCATGAGGGTGTGTCGTCAGTTGATTCTAGATTTTCTGTCAGGATTTGAGGGATGGTTGTGTGACTCTCTTCTAGGAAGACTCATGGTGCAGTCTTCCAAGCATAAATTGATGCTTGAATATTGGTAGGACCAATGCAAAGTTGAAAGAAGAGTGGGGCTCTAGGGTAAGAGACTATATGGAGGAGAAATGGGAGGAAGGCCATAGGACATGGGTCTGGAAAGACATGAGAAGATCAGAGGCACCAATCGAAGAAAAAGAGCAATTGAAGCTTCTCTTAGAAAAAAGAAGGGTAATTATAAGAATAGGTGAGGATAGTCTTGTGTGGGCTAGCTCATCAATAGGGAAATATAAGATAAGAGAAGGATATGATGCATTATGTGCAAAAGATGAGAATACTCTTATTCCCTTGGATCTATGCTGGAGTAAGCAATGCTTGCCAAAGGTCGGGGCCTTTTCTTAGGTTGCGATATAGAAAAGAATCCTTACTATAGAAAAATTAAAAAGAATGGGCTACAATGGGCCTTCAAGGTGTGAGATGTGCAAGAAAGCGGAAGAAGAAACAAATCATTTGCTAATTGGCTATCCATTTGCACAGGATTGCTAGAGATGGCTCTATGCAAAACTTGGGTGGAGAAGAGTGTTACCAAATGATATTCTTTCTCTGTTCTCCTCTTGGCCCAGACTAAAGAGAGGAGTATACTTTAGTGATCTATGGACTATAAGCCCCTCCATGGTCATATGGGAAACTTGGAAAGAGAGAAACAGGTGGATAGGGATTGGCCCACCTTTATCAATCAGTTGGAAGTAGCCATAGTTGAAGTGATGAATGCTTGGTTGAATCAAATGAACACAAGTAAGGTCACATTTTTAGATTGGGATGTGGAGATTCATCGATCCTAGTTTGGTCTTCAGTTGCCTTCACTTGGGACTTCCTCCTCCACTATTTTTGGTTTGCCAGGGATAAAGCAGTTTGGAATAAACCAAAGGAGGGATGGTTCAAATTGAACTTTGATGGTGCTTCAAGGGGAAACCCGGGAGCTTCAGGTGTAGGTAGCATAATTTGAGACTAGGAAGGCAGGGTGGTTGTGGAAAGGTCAGTGCCAATTCCAAAAGGAAAAAACACAATGATGGAATTTTTGTCCCTTATGAGTGGTCTTCAACTCTGCAAAGATCTAAATTTGTATCAAATAGAGATTGAAAGGGACTCAATGGTGGTTATCCAGGCACTACAAGTCGGTAGGTTGGAAAACTAGAAATTACAACCTATTTTAGAATTGTCTTATCAACTTCTAGGCAATCTGGGGTGCTTCTTGGTAAAACACATTTGCAGGGAAGCAAATAGATAGTAGACAAACTAGAAAATGAAGGTGCAGATGGGGGAAAGGCCACAAAACTATATAGAGCTTCATCTATTTTGGGATAGGCCCCACAAAGCTTATGTTTCGCGGAATCCTGGTGGAGACAATATAAGGTGTTACTAGGAAAGGACATATCAAGAGCATTAGACAGGTTGGCATGATTCAGTGAAGATTTGAAAATGGAAATTTTTATCTTCTAAAATGAATTACACCATCCTCAAGCAAGCTAAAGGGATGAGGTGTAAGGGATCTCGCTAAATTACATTCAATGCCATTAATGTTGGCATGAATGTTGGGTATTATAAGGAGGGCTAGGTGGTAGCAGCATCATCAGATTTCCTTTGAGTGTTATTTAGCAAGATGGAGATGCCAATTTTTCTCACCACCCCATGCAAGAAATGGGCTTTCCTAGGGAAGATCATAGACAAAAAGTTGAAATTTATTTTCATGAAGGATGACTACTTGGTGGTGGAAGCAATAAAGATGGTTTTTAGGTTCAAATTCTTGGTCTCAAAGGAGTTATATAGGGTGAATGTCGACATCATCTCTAGGTTCATCACCTCCCTCCTCAATTTGGAAATACCAAAGGCGATGCCACTTTTGATGGAAAGGAAATTGGTTTTGATGGAGTTGTTGGAGGGAGTAGAGGATGTGATCATCATCGTCAAGCTAGGGGTTGGCATGCCAAGGCCAAATGATATGGGGAGGATCTTCCTGCTAGGAATTCATGTGAAATGCTACCCGTTTCTATTGGATATGAAGGGAATGGCCCTTCTGGAGCACATGTCTCGTGCAGTTCGTGGAGCTAAATTTTTGTGTCTATTTCTTTACCTAGATTTGGCTCCTACAGGGGATTGGAGAAGCCTCTTCCATGATTTCCTCATTGATGAAGGCATGGAATTCGATTGAAAGGATGTTGGTCTTTTGGTTATTTTTTGGTGTGTCTGGGTAG
The DNA here is from genome assembly GCA_007258455.2 of Sequoia sempervirens. Taxonomy (NCBI): domain Eukaryota; kingdom Viridiplantae; phylum Streptophyta; class Pinopsida; order Cupressales; family Cupressaceae; genus Sequoia; species Sequoia sempervirens. The sequence continues at coordinate 571,675,169 of VDFB02270651.1, read as the reverse complement.
GTCTCATTTTAAAGGTAATTTCAATTGTAAGAAATAGATTGATAGTATAATTTTTGGGTGGGAATTGGGGTTGTAACTTGGTATCTTCCACAACGTCGAACTCCGGTTAGTGCATGAGATTTAAGGGTGGTAACTTTGTAAAGCTATGTGTGTAAGGGTGGTAATGGGTTTGGTTGATGCCACTATCTCAAGGAAGAAATGATGTAATTTTCTTGAAAATCAATAAAAGTTTGTTTACGTAGAAAAAAAATATTAGGTTAGAAAATTAGAAATAGTGTATAAAAATATTCCACCATCTAATAAATTTTTTATGGACAACTATAGTGGTTTCCAGAATGAAATATCCATAGCACTAGACTTGCAAACGCAAAACTCCATAATTACCCTAAAGCTATTAGATTTAAAAAGATCAACGATTGAAATTTTATTTTTAATCAAAAGATGCTACTACCCACCAATCGTGCTAAATTAATTAAAGTTGCAGACATTCTGACCAAGTGACGGGCTTCATTTGAAGTGGCAATACAAAACTATAATGTAATAATCATGTAGTTAGAAGGTAACATATTTCATTCACTTTTCTATTTTATAATAAGAAGACAAATAAGAAGTGAACTTGCAATTTCTAAGTAATACTATTTTTAAGTGAGAGGGTCAGGGATATTGCAATGCACCAGGGCAATTTTGGGATGTAATAAATTCGATTCACTTTAGTATTTGTATTCATCTTTTCAAATTTCAAGTAAGTGAAAGATATAAATCCTACATTATATCAATTCTTAATTTTTCAATCTTGGGGTTTACAGTTAAGATTTTATAAGCATGTCTACCACCACTATTAGATAGTGATTGGGAAAGGTAAAGAAAATAAAAAATAGACTATGTCAAACTACTTAGAACTCCATGTTTCACTTATGAATACCATGATATTTATAATCTTATAATCTATTGTAGGCTTAACTCATAACTTATATTTTCATGTGAGAATAATGTTGGAATTCAAATACAAACTATAAAAAGTAAAACATTACCAATTAGTAGTATCACTACATTGTAGGTGGTTAGATTGGGATGCATGATGTCCCTTGAGGTTTTCCCTTGCCCAAAATTTATCATGGTCTGCACACATAATTATGATGATAATGGAAAAGAAATTAAAAAAAAAAATAGCCATGAAGAAATGATACTCATTACTATAGAATAATTTGAAAGTCTGTTGGGGATTTCAACTGAATATTTTGGAAGCATCCATATTAACCTAGAAAAAAATTCTAGTGATTATAAAGTAACCCTCAAATTTCCAAAAATTATTTTCTCAAAAAAATAACAATGAATGATAACATATTAAAAGAGAATCATAAGCCTCCTTACAAAATTGAAAGTTTTAAACCATGGTTTTAGGATACTATTTTCAAGCTAGTGTTTTTCCTTGGATTGGATAGTAATAGGGAAGTAGATGCAAGCCTCATTGAAATGGTATATAATATGTATTATATACTCCACCTATTAAATATAGATTTGTTGAGCGTACTGTAGAATCCATGCAAAAACAATTTTTAATGATTAAAGGAGGTTCCACTAAGACGTTTAAGTTCAACCTAATTGTGCTATTTATTTCTAATATTTTTTATGAATTTTTTTTGACCAACAAGATTTATATTCAAACCTATACGAATGATGAGGTGAAAAGAGTGGTTCTAGTATATGATTGGACCCCTAAGATAAGGATGTATGATAATCGAAGGAACTACAATCGTTTTACAAAATAATTTTTGGCTTCATTGTATTAAGAAATTATAAATATTTTGGTACTTAGATTTCCCAAGTCTTATAGAGATTGTATTCAACTAGGATCAAAGATATAATTGGATTATTGGTACTTCATGGAAGAATATATGCGCTAAGATTTTATGGATCAGGAGTAAAACCCTACAAACTTCTAATACATGTGACAAAGAGGGTTTTTGAATTGGAAAATGTATGAAAAATGGACAATATAGATTAAATATATTTTATTAGTCGGAAAAATAAGAGCATGTATTTCCTTCATTACCCTTTTCATGTGGAGGGTTCACATTCGAGAGAAAATAATTCACTGTGGAACATGAAATTTTAAATTTAAAAAAAAAACTTGAAGTTGACTCTCATTGGTAGTATGATCCATGTGACATCATTAAAGAAAGGCTTGTGGCCAATAATAATAGAAGTAGAATTCAACATCAAATTAAACCTTTAGTAGAAATATTGAAAAAAGAAATTCTTGGGATGAGGTCAAAAAAATAATAGAGAAAACTATTGTTGAAAAGGTATTTCTTTTGAACAATTGCTAACACAAATAGTGACATTGCACCCACATAGAGTAGTAGAGATGTCAATCAAGAGGTGATCCAAAAACTACTGTAGGTTTTGAAGAGATCTCAAAATATTACGAGTTTAGCAATTTAAGGAATACAAAGCATCCCTTTGTAGCAACTAATGATGAATATGATGATGACATCTAGAAGAAAAACTCTTGGATCATGTTCCTAGTGTATACTATGCATACAAAGCTAGTTTGAGTGAGATCACAAAACATATACTTCAAGAGTAACCATAGTAAAAAAATGGGTTATGAAGGTGGTGGTTTAGGGTCCAAAGGACAAGATAGTGCTTGGGTGGAAACAAATTTAGACCCTAGTGGTATTGGTGGCGATGGTATAGGTAGTATTACTAGTAGTGTTCAATAAGTGCTAGAACAATAAATTACTCACAAAAGGTCAACAATAGAAGATACTATACAAAAAATCAGTGATCAAGGCATTTTGAAGAAGCAAAAGATTATAACAACTGCAAGTGCAACTACCTCCATTTCTATCTCAAATGAAATATTTCTACTTCTAGAAGACACCCCTCTTTTTGTTAGTGTGACTAGTGTAGGAATGACTAATCCTCAACCTTAAATAATTAGAGATTCCCCCAAGACTGCAAGTTCACATTTGCAATTAAAGCATTCAATGTGTCAGAAATCCTATGTTTTGATTACAATGTCGAGTTTAGAAAGAAATCATAAATATATAAATAACACAAGAATCAAGTGCTCGATTGTATAAATATGGTAACTTTAGATATTACAACAACCATGATATTTGCCACATATGACCCAAATACATAAACCATGGAGTACATGTTTTTTGTGCCCAAAGTATAAAATAAACAAGAGGATTATCTATGCATCACTTTGATTATGAGGTGGCCATTGCCAACATAGATTTTTCTTGAATGAAAAATTCTAACAAAATTAATGTATCAAAAATGAACAATGAAGTGTTATACACGTCATTGCTAAAGAAAGAGAGAGATAGAAATAGGTTGTATAATCAAATAGAAAATTTATAGGTAGACCTAGAAAATGAGAAAGAAAAAATGAAAGCAATAAATCAAAAGAGCAATGAATTAGAGAAAAGGATAAAAAAGTTCCTCAACATCTATAAGAAAAGAGAATGAATAGAAAAAAGTGGAATTGAATGAACTGAAACAAGAGTTAGATGAAAGCATAACTAAATATGATAATGAAAAAGCCACTTCTAAAAAAATTACGAAACTTAAGCCAATGCATTAGTAAATGCATTACAAGTGAAATTGGACCAACAAGGATAAAGAGTAGAACTATGGGAACATAAAATGGAGGAAGAGAGAAGAATCATTGAAAAAATGATGCTAGAGTTGAAGAAAGAATAAAATAAAATAAATTATTCCCAAAAAAAATTGTTTTCATTTTATAAAAAATTATAATGAGGCATATGAAACAAATTATTTGGGAGAAAACAATGCAAAGAATTGATCATTTGTGTTAATTGTTTGAATTGATTGATGATTTCAAAATAAAAAATATGAAGCTCAGACAATAAGTTCTTAACAACAAAATGTGAATTCAAGCAAGAAAATTATATATAAAATTTTGCAAATAGTCTACAAAGCCATTGACAAGAATTGGAATCTAAAGGAATTCATGGCTAGATTTTTGCCTCAATAAAGACATGATCTATCATTCAAAAATATTGAAATCTATGTGAAGTAGAGGAATTTCTGGACTAGGCTACAAAAAATATGTGAAAGTTGCATGCAAGGGTATACTACTTCATAATGTTGGAAGAATGAAGAAGAATGGCTATCTATACAGTTTTTGTGTTGCCATTGATGTCACCATGTTGTATGAGTTGCAACTACAATACTAAGTCATTGTTTGATCTGGTATTCAAGACCAGTATTTGGACTGGTGTATAGTTTACATCCTCTGGTATTTTGGTCCACAATCCTTTGTGATTGATTGTTGTTTCTTGTGGTTTTGGGAAATGGTTTATGGATGTTGGAAACATGTGCGTTCAAAATCTCTCGTGCATAGATGCTCGTATGGTGTATCGACATTATTTTGTTAATTGCATTTTATTATTAATCCTATCTCTAGCTGACCTCATGGATAATTGGTGTTATGGTGAATTAATTTTTTTATGCGGATGTATGTGTGACCTATCTTAGGTCTATGTCAACATGGTGTAGCATGCTACATGCTTTGATTTATTGTTGGGAATTTTTTTTTAAATTCTTAAAGTCGACAGTCAGTCTTTTTGGTTGCATTTAATTAGGCCGACCTAATTGATGTTTGTGAATAGATTAGATATATATGTCAGACAATTTTGAAGATTGTGGTGAGAGACGAATTGCATTGATGTGAATGTGAAGAAGTGTGAATGATGAAGTGTGTTAAGTCAGTTTATTGAGCATCACCAAAACTGAATCAACACTTGTTAGGTGTAATCTTACCAGTTCATTTTGGCTGTAAAGCCATTTTTTTGTTCTATAATCCTTTTGTATGCAATGAGCCTCCTTGTGTAAGCAGTGAGATTTTCTATCCAAACAGTGGGTCCTATTCTAGGCAGTGAGCCTTATATATTTGGTTTTTTCTATTACTTTATATTGTGAGTTAATCCTCACTGTGGTTTTTCGCTCATTGGGTTTTCCACGTAAAATCTGGTGTTCATTCTGTTGATATTGCTTTCAGTTATCTTCATTTCATGTTCATACTTAATAACAAAACTAAGTGGATAAGAAATTGATAAGTGTTTCAGATTTGAATTTGTGTTTGGTGACAGCTGATTCACCCCCCCTCTCAATTGTCTTGCGCCTTTTAAAAATTGGTATCAGAGCTTTGCTTCCTTGGTGAAATATTAACCACTTGAGGAAGATCCTGAAGGTTGCATGAATGGACAATAAAGAACTTCAAGATGCACTTGAAGATCTTGATAAGGCTGAAAATGAAAATAGAGGTTTGAAAGAAAATCTTGATGAGGCAAATGAATGTGTCTGAAAATTGAAAGAGAAATTGAAGAAATTCAAAGAAAGAAATAGAGATGTGAGTGAGCAGCAGGAACAAGAGATCATTGGATTGAAAGTGCTAGTGGAAGAAAAGAAAAGAATCGAAGAATGTATGAATATAGTGGTGCAAAGCAAGATTGATGAATGCACTAGAGTTGAACAAGAGGTGGTGAACTTGAAAGTAGAATTGGAAAAAGAAAAAAATTGTGATTTTTTTTTCAAATCTAGCTCTAACAAGCTTGATAAGTTGATTGTAGGACAAAATCTAAGCAAATACAAAGGTGGCTTGGGAAATGAAATAGGTGAAAGCTCAAAGGATAATCAAAAGACTCAAGACAAAGGGAAGCATAAAATAAATTCAAGGAACTTTTCTAGAAGACCACCTGTCAGATAGCCAAATGCACAAAGGTATCCATCTTTCAATGGTGTTTGCTTTTCACGTAACAAATTTGGTCATCGGGAAACTTAATGCTGAAGTAAGATGAATTATTTTTTTGGTTCCTTCTCTAGACAATGTTTTACATGCAAGAAAATTGGACATAAAGCTATTGAATGCAGATATCAAGTGAGAATGATTAGTTGGGCGATGATGAATAGGTTTAATGGAGGTAGAATGAATCAATATTTTGATGGCTATTGCTATACATGCAACAAGTTTTGACACAAAGCTAATCAGTGTAGGTCAAGGGTCAATGGAGGATAAACTAATTAGAAAAATGTTGTCTCTACAATTGTAACAAACCAAGACATATCTCAAGAGTTTGCAAAATTAAAAAGGGAAAGCAGTCTACTCTGGTAGAGAATAACGGGCCAGTGAAGAAAATTGACAAAGATGAGGTGAAGCAAGAAATTAATAAGATATGAAGGAAGAAAGAAGAAGAGCCAAAAATGATAGATGTGTCTATGACCTCATTTGGTACAGACAATTCCTTTGACAATTAGACCTAGCATGGTCTTAGGGGGAGTATTAACAAAAAATTGTTTGAACCCCCTGAGTATATGGCATTTCATATGTTGGAATGAGGATATGTTGTAGAGAATGAGTAGATAGAGGTTATGGAAAAGAAACCAGAAGAAAAGTTACAGGCATGTTCTTTTGCAGATCGATTTAGGGTTTCTCAGTGTAGAGAAACAAGGTTTTTATCAGCTTTTTGGAGCCTATTGCATTTAATGAAAAATAGGGAAAATTGATGATGTATAAAGTAAAATTCATAAGTCACTTGTGCAATTAAAGAATTTGAGAAATGTCTTGGAGCAACCTTGAAGTGATCTCGAAGCGATTTGAAGCAATTTTGAGGTAATCTGAAGGAATCATTACATATAATCAAAATCATTTCTTATTTTATGAAGGGGAAGAAGGGAAAAGAAAGAAGTTTTGATTGAACAATAAATAATTCAAGAAAGATAGGCACAATGATGGATAGAGGATCGTGTGGTGATATTCTATTGAAGTTGAAGGGTGTTGAATTGGAAGAATTTGATCATCGAAAGATGAAGGAAATGGAACTAGGGTTGAAGACAAATGAATTGCAGAGTGTAAAAACCCTAGGTATGGATTTATGGGGAGTATTTCCCTAGTTTCCATACAAATAATCTATCTTGTTCTTGTTAAGTCAATTCAAGGACGGTAGCATTATTTTGGACAAACCCTATATAATCATGAAGGAGGAAATTGAAGCTATTACTGGTTTATGCAGTGTTGGGGACCTCCCTGGGAAGAAAACTGTGAAATATAAAGATGTGGAGGAACTTATTGATATCAAAAAAGACCCTTGTGCTCTACTGATAAATACTATTGTTGATCCTATTGTAAGGTATGTTTTGTACATCTCCTATAAAATCTATTTAAGAAATCATGAAGGTTCGACTTGGGCTATTGTTGTATATCTTGCACACATGATGGTGAAGGAAAACAAGCAATTTGATTTGTGTAGTCTTATTATGGAAAAGCTAAATGAGAATGTCAAAATGTCTTTGGTTGAGGGTTATCCTTTCTGGTTTGGGTCTTGTTATGCCTTGCATAACCACCCCACTTTGATCTGGATCAAAATGGGTCCCCCTTTCTCTTTTGGCTTCTTTGTCTTGGGTCTTTTGCTTTGCTCTTGGGTTTCTTCTATTTTTTTCCTAAGTCGGTCTTCTTGTTTTGGTTAAATTTTGGTTTTGTCTCTACTTAAGCTAGTTACCTTCTTGCTAAGTATTTAATGAAGTAGTCATAAGCAATAGGATAGTTCATTATAACATACTTTATCTGCTTTGGGGACTAATGGAAGCATTTGTTTTGTAGGAACTGGCCACACACATGGTGATATTTCTCAGTTGAGTTCACTTGGAAGGCTTTCCTCGGCCCAATTGGTCATAATTTTCCTTGAAAAATAAAGTTGGCAAGACCTTGTAGGTGTCTTGCCGACTACCAGTGCATTCTGTTGATATGCGTTTGTGTTGCCTATCGGCAAGACCTCGAGATTGTCACAGCGAGTGGAATTTGTATGTAGGCATCTATCGACAAGACAAAGGTCATCATCCCGGCGACATGGAGTTTCCTATCGGCATAAGGGGTTTCCTTCGGCATATGGTCTTGGAGAAGTATTTTGGTCTTACCGACTGACGGTAAAATTCCACGTCGATGAGAAATCTTTCATTGGTATAGGGTCTCAGCGAACCTGCAATGTCTTACTGACCGCCAACAAAGTAATCACTTCAGCAAGACTCAACTACATTGGAATAACGTCTCACTGAGCGGCTTCGATCACACAGACACGACACGAGGGGATTCTATCAGTGGTCTTCGGTGAGAGAATCAATATGTCACAGCGACAAAAGGGTGAACTTGTAAGGCTTTTTCCGAGACATGGGATTTCTATAGGACATCTCCCCGACAAGAGAATGCTATGGCGACACATGTGGAGCGAAGGAAAGTATATCAGTATGACTACAAATGGTCTAGCCAATGATCCCTGGTCTGAGCGACAAGTAAGCGTGGTCTTGGCGAAGGATGGTGGAGTCGGTGTAAGGTCTCCCCAACCACTGAAAGTCTTGCCGACAACAAGAAGGGATTGGTAAGAAAAGAGAAATTCAGGGTAATGTCTCCCCAATTTTGATAAGTCTCAGCGACATGGAGGAAGTTCGCCGGGAGAAAAGTGGTTTCGACAAAACTCTTTCCAACCACGGAAGGTCATGCCGACATGAAGGGAGGTCCCACTGAGTCATATTGAGCTTGGAGAGAGTGAAAGAAATCGGCGAAAAGTCCTGCCAATACAAAGAGTCTCGACGACAACAAGGCAATGTCGCCATGAGGTCTCACCGAAGGGGTTGGTCTTCGAGGTGACATAAAGGGCTTGGAGAAAGGTCTCCCTGAGATTGTAGGAGTCTTGCCGATATAGAACGAGCTTGATGAAAGATTTTAAGCTCGGCATGATGTCTTGCCGACCCGATAAGGTCTCCCTGACCTCGGGATGTCCTACTGACTAGCAAACAGCTCGGCGAGAGAGAAGACCTCGATGCAAGGTCTTGGTGAAGAAAGGAAGTCTCACCGACATGAAGGAGCTCACCAAAGAGTAAGGAGATTTGGTGTGAGGTCTCACTGACTGAGGGAGGTCTCACCAAAAGGAACTAAGCTCAAGGAGAATAAAAGGAGTTCGTTGAAGGTCTTGCCAACAACGATGGATTTCTTAGTGAAGGGGGGATGTCGGTATAACCAAGGGGAGCTCGCCATGAATTTGTGCCAATTAAAAAGTCTTTCCGAAAGGAAAAGGACCTTGAGCCTGGAGAAGAAGAAAGAGCTGGGGGAGAAGGGTCTTCCCGACTGACGAAGGTCTCCCCGACATGAAAAAGGTGATCGCTAAGGGATCCTGAGGTTTGCTATAGTGTCCCACTGACTAGCGACTGTCTAACCGATGGTTTTCATGAGATCTATATGACTTCTTTGACTCGCCGAAACGTCCTGCCGACTATCTAATGTCATGCCGATAGTGGATAAAAGCGATATAATCACATCGGGGAGACACCGGTGGTGTCTAACCGATATGCGATGTTGTTCGGACCACCTTTGACTGCCTATGGGGCTCGCGTGGCATATGATCATGCAATCGGAGGAAACTAAAGGGGTGTCTCATTGGCCCATTGACCGATTGACCACTCCTGTGTAAGAAGATTGACATAATGCAAACCAGATAGAATCCTTTTGAGGGAAGATGACGATGGATTGGCTCGAACGGTGCAAAGATCTAAAGAGGCCTGATGTTGTTCCCAAAGACTGGTCAACGTGCAGAAAGATCCAGGATGTGAAGGAGGCTGAAGGAAACTATGAATCACAGAGACAGCTATGGTGACTATTGGCAAGAAGGTAGATCAGTCTTAATGGTGATATTCTAAGCATTCAAGGCAGCCTCGATGCAGTTCAAAGGGAGACACAAAGACTGGAGAGGCAAGGCTAATATTTTATCAGCCCCTGAAGCCCCTAGGATAGGTCTTTAGGTTAGTATCTTGGTCAAAATCTCAGAAAACCCCAAAACATTAGAAATTTTGAAAATCAAAACATTTGCAAAACATTTGAAAATACCAAAAACAACCTCAAAACATTTCAAAAACTCCAAAAACATTCAAATAACCCAAAAAAATCCATCCATCCCCATCTCACTTTCACCTACAATAAACATCACTCATAATAAACAATTGTCATCCTCAACCTTTGGTGAAACAATCATAAACAAGTCTGGCAGGTTAAAAGTGAAAACTCAAAACGTAAAAGTCTAAAGTCAAGGTCAGTAGGTAAACAAGTTGGTCAACTCTTGGTACTAATAACTAATAATCCAATCAATCCCAAAATCATCTGATAACATCATGTCCTAGGATGCATCCTTCCTACAATGGACATAAACATCAGGCATCACTGTAGTTTAGTCTTGGCTAGCGGTATGAAGAACATTAGCTTATTTGGCTGCTTGATCTTTGTCTTTTGACTTATCTTATTGTGCTTAGTCCAATGGCCTCTCGATGATGTCCAAACAAAGGGATTTAGAGAGAAAGAAATGGGGCAACAATTATTATCTTTTTATCTGTTGTGCTTGTTGGATGTTCTTATAATATAACCTTGGTCATGTGTGCTTTGTTTGGTTTGTAAGGAGGATGTTTTAGGTATCTTGTTGACCACATAGGAAGGCTTTCCTTTCTATGTTTTGGTCCGAGATGTTTGGAATATTTGAACTACATTTTGAATGAGGTTCTATATGTCAGGTGTGAATAGGAGTACTCCTATTTGATTGTCGAGTCAAAGTCCATCACACTAGGTACAACGCCATCTTGATTCTTTATACCTTGATGCATCGTGCCTATGTGTGTTATCAAACATATAAGGTAAGTAAGCCCTTTTAAAATCCCAATTCCTGATAAACATCATCATCATCATCATCTCTAATAAAAGTTAACTTGTTGGATTCTCTTATTTCTTTTGTCTTCTTTTTGCGCTAACATGGTACCATGACACTTAATCAAAAAACATCATCAATGCATCCATCATGCATCCAAAAATCGTCAACATGCTACATATCATTCACATTCATTACACTTTCATCATTGCATAATATAGATCTATTAGTCTAAGCATCTCATAAACCATACATTTACATAAAACATCCATTGCATAATCATATAAGCATCATCACATCATCCATCTCAAATGCATTGCATCATCATTTTAGTTGTTTAGGCTAATATAGATTGGTTATTCTAAGCATCTTAAAACCATCTTATTTGCATCATCGTCATAACCATCCATACATCCATCTCCCTCAAATCGAACTTTTCACTCGATCTCTTGAAGGGGCAATGTACCGGTATACTTCTTTCCACTAGGGCATTTGAAAATATCAGAAATTTTTTAAATTTTGATCTCAGCAAGTTTATTCTTTGAACTAATGCAGTAGGTACATTACTTCAAAGAGGGGCAAAATGTAGACACATAAATTATCCTGATTGATAATGCATGCTTGATTCTGACTTACTAACACCAGTTCTTCTTTAATCATCCTCTTCACTAATTATTTAATTAAATAATCCTTATTTGGTTAAATTCATCAAATTCCTCTTTTAATTAAATAAAACAATCTTTATTTAATTAAATCCCAATTCTCCTCTTTTGATTAAATAAATTAACTTTATTTGATTAAATCATAATATTTCTTCTTTTAATTAAATAAATCAATCTTTATTTAATTAAATCATATATTTACCCTTTTAATTGAATAAACCAATCTTTATTTAATTAAATCATAATATTCTCCTCTTTAATTAAATAAATCAATTTTATTTAATTAAGTCATTAATCAAACCTAAAATCATCTATTTAATTAATCTTCTAAAGTTATCCATTTAATTGAATAGATCAAATTTATTTAATTAAATCACTAATATTCATTATTCCTCTCATTTTGATTTATTTAAATCCTAAAATCTAAGTCAAAAGTCAAAATCAACTAACCTCCATTGAAATTAATCAAATCATGATTAATGCTAATCGTAATCCCTCAAATCCTCTAGATTTTGCTAGTTGCTCATTAAAATCAATTTAATTGATTTATTAAATCTCCTATTTTCATTCAAAAAGGCATCAAGTGGGAATATTCTTCAAATTTGAATTCTCCCTCCCAAGTGTCTTATCCTCCAACTTGGCATTTATGACTCTTACAAGTCCCTTTTTTGAGCCAAGTGGCATTTAATTCTTCCTTCATCTCCCTCCAACATGTCACTTCTCCAATTTTTGAATTTCCACCTAATAATATTAATGTGCACATTCATCCAAATGTGCTCCACCTTTGTCCACTCACATGTTGACAAGTGGCATTGTGCTATTGGTTGGCCTTTTATCCCACATTCATCCATTTTGCTTATTCCTCCATCCTCTCCTATAAATAGAGAACTTCTCTATTTGTTTGAGCATCCACAATCTATGCAAGATTATTATACTCAATTTCATCCACAAGTTTAGGCATTTGAATCCAATTTAGCATAGTTTTCATCATTCATAGTTGGGTTCTTGTTATTTTGTTCATCATACATCCATCAAAGAGCTTATCAAGGGTTGGGAGAGGGCTACTTTCCACATCAAAGTAGCACCAATCCACTATGGAATATGTATGCACCATGTTTTCTATGCTCTCAATTAGTTTATTTTGCTATTTTGTTTGCATTATGAAGCATGTTGGAGTATTTCATAGGAGCGCTATTGTATTTGCATAGTTTGAACTAACCCATTCTAACTTGTGTTGATGGTTTAAGCTATTTTTTTTGGTGCTTACAAGTATAAACATGCATACATACCCAAGAAGTATTATATACTATTGTAACATCATCCAAAGATAATGCAATAATGGTTGAATCCTTTATTTTTTCTTTTAGATTTTGTTTTTCCACCTTAGCAAGACAAATTGCCCCTTCCCATCCACTATTTATTGATCAATGTGTGCTAGGAAAGTTAAGAACACTATAAAATGTAATAAACTATTATATTTTGGGTAGTCTATCATAGGATGCCCTTTGGTCAAAATATTAAAAACAACACTCAATTTAACAATTTTTGCTCTTTGTGCTTCTCCCATCATCTTTCCAAATTGAGCTTCAATTGTACCTCCACATATAACAATCTTCATGTTTCCTTGCATATGCACATCATATTTGAGGGAATTCCTAAAATAAAGACATTCTTCCTTTATTTTCCATCTTATCACTGGTTTTTCTGTTTCATCTATTATTTGTTTTTCATAAACTTTACCATTATGCTTTTTTATAGTGTCAAGTTTTAGCTTCAACTTCTTGTCCTCACCATATTTCCAACTACAAATCTTACACTTGCATTCTACCAGAGGTTCATCTTTGTTTGTATTCTTTATTGGTTCAATGAATGGGCACTTTGACACCCAATCAATCTGAAGACTTCTTGTCATATCCCACTCACGCCCTATTTTTATTTGACTTTTTTCCCCCTTCCATGTAGGAATATCATCATGACATTGGTAAAATGCTAATTATTTTATGTTGTGCTTGATTCACCTTCTTATGTTTGTTTTTGTCTTCCACTATTTGATTGTCCTCTACCCTATGAAAATTTTCCCTCACTTCAAAAATTATTTTGTTATTTTTGGACCAATTTTTCTTTTGCCTTCAAATCATTCTCGTAAGCTTCTTCAAATATTCTTATTCTAACTATGTTAATTTCATCTTGAGTTGATATTTGTAGGCCATTACTGTACCTTTAAACCTTCTCTTCATCATCTTCAACACACCCAAATTGAATACTTAACTTGTAGAATTATTCTATATACTCTTTGACATTCATTTTCTTTTACTTGAAATTTAGTAATTTTTTGAATTTTTCTATATACTTGATAGCCTACTAACAAAAAATTAGCCTTCAACTTGGTTACCATTCTATCCCATAAATTTATTTTCTTTGTCTTTTCTTTTTCTCTTTGTTTGTATGCGATTCCACCATTGGAATGCATGCCCTTTCAACTTTGTACAAGAAAAATTTACCTTCTTCAGGTCCTCCATGACTTCAAAGTCTAAATACTTCTCCATTTTTAAAATTCAGTCTATAAGCTCTTTTGGAATTAAATTTACCATTGTAACCTAGTGGATCCAACATGGTTTGCTACTAATTTTGGGCATTGTTCGTGATCTTCATTTGTTTTGCTCTAACAAAAAAAATACTATTTCATAGTCTTTATCTTCACTAGGGGAGAGGGGCCCATAGTGGAGTGGGGTTCAATAGTGGGGATAGAAGTAGTCCTTAGTGGGCCCCATAGTGGAGCACCTTAATATCCAATTGCAAAATACTTTTTTATCCATAAAGTACATAAACTGACAAATCATGTGATGCCACATCAGCGCACCAATAAAACATGACTTAGTACACCACTAATCTGCCTCACTTTTTTTTTGGGCCTTTTTGGATACCTCAACAAAAACCATGCTGATATGGCATCATATTTGATGATGTGGCCCTAAAACAAAATATAGAAGCATGCAAGTTGCCAAATAAACTGTTGTACAAAATTGGGAGTGATTTGAAATTTCCACATAAGATTTTGAGAAACATGAAGTTAGGGTGCTCCACTATAGGCCCTGCTCCCCTAAATACACAATCTAATCAACAACATGAATAAGACACAATCCATTTCTTGTTTTCTTTATATTAAGATGTGTCCATCAATTTTTTTAATGAATAAAATCTTTATTACTTTTTAAGAACTACAAAGATAATAATATACTATTCACCAAAAAAGTGAATAGTAAAAAGTCTCTATAAGACCAAGTGTAAAATAAAATACTCTTAAAAAATGATAAAAAAGTCTATATAATACCAACTATAAAATAAAAGATAAAGACAATCTAAGAAAGGAATACATTGCATCTAGTTTTACCAATAATTTAATGAATATGGTTAGATGGTGTTAATTTGTTATCTAAATTGTAGTTAATTTTTATTTTTGGAACATAAAACAAAATGTAAAGGAGCATATATAGTTAAGGTATTAGACAATACAATCTCAATGTGAAACAAGTAAAAGTTGTTACAAAATAGAACTATCAACTAAAAATTAATATTAAATTTTATTTATACATATTTTAATACATAGATTTATTCACTTTATAAATATCATTCAAGAAAACAAATTAATTTTAAAGTCACCAATATAATTTATAAAAAAAAAATAAATTTTTTTTTTTGGTATGGATATTCCTAATATAAATCAATAAAAAAAGAAAATAATATTTTATCACTTATTTAAGGTAGAAAATTAATTATAGACTATAAAATTGTTTCTTAATAAAAAAATTAAATTAAATGCAACTGATGCATTAGTATTCCTACCGAGACATCAACTAATAATAATATTCCTAACCCAACCATGGTGAGAAGGATCCGATTACTTGATATATCAACCCAGCCAAAAAGTCAATTATTAACAGCTTACCGTGTCTTGACTTGAAAGATTAGATGCTTCTACGAGATTGTTTAACATCTCGATCCAGCTGATTACGTTAACACTGGACGAATAGGGGTCAGAGGTTCGAATCGCAGGAGACATCATCAAATTCCATTCAATGGTAAGATCTGAATCCACAAATGCACATACATTTCCAGATTTCTAGGGATTTTACATCCCATTTTTTTCCAACAAAAATTGCAATGATCGCAACCCAGATTCAATTTATGCAGTCTCAATTAAAGTTAATTCTGACTTACTCCACGAAACGGTATATGCAGGCGATATCTGATTCTTAGGATTTTGGATTTGCCTTTTCTTTGACCCGAAGGATACCACCTACCAAAAGATGACTTTTAAGGGTTTTGAGTTGCCTGTTCTTGGTCTAACGAATTTAAGACGAAATGGGTGTTCTAAAACTGTCCTTGACAAGATGGGTGGCTCGAAGAGTGCTTAAATCTGGTCAAGGTGTAGGTTTAGGTTGTTGTTTGTTTTGGATTAGTTAGGATTAAGCCATAAATGAGAAATTTGATGGTGTGGAGAGTTGATGAAGGCCATTGTCTTGAAGAGTACATGAATCGGTTTAGGATCTTGTGTTAGGTAATTGACTAATTAGGATTATTCAAGATAAAAACTTGAGTAAATTCCATGCAGTTAATTCAGGAAAGCTTCTGGAAATTTGGCTTTGTCAGATTTGGGCAAAAATGACAGAAATTTTATGTTCTGAAGAGGTGTTGAAGGCCATTCTCTCTTAAAGTCTATAAATTTAGTTAAGGTATAGTGTTAGTGTTGATAGATATTGTTTGGTTTGGTTTGAGCTACAGATGGCAGAAATTTGGTGTTCCGGAGAGATATTAAAGGTTATTTTCCCCCTCATGAGTGGACAAGACCTGGCTTCATGCATGTGTGTATGCAAGCAGTGGAAAGACGTAGCCAAAGAGGACTATTTTTGGAAAAGATTGTGCGCCCAAAGATGGCCTTCTCTGTGCAAAGACAAGAGGCCTCCTCCAATTGGTGCGTCTAGGGGTTACCACATGCTCTACATGAGTCTCTGCAGAAGAAACCGCCGTCCCCTTCCGGTTCCTAGGTTGAGTTTTGATGATATTGAATTCTATGTTGACATATGGTTGGCTGATCAGTCAGTGTATTCTGATGTAATTCCTGGATCACTGCTTCGATCGGGGATTATCAACCCCCCTGCTGGAATCTGTGATATCATGAAGGACCATCTGAAGAGTCTTTCTTGCAAGATGACTATTCCTGTGAATCCCAGGTTCAAGGTTGTGTTCAGTGAGAATATTCGTGTTTCTCTGCTTGTTGGCCGGAGAGACGAAGACAAAGTTGCCTGCATTATTGATAAGTCTGGTTTTGATTACGTTGATGGACCAGCATATAGGGCACTGGCCTATGATTACTTGCGATTTGCGCCTAAGTATCCATTTGTGTCTGAGATCAGAGCTTGGATGGCATTGCTGCTGGTGGACTCTCAGGATGAAAATATGGATGTGTTTGGCATTGAAGTGGACTTTTGTGATGCTGCCAATTCGGACGGTGAAGTGCTATGGCTTTTGGACATGCTAGATTGGAAATGAAGATAAAATTCAATGCATCAAAACTCTCTTCAGATTCTCAGTGCAACCGAACAGTAATGTACAATATGGATTTGAGTAAGTATGTTGATTTAGTCTATTTAAAGGAAGCCTTTGTTGATTGGGATATTCTATTGTGAAGAAGCTGAATTAGGTTTGCAAGATAATTCAGTAACTGTATATTCTGTTGCCAAAATATTTGCTAACTTAAAAATCTAATAGTGAATTGTTCTTGTAATACTTGCTGACAATTAAGCAAGTATCATAAATGCCGCACTTATTTAAATGTTTTAAGAGTTGCCTTCATCTTAGAAGGTTTATAGCTTAAAAGGAATAAAATCTTTGTAAATATGTTCTCGCTCTGTCTCTATATGCTGATTTTGAATTTATCCCTTGGATGAATGCAATCCTGATATTATATCTGACGTAATAAGTTGTATTATTTTCTGCGATTTGTTTCTAATGTTGACCTGTAATGCATTTGCAGTATATTCTCTTCTTTGATCACTTGTTTACTATTTGAAATGGCTCAAGAGAATACATGACTCATGACCATCTCTAATTACAGTTATTTTTAATGCTAGAGATACTCATTTATTTTTCCAGTTTAATTTTTTTTGCACTCACTTAAGCAGTGCTCAACTTCATATAGTTTGTATAGCGTTGTGTCAGATAATGATTTTATACTTTTTGTTTAGCATACATACAAGGCTCAAATTGTTTGGTGGGTTTAGGAGGTTGTTTGGGAGTTTGGAAAAAAATTGTAAAATGAAAGTAAAATTTAATATGCATATAATTGATTAGAATGACAAAATTCAATGCTAAATATGATAATGACATGAAATCAGTGAATTGACATATATATTGCCTACTGTTAACAAATTCATAAGTATCTTGTCTTCCCCTTCTTCTGTGCTCCAAAATTTTGTTGTTATTAATAACACTATTAGGTTTGTGTTTTTGTCTGGCAATTATTATCACAAATTTAATATGAAATAGGATAACGACATGAAATCAATGAATTGAGATATATATTGTGTATTGTGTAAAGACCTGAACTAAATGCGTACAAGACAAAACAGACCCAGAAGTATTCCAGCAACAAATAATTTTTATTTTGTGAAATTCAAATACACTCAAACCATTGAACTATGCTAGACTGATGCAACTCATCGGGTGCACCCAGCATGTAAATCTGAACACCTAAATGATCTTGGGCACTTTCAACCACATACTGCTTCCTGAGGGTTTCCATCCCCAAAGAATCAGGACCATGACTTGCTTCTTGAGGGTTTTTGTCCCCAAGAAATCAGGTTGACACACTTGAAGGGTTCCATCTCCAAATGCCATCAGCTACTGTGACAGTGTCACAAGCTT
Source organism: Sequoia sempervirens (assembly GCA_007258455.2). Classification (NCBI taxonomy): domain Eukaryota; kingdom Viridiplantae; phylum Streptophyta; class Pinopsida; order Cupressales; family Cupressaceae; genus Sequoia; species Sequoia sempervirens. The sequence goes on along the minus strand of VDFB02270651.1, from coordinate 571,656,868 downwards.
AAGAGAAAAGTTGATTTTTGTTTGTAATTTTCAGAAGAATGTTTTTCCTTTCCTCCTAGTGCTGCCTATAAACTCAATGCTTCCTCAATCATAGGCAATCCAATCCTCAATCGATGGTAGTTTGACTAACAAGTTCCTTGAAATGTCCCCAACTAAAATTATGCAATATTTTGTGCAACTTTCTGATTTTTATGGAATAAATTGAAATTTTAAAGCAAACAGCCTATGGTCAATTGATTATCAATTTGAAACCCTAATTTGCAGATAAAAATCAAAACTTTCTGATGAAACCCTCCAAGAAAATATTTTATTTATTCCAAATGCTGATTAGAATTTTATAATACTTTTTTACATTCACTAGTATGCTGTACAACCTAGTACAACTGTATGGCTTGGCTGGGAATGCTTTGTATATGCTATATGGCCTGATGTAGGGTTTGACTTGCTGCTCCAGAAATTTCAGAAATGCAAGTAATCCTTATTTCTTCCTTGAAATCAGCCAAAACAATATTTTTTGATTTTGTGTTCCTTGGACCCCTGACTGAAACGGTTGGCTGGAGATGTATGGCTAGTATGGAAAATCCAGATCTGATTTGAAACCCTTGAAGACTTTTGTTAAATATTCTGCTAAAAATTAGATCCAAATCTCCTATTTGTCGGATCCCAAGGCTCCTGCTCTTTATCCTTGTGTGTGTTAATTTTATGAACAGAAATGTAATTAAGCAGAAAACACAATCACAAAGAAGACAACACAGAATTTACCCTGGAAAAACCCTCCTACTCAAGGGAGAAAAACCCAGCAAGATATTCTCTTATAAATCAGAAAAAATATCAGGCCCTAGAAAGGCTGAATACAATACAATGGATCTGCACTTATATATGGTGCGATTTCTTGAATACACAAAATATTTAAGTGTTCTCCTTGAGTCAAATCTGCTGCTCTCGAAGGGCGAACCTACTGCTGAAGAAATACCAATTGAAAATGAATTGAATTGATGCTCAAATGAGGAGACACCTTCTCCTATATTTACAAGCCAGGTGACCTTCCTTCTAGGGCCGACCTGGAAAGAAATACAAACTTTGTTTATAATGTGAAGGCCGACCTGCCTTGAATTGGTTTTATATTAAGAGAAAATATCTCCTGCCACTAAAACACTAACACTCCCTCTTAGCTAGGGAGGTATTTTCAAATATCCTCGTCATGGAGTCTCTCATCATGACGCCCACAATGGCTACACCCATTTGTGAAAAAAAACACATCTCAGTCTCAGAGATGTACAAGGGTTCATCATGGAGTCTCTCATCATGATGTCCACAATGGCTACACCCATTTGTGGAAAAACACATCTTAGTCTTAGAGATGTACAAGATATCCTCGTCATGAAGTCTCTCAACATGATGTCTCATCTCAGTCTCAGAGATGTACAAGATATCCTTGTCATGGAGTCTCTCAACATGACGTCTCATTTCAGTCTCAGAGATGTACAAGGGCTTGCACCTCATATTTCTCCGTCTTAGAGAAATATACACTACAAGGGCTTTCACCTCATATTTCTTCGTCTCAGAGAAATATACATTACAACAAATATACATTACAACAAATCTTCATGATGATGTGACTCCCTCTGAAGCTCCAAGTACTTGCATCAACCTCCTGACCTCCTTGTCCAAGATTCCTTGCAATGCTTGCCTTAGAGGAACGGTTTCCAATGCACACCTCCAACACTACTGACTTGCGAGAGTCTAGGATTGTCTTTCTCGACCTCATCCCAGATCACCCTATTTTGAATAGGTTTGCGGAGCTACTAATGTCAAATCTAGATTGACTATTTTGTGCAATTCTGTTCTCTGTAGCTGAAGAGGTCTTCCAAGGATTTTAGCACCTAGCCTTGCAACACTGCAACCCACTTAGCTGACACCTTCACTTCTTCTCAGTGAGTCACAAAACTCCCTCTTGATCCCTGCCTCAACACAAAGATTACAAAAATCCTCTGGAAGTGAACTCCCCTCCATTGATGGATCTTAGAACTTTAGTCCTCTTCCTGGACATGATCTCAACTCGTGTCTTGAATTCTTGGAATTTAACTCCCTTTGAATGGCAGAAGTGTAATCGAGGGATGAATCCATATCCATTTGCTCCTTGATGCATCCTGCATTTTAAAGAGATTAATAATAGTTCATAAAATCAAACTACCCCTGATACAAATGAAGCATGTAGTCATATAGCAAATATCATTAGATAGAAAAATTAAAGGAATAATAGAACTTATCTTGTCGAAATCAGAATCTCCTTAAGTGCTGCACTTAAACCCTTTTTCAGGTCTGCTCTTATCTTTCCTTTAGATCTGCATCTAAAATCAGCTTCAGATCCGATGTATTCTCTTCGCACACAGCCATTACCGAATAACCTAAACATGAAGTTTCAGCAACAAACTATACATTCAACTCCTCACCGAAGGCACATAAGAGGCACACGCATTAACATACAGGTCATGCAATCACAAAAGCATGAAATCTGTAATGCTATCAGCCTCCACTATAAGAAAAAAATGACTCCTTCGGAAACTTCATTGGGCTGAAATCACCACAAATAAATTGACGGCTTCTCCTTCAGACTCACTCATAGTTCTAGTAGTAATAGAATTTTTATTAATCGCATATATCTTCTACAAACTCATTGAGGAGAGACGTCTTCTGCACACATAGCCATTATCTCAGACCACGACTGCATATTCGACTCTATTTCCAGCATCAGATAACCCCTGCCATGCAAATAATAAAGGCATCGAATGCAATATTTTAATAGTCAGGAGAGCATTTAAAATTCATCAAGTCTTCCTTATACACTCATATGCTAAAGATATCGATAGACTTTCACCACTGCCACCCTCAAACAAAAGATTCAACCACGACCTGAAAAAATCTCATTAAATCCTTCACCCAGAACAGAAATATGCAGACATCCCGGCGGCGGACTGTCGATGGTGATAACCACCAATTTCTCATCTGTCAGCTTTTCTACACAGGCAGCCTCGGTGACGATTACACGGGCGCCACAAGATCTAAGCTGGCGGGAGATCTCCGAGGGGGTGTAGAAAGGATTGGCAGTGCAGGCAATGGCGCCTCTCAAGGAGACTACCAAGAAGACGAATGCAAACTCAGGGCAGTTGGGCAGCAGAAGCATCACAACTTCGCCTCTCTGCACTCCCACATTGCCCATACCAGCGGCTACTTTTCGTGAAATGCTGTGAAGCTCTCCATGGGTGTATGTCTTTCCAGTGGTTGCATCGATCAGACATGGCCTGTCTCTTACCTCTGCTAATCTCTCAAATGGGTAGTTATGCAGAGGAAGATGATGAGGGATCTTGATATCTGGAAGCTTTGATTTGTACAAGTATTCTCCTCACTGCAGTGGCTTACTGATGAATCTTTACCAATCTGGTGATTCTTCAATTCATCCCAAATTGATCTGCTCTAATACCATGTTAATTTTATGAACAGAAATGCAATTAAGCAGAAAACACAATCACAAAGAAGACAACACAGAATTTACCCTGGGAAAATCCTCCTACTCGAGGGAGAAAAACCCAGCAAGATATTCTCTTATAAATCAGAAAAAATATTAGGCCCTAGAAAGGCTGAATACAATACAATGGATCTGTACTTATATATGGTGCGATTTCTTGAATACACAAAATATTTAAGTGTTCTCCTTGAGTCAAATCTGCTGCTCTTGAAGGGCGAACCTACTGCTGAAGAAATACCAATTGAAAATGAATTGAATTGATGCTAAAATGAGGAGACACCTCCTATATATACAAGCCAGGTGACCTTTCTTCTAGGGCCGACCTGGAATGAAATACAAACTTTGTTTATAATGTGAAGGTCGACCTGCCTTGAATTGGTTTTATATTAAGAGAAAATATCTCCTGCCACTAAAACACTAACAGTGTGTTGCATTTTTTGCTTCCCTTGTTCTCTAAGTTGATATATGTTTACTCTATCACTTAATAAAATGCAGTACTGGTACTTGTGGGCTTTTTTTAAAACCTCCCATAGGCTGGGCAGATCTGAGCTTTGAAAAGGCCCAAACTAAATGCATACGAGACAAAACAGACACAAAATATTCCGGGAACAGATAAACTTTTACTTTTCTGAATTTAATTCAAACACATACAAATCATTGCACTACACTAAACTGATACAACTCATCGGGCACACTTAGTAAGCAAATCTGAATGCTTAGATGATACTGGACACTCTCAACCACAAATTGCTTATTAAGGGTTTCCATCCCCAGGAATTCCAGACCATGACCTGTTTCCCGAGGGTTTCCATCCCAAGAAATCAGGACCATGCCCTACTTCCTGAGGGTTTCCATATTGGGGGAGTACGAGGGCCTCGTATTGTGGAGCACAAGTTAGGTGCCTCCCCCATATTGGGGGAGTACGAGGAGTCCCATATACTGATGGTATCGTGGACTTTAAAAAGGACCTTTACCTTTTACCTTTATTGCCAAGAAATCAGGACTATGCCCTGCTTCTTGAGGTTTTCCATCGCCAAGAAATCAAGACCATGAATTGCTTCCTAAGGGTTTCCGTCCCCAAGAAATCAGGACCATGAACTGCTTCCTAAGGGTTTCCATTGCCAAGCAATCAGGACCTTGCACTCCTTCTTGAGGGTTTCCATTGCTAAGAAATCAGGTTGACATGCTTGAGGGGTTTTGTCTCCCAATGTCACTAACTACTGTGATGGTATTACAAGCTTGAGAATAAAGTTGATTTTTGTTTGTGATTTTTAGAAGTATGTTTATCTTTTCCTCCAAGTGCTGCCTATATACTCTATGCTTTCTCAATCACCGGCAATCCAGTCCTCAATCAGTAACAATCTGACTAACAAGTTTGTTTCTCGATGGCAGTTAACTAACAAATCTGTCCTTATTTAACTGACCCTAACTAATTCAACTGCCTTATTTCCTTATTTAACCGACTCTAACTGACTTATCTGTCTTATTTCATGATTTAACTGACCCTACCCATTCCAAAGCTGCCAGTCCCCTCACTCAATGCTACTCTCACGCTGCCAGTTCAAAAAGTGGACAATACTTATTGTTAGTGAATTCATAAGTATCTTGCCTTCCCCTTCTTCTGTGCTCAGAAATTTTGTTGTTACTAATAAAAGTATTTAAGTTTGTGCTTTGGTCAGGACACACCTGGCAGACTTGAAACTTTCACATTTTGTTGTAGAATGTTTAACTCTGCCGTCTGGAGTGTTTGTCATGTACCTTCAGTGTTTTATTTTTTATTGAATTTATTCTGACAAAATTTGTTTGTGGATTAAAGATGGAAACTATTTTGTTTCACATGACACAAACATTTTCATTAAATATAACGTCTAGGAATTGTTATTGGGCATGTGAGACCATTTTGTAATAATCATCTGAAATACTCAAAATAGGTTAGAATAAACACCAAAATTATATAAATATAGTAGTTACTTTGACAATTATTACATGCCCATCAGCCGTAGTATTGCAGAAGCAAGCATTATCTGTGGATCCATGGAGAAAAATTACACACTGATATTTAATAATATTTTCATTGTTTCTATTCAAACTCTCTGCAGCATGAGAAATAATTTCTTAGCCGGTCACTCTTTCCTGTGGGGAGAGCCAATCTGGTTAAACATTTGTTGCTCTCCCATTTCTTTTAAATATCTATAACTTTACACAGCCTCAGTTATTTGTTACTTAATGCCACGTTCTTGTCCATTTGGTTGAGTTAACTAAGATATTACAACAGTTCTCTCCATAGCAACCCAGATTTGTGCAATTTTTCTAGATGTCTCCTATCTAAGAGCACCCAACATAATTTGATATTGAAAATAACTGTTTAAAGTATTATTAATTCTACAGTTATAATTCTGGAGGACTTCAAATTTGATCCCCCACAAACAGCATCCCTTGTATTTAAGCTGCATTTTCCTAATGTGTGATTCTCCTTATGTTGTATTATAAATGGAGTTTGGTTGCTATCATTTGGTGTTGTAGCATAGATAGAGAGGCAGTCATTGGTAGAGCTATTTTGTGGTGCTGCATGTGATTAAGAATGAAATCACAGGTAGTAAATTTTCATGCTTTTTTCATACTGGTCTCTGAGGCATATAATATTTAGGTAAAAGCCTATTGTTCTTTTACCTTTTCATAGTAGGTGCTGATCCAGATTTTCTGTCTCAGCAGTACGCTATTCATCAGTATAGTGAATTTCATGATTATAGCCCATCAGATAGTTTTGGATGTCTCAAAGGACAGCAATAAAATAGTGGCGATGTTTTGCTTTCTATGCTGGACCTAATGTTTAAATCAAATGTAGAGTACAGGTACAATGATATAGTACGGAAAAAGCTTTGATTGTGGATTGTATCAGGAACTGCTGATGTTTGGTATTATCGGTTCTCTCCCGCATACAGTGTGTGTTTTTCTGTTTATTAATAAGCTACTTTATATAGTCACTGGTTTATCAAGAGATAATAATCTGTTTATTGGATTCATATTTATCCTTACTCCATCTCATGTGAGCTAGTTCTTATATTAGCATGATCACTGATTTCTGTAAGATCGGCTAACCCTCCATATGCCCTTATTGCTTATTCTGTCAATGGGTCTTGATTTATTTGTTTAGGTCGTCTTTTATTCATCTATCTGTGTTGAACTGTTAAACCCAGTGACTGAGTATTTGTTTGACAGACAGCAATCATCGCATTGTCTTATCATTTCAATGCCATATTTTCATCAGATGTTTTCAAATTTATAGTATTTATCTTTATCTATCTTATTGCAATTTCAATTTTTCTTTGAATGAAAGAGGATTGATCTAGATTAGAACTACTCACAGAACAATTTGTAGAATCAGAATCCTGTGTGGAGGGAATACAGGGTTGTGTAAGGTAATATAAATTGCCGGTAAACATGTACAGAATATGAGAATGCATGCTGGAAAACATCTTCATATTCTCCTGAATGTTTATGGCTTTCTTTTATATATTCACCTATAAAGTTTTTCATATTTTCCATTCTGTAACCACTTAAAAGTTGTCAACAGGAGATTCGGAATGATATGGCAAACTTCAAAGACCCAATTGACACAAAGTCACCCAAATGTTTCAGAATCTTTTTTCTATAATAAGCAAAATTAGCTTGAGGTCTTGGGGATATGATATTGGTCTAAATTCAAGCCTTTCTAGTTATTGTGATGTATTTTAGCCTCTTGGTGATGGCTCCATTGTAGATGAAATTCGACAACTTGTAATTAAATGAGGTGACTGTTGTTTCTAGCATAACTAGAGAGGTAGTCATGACAAGATTATTTTACAATGGAGTTTTATATGTATATATGTACGCACTAGCGAAGGAAATCACAGAGATTTAATCAAAATTACATTAATCTGCATATTGATCTTTGAGAGTTTTATGTATATAACTAGAGAGGTAGTCATGGCAAGATTATTTTACCATAGAGTTTTATATGTATATATGTATGCATTAGCAAAGGAAATCACAAAGAGTTAATAAAAGTTGCACTAATCTGCATATTGATCTTTAAGTGTCTCTCTCTCTCTCTCTCTCTCTCTCTCTCTCTCTCTCTATTTGCGAATTTGGGCATTAACTAGGCCTAGCCAGTAGGGCAACAACAAAGGGACCCCATCCCTTGCAGTAACACATATGGTCTAAACCCATGAGTGCAATGACTTAGGAGGGACATGAAACTAGCAAGTTCAACAACCTAGCAGGGGTTTGAACCTGGGTAGTTACAACACCACCATGTTCTAACCAATTCACTATGTCCTTAACGACATCTTTGAGGCTCTCTTTTGCCAAAAATATATTTTTATAATATATATAGTCAAAGATGGGGATTATATAAGTGGAAATGTTGTCATACTAGGGGCCAAAACTTATGGTACGATAGTTCTTTCACATGCAGCTGATAGGTTTTTACGTTGCCAATCCACAACACAAATCATACTGAATAGCTACTAGCATTTAATATACACCATAAGCATCTCCAATCATAGGAACAAGCCAAGTAAACATATAACCTTAGGCTAGTAAAGCATTAAGGGAAGCCCTAACTATACATAACATTCACTAATCTTCTGCAGAAGGTGTATTTGCTTTGGAAATTTGAGAAAAAAATTCATATCACCATTAGCCATTATGCTGAAGGCTTTAGCATTTCATGCATTTTAGGGGTTAGAAAAAATCTGCAATTGCAACTCTCCTTGAGCCAATACTTTATTTTCAGTTACTAGAGGTTTCATCTGCACCATGTTGAGGTACATATTAATTCTTTACTTCACTCTCTTCCTTCTTCTACCATACTTTGTTCATTTCCTTTTTTTACTTACCAATGATATATTCTTTTGAGGAGAAAAAGATCTTGTATTCTTTCCCTTGCAGAACCTTGCAATGTATCCTAGTTTATTGCAATTGTAGCATATGATACTTGTTTGTGGAGCAAAGTCACTTTTTCTTATATTAGATCTGCAATTAGCAACCCTATGACCAAACTTGTTGCATGTGTAGCAATAACCTTAGAAGGATTGAGAAGTCATAGCATTACTATTCCTTATCATTTTACTTTTGCACTCATTAGCCTTATGACTAAATTTATTGCAAATATAGCACTGACCATGGAATGATTGAGAGTTCATAGTATTGTACCTTGGAGGTTTAAAAAAATTCTAACTCATCTTGCTTCTACACTCAATTGTCTTATGACCAAACTTATTACCCTCATAGCAGTTTCCATTGAACTCGATAGCAGCAATTTGTTTAAAGGCAGGATTTTTGAAATTCTTCTTGTTCTGGACAGTGATGAAACCACCTTCTTTCTTGCTGTTTTGATTTGTCTCATCTTTGGAGAATGTCTCCTTAGGTTTTTCAGTGCAGGCTTTCTCCTCCTTTGTTTAGGCATTCCTTTTGCTTTGAAGTTATCATATAGGTTTGTAGATGCATTGTTCATAGGAATTTTCCCTTTTTTAAAACCAAGTCCGGTTTTCTCTTTAGATGGCTTTTGAGAGTTAATCAACTCATTAAGAATTATAGAACCTCCTCTTAGTTTTTAGACCCTTGTCAATTTTCTCTTTTACTTTTTCAAGTTCTTTTCTTAGAGATGCAATATCTTCCTCATGCTTTAAACACTCAACAGTTTTATCATTGAGCTTGGTATTCAAGAAATCCTCAATCCTCTTGCCTTATTCAACTTTGAATTTTAAATTTGAGATCACATCTTCAACTTCTTTGATTTTAGTCTCACATCCATTTCCTCCTATTTGAGCTTTTAGTTTTCCAATCTCTTATTTTCATTATTTAGCTTTTGCCTTCAATTTTTCAATTGTCTCGTTTGATTTTTTTAGCAAGCACTCATATTTGATATTTTGCAATCTTGCTTGATCCAAATCTTTAAGAGTAGATTGGAGTTATTCAAAATCAACTTCACAATCATCTGGATTAATGTCCCAGCCTTTAGGTTCCATTACTTATAAATCTAGTTATGGAATGAACATATCATTGATCTTTGCTACAAACCCCGTGTGTTCAAGTGTAGGATCTACCTCAACTGGTAAGCTTCTTAAAGGTACTTGGCTTTGATACCAATTGTTGAACACATTGTAGTGCTGAGGGTGGGGGGTGAATCGACACATATTAAAACTTAACCATTCCCATTTGCAAATTAAACACTACATCACATAAATTGAAAGAAGAGAAAAAATGAAAAAATGCATCACACAAGGACACCAATATTTTTACATGGAAAACCCAATGAGGGAAAAACCATGGTGAGAGTTAACTCACAATATATGAAGCTCACTGCTTACAAAGATTACAATGTTGTTTAAGGTTCACTACCTATGGACTTGCAGATTAAGACATACAACCTTAGGGCAAGATACAAGAACCTGATGAGACACACTATCTGAGAGCATGATACATGAAAATTATAATGAGAACTATCAATATGAACTATTATAACGAAGAATCCAACATATGTTGATGTTGCAGTCCCTTTTTCAAACAATGAATCCTTCACACTAACTTCGCACACTTCATGTTCAACATACCACTCAATCTCAATTCATCATGCACCGATACCATCACAAATGATTTTTGTCTTATATAAATACCTTCCACAACAACACAAAACTCCAATTAGGTCAGCTCCAAGACCTTTTAGATGAAACATATGTTATCACATAGGTCCGATCCAATCATATACAATCTAAAAATAAAATTAGTTGCGGATCAAAAACAACATATAAAGGCTCAAATGTATCATAAAACATCCTTGAAAAGAAAAATGACTAATCAGGATCAACCGTAGATGAAGGAACCAAGCCTATTGGCCCAAACAATGCCAACACCACCAAAATTGCCAAATGTTCAACTTTGCACCATCAGGGAGAAGCCAAAAGCACCATGCAGACCAATATGTGAACAATGTATTTCATGCACAATATCTTCTCAACCTTTTCTTGAAGTGTATGATCATAATATGCTAGCGCAATTGAAGAAACCCACTGAATATACAAGAATAGAGCATTCCGAACAAATTGCAACAAACTGTCTTTCGAAAACTAATCTTGTGAACCACCAAACCACCAGATACTGCAAAGTAGTGTGCATTTATCATTATTGATCATGTCTTTAAAATAGCAAGGCCATCATTTCTCCTAGAGGAATGCAGAGAATTCCAACATGCCTTCATTAACACTTTAGTTTGCCAGAGCATAGACCAAAACATTGTCGCTTGTAACTTTTATTGCGGAAGGTGTAATGAATTGAATGCTTGGATATAACACTTTCACATCTTGACCATCTTATTTTTTGAACCGCAAGACAAAAGCATGCATTGTGGAGGGATGCAAACCAAAATACCATGACTCTACCTCAGAGTATACATTGTAAATGCCTTAGTAGAATTTTTGCAACTTATCTCAATGTGTGGTACACCAAACATGAATGATATCAAGGTAGGCATGTATGAAATATATTGGAATAGGTGTACCAACCTTCGTATTACACAGACAATAATTAGATCATCATTCATTCATCATACTGCATTGTTGACTTACACTTTGCACACCAACTATCTTCAGAGATGTACAACCTTCAACACATACATTTGGCATCAATGCCGTCCAATCTTGGGTTGACATCAATGACAACACATATTGCCAATAGGAAGAGAGAGACAAAGGGAAGGAGGGAGATAGCGAAAGGTAGGGAATGAGAGGTAGGTATAGAGAGAGTTAGGGAGAGAGAGAGGGGTAGGTGGAGAGAGGTTGTGTGTGTGAGGGAGATAGGGAGTGGTAAGGTGGGAGGGATAGAGGGACATAGAGAAAGAGGGAGTTAGGGAGTGATAGGGTGGGAGGGATAGGAGAAAGAGAAAAAGGGAAGGACATAGATAGAGAGAGGTAAGGTAGGAGAGGTAGGTATATAAAGAGTTAGGGGTAGGTGAAGAGAGGTTATGTGGGAAGGAGGGAGAGAGAGAGAGGGAAGGAGGGAGATAGGGAGTGGAGGGTGCGAGAGATGGAGGGAGAGAAAGAGGGAAGGAGGGAGATAGGAAGAGGTAGGGTGGGAAGGATAGGTATAGAGATAGTTAGGGAGAGAGGGAGAGGTAGGTGGAGAGAGGTTGTGTGTGTGTGAGGCAGAGACAAAGTGGTAATGTGTGAGGGATAGAGGAAGGGAGAGAAAGAGGGAAGGAGGGATTTAATGAGTGGTAGGGTGGGAAGCATAGAGGGAGAGAGAAAGAGGGAGGCATGGAGATAGAGAGAGGTAGGGTAGGAGGGGTAGGTATAGAGAGAGTGAGAGAGGGAGGGAGATAGGTAGTGGTAGGGTGGAAGGGATAGAGGGAGAGAGAAAGATAGGAGGGAGATAGAGAGAGGTAGGTTAGGAGAGAGTTAGGGAGAGAGGGAGGGGTAGGTGGAGAGAGGTTGTGTGTGTGAGAGGGAGATAGAGAATGGTTAGGTGGGAGGGATAGAGGGAGTGAGAGAGATGGGAGGGAGTTAGGGAGTGGTAGGGTAGGAGGGATAGAGAGAGAAAGGTAGGGTAGGAGAATTAGGTATAGCTTGAGTTAGGGAGAGAGGGAGGGTGTGTGTGTGAGGGAGAGGAGGAGAGAGAGAGAAAGAGGGAAGGAGGGAGGTATAGAGTGGTAGGGTAGGAGGGATAGAGAGGGGAGGGAGATAGGGAGTGGTAGGGTGGGTGGAATAGAGGGAGGGAGAAAGAGGGAAGGAGGGAGATAGAGAGAGGTATTGTAGGGTGAGGTATGTATAGAGATAGGGAGAGAGGGACATGTAGGTGGAGAGAGGTGTGTGTGAGGGAGAGAGGGGGAATGAGGGAGATAGGGAGTGGTAAGGTGAGAGGGATAGTGGGAGGGAGAGAGAGGGAAGTAGGGAGATAGGGAATGGTAGGGTGGGGGGGATAGAGGGAGAGAGAGAAAAGGAGGGAGATATAAAGAGGTAGGGTAAGAGAGGTAGGTATAGAGAGAGTTAGGGAGAGAGGGAGGGGTAGGTGGAGAGAGGTTGTGTGAGAAGGAGAGAGAGAGGGAAGGAGGGAGATAGGGAGTGGTAGGGTAGAGAGAGTTAGGGAGAGGTTGTGTGTGTGTGAGGGAGAGATGGAGGGAGAGAGATAGGAAAGGAAGAAGATATGAGGGTAAAAGTACAAAGTTGTGTCACATTTTTATAAAGGAAATGACCAACAGTGATCTAACTTTTAAACTTCAATCACTAGAAAGTGGCATATATGTTTTGAATTTTGAAATGATGTAAACTAATATAATTTGTATTTTTTAGTATATTTTATGCTTGTATTTTTTTGAAAAAATAAAAAAATTATTTGAATATAATTAACACAGTAATTTAATTACTGATAAAATGCTGAAAAGTGATGTTACATGAGACATCAAGCTTTATATAGTAAATTTTATTTTTTTTCTTTCATTTTTTTTGTGTATATTTATAATTGTAAACTTTAGGGCATGGATATTTTTTTTGTAATTTTAATAAATATTGAAATATGCATGAATTAAAACGCAGTTGTTTCTAGTTGACGTCAACTTTTATATTAACTATTTATCTAAATGGAAAACAAATTATGCTATCTTAATCTTGATTCTTTTCTCTAGGGCATCATATTTTTTTTTAGTTTTTTCTATTTAGTTTTAGTATTTTTCTTGGCATGATAATCAACCTAATATTTTTGTGCTGATAACCTACTTTTAATAAAAAAATAAAAAAAATATAAATAATAATTGAACTCTTAAAATAAATATATTTTAAAACTACACTCATGGATCTACAAAAGGGTACTTTTACATTTAAAAAAAAAATTATTTATATGAGGAGTCGTTGAAATGTTAAAATTTTCAAATAATTACATTTTAATAGTAAATTGGCCTCAAAGTGGTGTTATATATGCATTTAGCCAACAATTTTAGTTGAACAAGTTGCAGAAGTATTTAATTTATCTAGAATGAATCTTACTAGATCATATGTTTAACCAAAATTGTTTTTTAGTTATAAATACTAAAATTCACTTGTGTTGATAAGTTGATTCAAAGTGTGACACAACTTTGTACTTTACCCATGAAGTGGTAGGGTGGGAGGGATATAGGAAGGGAGAGAGAGTGTCAAATGGATGGAGATAGAGAGGGGTAGGGCATGAGAGTTAGGTATGGAAAGAGTTAGGAAGAGGAGGGGTAGGTGGAGAGAGAAGTAGAGAGAGGAGGGAAGTTGGGAAGGAGGGAGCAATATGTAGAAATAGAGGTGGAGTGGGATGGATTGAGGGAAGGTAGGTAGAGAGGGAGAGAGTGAGTGGAGATAGAGAGAGAGGGCAGGAGGGAGGGGTAGAGAGAGGTAAGGTGCAAGAAAAAAAGAGATAGGTAAAGCTAGATAGACAAGTAGGGTGGGAGAGGTACAAAGAGAGAAATCTAGTGTGTGAGAGAGAGTGGGGGGAGGGAGAGGGACGGAGTGAGGGATAAAGGGAGGGATAAGTTGAGAGAGTGACCTATAGTTTGAGGGATGGTGGGGGAGGAGAGGTGGGAGGAAGGAAGAGGTAGGGTGAGACTGATTGAGAGAAATGTAGGTAGAGAGGGAGAGGGGGAGTGGAGATAGACAAGCGTATAGAGGGAAGGTGAGAGAGAGGGAGAGTGAGAGTGAGAGGTATATATTGCTCTCAAGTCCTTGTTTTATTATTATAAATATGATATTTAAAACTCCCTTGCAACAATCCATCACTCCTTGTAGTTTTCCATTAAATAATTTTTTATAATATATTATATTATTATATATAATATTATAGTTATATTTAATATAACATTACATATTTATATTAAATATAACGTTATATTATATTAATATTAATATTTTCTAGTATATATTAACGTATCATATATTATATTATAAATATTAATATTATAACATGTTTTTGATACAAGAAAAAACATGTTTTGAAGGGACCCGAAAACCTTTTCAACCATAAAAACAAAGCTGTAGAAAGGACAGCCTGCAGCCAGCCAAAAAACCAACTCCCATACAAGACCCTTCAAGATTTACATTTAGAGCTACTCTTGTGGGAACGAAGAGTCATGTCAAAAAAAGGCCTAGAGAATTTTGATTTCTTTCCCTTAACAGTAATCCAACCTTCTTCCACTTGCACTGCTTTCTCTTGCCAAGCCAACACACTATTTTTCTGATGATGAATGTCTACAACCATAGTCTTAGAGATTTCATCATTATTCCTTCATGCAGACAAAGACTTATTTGGAGAGCTGCCAGAAATGGAAGTCGTAGCACTATCACCAGAGTTGGCAGTCAAAGACCTAGTCATTTGCTTGTTAGGGGTAGCCTTGGCAGCCCCACCATTTGAGACATCCATAGGGGATGCCCCAAGACCCTGTGATTCAGAAACAACCACCTCAGAAAAACTCCTATGTTGTTTAGATTTCTTCTTAACCATATAATGTTGTTGAGAAGCGCCATTCCACTAAGTAGTCGTCTTTGCTTTTTTCTCAAATCCGCATTGTGCAACAACATGTCCTATTTTGAAACATCTTCTACAACGAAAGGGAATCCCTTCATAATCCAAAGGTTGGACCCAAGAACCCTTAGAAGATTTTAATAAAACCTTAGCAAGCAACCCTTTTGAAACATCAATTTCAACAAGTATGCAGGCAAAGGTGGAATGAAAAATGTCAGAAGATTCATCATCCACCAACAAGAAATCACCAAGGGCTTCCCCAACCTCCTCCAGAAGAGAATCACTCCAAAGGTGGAGGGGAGGATTAGGCAAGTGAACCCAAATCGGGATCTTGTTAAAAGTTTCAGAAGCTGGGTTAAAATCTGAATGCTAGGGCTTAATCATCAACAAATATTTGTCCTCTCAGCTAAAAAAATTATCACATAAAATTGTATTTATGTCTTGGGCATTGTCAAACTTAGCTACAAAAAACCCCTTAGCCATGGGGAAGATATGAACTTTACTAGAAATATTCTAACATGTTAAATTTAATTCTATAGTGATATTTTTAAATAATAATATTTCTAATTAAAAGAAATGGATATCCATTTCTTAAAAAGTTGGATATCCATTTTTAACTTTACAAAACAGATATCTATTTTTCCTTGGTATTGCTTTGGGATTTGGCTTGAGGGAGTCCAACCTGAAAAGTCAACATCCCCAATGCATTTATAGGGGTTGCAAAGGTTTTTCGAACTTCACCCTTCATGCTGACGACCTTTTTTATCCGATTTTGATGAAACAAAAAGGGTTTATTCATAAAATTGTCAACATTCTACAAATATAATATATGATTTATTTTGATCATGTGGCTTGTGTTTTTCATAATTCTAACAGGCTATCAAAGCGTCTACAAAAGAGAAGTGCAAACAATATATGCAATATATATATATATATATATATATATATATATATATTTAAAAATATAATAGTTTTTCTTAGGTTTTTTTTCCTAGCATTCTAAATTTGGAAGACCTCCACATTTAGAAGTATTTTTGACAAATTTGGCGGAGATGCTCTTTTGCTCTGCTTAGTCCTTATCTATTTGGCTTTTCAGTTTTGCACCTCAACTTCTAGAGGCCATATTTTGGCTATACGGTGGTCTTTTCCAGCGTATTTTTTTAAAATAGGGTAGAATTTCATGCTCTTTGTAGTGGTGCATGTGGTTTCTAGTTTTGGCTTCTAGGTTTTTCTAGAATTCAGTTTTCTCAATGCTGTAGCTGTTCAGTTCTCATTTTGGAGACTTTGACAGACCATATCTTTTGCATTCAGACTCCTTTTTGGGTGCCACTTTAAATTGAAAGTGCATGTTGTTTTGTGTACTTCAACATGGTACTATCAGTTGCCTTTTTTTCTATCAAAGAATTGTATTTTTAATATGCAGTCCTTTTTAGACATTATGGGCTCCCGCTATATGCATTTTTCATTATGTAGACACACTAATATAAAGTGCCATTCTAGTGTATATTTTTTGGGCATTTAACACATCCTATTGTGTCTTTGGTACTCACACTATGATATTAAGTGCCATGGAGAGGTTGATGTTCACCTTTGTAATGTGAGTGTCCCTTCCACGACAACAGTGAATCCTAGTGATTCTTGCTTCATGCGTGTGTGCCTTATTTTGCACACCCTTTTATTTGTAGGTTGTTTCTCCTACATGCACTTCTTGGTTTCACACAGTTTCAATGTACTTGTATTAGCTCTCCCTTTTCAACAATATGAGGGGTTTCTACTATTGATGCTAATGCTTCCTTGGTTTCACATTGGAGTGATCTATGTATCTAGTTCCTGTTCCTATGTACTTTCAAATGCAACACATATTAGTGGCTGGTTACATAAATTTTAGTGAGATGGATCATTTACCATATGGACACCCTATCATTCCTATTTCTAGAGGTTCTTCATTTCAACACCATATCAGTCATCTTTCAACACCAGTGTAAAACTTTATGCTTCAGTGATGTTCTACATGTGACTCTCTTTTGGAACATTATTTTGGTTGGAGGCTTCTCAGTCCTTCGCACCTTGATTTAGAGGCTTTTTAGTTCGTCATTCACCTTTCTCTTTTTTGGAGAGGAGTTTTCTCCCACCATGGTTTTCCTCCTTTATCTCCAATTTTGAGAGATCTTTTGTTTGTACATGGGTACCTCACCAGACCTTATTTGTTGGGACTCATTACACAATTTTATTTTTGGGTTTTTTAGCTACTCTCTAAGTTCATCTTAAGGGGGGGTGTTAGAGGAATCATGCATTAGCTAATGATTAATTAATCTTTAATTAATTATTAGTCTAATTTATTCTCATTCACTTAAGCTAAATTTGGAGTTTTTATTCAACTAACTCAATGCTTTTCTATGTTAACTGAAGTGAGTCATTATTAGATCATTGTCTCATCGCATGTGATGTTGACACTTGTCATAATCTAATCCCTTTAACATTTAGGGTTGCTCCTATATAACACTCAACCCTCATTGTATTATCTCTCTTTCTCTCTCTTGAGGTTCATAGTATAGCTTTTTCTTGTTGAGGAATATTGCATATATTTTTTGCAGATTTCTTGTGTGCAAGGTGTCTTTGTTTGTTGTTTGATTTTGTGGCTCATGTTTTTCACAATTCTAACATTTAATAGATAGTTATTATTGATTTTCTACATGCTCTATGTGTGAATTCGTAATTGATAGGTTGATTGAAAAATATCTATAAATTTTAAACAGTTATACATTTTTTAATCCAAAAGATGCATCACACACTTTTCTTCACAAACTATAGTTTAAAAAAATTGAATTCCATAAATTTTTGATGAAGTTAGGGTGGCCAAACAAATGGTTTTTAATATTTTAAAAAATTCCAATAGAAAATTCATATAGTGTAGAAAATTATATATCTTTACTTACAATTTTACACTATGTTTGTGTCCCTTAATTTATTGGACTTAATTAAACTTCTTATTTTTCAAATTATGCATTCCAAAGCCTTATTCTTACTGTTTTCCGAAAGAAGACTAAACATTAAATAAATGCATTTAGTAATTAAATTGCCTTGGATCATGTGTGTCTTGGAAGTATAGGCCATGATCCATTCACCCATGGAAAAATGGGTCCCCTTATTAGCTAGGACTTGAATTAAAATGTGTTTTTGGTGGCATTTTAATGATAAAAATTTAAATTGTAAGTGTCGACTTTTAGAATCTAATTTTTAGGAAATTGGATAAACACCTATAAATACATAGTGTTTTTATCATTTGAAAGCTAAGTAATAATTTAGAGAAGAACTTACGATCAAGCATTATTGTCAAGAGAATAATTGAGCATTCAAGAGCAACATTATTAGCCATTTGTAGTAGCAATCAAGATCCTAACATCACATCAAAATTTATATGTATTCATGTTGTCTTGTGAAGTCTAACAAGTGTTGTAGGTCTTTATGTATTCAAGCATTCAAGCATTCAAGAAAGAAAGGTCTAATTCCCTTGAAGTGATGTGTATGACTTCAATCCTTCAACGAAGCCATTGAAGGGTGGTGAGTTGCAACAAATTGTTCATTCATCATTTCCTTCATTTCCATTAAAGTTTTCATCATCGACATGCCATTATGAAAGTGGAAACCCTATTCATGGGGTTTTACTAAAACAAACCCCTATATGGCACAAACATTTTTCCTCTTTGTGTATGTGTAGGTTACAAGTTGAAGAATGATTGAAGAGATCTTGAAAAACAATTTTTCATTGTTACATTTGTTGTCATCATTCTTGTCAACCTATGGAAACTAAGTTGCAAAATTCATTTTCGACATTCTGACAAATTTGCAGGTGGAGAAAATCTCAGATCTAGCACCACAAGACCCAGAAAGTTGATCAAAACCCCCTTTCAATTACCCATTCACTATCCTTGTACCTGCACATCAAAACCAATTTTTTTGAGCAGGTTTGCTATCCTCTACAATTCCCAGATCCACTTGCAAACTGATGTTTCTATCTGTCAGTTGTTGGGACCTTGTATTTTATGTATTAAGGAATATAGGATCATTAGTTTATTCATTCTAAAATATTTCTAATCCATTCTAATCCCCCATTAGATGTAGATCTAGGCCTAATTGGCTCACCATTAGGGATGAAAGTCAATCTTTTCACTTTGTGATCTACATTCTAATGAAATTTGGAAAAATACCACCTTTGCATCCTAGATTCTTTACACTTAGGACCTTGGATCCCTTTTTCTATCTTTCATTTTGGTGAATTCGACATGTTATCACTATAAAATTTTTGAAAATGGGAGTTTTTCATACTGTAGATCTAGGTTTTGCCTTGCATTGCTTTGCATTTCTCATTTAGTGTTTCATCTTTGCATCATAAATTTGGCATCACATATTGCATTATAGATTGCATTAGAGTCATATTTAGGTCATATTTACATTTAATTTGCATTCATTAAGTGGCTAAAAATATGAAATTGTTCATTGCATGTAAATTGCATCTTTCATTTTAGCTTAAAAACAAATAAAATAAAATTACATGTAGTTTTGTTTCAAAAATTGCATCAAAATCATCATTTTCAGGTTGTGGCATTTTAAAATTATTCAATTATTACATTTTAGATATAAAAATTGCATTAAAAATTTGTCAAAAAATTTTCACCTTTGTTTCACTCTTGCATATGGCATTACCTTGTCCAACATTGAGCAAAAAATTGGAAGAACAGTCACTAGTTAACCTGTTTGCTACTAGAGAAAGAAATATTAAACATAAAACTTCAAATTTTCAATTGCTAGAACCCTGTACAAAGACCCATTCACCCTTGGGAAACCCTATCCTTGTACATGTATCTCAGACAACTTTTGCATAGCCTTTTGTCTCTATATTATCAGTCCATTTCTACCTATAATTGTCTGATTTAAAATTTTGGAAAAATGTTAAATGCATATGCAAGAAAGGTGTCATTTTGCTTGGTTTGTTACACATTTGGAAAAAAAATGTTGCATTTTAATATTAAAAATGATTAGATCTATAGGACAATTGTTTACATTTTCTAAAGCATTGCATAATTTGGGAAAAATAGCTTTCATTTTTTTTGCAATTCATAACCTTAGGTTGTTACAAAACATTGCAAAATTCATATGGAAAGTAGAGGCATGTTTCCTTTTCAATCATATGGTTTTCATAAGGTATCACATGACTTGTATGATTGTAATCTCCCTACTTACAAGCATAATCTAAGGAAAATAAATGAAAGGTCACTGACAAGCATGTTAGTTACCCTCCTAATATCTCTCCCATTTGTGAGAATGTAATAGAGCAAGAGAATGCAATCATGGTTAATCATGAAAATCATAATTGTTCTTCTCCCAATGCCTTTGCTCCTTGCGAAGAAGGTACCTTGGTGTTAGAAGACCCAATCATTGAGTGTCATGAGAATCTTGTTTGTACCTCTTCTAATACTTCTACCATTTGGGAAGATATTATGGCACAAGAAGTTGAAATCATTGAAACATTCCTTAATATCACTTTTCGTAGTTTTCATTCATCTCCATATATCTCTCCCATTTGTGAGGATGTTTTGATACAAGAGAATACAATCAATGACAATCATGACAATCATAGCTGTTCTTCTCTTAATACCTATTTGTGATGAAGGTATCTTGGTGTTAGAAGATATGATCCTTGAGCGTCATGAGAATCTTGTTTGTTTCTCTCCCCCTACCTCTCCTACTTGGGAAGATATTGTTGGGCATGATATGATGGCTTGCTTAGATGAACATGCTAAGGTCACCTTAGATTCCCTCTCGATAGAAGATGATCAACAAGAAGTTAAATCCATTGAGGTTATGAACGGACAATTTTCCATTAGATCTCCCTTGATTTTTAGACCTCCTAAAACTCCTTTTGGACCTCCCAAGAGTCCTCTAATTATTGGACTTCTTAAGCCACCTTCTTCAAACGAAATGAAAGCACTTTATGAAAGAGGTTATGAAATTTTGAAATAGTTTGGCTATAATGGGAAAGGGTGTTGTGTGAAAGAAAAAGGTATCTGTGTCCCTATAGAGCCTAACACGTAAGAAGCAACAAGAGATCTTGGTTATTGTACTTCAATTAACAAACTACATTCAATTTTCTACAAGTTCTGTTCCTACATATTTTTTAAATTATCTTAATAACCTATTCAAATTCTTATGAGAAGTTGTTTAAGTTTATTTTTTGTATTTTCATTGCCACTTAAGGGCCTTGTTTGGCCCATCATAATCTTGCATTGACCTTCATGCTTCATTTTCTTTACCTCTATGCCTAGAAAAATTCTTAGTAGACCAAAGTCTATCATC
The DNA here is from genome assembly GCA_007258455.2 of Sequoia sempervirens. NCBI lineage: Eukaryota > Viridiplantae > Streptophyta > Pinopsida > Cupressales > Cupressaceae > Sequoia > Sequoia sempervirens. The sequence continues at coordinate 571,635,477 of VDFB02270651.1, read as the reverse complement.
TCAAACTCTCTTTTCATGGCTTCTTGAAAATCAACATTAAGGATTTCATCATTCCCTGTAAATAAATAAATCATCTACATACAAGAAAAAAAATTATTACCATCACCTACCTTGATGTAAAGAGTGGTCTCACCATCATTTTTGCTAAAGTCGTTGCTAAAACAATGAGTCAATCCTACTATAGCAAGCCCATAGTGCTTTCTTCAACCGATAAATTGTTTTCTTTAGCCAATATACTTTTTTCTCACCCTAGAACTTCATAACCATATTGCTTCTCAACATACACTTCCTCCCTCAACTTAATTCTTGAATTCTCTCTAGAAAATATAAAAATAAAATAATTTTTTTATGCATGATAGTTAGCTTCTTGATTTGTATAACTTAGTTTAGTGTATTCTTGCAATACATATAGTGTTCACTTCTTTCCTTTTCATGTTTATTTTATCCTTTTCATCTCTATTCCCATTTTTTTCCCATTTTTTTCCCATTTATTACATCATTCATATTTATCTTGTTCCTCATAGTCTTGATTACCTTGTTTTAGGCCTCCCCTCCCAACCTTGTTATCCTCCTCTTCAAATTCCATTCTTGCCAACTTTATGAACTCTTAATTTTACTATCAAAATTTCTCTTCCAAACCTAAAGCCCTTTTCACATGTTTATGTCTTAATATGGCCTTACCGGCTACCCCATACAACCTTTTGAACTCTTCTCACTATGGTAACTAATACTTTCATTTGTTAATTCACCACCATTCTAATATTTTCATTCCCCTACCAATTCTTACATAATCCTACCATTCCTCATGACATTATCTCTTATGACACCTTTAGTGATGTCCCTAATCATGATATAAGGAAAACTAACACCTTTAGTGATCTCCTTTATCATGATATAAGCAAAACATTGACTAGTCACCTTTTTCCTCAACCAATTCATGACATCCTCACCTTCATTCCACCATCAAATACCTCATTAAATCCCCTCTATAATTGAAAATTCATTGGATCTCCAATTATAGATCCCCTACTCAACCATACATACAAAAATACAAGAACTAGACGTGACTTACATATAGACAAAAATGCAAGAACTAGAGGCATAATTTAACATGGTGGCACCACCATTAGCATATTTGACACCCTCATGTGCATAAAATCCCCCCTTTCACCCACTATTATTGTCATAGATGCCTAAGAGTGTCCACAATCTAACCACACCTTATTCATCTACATATATCCTCTTTTATTGTTAATTAAAAAAAATCAATGATTGAATTAACCATTCTAGTCACCTTTTTAGAATAAAAATGAATTTCGATCATTTATTTTATTAGTTAATCTTTTATCTTAATTAAACAAATTCACCACTCACATTCTCATCTTCTAAAAATTAAATAAATAAATATTTATTTAATTTCGCCTTTCCCCTTCAAGCTATTAGTTGACTAAAATCAATTAATTAACTGATAAATCCATTTGCACATTCCTAAGCCATGCTTCCCACTTCTCTTAAAAAAAATCTCTTATGCAATCTTGTCCATCCATTTAGTTAAGATGATTTTGGCTCTTCATCTAAATCTTTTGTTTTTGTAGTCTTCCAAAAAGGTCTTTTTAATCTTTGCCATCCATCCTTTTCCAAGAAGATCTTCACGATCCAATATCCTTGAATCATAGAGCACTTTTTTACACCAATTGAAAGGTGCCACTTGGAGGTCTCTCATGGCTCCAAATATCTCAAGCAATATCCACCCTAAATATTCAAAATTAATACTATCTCTTGATCATACATTCCAAAATTCTATAAATAACACCTTATGTGAGTTTTTCTCATATAAATCTTGAATGTATTGTTATGTTGTCACATTAAGCACCTAACATACTATCTCTTTCATCGAAATCTTGAGCACATCCTCACTCTATGTGTGTAAAAAGAGACATTTGAGAGACTTGTTTTTATGTTTTTCATTTCAAGAGAGATAAAAGAAGGTTAATGTAGGGTAGAAGTATGGAAGATGCACTACCCAATTTCTATGTCTTTTTTAATGAACAACTAATTAAACAATCAAATTTATATTTTTCTAAAAAAATAAATTATTTACCAATATTTACATATACACAAAGCAAAAGATTGATAAATAACCCCCAAGTCCTAACCTTTTCTTTGCTACTTTGAAAATGAAACTTCAGAAAGCTAAGAGTATGAAATAAGAAGGGCATAGAAACCAATAACACAATCATCATAAACCCACAAGTAATCAATAATACAAGCATTCAATCAAATTACAAAAATTAATATTGAAATTGAGAGGAATTAATGTTCATACATGTAAAAGGAAGAAGTTATTTTAATTACCAGGAGAAGTGTCTTCCCTCGGTGGTGGCCTTTGCGGGTTGTTTACACTGAGCAGTGGTTGAAGCTTCTGAATAAACAACCTTTGACAGCCGAGGATTCCTGCACAGTTGTTAGCCTCATATGGCGTAAATTCTACAACTCTTTTGACTACTTTGCTTTCCTTCACTGGTGGCCCGTCCTGGCTGAGCTGTGGTTGAGGCTTCTGAATGCGGTACCAAAACCGTGGACAGCAGAGGAGTCCCCCGCAGTTGTTAATCCCATATGGCGTTAATTGTACAACACTTGCTATCACTTTACCCCTCCGACAATAGCACTTATCAATAACTTTTGCATTAAACGTGTCATTAACAGGACATTGATTTTCAACAACTAAAACGCAGATAATAGAAAGTTGCAGCACTATTTTATTCGTTATCTGCATCTTCTTCAACTGCAATATTAGACTATAATGCAATATACATGTTCTTCAGTATATCAATAACCTCCATATTGCTCGTCACCACCTTTTGACCTTCATCCAAGACATCAGACAATTTTTTGCCAGGAGCCCCAACCTGAGCCTTGGTCTTGTTTCTAGTTCTAGCCCTAGGCCTATCTATATTCACCTCATTAATCAAAACATTATTCTTATCCCCACCCTTATCAACAGATACCGCTTCCTCCATCAGCTTGCCACCAACACAATCTCTTCAGCATGAACAGTGTCCTTGCACTTCTTGGCACTAACAAAAGGAGAGGTAATACCAATAGATTCAAAGTTAACCACAAAATTAGTCACCTCCCCACCCTTGACCATGCTAGCACAAATTCTCTCCAATTGATCCTCTAGGGTGAGAACTCTACCTTCTAGATTTTGTTTCATCTCAAGAGTTTCCTCTACCACAATATTCAAGGAATTAAACAGTTCATCAATCTGGTTCTGAATTGAAGACTCTTCAGCTTTATTCATCGCATCTCGTACTTTGACATTTGTCATATTAAGTTCATGGAAAACCCATTTGATGAACAATTTGAATAAAATAATCCAACCCTCTCTAGCAGTTCTCAGAACATCAGAAATATCTTCCCTATCAAAATTGAAAACCCCCTTACCTGCAACATCATCCTTCTGAGAGGAGCTTACTTTATCTTGGTTGGTAGAGACATCCTTACCTTTCCCAACAACAACCGACATTTTGATTTTGCGAATGGAATCTACAATCTCCTCAGCCACAACTTTTCTTTTCCTCAGCCAATCCAGGTCCACAACTGGGGTATCCACAACATCCTGTTCGCCTTCAACCATAGCCTTTCCTTTCTTCTGCATATCTGGGTTCACAACCGGGGAATCATTAGCATCTAGTCCGCTCGTGATCATGAGAGGAGAGTTCCTCTCCAACAATTGACTCGTAGACCTTAAAACTAGCTTTTTCTTACTTCCCATCTCCAACTCCTTCTTTTGCTTTGTCATAGGGGGCGGCGACGATGCCTCACCATACAAATAATTTTTCTCCTTCAAGCAAATACTCAACAAATTAGCAGCCACCTCATCACTATAAGTCTCATAACCCTTATTAGGGCTTGACACCCCTTTCTTAGACTTCCCCATAATAGGGGGTTGTGGAGCCACCTCCATAGAAGCAAGAGAGTCCAGGACATAGTCCAAATCCTCCTCATATTTCAACTCCTTTTCCAAGACAAGTTTTCTCTTCTTCCCTTTTTTACTAACCGACTCCTCTTCAAAGACTGTCTCATACTCCTCCATTGACTTTACCTACTTACCCTTAGGGGTAGCAATCGACTTAGCCACCTCAAAAGATTTACTCCACATGCAAAACTGGATTTTTAGGGTTTCTCTTATGGTCCTTGAGACCAACATCCAGCGATGCTAGGAGATAATAGGGAAAGGAAATTCTTTTCTTGTGGCAGAAATGATTAAGCATAAGGAAGTGGTAAACATTTACTGCAAAGAAGCTTCCTTCTAGGGTAATATAACACATGTGAGTTCTTTGACCACATCTCCCCACATCACCTTGAGAGAGCTCCTCTAGTAATCCCCACTCTTTGCCATCTTCACTTGTCTTTAGCTGAACATCCCCCTTGAAGAAAATTTGCATGGTAGTATGCAACTCCTTGTCTCTAAAAACTTTCATACTATCCGTGGGCAACCTAGTAATGTTTACTATAAATTTTTCATTCACATCAAACTCCGTTCCACCCAACTTCAATACCCTGTTGTTCCATGCTTTTGCAAACAATGTCATTGTCTGTAGGTTGTTACTATGGAGTCTCTCCAGGTATGGAGTAAACCCACCTTTCTCTAACATCTGCCAAACCTCCAGCTTCTTCTTGATAGCTTCGCAAGAGAAGGGCTCCGTGCGGTTCCTATCACCACTCATGTCTACAAAATTTGTAGAGTCTATAAGCTTGAGGGCTCTAAAAACAATGAGAAGAAACCTCGAGAAGATGATGTAAAGAATGCCTAGAATACGCGTGAAAATAGAATTAAGGCAGGATAGAATTATGATCCTAGAGTTCCATTCCCTACGGATATTAGCCATCTTACCAAATTAACTCATTTCAAATATGGCTTACCAGATGTCCCTCCACATAATCATTGGCCACGTGAAGATAGTCATACATGCCGCAAGCCATAATAAATCCTCAACCATTTTAAATTTGGCAATCATGATTAATACTTGCTATTGTCTCTATAGGGAGGGGGTCATTCAAACCCCATTCCCTAACACCTCTAACTCCAAGATTAGCGAAGACATTAGCTAATCCGTTGCCCTCTCTCAAAATATGAGAGATGCAATATTCATCAAAAGAATTAAGAATATCAATAGAGTCCCTAATCAAAGATTCAATAGTCCATGAAGGGGTAGCACAATTCTTCAAATTATTGATGATATTGAGATAGTCCCCTCAAGCCACACTTTTTTATAGCCTTTAACTTGTGCCAACTTTAGACCATGATTGGCTGCAACAAAAACTATATGTATGTTAATATGTTAGAGAGTACGCATTTGTGCATGGGTGTGTATGAATGGCATGTGTTAAATAATGGAATGAAATAAACTTAGACAAAGAAATTAAGTATTATCTAATTTTGAAATATTTGTATATAGATTTAAACATAAAGCGATGCTAATGAAAAATAAAGTTACCATCAAATTGACAAAAACATTGCAAATGGAAATAGAATGTTTCCATCCAAGTAGAAAATCAATATTTATCTAGATTTTACATGATTAGTGAGATTTTGGAGGCTTTCACCTCATATTTTGGAGGCTTTTATCATTAAATTATGACAATTAGTTTACCATTAAATGGCAACTAAAACTTGTTTTGCAAGTGTGAGACTTGTTTCAGGAATAAAATTGAATTCTTAATTTAATCACTTATTCATAAAACAATAATTCTTATTTTTTTTTATAAGACATACAACTTTATCGATAAACCAAAAAATATTTAATAAAAGATAAACTTTGAATAAATAAGCATCACAAAAATTACATAACATTGTCAAATTTAAACTTTAATAATCATCAAAAGACATACCAAATTGTAGATTATTTGAATTTTCAAATTAAAAAAATATAAATTTTCTAAAGTCAAAGTTTAACAATTTGATGAAAGATGGGATCAATTATTATTATTTTAATTAAACACTTTGATATGACTTTTTTTTTACTTATATAATATTATAAATTATGGAAAAATTGATTAATAATAATAAATTATCACATAATAATAGCTAATACTTGACAAAATTGTCTAGAATCTCATCATTGTAAAATACTATAAATCTTTATATTATAAATTATTTATAAGTCATACAACTTTATAAATAAATCAAAAATCATTTTAATAATTTTTTTTTTTTAAAATGATAACCATCTAAAAAAAAACATTTGACACTCTCAAATTTAAACCTTAATAATTATCAAAACACATCCATTTTTTAAGTTAATATTTACCATTTTGGTGAAAAAGACTCATATATTATTATTTCTATTTTTAAAAACATATACATGGGTAATACTCTAAATTCTAGAAGAATGGATCAAATAAATAATGTAAATTATCACCAACTATTAGTTAATATGCTTTGAATTTTAAAATCCGCATGCTCTTCTAGTGTGACAAATATATAAAAGACTATACTAGCACTTGCACCCCAATGAGGTGCAATACTCATGCCGATAGGCTGATAGACAATGGTATTTTATTTTGAACATGTAGAAGCAGAGTAATTTTTTGGTAGCAACAAGCTTTTGCAATCTTTATCATTTATCTTCAAGGCCTACACAACGAAAGCAATGGGGTGGTTAGGTGTTTAGATTACGTGTTGATGCACATTGGGAATTTGAGAGAGATATTAGATGGATAGGAATGAGAGTTGCATATCGTGATTTAGGAGAGACATAGTTGTTGTAAGCGGGCCTCCTCTCGTTTCCTTATGATTGTATATGGATTGGTTTTCATTTTGGAGTATCTTTCAAAAGAGAATGGCGGTTGAATGCAAAGATTGTTTAACGATTGAACTCTAGACATGGCTGTAAATGTTAGTCCCTGCCTATCTATTTTACCAATATCAATTGTTGCTTTTTGCAATGTTAGGCCTTGAGCTTTGTGTATGGTAATAGCCCATGCCATTGTGAGACTTAAGGTTATAGTTCAACATAATATTGAGAATAAGGGGACACATGTATTACAATAAGTTCTATTCATTAAAATTAGAACTATAAAGATCAATATGTACAATGACATTACAATATAAACATAATATATAGCAACTAAGGTTTGAAATATAAGGGTGACCACTAAATCCATTTCACTCTACATATAAACATAATTTTTACAATGATGTTCAAATATATCATCATTTTCAGCAATGTTGCAATATATATTTGTTACACTTAAGGTTATAGTTCAACATGATATTGAGAATAAGGGGACACAAGTATTACAATAAGTTCTATTCATTAAAATTAGAACTATAAAGATCAATATGTACAATGACATTACAATATAAACATAATATATAGCAACTAAGGTTTGAAATATAAGGGTGACCACTAAATCCATTTCACTCTACATATAACTATTTTGGCATCTTCTGACATCACAAAAAAGTAACAAACTCCCAAGAAATTAGTTGAACTCCCACTAAATCCATTTCACTCTACATATAACTATTTTGGCTTCTTCATTTGGTTTCACTAAAACATCTAATTTGTATCATGCTAGTAATCTTGATCGACATCACAAAAAAGTGGTTAACTTCCAAGAAGTTAGTTGAACTTCTTAGACCATATATTAGTCAATAGGGCTTGGAATTCACACTTTAGTTCAAATGCATTGGCCACTCCATAATATTCACGGTACTTTAATTCACGCAAGAAACCATAGTATAGCTCAAGTGCTTCATAGGTCGCATGAAATTTTTGGACAACTTCTTGCACCGATTCAACTTCATGACCCTACACATCACATACATCTTCGCTTGTTTGCATAGCTTCTTCAAATATTTCATAGCAACTTATTAAGATATTGTTTGAAAAAGCTTCAATGTTGTTTTGAGGAAAACCCAACCAATCCACAAATGTTGAGTCGGTTGCTGATAGAGCTAACTCATGGGTTTGTGCTGAGGGTGTATTGGGCTTAGAATCACTACTTGAAATAGTAATAACATCTTGAGGTCCCTGTGCATTAGCCATATCCTGAAACTATAATTCAAAATAGCAACACTAATATTAAAAATGGTTGTCATTAACAAGGGCATAGGTATTCAATAAGACCCAAACAACAAGCATAGTACACATGCAATTACATCCTATTTTGCTTTCCATAATCGACCCTATGAGGTGTGCCACCTAATTGGATTGTCTCATTTTTTTCCTAATAGTGTGTAACGATCCATGATATAGCAAATAAAGCTTACATTGCCAACCACAAAAGTTGTCAAATCTAAGATGACATCTAGCAAGATAATTCAAAATATAAATTCTTGTAAAACTCACCTTTTCATAAATTCTCAATTTTGTTTCATTCAATATTTTATGTTCAATTATTTTGTTATTATGTTAATTATTATTACTAATTTTCTACAAATTATAAGGAATAAGAATTACAAAGACATTTTGATTTAGAAAAGTCTAAAGATTATGAAAGCATTTTCATTGAAAATAATCAAGCTATAGGAAGTTAAATCATATTTTGTAGAGTGAGATTCAAAGTCAATTGCATTATCTACAGTTTTTTGAGTCTTACACACCAACGTAATTTGAAGGATTATTTTCTTCTTCTATTAGTTCAAATCTTTGTTGAAAAAATAAGATATTCTAAAAAGATTTGTTATATAATTTTCCATCACTTTAAATCCATATTATTGATATGTAATATCATCCTAATTTAACTATTTTCACATACTCACCAACCCCAAATCTAAATAATATATATAATATTTTATTATATCTATTTAATTTTAATCTTTGATAACTATTAAATAATTTCCACATTATAGGTAATAAATGAAATCTTTATGGTAAAAATACTAAAATAATAAACATTATTTGATTTTTTCCTTTTGCTTAGTAAACACTTATATTTATTAAAATTAATATTTATTGAAAAAAGGTTTGTATAATTGTATTCTTCTTTTATTTTTAAAAATATTAATTTCATTTTTTGATTTATCAAGATTCTTTAAATATAATTAAATGAATTCATTAAATGGAAAAAGAATATAATTTAAATATACATTTATTCATCAAATTATTTAGATTAAGAAATATTTTTTTATTCTTTTCCTAAAATCTCTTTTTCCTTTAACAAATCAATAAAAGTAGTTGATCGTAGCAACATTGGGAAACTAATTAATCCTAAACACAACCCACCACCAAAAGCTTTAAAGATTGGAATAGATTGCCTATCCCTAAAGTTTTAATTGACCAAGTTTCCTCCCTATATCATCTGAAAATAGTAAGTTACTCTACCCTCCACCATTATTATCAAAAGATTCCTTTATAAAAGGATTAATACTTCTCATAAAATATTCTCCTAAAAATTAAATCATTTTACCAATTTCATGGAAAAGATTATTTAAAATAAAATAAACACATTTAACTACATAAACATATTAATCCCTTCTTTTTCTTTACTAAAATTGAATTAATAGAATTATTATTAATATTTAGAAACAAATAATACTTGCTAAATAAACCAATTAGTAATTTAATCACTATTTTTTTTATTTACTCTTTTATTTATATCTTATGATGGCTAAATTAATTAATAAATATTAACAACTTATCCTTTCACTAATCTCCTTAATAACTTAAATTTAGGATTTTGTTAATAGTTTGGTGGAGCTGATTTTTGATATTTAATATGGAAACTAAGTCTTTTATTTATTTATTTATATATCCCACCTTTTTAGGAAAAGAATTAGCTTTCTTGAAAATAAAGATTAAGGGACTTTCTTTTCTTCCTAAAACCACAAATATCTCCCTAAAATTTAGCTTTCAATTTTAACTAACTAGAGAATCACATGCAATGTGTTTTGTTTTAATTCTTTAATCTTCTTTTCAAAGAAAAGTCATAAGAATATTTTCATTGGGTAAGGAGAGGTCATGGAAAGAAGTAGATATATTTATTATATACCCAACAAATGATGTTTAAATGGGAAAAAAAAATAGCTTTCTTGAAAATAAAGCTTAAGGGACTTTCTTTTCTTCCTAAAACTACGAATATCCCCCTAAAATTTAGCTTTCAATTTTAACTAACTTAACAATCACATGAGATGTGTCTTTTTTAAATTCTTTAATCTTCTTTTCAAAGAAAAGCCATAAGAATATTTTCATTGGGTAAAGAGAGGTCACAAAAAATAGATATATTTATTATATACACAACAAATGATATTTAATTAGATGATTTCAAAATCATAATTTTTTTAATTTTTAATTTTTATTTTTAATAATCTAAGTTTGAAGTATTTCATTATAGAATGTTTCCTCACTATCAAAATCCCCAGAATTGGGGCCCAATATGCCAATTTTAATATCAAATCTTCAGCAGGTCATTAGAAACAGATGTCAGAAATTGTGTATGCATTCAAACTTGTAAGATTTTATTTTATTGTTATGTGGAGTTGAAATAGAGCACCCGTTTTAAACTTATGTATAAAGACAAACTAAAATTAATAGTCATTCTTTGGCAAGTGTTGAAATTACAGTCAATTGCCTCCAGGTATGGAACAATTTTTTATTGGGAAAAAGCTAAAAGCAGAGATTACATAGATAAGCGGATTTAAGCTTTTAATGCCCCAATCTATATTCGTTGGGCTCCACTAAATTTAAACATATGGCCGGTGAAATTTACCATGAGAAATAATAAAGGAAAAAATAAATCTAATTTCATTGCGAGAAATAATAAAGGCAAAAAGAAACTAACTACTCTACACCAATAAAATTGGCCAAGAGTAAAATTTATACATTATTTATCATACTTTATAAAACTACTTATATAAGAGTAAAATTTATACATTATTTATCATTCTTTATAAAACTACTTATATAATACTTGATGTTAAAACTGTTGAAGATTATTTTAAAAAATTAAATAATTGAGAAAACATGCTGTGTGAAGGTTAAAATTCGAGTGATTATGAAGATCCCAATGTCTACCTTTGAAGAATATATTGTTGGACTCTTATTTTGCCAATGCTCTAGTAGACTGTATGCAAGAAAGGGAAAATATAGACAAAGCACGTCAACTATTTGGTAGAATTCTACCTACAAAGACTTTAAACATGCAGCGTGCAAATCTCCTCTAGCTGAGAGCTATTTATGGTTGATAGCATTTATTACTTGTAGTGAAGGTTTGGTTGTGTATTAAATTGCAGAGTAAACATGGAGGCTGCAAGAAACGGCGTGAAACAGCGCAGGCACACTCGAGCCATACCTGGTGACATAAGCAACCTCCCAAGTCTGCATTTGATGTACAACAACTTATTGTATGTATTGTTTTATTTGAATATTATATTGTTTAAGGTTAAGTACAGGAATACTAAATGATTTACTTGAAGCTTCTCGAAGACAAACTTAATATTTCATGATCTGAAGTACAGAAAAAGATAAAAGCAAAGAGTTAGGGCTTATGTGGGCACTTGGCACCAGAGTTATGACTGGTTGGTGAAAAATTTATCTCGAGATTTCTATCCCTCGAACAATACGCATGACACTTGACATAAGCACCAACAGAGGAATAAATCATAATAATTTATAATTTATTCGTTGGAAATTCCGGTGGGGTTCCCCCACAATAATAGCCTATCGGCTAATAAATGAAAAAGTGCTCATGATAAGTCTAGACATTTTGACTCCCTTAATTCAAGAATACTTTGGCATATATGTTCACAACATTAACTTTAACAATTGATAAGTAGCAAAATTTTCCAAAATTCCATAGGCTAGTTTTAGACATTCTTTTGAGTCACAACATTGGCTTGAATCCATTTCATTACTTGATTCATAGATTGATGGTTGACACAATTAAAAGGGTTATCAATCTAATACATTTTTCATAGTACCATTGGTTAAAAGATGACACATCAATTCACGTGGCTCCACTATAGGAAAGTTATAAAAGGAAGTCATCAGCAAAATAGAGCCATTGATTACACAAATGTAATATCTAATGGTTGACACAAGCTCCCAAGATTGTCAATATGACAACTTGAAGTTGTATTATTGGTTAAATAATAGTTAGTCAACAAAGTTAGTGGGCCTGACAATATTATATAAATTTTATAGAAAATGTAGCAAATAATAAAGCATTTATCAATCTAAACATGTGTTGCACAAATACTCCTTTAAAAAATGCCCAAACTAACATAATTTCCTAAAAGCGTCATTGGTCCAAGGATGAAATAGTGGAGAAAATGTGTCCAAATTTTAGTAAAGGTAAAAGGGAACACATTAAAGTAATGAAGGTACAAATATGTCTCATTGTACCATTGGGCAAAATGATGTGTCAAAAAGTGGTGGAAACCACATCAAAAAGGATAAACCATTGAGAAGTATTTTCATGTAGAGAACACGTGGTGTGTTGAGGTTTCTTAGGAAGCATTTCTAGTCTATTAGTTCAAGGTATTTACATTATTGGTTAAAAACTACAGTAATTTATAACAGGTGGAACGATTAAATTTTTTCTACATGATGAATGAAAAACATAACTAATGGTGGAATAAAATCTCAAGAATTAAGAGCATGCTAGACCTTCGTCCCAAGGATATAGGAAGATGATTTTAAATTTCTAATTACATGGATTTCTACATGTTATCTCTTTACTATTTTACGGATCTTTGTATTTTCTCACATTATGTGTGATAGTATAAGTATGTAATTTGTGTTCTTTTTAGGGAGTCAAAGATATTATTATATTTAGATTTTTTTTTTTTTTTTCTTCAGAAAAACACTTATTTTTGATATTTAGTCCTTCAAGGAAAGAGATTGTTCCTTCACAATTTAGTTAATTGAAGGGCTATGATACTATGTTAATTAGCCTTTCACATTGGATATAAAAGAAAGCAAATACATATATCTCTTTGTATTGCACGAATGCGTGTGTTCTTCTCTAGTTTTATTACTTATTATCTAATCATTTTTTTGTTAAATTGTTTAAGTTTATTTTTTAAAAATTATAGTTTTGATATTGAAATTGTGCATGGTTATGTCATTTTTTAAATTTAAAATTGTTATTTTCAAGTAAAATGAAATTTATGCAAAATAATAAGTGATAGTTCCATAAAAATACATTCCTTTCTCTTTCCCTTAAAGATAGATTAATAGATAGTTCTAAAAGTCATTTTTAGAACTGTAGTTATAAAAATCATAAGAAGAGCTAACTTCTTAATCATGAGGATATCTTGCCAAATTATCCTAAATTAATAATATTTGTCATGTTGGTATAGAGGTATATGAGGATACAAACTTGAATATCAATAGTTTTGGTGAACTTATTGTAATGTATGAAAATTGACTCTAACAAGAAGAAAATGTAAGATTCCTTTGAGAGTAAATTTTACTAATTACACTCAAATATACTAGTTTAAATTTTAATAAATAAAATATAAATAAGTAACTAAAATGATTATTAAAAGAAGACTAGTGACAATATCTACTATTAAAAAGATAACTAAAATGTAATAATTACAAAAATAAAAAATATAGAAATTAAGCAACCTAGAGTTTAGAGTAGGAATTTAGTAGCCAAGGATGCCAATGTGTCATGTGTGGGAAGTGCCCATTTTTTTTGAAAATAAGCTTACTAATGAAACCTAGAAACAAGAAAATGCCACAAATACTAAATGAAATAGAAAGAAATAATCTAAGATTTAAATGATTAAGTAAAAAATAGAAACAAATTCTCAAATAAGAAAACACTTACACACCTACTTGTGATTGACTTCTCTCAAGAAACTTGCACAACTATAATGAAACAAGAAAAAATGATGGGGTTTCTTAGGGGCTTGCCTCAATCAAACCCCCTTTTTGGTCTTTCGAACACCACAGATAGCCAATATAGATAGATATAAAAATAATAATTTTTTTTATTCTAATTACATCTAGGAATAATAATAGTGACAAATTAAAATAAATAAGAAAGAATGTGATAATCTCAAGGTGCTTGGGGGCATGGTAAAATAAGACTATATTACCTTAAATCCTTGAAGAAGCAAAAGATAGAAAGAGAGAGAGCTTGAAAATAATATTATGAGAGATTGTATGAATATTGAGAGTATTTTGTAAGAGTTTGAGAGAGAGAGAGAGACCAAGAGATTTTTTCCAAAATAAAAGATATATTCAAAAAGAGATAAGGAGGGAAGAAGAAGAGGCTGACAAGTTATTTAGTTTCATCCCAAGCCATTTCCATTGACCTAGGAAAGTTGCAAGTGGGAATTTACACTTGAAGACAACCTTCAGATGTCCAATTATCAAGGAATATTAAAGCGATGCATGAACATCCATGCTAGGTTCTAGTGTCGAAACAAGTTATGCTTAGAAATTGTAGGAGATAATAAAAACATAAGACAAACACAAAAGTAACATTGAGAAGGGAAACTAAAAAAGAAATCTTGAGCACCTTGAGAAGGAAAATAACTGATGCAAGGGATAAAATGATCCCACAAAAAACTAAAGGAATAGATACCAAAGTGGAATGAAAACATTGGTAGAACTGTAAGGGTATGCAATTTACGAAACTAAACAAGCTAGGATCCAAAACATATTTAGAATTAGTTTGCAAAGCCTCTATTTTACTCCCATTTATAAGAAGAACTATCACTAGATCACCCTTATGTACTAGTTTTAACTTATTTATTCCTTTAAGGATAATGATTGTTAATGTTAATCCTCCATTATCTCTTCCATCACCTTCACCAATGGTAGTTCAAGGATCCTCCATAATTTTTAGTAATTGGAATAGTGGATGTTTGTTGATTCCTCATGTCCCTGTGACCACTTGAGATCCTATCCTAGCTAATGCTTTGAAGTCTTTGGTAAAATTCACAAGAGAAGATTTCAAAGCCCTATCAGGAATCTTCAAAATATTATATAGAAACTTATACTATGTATTACATTATTGAAAAAAATGTAACATTAATATTGCTTGCAACATACCCAAAAGGGAAATTGCTAGATTGATAATCATTGTACCAAATTCTATAAATTTATGGGATCACCTTGGATATTGTGATGTGGGAAAAGAGGATCTAGGGTCTAAATCACACCTTAACCAAATTAACATTTAATGTGGGACACAAAAATGATCATAAATGACCACTAGGCTACTATCATCAATGAAAGAGCCAGAATGGTTGGCAGGAAAGAGCAACAATTTAGACATCACCGAGAAAATCCTATCACATATTGTCACAAAGAGATTACAAATCATAAGATTGAAAATAAACCATCTAGAGTAGGGGTAGGATAGATGGGTCACGTCCCATCCCATAGATTGGTAAGTGCACCAAGTTGTGACACAAAAATGGCTCTTAAGATGCCACTTTTTTTTTTGAAATTAGTAAAGTATGATGTTCATGAAAAAATGAAGATAGTTACACTCAAACTTTGAAGATGCAATAAGAACAAGAGTTGTAGTTATCTGAATCTACTTTCTAAGCTACTATTTTTTTAAACAATGAAGGGTTTCAAAAAGGGGGGGCCACCAAAAGTGGTCCTGTTTTTATCAAACAAATAACATAGCGTCTGTTTTGGCCTCCCTGAAAAGTTAACTTTTTTTTAGAACTTAAAAAATACAAACAATGAGAAATCCCCGTTCTTTCGGATAATTTTTTAATGAATATATAATATTTTATGAATTTTGGAAGTGGACACATCCTAAAAATCTGAAATTTGATCGTGCTCCCTCCTATTTTTTTTGAAAACTAATCGAAAATCATTTTTTCACTATGTGTAGAATGGAGTCTAGTTTATAAAAAATGTAATTTGTTTCAAAATTTGATGAACAAGTAAAAATATATACCAAAACTATCACATGTTGGTTTTTGACAAAAAATGGGGGTGATCCCACAATACTGGTTTACAATTTTTGGCCAAACTGGACATTGAAATAATTTTTTTTAACTAAATCTTCACTTTTAGGCACCTATAGTGGCTAAACCGTGAGGAATTTGAAGATGATGCAAACTAGTGATTTGATAATTTTTTTTTCTGTAGATTCTAAATATATATATATATATATATTTTGGAATTAGATTGCACTTCTTTTTCCATCTCCTTCGAAAACTATTTTTTTTAGTAAACACCATTTTTAATGAGTGATGCTCACCGTATACAACATAATTTCTTTTCCATGAAGGATAAAATTATAATTTTTTCAAATTTAGATTTGTAACTATGATATATAGTGCTTCCAATTGGTTTCATAGTGTTTTATTGAATATTTTTTCCTTAATCAAGTTTTGAAGTCAAACCAATTACAATTCAGACATAGGCTAACTGTATACAACGTAAATTTTTTTTTATGTATTGAAATTCAATTTTTTTTGTTGGATCAAGGACTTCAATATTTGGTGTACTCATATTTTTCAATTTTTTTTGATAATCTGCTATTTTTCTACACGTGTAGAATAAAGAGCTTGAATTTCGGTGAAAAACCTATGTTTAATAAAACTAAAAAAAAAAACCTAATAAAACCAAAACATATTAAAATTATATTAATTGGATAGCTCGTTCAAGGACTACCATCATCTAGTTGAGTCTGTGAAGTTTCCTTCATTTTCATCCTCAACCTAAAGTTTGAAGGGAAAAAAATTGGAGTTTTTTGGTGCTAGAGGGTGAGAAGGTGGGAAAAGGGGGGTTCAATTGAACCAGGGTTCACTCAAACCTTGGTTTGAGCGAACCCCCTTTCCATAAAGGTTTTTTTTTCCTCCTGGGAATGGTGGGACCTTGCATTTAATGGGTTTGCTTGAACTAGGGTTCTAGCGAACCCCCTTTGGGTTTGCTCGAACCAAAAGTTCGTTCAAACCCCCAAAAACCAATTTTTTTTGCATGGGGTCATTTTTTGCAAGTTTTCCTTCTTCATTGGAATTGTAAACTACTTTTGTGGGTTTACCCATGGAGGAAGTACAACAAGAGAAGTTATAGATGAAAACCTTAACATACTCAAAACATTAAAAAAATTATATGGTTATATAGGTAAGAGAGAGTCTAATGTCATTACAGTTTTTTATAAACTTGCATTGAAAGATGTGTAAACCTGATGATTAACACAACCAAAAACTTTAAAATTTTGTTACACTTTCACAAAATCACGTCCTTGGAATGAAATGGTCATCCAAACCTTTAGGTTGGATTCCCAAGGAAAAATATAACCCTTTGGGTTAGAATTTCCCAAAGCAATCAATTTGGTGAGCACCAAATTTGGCGCTCGCCAAATACAATGCAACATTTTGGCACTCACCAAATTGATTGCATTGAAAAAAAACAAACTTTTCTTTCTCTTTGTCTGTCTCTTTCC
>VDFB02270651.1:571490942-571617992 GCA_007258455.2 Sequoia sempervirens | reverse complement strand
ATTCAAGGAGTTGGAAATTCATGTGAGAAGTTATGACTTGCAACAAGGTACACATGAGAGAATTTGAGGGAGTCACAGTTTTGTGATAGACATGTAGCACAACATGTGGGAATTTTGAGTAGTAGAATCATGCATATTTGTTGTTGCATGTTGTAGTTGTTTACTGCAAGTTAATTATAATTTGTATCACTAGAAATTTGAATAAAATTGGATTGTTGTTGTTTGTGGATGTAGCCCAAGAAAGGGTGAACCATACTAAATTTTTGTTGTCTCCCATCTGTCAATTTCCATTTATCTATTTTTTTGGTTTAAAATGTGCATTTAATTAATAATTTAATTCCTCATTCCTATCGGTAAATCCTAACACATATAATCCTCAACAAAATGGCATGGTAAAATAGAAGAATGCGTCTTTGAAAGAAATGGTGAACTACATAATACACTCTAGATCTCTTACATTTAGTATTGGAAAAAGTCCATACACTGTGCTTTTTATATCTAGAGCCACATTCCTCATTGAACATTGAAAGGAATCACTCCTTTTGAAGCTTGGAGTGGTCAGAAACCAATAGTTAATCACTTTAAATTCTTTGGTTCTCCTTCATGCACCTAAATTCTTGTAGAAAAATGTAATTCCATTAATATATAGAAGAAACCTTGTATATTTGTAGGATATCCAAATGGTGTTAAGGGTTATCAATAGCTTCACTCTAACACACACACATTATTGATTAAGAGTGTTTATTTTGAAGATGGTTTTTTGAGTTCCACTCTAGTCACTTCTCCACCTCCTACATTCACATTTGGATTCAGTTGAGCTTGATGACATATATATTCTAAGGATTTAGATATGCTTAGATAGATTTTGGATGATGAGGAATCTTCTTTCTCCACTTCAAATGCTAATAGTGATGATGAAGATTCAACCCCTTCCTATCCTATTCATCTTTAGAAGGTTGATGATTATCCTCTAAAATCTTTGAATTCAAATCCACTTTGGGAACCAATTCAGATTTTTCTTACATTTATAAGGGAAGGAAATTTGATCAAATGTAAGTGGATCTATTGGACAAAATTCACAATAAAATAGGCTAGTAGATAAGAATAAGGTATAGTTAGTTATACAAGGTTTTTCCTAGGCTTCTAGTGTTGATTAATCTAAGACCTTTGTACCTATTATAAAGATGAATTCCATTCAATTCACACTTTCCATCATTGTAGCACATTAATGGGAGGTTCACATATGGACACAAAGAGTTTTTTTTATTCACAAAGACCTTGAGAGGGAGATATATATGGAGAAGCCATAAATATTTCTTCAATATTATTCTTTAATTTGCAAACTTAGGAAATCTATCTATAGTCTCAAATAGGCCCCTTAGACTTGGAATGCAAATATGGATTCCTTCCTTCTCACAATTAAGTTTCTTGTTGCTATTTTAATTTGAATTTCTACATAATGTAGTGGTATGATTTATTATTTTTATGATTCTCTATATTGATGACCTATTGATCACAAGGACGTATTTTTCATTCATTGCAATAGTGGAAACTACCCTTCATGATAGGATTTTGATGACCAAATTGGGTTTATTACATTAATTTATTATGATTGAGATATCTTAGTCCACTTTTGGGATCACTATTACATAGTCCAAGTATGCTCTATATTTTCTCTCACAAATTGACATGGATGATTGCAAGCTTGCTCTAACTTCCTTTTTAGAGTCAAACTTGAGGTTCAATTCTCTTCACCTTTTTTTGGAAATACTTTGTATCAGAATCATTGGGTGATTACTTATTTGACTAACACAAGGCCCAATATTTCATATGTTGTGGTCATTGCCTCTTTGTTTATATAGGAACCCCATGAGCTCCATTGGAAGGCAACCAAATGGATTCTCCATTGCATTTAGGGTACTTATAGTTTTGAGATTCACTATGAAATGTGCATTGATATTAACTTAATGGGATATATACATTTAGGTTGGGTTAGAAATTCTTATGATCATAAATTCACTTTAGGTTACAATTTTCCTCTTATTTTTGGCCCTATTTTTTGGTCAAGTAAGAAGTATTTATCCATTGCTCTATCTTCCATTGAGGTTAAGTATTAGGGGCTATTAATTCAACCACTAAGGCTATGCTTAAACATATTATCATTAATTTTTGTATTTTATTTAGATAAAATTCAATCATCTTTGTGACAACCAGAGTGATTTAATGATGCTATGCTTAAACATATTATCATTAATTTTTGTATTTGATTTAGATAAAATTCAATCATCTTTTGTGACAACCAGAGTGATTTAAATTTCAAAAAACTTGACCCATCATTTGTACACCAAGCACATAGAGGTTCACATGCACTAAATTTTAGATTTTGTCCATGGATACATATCTGATCTTTTCTATTGCCCAAATTTTAAGAAAGATGTTGATATTTTCACCAAACTATTCAAATAAAGTATCTTCATCTACTAGCTTTGTTAGGGATGCAGGAGGCTTCATCTTCTACATGGATTTCTAGTCCTTCCTTCTATTTCTATTCAAAGGACTTTCGTAAAATTTGGTAGAAAATTCTCTATACCATACAATATTTGTCTATGGAGATAGCCACCCAATATCTAAGAGCTTCTATGAAAGCACAAGAAATAAAAAATATGAGAGGATAATTATAGGTTATCAAAGGATGTAATTGCACAATATGTGTACATGAATATGATTCAATATAATTGATTTGATTATAATAAGAACCCCTTGGCTCTATAATCCAAGATCGGACATAGGATAACATAATATTATGAAATATGTTTTAATCTTACGATTTGAAACATAAAGTGATCTAATGCCCAAGTAAACTAGTGTGAATAGTACCTAAGAGGTAAATTGGTTAGGTAAAATACAACATTCACATCAACATACCCTTAAGTGCAACTTAAGAAGATTAAGAAAACATGTAATGATATAATGATGTAAAGATGGGTTCCAACTACAAGGCCATGTTTTTGATTAACAAGAAAAATAGGTTTTAAAGGGACCCAAAAACCTTAACAACAAAATGCTACTCAAATAGATAAAGACAACCATCTAGCAACCAAACAATAATAAACTAAAAGCAACTAAAAAGGAAACAAACTATTTCATATTTTTAAGGTTGTCTGTGATCTCCAATTCTTGGTTGTAGTATTGATTAACCGAGTTTAGCAACTCATTCTTTTCTTCTTCAAAGGTTTTTCTCTTGCTCCCATGAGTCTGAGCACTGGGTCCTTTCTCACCTTTAAACAATAACTACTTTTTATTTTACTGCTTGCTCCTTCATTTTGTTGTTACCAAGGTTCAGACTAGACATATGCTCCTCTTTAAGCTCATTTAACTTCTCCATGAGGATATTTAATGCTTCCTCACTATTCTTCAATGAACATTGACTAATTTTTAAGAGATTCTCAATATTTGAGTTAATCTCCTAAATCTATTTTTCTAAGTCCTATTGTTAGGTGCCTATATATAAATGAATCTCTCACAAATAGATAAATATATAAAAACTTGTAGAAAAAACCTCTCTACAAGAGAGAGAAAATACAAGATGCTCTCTAAAAGTATGAGATTGAGAAAACCCTATGTGAAAAAAAATTCCCCATAAGAGAGAAGAATAGATAATATATAGCGCCCCTTAGTATAAAATCTCCTAGATTGATGGTAGATTATTAACAATGAATATTGAAGATGATATAAAATCATCAAACACAATTTCTATCCTTAGGAAGAAACAAAAATAAGAATGAATGAAAGATGTCTTCCCATTCTTGAAAGGAATATGAGGGAAGAAAGATCAATATTTTTGAAGTCTCTAAACTTTGCTTAAGTGTTATCATGTTGATGCCAAAAAGTGCCACAATCAAGTAAGGTGTTCCATGCCACACTAATAAAGCTGACAATATATAATTATATGGAAACAAATGTAGCCCATAATCCAAAGATGAAGATGCCTCCTCCAAATTCTACTCAAGATTCTCCACAATAATACCAAACTATGACAAGTGATGATGCAGAGAAAGAACATGAGGATTTGAATATTCCTTCACAACATCTAAAGAAGATGATGTTGGAGATATGTTGTCATTGATGTCAAAGGAGCTCATTTATGTCATAGGAGTAATGTCAGTAGATCGATGAGAATTAAATGTAATTGCTTCATGTCATGTCTGAGGATTTGAAATCATGAAGTATTACTATCATGGTCATGTCATGGCAAAGCTTTTGAGAACAATGTGCTATTGTGATATACACTATAAAGAATACTACCTATAGTATGCTTGAAATATCATGCTTGTATCTATTCCATTTGTTGGAAGTAGTCTAGAAGTGTTTACAAAAATATTCTATGGATTACTACTCATACACTGTATTATACTGTAATAGTGTTTTGCTCCATATTCTACCATAGTTGAATCTATTCCTTGTGGCTTGGACCTAAAGTAAATTTACTCATGTTGTATCAAATTCCATAGTTTTAGAGGTGGAGCTTTAATAGACAAAAAGTTGGATGTAATAGAATATTAGCTATGTTGACTGACTAACTGTGAATAACGTCTAAGTGTTTGCACCAGAGAAGGGAAGCGTGTTCTAGCTAGAGGAAGTGTATGAAGATGAAATATGACCAGGTTAAGTTCTTTGAAGGAAGCACATAACATTATTTATTATTGGAAAAAAAATGATTTAGGATTGACCTGCTATATGTTTCATATTAATTTGAATTTAGGTCCATCGTTAGTCAACTTGGCTAATTATGGATGGTGTTAAGAGATTCTTGGCCAACATAAACTATTGTTAATGTATTGAGATGTATATATTTATGACTAGGATTCATTCAATGACTAATGATGAGTGGATTTGCAAGTGAGTGTTAATGTTATATTCAACTGATGTAATGGGAGTTGCATCCTAATCATTGTGCACCATTATCAAAAGATCATATGTTGTGTAAGAGAGTGTCTAAAGGTAGATCAGATCAAGCACAAGCTATGTAATCAACATGGATGATCCACAAATCATATCTTTGTAATCTAGTGGGATTGGTGTTTTACCTATTGAGTTGGTGTATAGATATTTGTATTAGGGATTGTTGTCTCTAGTATGTTGGTGCCTACAAACACATTTGAGATTGGTGTCTCTGGTAGGTTAGTTCCTACTTCATGATTATAATATTCATTATTTCTATTAGGCTATATTTGGATAGTAGCTCCAAGAAACTCTTCTTACCATGATTTTTCCCATTCCAAGTTTCCACATATATCTAGTGTTCATTGTGTGAATGTGTACATATGTGTTGCTTGATTAATATTAGCTACTTTTATGATTTAAGAATCATGTTTGGAGAAGTTATTAATGGTAATTCATGTTGAATTAAAGAGTTCTAAATAGATTTGAATATAATGATTCACCCCCTCTCAATATATTGTGTGCCCTTTAATTAGTATTAGATCTAAGTTCCTTTGAAAAGCTCTTAACAACTTGAGGTAGATTCGAGATGGCACACTTAGTGGCTCAAGAAGGATTGTCTTCAAATAAGACACCAATTTTTGATGGATCCAATTATGCCTTTGGAAAGTAAGGATGGAAGCATACTTGATGGCCTTAGGATTTGTGGTTTGACAATCAATTGTGGATGGATATGAGATCTATGAAAGTCCCCCAAGAGATTAGGTTGAAAATAAGGCTTGTGATAATAATGCCAATGCAAGAAATACTATTTTATGTGGTTTATCTAACTTTGAGTTTGTAAATATCATGCATTCTAAGATAGAAAAGGAAGTATGGATTAAGTTACACAACATCTATGAAGGTAATGACAAGGTCAAACAAGAAAAGCTTCAAACTCATTGAGGTCAATTTTAAAGTTTTTAAATATGAAGAAAGAAGAAAACATTGCCATATTCCTACTTTGGGTTGATGAGGTTGTCAAATCTATCAAAGATCTTGGTGAATAAATGAAAGACAGTATGATTGTGAAAAAGGTACTTAGATCCCTTCCTGAAAACTTTGATGAATTTTTGTTATTGTTGAAGAAGCTAAAGATTTGAATACTCTAACTATGGATAAGTTACATGGAATTCTGACTGCCTATGAAATGAGAATTGAGAATGAAAAATTTGTAAGGAAAGAGGTGTCATTTAAAGTGTATACGAAGCAAGATGATCCTAATTCAAAAGATGGATCAGATTCAAAGGAAGCAAAAAAAATTAGAAAATTATAGAGAGGTTCTAGAAAGTTTAAAGGTAACTTTCCTTTCAAATGTTTTAATTATGGTGAAGTAGGAAATTTCATGGCTAAGTGTCCATACAAAGAATCTAGCAATGATGAGAAGAATTCATTCTCAAAATAATTTTTTTTTAGAAAAATCAGAAGAGCTTCTTTATAAATAAGGAAGGCTAATCATTTGATGATATTGATCAAGAAACTTTTGGGAATGAAGGAGAAAAGTATCTTTTCATGCCTATGAAAACCTTTGAAGAAGATACAAAAATGAAGTATTTAAATGATGGTGATGTTGAACTAGACCTTGTGGAAGAATTGCTTTTCATTGGAAAGGAAATTAAAAGGTTGAAGAAAAGAAATGCAAAAGAAGTTAAAGTTAAAGAAAAACTATCTCAAAATCTTGAGAAGGTGGAGAAGATGGTCATTGAATTGAAGATTCAAGTGGAAGAGGAAAAGAGGTTGAAGAAGTTTTGATAGAAAGGTTACTAATAAGAGATAAGGATTGTGAAAAAATTGAAGTAGAGATTGTCACTAAGGAAAGATCTTGAAAAGGTAAATCATCAACTAAAATTGAAGTTTGGGAAAAGTACTGAGATATTAGATCAGATAATAGAAAGTCAAAGATCACCACATATCAAAATCAGCATTAGTTTTACTGATATACAAAAGAATAAGGTGACTAAGTAGCCCATGAAGTTAGTTGTTGAGTGTCTAGAAGAGAACGGATCTGAAAGTTCAAAATCAAAACAAGTTACAACAATCAAGGAAAGCAATGTGTTGAGTGATGGTTTCATCCAAGTGCATAGATAGAAGAGAAGATTCAAAAGACAAACTTCAAGAGGATAAGGATACAATACCAAGTTCAATCATCCTTTTTCTAATTACTATTTTAATTGCAATCATTTTAGTCACAAGGCTATAAATTATAGAAACACTCCAACAAGAAGAAATAATTTTCTTAGTAGAAATACATTGTACTTGTGTATAATTTCAATATTATTTGTCACAAATGTAAAAATTTTGGACATATTTCTAGAAATTGTAGAAGCGATTTTATGAGTCCTATACTAGACACAAAAGGAAATAAGTCAGTTTGTCAGAATGGTGAAACATATAAGGTTTAGAAGAAGAAACTAAAGGAGAAAAGATTAGAGAAATCTATATTGGATTAGATTACATTACATGCCTAAAAGGAGAAGAATCTATGGATCATTAACAATGGATGTTCAATTCATATGACTAGAGACAAGAGAAAGTTCATGCACTTCAAGAAGTTTGATAGAGGAATCATAACCCTTGGTAACAATTTTGTTGCTAATATTACCGGTAAGGGTATTTTAAGTCTTGAAGGTGGAAAGACACAAAATTATGATGTCTTGTATGTAGAAGGATTGAAGCACAATCTTTTGAGTGTAAGTCAAATTTGGTGTTAAAGGTTGTCAAATAAAAAAGAATGGTACCAGTGAGTTAGTTGTGGAAGGAAGTAGGAATGCCATTGATGTTTATGATCTCAGTGAGCTAAATGGAAAAAATTGCTTTGACATACAAAGTGAAGAGAGTTGGCTCTAGCACAGAAGATTGGGACACATCAATTTTGTGAGGATCAGTTCAAAAGGAATGGTAAGAGACATACCAAAGATCAAGAAGCCTCCATCTACGAGTTGCAAACCATATCATGAGGGAAAATAGACAAGGACCAAATTTCCTACTAAGGAATATTCTACAAGAAATCCATTGGAATTTATTCACACTGATTTATGTGGACCAATGAGGAGAAAGAGTGTTCAAGATGACATGTATTTTATGATGCTTATTGATGATTATTCTACAATGACTTGGATTACTTTTCTGAAAGAAAAAACAAAGCCTTTGAGAAGTTTAAAGCAATTAAGCCTATGGTTGAGAACGAAACTAGAAGAAAAATCAAGTTCCTAAGATCAAAAAAAGGTGGAGAGTTCACTTCTAATAGGTATGATGAATTCTATGAGTTGCATGGGATACATAAACAATTTTTTTCTCCTAGAACTTTGTAACAAAATGGAGTTGCTAAGAGGAAGAACTGAACTATACAGAAGATGGCCTGAACAATGTTAAGTCAAGAAAAGTTGTCAGGCATGTATTGGAGAGAAGTGGTTTAGATAGTAGTTTACATTTTAAATAAATTTCAAATCAAACCAAAGATTGCCAAAACACCATATGAACTATGGAAAGGAATACTGGCTTCAATTAGACATCTTAGAATATTTGGAAGCAAATGCTAAATCAAGAGGGATGAAGAACATTTGGGTAAGTGTTATTCTAGATTTGATGAAGGTATTTTTCTTTGTTATTCTATGAAAAGAAAGGCATGTAGATGTTATAACAAAAGACTGAAAAGAATTGTAGAAAGTGTCAATGTAAGTATTGATGAAACAATACAGTCTACTGATATTCTGGATGAAGAAGATAATGAAGATCTAATTCGTAGCAATGATGAAGACTTGAAGAATACAGTTATAAATACTCTAACTAGATATGTTCATAAGAACCATTATGAAGATCAAATGATAGGAGATAAGGATAGTGGAGTTCAAACTTGGAGAAGAATTGAGAAAGCAAATAAACAGGTACACTTTACCTTATTATAAAAAATTGAACTAAATTCCTATGCATAGAAAAGCAAAGAGAAAGGTTGTTTAGATGCTATGGAGGAAGAATTGACTAAAATTAAGAAAAATGAAACTTGGGAACTGGTTTTGAGACATAAAGACAAAAATGTCATTGGTACCAAATGGGTTTTTAAAAATAAGTAAAATGAAGATGGGAAAGTGATCCAAAACAAGGTCAGACTTGTATGCAAAGGATGTTAGGATTAGGTTCCATACACCTTGTAAATCCTATGTCATATTTCATGGTTCCAAAATCCTTGGAAAGTGTCTTTAGGCACTTAGGGTATATTGGGAAAATATTTTGTAATATTTATCCTCACCATTGTTTGTAATATACTCATAAGGGGTGATGGGTCCACTAACAACAGTAGAGGTGGGTTGTGGACATAAATATTTAATATTGTTTTCCCCACATGTGGACACCTAAATGGGACAATAAAAGATAAAGGAAATGATAAATAAGTAACTATTGGGATTCTCCAAGTGGGTGCTTGGATAGAGGCAACATGTGTCACTTGGTTTTCCATCATTTATTACATTTAATGAAATGTTTATCTTCTCAAGTTTGGGCACCCAAGTTGGAGGGAAAGTATTGGAACCAAAATAAGTGCCTTTTTGTATTCTAAGAAGGTAATCCAAATGTTGGGGACTTTTGTAATGAAGGGTCATCTTTGATTGCCTTTTTTGGTGCATTAGATGCCTTCACACATCTATAAAATCAACCTCTTAGATGTAGAAATAGGGAGGAAAAATTGAATGTAGTGTTACTATGCATGAACAAGGATAGGTGGAGGCATAAGGAGGTTGTTGATAGGTACATAGGTGCTGCCATGGTGGAGGAAAACAAGAGAATAGAAGTGGTTGTATTGTAATCTCATTTATTTGATGATAATGCATACTTGACCTCTCTTCTTGGTGGAGTTTTTTCTCACAAGGGTTTCTCCACATAAATCTTGTGTTATGTGATTCTCTTGTGTTTTTGATTTGTGCCTCGTTGTTGTTATCTTATTATTCTCTATTTATTTATGTTATAAGTTCACATAAGTTAGTGTTTATAAGCATGTTATGTTGGTTATTTTTTTGGCATCATAAAGAAGATGGATCTAGTCATGGTATTCCCATATTAAAGCAACTTTATTTTCAAATTTGCATATAAGTTTTATATTTTCATGTTGTTTTAGTCCAAGCCTTGTATCTCATCCATTTAATCCATTTTTGGATTGAGATTGAATTTCCCAACAATCGATATTGAACCTGTTTATTTCTCATTATTTGGTATCAGAGCTAAAGGTTAACTAGGTTTTGGGTATTCCTTCTTTTTTGATTTCTAAGCCTAGAAAGCTTGTGGGAATTTGTTAGAAGGAATTGGAGGTTGTTGGAAGGCTTTAGGGGCAGCAATGAATGTTCTATGAGTTAACTTTGTTTTGTAGATTTGTGATATTGGAAGCCATGGATATTGTCAATGTGATCTATGTTGGGAATTGGAAGCTCATGATTATGGATCTTTATGGAGTTGGCTATGTTTTGGTAACTTGAAGCTCTTGTTTGAAAATATATGTATATCCTCTTGTTTGGTGGTTTTGTTCCTTTACCTTGTGTTCATGTGCAAGAAGAAGGTGTTCATGTTGGATGGGTAGAGACATCCTAGTGACATGGAGAAACATCTTTGATTAGGACTACAGAGTGGAGTGCTTATGTTGGATTCATGGTTTTAGACCTTGGTTACATGAAAACATTGGAAGATAAGCCACTAACCTCTTTGTGAGTTGTGGAGATGACATGTTTCATATTTATAAGCTCCTAGAAAACTTGGTTTTTCCTATTGGGTTGTAGTTTACACTTGTTTTCAGCTATGGGTTTGTAGATCTATGCTTATTCCATTATTCAAATGACATGTTTGGTGTGAATGTATGGGTAATTAAATGTATTTTAGATTTACAAAGATAGTTTTGCATGATTTACATGTTAACTAAAATATGTGGTATGTATATTTTTGATGAGACTATATTTAGGGTCATCTGGATGAAGACAGTTACAGGTTTACATGGTTGCTCTATGATTACTCCTATGTGGGTTTGTTTGGAAAATAAGATCTAGCATTGATTATGGTGTTTTGAGTCTTGGAAATCCACATGTTATACCTAATTATCTCTATTTTGCATGATACTGATGTGGGGTTGAATATATTTTTAAGTTATTTGAGATTGGAGCACTGATTATGTATTTATCCTCTTAGATGTTGCATATGTGCAGGTCTTGGAAAATTGTTTGATGCGTATTCTATTTGGTAGGCCATATTATTGGTTACCATTATTATATTGGTATGCTTGTTGTAGTGTGAGATGGTTATTTGGAGTACCTGATATAGTTGTTCATTTGAATCTTTAGTAGTTGTCTATGGTGCATGAGAAGCTTTTTTCACTTTGAGTAGAGTGTTGGTAATGATATTGGTCATGATGCCATGTATAATTTGGTATTATTTTTAGTGGGAGATTTATGTAGTTACATAATATGTTCTATCTTCTTTGTTTCAAGTTTTTGGTTCTAAGTTGTTGTTGTTACAGTGTGTAGTGAGCCATGTATAATCTTTGATTAGAAGATGGATGGTCTTTTACACTAGTTGTTGGTGTCAAAAGGAGCTCTTGGATTCTACCTTCAAATTACAATAAGAGTTATGACATCTTTGGTTCTATTGACAAAGGATGTGTAGCATTTATATCTTCTTGGTTTGGAAACTATAGTTGTACTCTACCTTTTGGGAGCTCATGGTGTTGAGTTTGATTGTGTTGGGGCCATCGAGGATCTTCAGTTAGGAGATGGATATCATGATGCTTGGAGAGCTTGGTTACATAGTTCAATGGGAGCTTTGGTAGTGGTGTTGATTCATCATTTGATGATGGATGGTTATGTGATCTCCTAGGAGGGGATGTTAGATCATGATGTCATGATATGTTCCTAATTCTATAGTTAGAACTTTGACAATGGTCTTGTTTGTTCTCTTAGGTTTTGAGTATTAATCATTTGCTTGGAGCTTCATGATTTTGTACAGTTTCATTTGAAGTTGGCATGGATTTATTGGTGGATGCTCATGGAGACTAGAGAGACTTGGGTGAGGCTAAGAGATCTCTTATTTATGGGATCATATGTTGATATGGTTACTCTTTGATGGGGATTTCAAAAAAAAGACTAAGGAGCCTACACTTGGTTATGGATGTGAATCCATTATGGACATGAAGAGAAGATTTTCATTCCTTGGTATTGTATGTATAGGACAATCTTGTATCCCACTCTTGATCTACTCGACAGGTGAATGATCTAAGAGGTATTGCCACTTGATTATCATACGTATTATTTATTTTGTATCTTGTCTTCTCATGCGAGTTAGTCTTGAATATAAAAATTATAAGGACTTGTTAAGAAGAAGATGCATGGTTCATAGATTTGTGCTGTTCTCCTTGTTTTGGTCTTGAGCTATGGATCTAGTTTTGAGGACTTATTTGGACAGGTACATGAAATGGTTTTGTGGCTTTGGGTATATTCCCTTTGTTGTGGGAATGATTGGTTGGTTTGATCTACCTTCGGTATGACAGGTTTACATCTATTTCTGTTATGTTTTCATTTGATTTTAACGTTAGATGTTGATATCCTTTCAGTTTGGGAATGGTGAAAGAGATCTTGCATTGCATAGCTTGGTACATGTTAGTGTGGAAAAAGGATATTGTTTGATTTGCAAGTTCTCTTTTTGGTCGTGGTTTTCTTCTTTGATGCTTGGTTTTGTAATCCAAAGGTTGGGGACATTTGGGATTAAGTTTCATATTTTGGCACCTTGTTTGGTGTATTAGATGCCTTCACACATCTATAAAATCAACCTCTTTGATGTAGAATTAGGGAGGACTAGTGGAATGTAGTGTTACTCTACAAGAATAAGGATAAGTGGAGGCATAAGGAGGTTGTTCACAGGTACGTAGGTGCTACCATGGTGGAGTAAAATAGGATAATGGAAGTGTTTGTATTGTAATCTCATTTATTTGATGATAATGCATACTTGGTCTCTCTTCTTGGTGGAGTTTTTTCCTGCAAGGGTTTCTCCATTTAAATCATGTGTTATGTGATTCTCTTGTGTTACTGATTTGTGCCTCCTTGTTGCTATCTTATGGTAATGTTATTCTTTATTTATTTTTGTTATAAGTTCACATAAGGTAGTGTTTATAATCATGTTATGTTGGTTTTTTTTTGGCATCATAAATAAGATGGATCTAGTCATAGTATTTCCATTTTAAGGCAACTTAATTTTTAGATTTTCATATAAGTTTCAGATTTTAATTTTGTTCTATTCCAAGCCTTGTATCTTATCCATTGAATTCATTTTTGGATGGATATTGAATTTCCCAAAAATTGGTATAGAACCTATTTATTTCTCATCAAAGGATATGCTCAAGTTAAGGGAATTGATTTTGAAGATACATTTTCTCTAGTAGCAAGGTTGGAAGCAATAAGAATGTTTTTGGCCTTATCAACATTCAAGAACTTCAAGGTATATCAGATGGATGTCAAATTTGCATTTTTGAGTGGAAAATTAGAAGAGGAATTCTACATTGAATAATAAAAAGGATTCTAAAGTTCAAATAAAGTGGATTTTTTGTGCAAATTAAAGAAATCTCTTTATGGACTCAAATAAGCTCCTAGATCATGGCATTCCAGATTGGATAGATATATGCAAAAACAAAGGTTCAAGAGAGGTAGTGCAAATAGCAACTTATACATAAAAATAGAAAGGTGACCAATTATTGATTGTTGTTGTTTATGTTGATGAAATTATCTTTGGTCATAGTAGTGATGCTATGTGCAATAGGTTTTGGGATGCAATGTAGAATGAATTTGAAATGTCAATGCTTGGTGAGTTTTCTTTCTTTCTTTCTTGGTTTATAGATCTCTCAATTAGATAAAGGTATATTCATTTCTTAGAACAAGTACATAAAAGATATGTTGAAAAAGTTTAAGATGGAAGGATGCAAGTTGGTGAGTACACCTGTGGTTACTAGGTGTAAATTGAGTAAGGATGATGAATCTTCTTTCGAAAATCAGAATTTGTATAGGTCAATGATTGGTAGTTTGTTGTATGTAACTACATCCATACCAGATATAATACAAGTAGTAGGGATGGTAGTTAGGTTTTACGCAATGCCTAAAGAAACTCATGTCAAAGCTGTAAAAAGAATATTTAAATATCTAACGGTTATAATAGATTTTTGTCTATGGTATCCTAAGAGTGAAAACTTCACACTAACTGCATACATAGATGTAGATTGGGCATGAAGAACATATGACCAAAAGAGCGCGAGTGGCAGGGATTTCTTTCTTGGTGACAGTCTTGTAACCTAGTTAAACAAAAAGTAGGATTCAATATCTTTATCTACAATAGAAGTGGAGTACATTGCAGTAGTTTCATGTTGCACTTAGGTATTATGGATGAAGTAGAACCTAAAGGAGATGAAAATAGAGCTTGATGAACCTATTTCCATTCTTTGTGACAATACTAGTGCTAAAAATATTTCCAAGAATTTGGTGATGTATTCAAGGACAAAGCATATTGCAATTAAGTATAATTTTTTGAAAGAAAATGTTGCAAACAAATAAGTGAAGTTGGAGTATGTTGAGACTAAGGAGAAAATACCAGATGTTTTCATAGAACCTCTTTCCAAGGAGACCTTTGAATTTCTTTGAGAAAATTTGGGAGTTGTTTCTCTCTCCTCTTGAATCAAGAGGCAGTACAAGGAAAGGGGGAGTTTTGACTCCCTACCGCAAGTGTGCTTGGTGGCCTTGTGGAATAGTTGTTAGACATGACATGGAACAAGGGGAGAGAGAAGCTCAAAATGAAAAGAATAATGAATTCAAATGGATTTCAAATGCTATATCTTTCAAGGGGAGATTTTTGACCTTTTCCATTGATGTCAAAGGGGGAGAAAGGAATCCAAAATTCTACATCTTTCAAAAGCTCAGGAACTCTAGATTGTATCACATAAGGGTAGTTCCAAAATAAGTGTGTTGGTGTGCTAATATTAGTATTTTATTATTTTTCATTAATGAAAAAGGGGAAGATTGTTGAGCATATGTTGTTATTGATGTCAAAGAAGATCATTGATGTCAAAGGATTGATGTCACTAGATCAATGAGAATTAAATGTAATCATTTTTTTCATGTCAGAGCTTTTGAAATTAGGAGGTATTTCTATCATGATTATGTCATGTCAGAGATTTTGATAACAATGTGTTGGTGTGATCTATACTATGAAGAAGACTACCTATAGTATGATTAAATATCATGTTTGTATTTATTCCAATTATTGGAAGTAGTCTGGAAGTGTTTACAGAAGTATTATGTGGATTGCTACTCATACACTATATTATATTGTAATAGTGTTTTGCTTCACATTCTACCACAATTAAATGTTATGCCCTACAACTTGGACCTAAAGTAAAGTTACTTATGTTTTATTAGATTCTAGAGTTTCAGAGGTGGAGCCTTAGCAGATAGAAAGTTTGATGTAATATAGTATTATTTGTGTTGTCTGGCTAACAATGAATAACATCTAAATTTTTGCACCAAATAAGGGAAGTGTGCACCAACTGGAGGAAGCATGTGAAGATGAAATAGGACCGAGTTAAGATCTTTGAAGGAAGCACACAAAATCACTTATTATAGGTGGAAACAAATCTGATTTAGGACCAACCTGCTACACATGTCATATCAATTTGAATTGAGGTCCACCTTAGCTGACCTGGCTAATTGCAGATGGTGATAAGAGATTCATAACTGACATGAAATATTGTTAATGTATTGGGATGTACATATTTATGACTAAGATTCATTCAATGACTAATCATCATTATGGATATGCGGGTGTGAATGTTATATTCAGGTGATGTAATGGGAGTTGCATCCTAATCATTGTACACCATTATCATAAGATCACATGCAATGTAGGAGAGTGTTTGAAGGAAGATCTGATCAAGAACAAGTTATGTAATCAGTATTGAAGGGTTGGAATAGATCTTACTACATGCTACTGCAAAGGGTCCATGGAAGAAGGAAAAGACATTAGATGTAATTAGGAGTCACGTCCCTTCAGGGGAAATCATATATGTAAATGTAAAACATATGAAAAGATATATATGAACGTTCATAAGGACATATATGAGCATAGACTAAGACTTGCCATTTGTATATAGTTAAAATATAATAGGAGATATAAGGGTTTATCTATGCATGTGTTATGAATGGATGAATAATTCTTCTATTGTTAACATAGTAACTATTATCTATTCACCTAAATAACTTATTGTGAATACTTATTTCTCTTATTGTATCCTCTGAGGTATAAATTGACTACATAATAGGTCTTGGGGTATAGATCTTCAAACTGTACTTCCCCATTCTTTTTTCCAACAAGATCATAGCTAGATGTGTAAGCGATGATTGGGGTAAAGATAAAGGTGGCAATGATTGAATTAAAGGTATCATAAAAGGGAATGAGGTTTGAATTTGAGGGATGTTTTGACTAGCTATATTAGGTTGAATCCTAATGGAAGTGGGGTTAGACAATATGCTCTATTGTAGGGTAGGTGATGTCATGGTCCTAAAAATGGGATTAGATGACGTGGAACTAGAAAAAGTAGTAAACACTTCATCTAGTAGAGGGTAAGTGTTAATGAGGTTAGTGGTTACTTGTTGCAAGTTTCCATGTGATTGATTTTGGATGTTTTATGTAACTATGGGCTCTTGCATGGTAAGGGTATTTGTCATGGGTTGATTGACATTAGAGATATTTGCAATTACATTATGAGGAATCCCATACAAGGGATTTTCAAAAATAGATGTATCTATAGTTTGGTTTATAATGAGCTCACTCAACTTAGATTGGCCAAAGCTAGATGCAAGTATGGCACCCTTCTCTATAAGTTTCTCTAGGAGGTATGTTTTATTCAAACCTATAATATTATCAAAATAGGTTTGAGTAAGCTCATCATTCATAAAATCAACAAACCTAGGAGAGTATTCATGTTGGTTGACCAAGTCTTGTAATCCTGTAAACTCTAAGGTTATCTTATAAACTCTTAGTTTCATTGTACTCATATGTTGAAAATGG
The DNA here is from genome assembly GCA_007258455.2 of Sequoia sempervirens. NCBI lineage: Eukaryota > Viridiplantae > Streptophyta > Pinopsida > Cupressales > Cupressaceae > Sequoia > Sequoia sempervirens. The sequence goes on along the minus strand of VDFB02270651.1, from coordinate 571,600,940 downwards.
GTTTGGATTTTTTGTGTTCTATGTTTTTCTTTACTTGTGACATAGTAAGCGGTGACATGAACCTATTGACACTACTTTTTTTGTTTTTTTTTTTTAATTTTTCAAATGTTTTAATTTTGTGTTTTTTCATATGTTTTTGGGTTTTCTAAAATTTTGAGAAACTATAATACTAAAAAGATAGAGTATTAAAAAATCTAAGGCTTAAAAAGGATAAAAACCTTGTCAGGTTTTATATGGGGAGCTTTTACTTTAGCAATAATAAACACAAAAAACACATGAACAATCCTAAATTAATCAGGTGGGAATGTTAACTTAGTGAAGGCACACCAGCCAAAGGCTAATATTACACGATTAGTACAAGGAATTTATCTTTCAAAAGTCAATAGATAGGGTTTTAGTGGTACAAGGGCTCACCTTTTCCCTTTCTTTGGAGGTCCTAAGACTTTTCCTAAAGAGATTCTATCTCTACTCAGTGAGATACATGGTAAGTAGCTTTAGACATGATATTATACCTTACACCACACTAAGCAATGGTCGAAGGACTTAGAATTCTATTTATAATCTCTCTAGGGGAAAAATCATGAAAACTACCTTGTCTACAATCATGGGCCAAGAGCTAGAAAAATCTCAGACCAACCCTTCACCTTGTGTCTCAAATCACCAAGGGCCCCACAGATGTGCCAAACATGAAGTGACTAGATTGGTGATGAAATCCAAGACATGTCTCCTAGAAACAAAAAAATAAGTGGTGTTTTTTATTCTAAAGATCACGTAAACATGTAAGAGAAGACCATATGCACACACCTTTTAGGATTAAAAAGACATGAATTCTTTATTAACCAAAATAAAATGTGAAGTTATTTTTAATCCCACAAGGAAATTATTTAAAAATACATAAAAAAGACAAAAATAAATAAAGAAAAGGTCAATTAAAATTATCTTCAAACAACCATCTTACAAGATAAATACATTAGAAGTTTAGAGTTTTAGCACTTTGACCTGCAAAAATATTTGTTTTATGTGTTCCGGTCTTTGACAAAGAAAGGAAATTGTAACAAAAAAATTGTTAAAAACATGCACCAGATAATTTCAAATTGGAAAAAAGAGTGTACCATTAGCTTCCTTACAAAATTTTAATAAATTAAAAAAAATCATCAAAAAGGATATCATACACAAAATTTATGCTTACTTGAAGTTTGACAAAGAAATACTCACTTTAGATGAATTTACCTATTTTTGGTTGGTAATCTAAGAAAAGTAACTACACCACTACATCCAACTAAGAATTAGCTTTCCAATGCCTACAAGAAGTCAAAAATGGATAATTAATGCAAAAGTTATGATTGTTTTAGTGAAGATCTCTTTTTAGAAAAGTCATTTAAAGAGGCCTAAAGTCTTTGAGCCCCCTGTGACCTAGCTCTTGGTTGCTCAAGTGACTAGGGGCTAGCTAGAAAAGTGTTGGGTGTTGGTTTGTCTTTTTAAACAATAATTTTACCTACCATCAAGTGGTTTTAAGCCTACATCCATGGTTTTACCCTCTAAACAATGGTTTTATGTTCCATACAATAGTTTTGAGCATGCAAGCCATAGTTTTGCACAAGAAACAATGGTTTAGGATTCTAAAGAGCAGTTTTAGACTTGCAAACCATGGGTTTACCTCATAAAAATGGTTTTGAGCATGGAAATGGTGGTTTTAGCTTAAATATAAAGGTTTTAAGCCTAAAAATGGTGGTTTTGACCAAAAAATTATGGTTTTGAATATTTGAGGGTGGTTTGGGGTCAAAATTCACATTTTAGATTTTTGACGGGTGGTTTGGAGTAAGCAATTATTATTTTTTTAATTATTTGAGGGTAGTTTAGACAATTAAACAAACAATTTTAACAAAGTAATCATGATTTTAATAATTTTAACATGATTTTTTATTTTCAAAACATAGATTTTTCTATTTAACATGAAAATATGGATATTAGCTATTTAAAACATGATTCACTATTTAAAAGGTGGTTTTACATGCAAACTATGTATTTTAGCCTATAAACAACATTTTGATCTATAAAACTTATAAATGAGTAGATCAAGGCAAACCAATAAATGATAAATCTTTCAAACACACAACAAACATGACATTAGAAATTAAAAAAAATAGAAATCACATATCACAATATGAAATGTATTCGTTGGAATGTATTTTCTTGCCAAAACTCTTGTGACTTGCAAAATAAGCACTATCACAAACAAAAAGGTTAGAAGATTATTGTTCACGTTGGTTTCACCAAAATTTAAGCATTGAAAATCATAAGCTTGAAATTAAAAAAACTTGAATGAAAAAAAACTAAAATCAAATTACTTCTAACCTACGAATGTGAATGCATGATATCTATTGCATAACACTAATAATACAATGACTAAGAGGTTCGATGTAATATATTTATTTAATATATGATTGAATGGTTTCAATAGAATGTGATTGCTTAGATGTATGATGGATGTCAGTGATGAAGAAAATGACTAAATTTATAGAAATAGGAGACATGGATGAGGATTAGGACCTGACTTAACTAGAAAATCAATGGAGTCAACTCAACTAAAATTAGAAATTTTCCAATTCAATTCATGAGAGGATAATATCAAAAAATTTCTAATTAAAATGATGGATAAATGTGCACATGATGTTTTTAATTTCATGCTTAGTTAACTGAAGAAGACTAAAGAGGTTTCTAACATGTAAGAAGATTTAACTTGATGGAAGAAAGAGTTGATTAAAGTGACGAATATAGAAATTTTAAGTTTTCTAATGAAGTATGAGTTAACTAATTAGTAATGGATTTGATTGAAGAGATGAATATAGAAACTATGAATGGATAATCGACTCAAATTTAATTGAATAATATAATATTATTTAATTAAATAGATAAAGTGGGAATTTTAGTGATTATTAATTAATAAATGATAATATATGTAGTGTAAAAAATTGTATACATTTACAATTTCACACTATGTTTGGGCCCCTTAATTTATTGGACTTAATTAAGCTTCTAATTTTCTAAATTATGCATTCCAAAGCCTTATTTTTCCCATTTTCTGAAAGGAGAACCGACATTAAATAAATTCAATCAGTAATTAAATCACCATGGAATATGTGTGTCCTGGACTTATAGGCCAGGACCCATTCACCCATGGGCGAATGGGTCCCCTTTAAGTGCCAAGACCCATTTTAAAATATTTTTTTGGTGGCATTTTAATGATTCAAATTCAATTTACAATTGTTAGATTTTGGAATGTAATTTTTAGGAAATTAGATAAACACCTATAAGTACATAGTCTTTTTACCATTTGAAATCTAACACTTAGTAACAAGCATTAAGAAAAATTTCAAGAGAAAATATTATTGTCAAGAGCATAATTGAGCATTTAAGAGTAGATTTATCAGTCATTTGTTGCAATAATCAAGAACCTAACATCATGTTCAAGTCTATGTGTGTTCATGTCATCTTGTGAAGGCTAACATGCATTGTTGATCCTAAAGCATCCAAGCATTTCAAGTATCCAAATCCATCAAGAAAAGAAAGATCAAGTTCCTTGGAGAGATGTGTTTGACTTCAATCCTCTAAGGGAAGCCATTGAAGGGTGGTGAGTTGTAGCAAGCAAGTGTTCATTAATCATTTCCTTCTCCTTTTCATTATCTTTCTATCAAGGTTTAATTACCAAACTTGGGGTTTAACCAAGGCAAACCCTCATAGAAAACAAAAAAATATTTCCTCTTTATGTATGCACAGATTACATGTTGATGAAGGATTGAAGAGATCTTGAATAAGCAATTTTGCATTGTTGCACAAGTTGTCATCATTGTTGGAAACGAAGTTGCATAATTTATTTCTGATTTTTTGATAGTGGGACCTATGTCAAACAAAAGCCAAGGTCCAACATCAAACGAATGTCAAAAGTTATTTTGGAGCCCTATACTGAGACCCATTCACCCAAGGGCGAATGCATCCCTTTGCACTCCTTAAAACAATTTTTTGGTGATAGGTACATGTGTTCAAACCCTTCTCATATCTACTTGCAAACTATCATTTCCATTTTTGTACATTCAAGAATATGCATTTTAGGTATTAGGTCTTGTCTTTCATTTGGTTTGAGCATTCCTAATCATTTTAGTTTGGTCTCATATTTTTCCTATTGTCCTAAGATTGAGATTTAGGTCTAATTGACTCACCATTGAGGCTAAAAATCAAACAATACACCTTGTGATCTCTTTCCTAATGAAATCCATTAGGAAAGGAACCTATGAAGGTCCCTAGCTTTTATAATCAACACATAAAACTTTGGTGGGATCACTTTCCCACCCATTTCATTTTGGTGAACTTGACATTCTTACATCATACTTTTCTGATTTGGAGATCCTTGAAACCCTAGATCTATATTTTGCATTATCTTATTTTTCATTTCATTTAGGGTTACATATTACATATTTGCATCATTTAAAATAATAAAAATGTAAAATATTGCATACATTTTGCATAATAGCTTGCATTAAGGTGTGTTTAAGTCATTTAGGTCAGACTTTTATTAAAAATTGCATTCAAAAAGGTTGTGATGTTGTTCATACATTGTCATACAAATTTCATTTACATTTAATAAAAAAATTTAGAAAATTTGTCACTAAATAATCTGGTTGCGGTTAGAAACAGTGAGCTTAAATATCAAGTCAAAAAATCATATTTTAATTTTTCAAAACCCTGTGCAAAGACTCATTCACCCTTGGGCGAACCTGTCCTTGTATAGGTCATTTTTCAAAATTTTGTGCATATATTTTTCTATGTCTACTTTATTTCCCTATACTTGTAGATCTTTGTTTTAGTTTCAAAAATTACATTTTTCTATAAATATTTGCATTTAGTTCAATTGGTGAAAGAAATTACATTGTTTAAGATCAAAATTTGCATTTAAAAGTAATCATTTTTTTAGGTTTTTACATCTTATAATCAATCAATTATCATATTTTAGATCTAAAAGTTACATCAAAAATCCATTTATTTGACATTTAAAGCAAAGTTTCATCATGGACATGTGTTTTGGTAAACTATGGATGTCCTTAAAATCTCTGGTTAATGTTTCAAGTTGTGCGTTTGGTGATGATCCTAATACAATTGACACATTCATGATTCTTCACCTCCTAATGAATGTCTTCATAAGATATAAATCTTAGGCCGAGATGAAGATAACATGTAAGAATTCATATAGGATTTCTTGTGTAACCTTGAGAAAAATGCATCCTTTTGTCCCTCCATGCAACAATCGACACCTCCTATCATACCACCACTTGATATGTTGAAACTTTTACATCCTAAAATCGAATCACAAAGAAAACCTCAACCACAAACCATGAAGGAACTTATTCACAATGAAAACATTAATACTCTTCTATCCTATACCCATAAAGTTACCGATACACCTATGAACTTAGAAGAGCATTATGATCAGGGCTTTATAATTTTAGGAAAACAAGGTTGTGACATAAAAAATGAGCATGAGATCCATCAATTGCTAGAATAAAAACCATCAGAAGATACCAAGGGATTAGGATATCAAGATCTTCCCCCTCAACATCAACCAATTGCTCAATTAAGTAAGAAACCCAAGCCCTATAAACTTAAGAAGCTACAATTTCTACATACTATAACCAAAACTGAAAAGGCTTTACAATCACTTCTCAACCAAGGACTTATACTATTACCACCTATATGAGAAAACCAAAAAGGAAAAAGTATAAACATGTCTTACTGTGCATATAATAGAACTCTTGGGAATCTTACTAATGAGTGTCATGCTTTAAAGAACATATTTGAAGAATTTAATATTGTCAAAGATCTAGTTGAGAATATAATTGGATAGCATGCACACACTTTTCTCCTTGCCATGTGATAGTTTTAGAATCTTAGCATACTCACTATTACATGTATTGCACTTCATGTAACTCATTTTTCCATATTACAAGGAGCACCATATCATCGTTTATCTCAGCTCATCCTTGTCCTACATTTGGGGGGACAATGGGTTAGGTAGCCTTGTTCTAGTATGGCACTTGCTGTAGTCCCCTTGGCTAGTTATCCACCTTATGTATATGATGAGCAAGAATGGGATGCAAACAACTTGCTTTAGGTTGGCTCGCATGTGACATTCTTTCTTTTCCTTTCATGTTCTTTGTGATTACATGTATGTAATGTGATCCCCCATATCATGTTTCTTGGCATGTCTTTATGTTTGTGAGCTTTCTTTGGATAACCCTTGTTACGTCATTGGTACAAGGATACAAAGGAAGCGCATATGTCGTGATAGTCTTCTATTTGTATCTACATTATTCTATCTGTCGTAAAAAATGTCTTTTCTTTTGTCTTGTGTTTTCCTTTTGGGGTTGATGCAAGGCATCAAGACATATAAAATATCTTCCATGTGACCCAAAAAATTTTATTTTGTTTTTCTCTTTATGTGTCATTATTTATTTGTGTTTGTTGTTCTATGAGTATTTGGGGAATGATGATAATTTTGAGATCTATTATTTCATTGTAGAAAATATATACACTGACCCTAGATCCATGGATCACTTATGTGTTATCTTTTGAGATTGTATGTGGGGGAAACCCTTCTTCATGAAGCAACTTTATTTGGAAACATATCATTGGCATAGGGATTTCCAAATAAGCTCTCATGGCCCTTTTATCAATTCATATTTATCATTTCTACTTTAAAGTAATTGCTAACAACATGGTGTTTATAAATTTCTTTAAAGTAGGGGCATATATTATCATTATTTCATTTTGACATTTGCACCTCCTAAGGTGAGTTTCATTTTTAGTTTGACATTTTTTTGCTTCACTTTTGTTCATAAGAGTTGGACTTAGTGTAGTGTTGGCATAACACATTGATCATTTGGTGACACCTTATCAAAGTTATCAAGGAGTATAAATTTTGGTATAGTTGACTTATGAGTACACATTTTTGTGATGACTTTTCCCATCTACCACCTTTTTATGGGTACACACCTTGTAGACCTAGTGTGTGTTTCTCATCTTTTTTATCTTTTGGGCTCACCTAGTGTATACCAGACTACACTAGCCCTTGTGAGCATATTTTTTTGGAAAAATAGCTTAGGATTGATCCATTCGTGTTGGAAAAACAACCAAGGATTGATCCATCTTTTTATTTTTCCTTTTTGCACTTGCTTTGACATTGTATGCTTGTGTATCTTATCTTGCTACACATATCTTACATGCATGTGTGTCCTTTGTTCTTATGTTGGTTTGCCATGGGATCTTGGATCATGGGGGATTGATCATCTCCCTTGATCTTTGTCATCCTATCTCATCAACATTTATGCACTTGGACCTCCCTTGACACATATTTATCCACTTTAGTTTGAGTTTGAGTGTAAGTTTATACTCTCACTAAATTGGGGGCTAAATGTAGTGTAGAAAATTGTATACCTTTACAATTCCACACTATGTTTGGCTCCCTTAATTTATTGGACTTAATTAAGTTTCTAATTTTCCAAATTATGCATTCTAAAGACTTATTTTCCCCATTTTTTGAAAGGAGAATCGACATTAAATAAATGCAATCAATAATTAAATCACCATGGAATATGTGTGTCTTGGACTTATAGGCCAAGACCCATTCACCCATGGGCGAATGGGTCCCCTTTAAGTGCCAAGACCCATTTTAAAATATTTTTTTGGTGGTAGTTTAATGATTCAAATTCAATTTTCAATTATCAACTTTTGGAATCTAGTTTTTGAGAAATTAGATAAATACCTATAAATACATAGTCTTTTTATCATTTGAAATCTAACACTTAGCAACAAGAATTAAGGAAAATTTTAAGAGAAAATATTATTTTCAAGATCATAATTGAGCATTCAAGAGTAGATTTATCGGTCATTTTTTGCAACAATCAACATCCTAACATCATGTTCAAGTCTATGTGTGTTCATGTGATCTCGTGAAGGCTAATATGCATTGTTGATCCTAAAGCATCCAAGCATTTCAAGTATCTAAATTCATCAAGAAAAGCAAGATCAAGTTCCTTAGAGAGATGTGTTTGACTTCAGTCCTCTAAGGGAAGCCATTGATGGGTGGAAAGTTGTAGCAAGCAAGTGTTCATTCATCATTTCCTTCTCCTTTTCATTATGTTTCTATCAAGGTTTAATTACCAAACTTGGGGTTTGACCAAGGAAAACCCCAATACAAAACAAAACAATATTTCCTCTTTGTGTATGTGTAGATTACATGTTGATGAAGGATTGAAGAGATCTTGAAGAAGCAATTTTGCATTGTTACATGAGCTGTCATCATTTTTGGAAACTAAGTTGCAAAATTTATTTTTGAATTTTTGATAGTGGGACATGTGTCAAACAAAAGCCAAGATATAGCATCAAAGGACTGTCAAAATTTATTTTGGATCCCTAAACTAATACCCATTCACCCAGGGGTGAATGAGTCCCTTTTCACTCCTTAAAATAATTTTTTGGTGATAGGTACATGTGTTTAGACCCTTATAAGATCTTCCTGCAAACTGCCATTTCTATTTCTATACATTTGGGAATATGCATTTTAGGTATTAGGTCTTATCATTCAATTAGTTTGAGCATTCCTAATCATTTTAGTTTGGTTTCAAATATTTCCTATTGTCCTAAGGATTGAGATCCCCGTTTGATTGAATCACCATTGAGGCTCAAATTCAATCATTTCCTAGTGAAATTTTTATAATCAACACATAAAAATCTGGTGGGATCACTTTCCCACCCATTTCAATATGGTAAATAGTAATAAATTAAAGATTATTAATGATAGGCACATCATACTATGATGATTAGGGTTAGGTAGAATAATTTAGGTTTCTACAACAGCAATGATCAGTTTGTCAACTTAGGAGGCAAAAAAATAATTCAGCTACAACTAATACTTTGTCACCTTTGTAATGAGAAGAAAAAATCTACCATTAACTTACAAGCCATTGTACCCATTTTATTATACCATAGTTAATTGTATCAAATTTAAAAGTTACACATGCAATTTATACATGAGTTTGCATGCTCTACTCATCTTTAAAAAGGGATGTAACATTGTAAAATTTCATTTGTGATATAATAAAGGGTTGTGCTATTATTCATTATTAATTTGTAGCAATGAATTATTTTTTATGTTAGTGTGTATTCAAGTAATAATATAATATCTCTCATGCAGATTAATTAGAATTTTTTCTCTCTAGATGGATAATTATTTAGAATTATATAAATTTGAGCCATTAGTAGGTCTTATATATCACTAGATTCCTAGAAAATTAGAAAAATGATTACAACGTAAATATGATATATAATAATAAAAATAACTATAATAAAGATTTTCATTTTATATAACATAATAATATATTAGGTTAGAATCAACCAGGGAGTCGTAAAACTTAAATAGTGTTGGTTGAAGTTAAATTTACATATATGATCATTCCTTATTATAGGAGCAAAATGGGCATGCACGAAGGATTCCAATCGACAAGGGCAGGAGCTTGGGTGGAAGATCTAGAGATGGAATGGTCCTCTTTGGGTGATAGAAGGCAAGGTTTCTACCATGACAAGGAGCAAAGAAGAGGTGAAGAGCAAAGAAAACAAGAAGGGAGATGGAAAAACATTCAAACTTTTTAAGGATCTCACAAAATTAATGAAGAAGATATAAATTTTAGAGGTGGCAATCTAGGACATAATCACACCAAAATTTTTTTTTGGAACCCTATGCGAGACTAGAAAGAAGGATTCATAGGCCAAAAGAATTGAAGATAGGGTCACTACTGGATCCAAATGCAAGAATGGAATCAGTATGGTTGGCAAGGGAAAAATAGGCTAAGGGAGAGATATAGATCTAATCCTTAGAGGAAGACTTCATGGTGAAAGGGATCGTGGGAGAAAACAAACACATAGATGGGTGATCTCCCTAAACAGTCGACTGAATCCAAATCGAAGGAGACAAAAATTTATTGAGTAGTCAAGAGAAGGCCTCAAAGGAGGCATAAAAAGAGGTGTATCCCATTCAAGATAACCAAGGTAGAAATAGCAAGGAAAACTTGGAAAAAGGAAGCATGGAGGCTTGTAAAGAGCGAAACCGTACTGCATTAGTGATCCTGTCAGAAGTATTGGGGAGGTCGAAAGCAATGTTGGAAGAAACATATTTCTTTGTTAAATGGTGGGATGAAGGATGCCCTAAGGATAGGATGACCCTATGGTGGTTGGAAAAATGGGGTGAGAGGGTAGAATTAAAGCTTTTTCCACATGAATATCTGCTAGTAATGTGTACATCAGCTCAAGTCGAGCAATAAATACTTGCAACCAAAAATTTGAAGATGGATGATAGGGGTTTTTACCTAATATATTGGGAGATGAACTTCAACCCATGCAATCATATCCCATAACGCATGATAGTGAGAGAAAAACTAGAGAATCTTCCTTCAGAATATTAGGACAAAGAAATTATGTGATATATTGGGGATGCACTTTGGGTAAGGTTATTGAAATAGATGAGGTTTCTCTACAAAAAGGGTGTGTAATGAAGATTTGGGTCTAGAGCTAGTCATATGGAGTCAGAAGGTGGATGAAGTGGAAATAGTCTCATATGAGTTGAAGAAAATATAGAGGGTGGATTGGGACTTTAAAAATAGTCAAGAGAAGCTTTGGAATGGATGAAAAAGTGGTGATCTATGGCCAAAGAGTAGATGGGATTACAAAGGAAAAGGAGTATTTGATTAGGGTGAGGGTACATTGAAGGAGGCTTCCTTTAAGAGCAAGATGATGGAAAAGGAACAATATGGAGTGTTGTAAGAATATCCTAGACAAGGAAAATGTGAAGTCATAAAGGTGAGACAGGTAACTCAGAGCAGTCTAGAGGTGGAGCAAAAAGAGTTAGTATCAAATTCGGATTTGGAGCTCCCAAACTTGGACATCGGTTGGGAAGTCTCAAATCTAAGGGAAGGACTGATTAAGGATTGGTAAGTGATCTTGGAAGTAGGAAATGAATTATGAAATCTAGCAGAACTAGGCTCCCCCAATTACCTATTGCTACAAGCTCTGATGGAGGATGGAGCTTTAACTGAAGACTGGGAGGCAAGGGAAGGTCTTGAACTAACACAAGTGGAAGGGGTAGAAGAAGATGCAAGTGTTGCAGAGGAGTAGGAGCATATCTCAAAGGAGAAGGCTCAGCTAGTAGTAGAAGAAAAGTAGATGGTGGAAGCATTTGATATGGGAGATCTTCAAGGTACCAACAAGAAAAAACAATGCTCAAAGTTAGGGGTTTTACAATTGGTTCAAGGAAACTCCACCCTTGACTATGGTGACAAGGAGAAGGTTGGGAGGAAGATGAATGAGGAGAAAAGTTCTTTGGATGGGGAGCTGAAATGAAATAAAAAATAACCATGCATCTTCAATTAGGGTAGGGTTTTACCCTTCTCAGGGGGCAATGAAGATCCTTAGCTAGAATGTTATGGGATTAAAAGTACCTAACAAGAAACACCTTGTTAGGAATTTGTTAAAAAATAGTAAGTCAAATACAATTCTCATACAAGAAACAAAGTTGAATAGAAAGGAGGTTGAAGGTTTCAAAGGAAAGAATAAATTTTGGTCAGTATCATATGTGGAATCAGATGGAGCTTTAGGGGGCTTTATAACTATGTGGAAGCCTTAAAATTTCTATGTGGAGGAAGTGGCTAGAAGAAAATTTTGGGTGGCATGTAAAATCAGGATCTTATCTTCAAATATATCTTTTACTTTAGTCAATGTGTATGGCCCATCCTGTTGCATAAAGAAGAGAGAAACCTGAAAGGAAATTGGATCCTTCTACTGACTGATAGCACAAAATTCCACATCATTGGAGGAGATTTCAACTCCATTCTGCACAAAAATGACACGAAAGGGGGAGGAAGGAGGAAGTACTAGTCCCAATCAAACTTTGAATATTTTGTCAATAAAAGCCTCTTGATGGAAATACCCATGGAAAATGGGTTGTATACATGGACTAAGCACATATTAGGTTTTAGTAGTATAGTAGAAAAGCTAGATAGATTTTTATTCAAAAGTGACTTGACATCATTCTCATTCACCTTGGAGGGAAATATATTGACTCAATCTGGGTCATATCACTATCCAATTTGTTTGGAAATACTAGGGGATAAAAAGTCATCTTGTTTCACTTTCAAGTTTGAAAAATGTGGTTCAAACACCCATGTTTTACACAAATAATTGAGAAGTGGTGGCTAGAGGTAGAGCCCTAAGAAAATAAAATGTTCAAGGTGGTATCAAAATTAAAATTGATCAAGCAACGGGTGAAGGAATGGAATAAGAATCACTTTGAAAATATCTTTGAGGAGAAACTGAGACTGGAAGTTGAACTGGACCGAGTAAATAAGATGGTGGTGGAAAAAGGAATGGATGATGAGCTATACATGTCTGAGAAAGACCTTTTGAGAAAGATGGAAGACATTCTTGTGGAGGAAGAGATCTATTGGCAGAAAAAATCCTGAGAAATTTGGTTGGAGGGAGACAAAAATTCAAATTTTTTTCACAATTCCATGAGGGCTAAAAGGGAATCAAATAGAATAATAAGGTTGAGGATGGTGAATGGTGTGGAAGTAGAGGGAGTGGAAGCCATGAAGGAGGAGGTAGTGAGTATCTTCAAGCAGTTGTTAAACAATGGGAATGGGTCATGTAGTGTAGGAAAATGCATACCCTTGCATTTTCACACTTGTTTGGGCCCACCTTGATTTGTTTATCCCTATTTATGTCTTAATTGGTCCTATTTGGTACCAAAAAGCCTAATAAATTACATCTTTTTATGGCTAATCCCAAAAAATAGCAATGGTAAATGATAATCTAATGATTATGTCTAAGTGTCCCTAATTTTTGGGTCGAGACTAAGACACCACCTAGGGAATCTTTGTCCCCCAAAGGTCTTAGGACCTTGATTTTAAGTGTGCCCTAAATGGGCCCCTTTTTGGAGTTTGTGCCCCAAGTTTCATGCCTCAGGACTAAGACACCACCTAGGGTGTCTTAGTCCCATTTAAGGTATTTTCAGGATTTAATTTCAAATTCTGGCGGGATTTAGCCTCCTTTAATTAATGAATTCATATGTTGGCTTGTTGTGGTGTAATTTCAGGATATTAAGCATGGATAAGTATAAATATAAGGTTCATTCACTCATTTCTCATCCAAGATATAACAAGCATTCAAGTATTCATTCCTAAGGAAAGTTTATGAGAACAAGAGCATTCAAGAGCAATTCATCAAGCATTTGGAGTCATCGTCAAGATTCAAGCGTCATATCAAGGATCTTCTTGCATCATGTATGTTCTTGAGATAACATTTGTGATGTAGGGTTTTGATTCAAGCAAGAAATTCAAGTCCATATCTATCAAGAATTCCTTTGATCCAAGATCTATATCCAAGCTATCCATTTCACACAAGTTTGCAGACTTCATAACAAGGGTTTGGTGAGTTGTAACATTGCATGTTGTTCATTCATAATTTCTCTCCATTTCATTTCATTTCAAGGTTTAATTACCAACAAGGGGTTTGACCAAGGCAAACCCCCATTCACTAACAATCAACAAGTTTTCCTCTCTTGCATATCTATGTTTATAGATTTAGGTTGAAGACTTGAAGATCATTTGAAGTGAAAAGTTGCAAAGTTGCATTGAAAAGTTGTCATATTCATGAAAACTAACCTACAAGCCAGATCTGGAAGTTTTAGAACCTAAGATTAGAGAAGAAGGAAATGCAGACATCAAGCTTCAGGACCACATTAAGAGATTTTAGAAATTCCAGATGGGACCAAGTTGCCACCTAGGGCATCTTAGTCCTCTTGAAGGTATTTTATAGAGATTCTTTCAAATCCAGTTCTGACATTTGAAGATTTTGCATTTTCCTCAAAAAATAGTAGTGAGAATAAGTCAACAATAAGGGTGTCTTAGTCCTCCATAACACATTTTGACAACATTTTTGCATTTCCAGAATCCTTGTTGCATTTCTAGAATTCCCAGGTACACACATCCCAACTTGTTGTTGCATAATTTCATCATTTGCATCCTTCATTTAGCTTGCACTATTAGGTTTTGTGAGTTGAATGCTTACTTATCTTTTCCAAGCTTTAGCTTGGTGGTGAACCCCTCAAAGCTTAAAGAACCCTTCCTAGGTCTTCGTTGTTGTGAATTGACTCACCTTTGGGTTGATATTCAATCCAATTTGGATTCATATGACATTATTGAATTATAATAGGATAATAGTGGTGTTCTATGACCTAGGTTATAAAGCACCCATTCCCTTGTTGTTCATTTTGGTGAACCCGATGTAAAGATATGTTGGTGTTGGATGATCAAAACTTTAATATCTATGACAACCCTCTTTGTGATCCTTCCCCTACTTATCGTATTATGGAACAAAGGAATGGAACCGTAAATGATCATGACAATCACATTTGTTCTTCTCCTAGTATCTCTCCTATTTGTTAGGAAGATGCCTTGGTGTTAGAAAATAGAATCAATGAAGGTCATGAAGAAAACATTCTTGAACAAGATAATGACATCATTGATAGGAAAGACAATTAAACCATTGATGAGACCCCTACTTGTGATGAAGTCATCTTAGAAGAACCAACCTTTGAATATCACAAAGATCTAGTTTGTAGTTTTCCTAAAAAATTTCCTCCTAGGGAAGATATAATGGTGGAAGAAAATGAGAATATTGACAATAGTAATTCCTTAGATGAAGATGATAAAGTAACATTAGACTACTCTTCACTAAGAGATCATGAAAATAAGGATAAGTCTTTTGAGGTTATGCTTTTTAGATACCCCTTGGAGTACTCTCTCGAGCTTAAACTTACCATTTATCCACCCTCTCAAAAATCACAAGTTCAAAACAAACCCATCCTTATCCTCGAACCACCTAAGAGCAATGTTCTACAACAACTGAGTTACAATACCATTGCTCATACATACAACACTAGGAACAATCTACAACCAAGACAAACACCCTCACCATCCCTCCCATTGCCTAATCCTATCTTACTAGGTCCCCCTCATTTTCCTTCACAAAGTGGAAAGGAGTATGATCTTGTTGAACAACTTAAGAATACCCCCACAAAGATATCCCTTTGGGACTTGATTTATAATTCACCTAACTATCACACTATGCTTGAAAGTTCCCTACAACAAGTTCCCATCCCTTCTAATGTGCAACCAAATGACATAGTAGCCATGATTCAAGGACTAAATGCTGACATTATTTTCCACCAAAGTGAGCTCTCTCCTTTGGAAGTGCAAAAACAATATGATGCTTTCATGATCATAGCTCACTACAATACCACAGGGATAAAATGAACCCTTGTTGACAATGGCTCAGCCTTAAATGTGTGTAGTGAAAACCTTTTGGATAAACTTGGTGTTGATAAATAAAAAAATAAACTTGATTCTTTATCTATTAAGGGATTCAAAGATGTAGGAAGAGAACCACTTGGTGTGATCAGTTTGCCTATTACAGTTGGAGAGGCCACATTAGAAACACTGATCCATGTTATGCCTCACGATCTTTCATACAACCTCCTTTTAGGAACACTATGGATTCATGAAATGAATGGGTTGCTGATGCAAAGCAGGGGTGGAAAACTTTAAACAATCCTTAGACAAGCAAAATTTTAATCTCTAAACATTCACATGATGTATTTTCATTTATTAGGCCTAAATCTCCTAGAAGTACTTCAAATTGACTAAAATGGGCACAACTTCTTAGGAAAAATTTATCTCCAAAATAAAAACCTAGATTTGGATACCCTTTATGGATTTATTCAACATATGAATAAATTAGATATGGTTACTTTGGAAGGAAAGGTTCAAAACTTGAATGTTCTACTTTTGACTTGGCTTGAAGTGGAGCAGAAAATTCATGTTTTTTGGTCATAAATTTTAAACCAGACTTGATGCCAAAAATATAAATATGTTTATAGATACCCATTTGGACTTTATACAACATAATAAAAATTGGGGTATGGTTTTTTTGGAACACAAGACTCAAATTTGGACTGTTCTCCCTCAAATTAGGCCTACTAGGGTTTCATACCCGTTTTAGTAAAACAAACACAACTTGCTGGAAACTTGATGAAATTGCATGAAATGAATGCCAATAGACACTAGATTCACAAATTTACCAAAAAAAATTAATTTAGAGTTATTATGGTATTGTAAAGATCCATACTACATCAAAAAAAAGCAAGGAAACGTTCATAAATACATAAAATAGAGGTATTTTTATTGCTTGAACTTCCAAAACTTCAACCACCACCCCCTCCAACCATGTCTTCGGCCTTCCAAATAATTTTAAAACATTTTAAAATATTTTCAAATGGTTCTCAACCAACTTTTTAACTTACAACCATTCAAATTCCCTCATTTACAACTTATGACTCTTCATATTCCATGTTTTTGCAACTTTTACAACATTGACAACATTTTGCAAAATTGACAACTTGTGTAACTTGACACTCCAACACACCTAGCGACCTAATATGGACTCAAACACATCTAAAATGGTCTTATAAGACCTTATTACATGAGAAAACCACACAAGCAAAACAAAATGACACTTTTTTCCTATTGAAGGCATGAAACTTGAGGGTGCCCCTGCACTAGTTGCCTTCTATTCTTCATCATAAAATGAAGTATATTTACAACAACAAAGTGCACACATTGGATGCTCATAATGAGCCTTACATTGTTTTACAACTTGAGAAAAATAAAGTGAATTCTTTGAAAACATTGACACCAACTACACAAGTGGAACTCATGCAACAAAAAGGTAAAGAAAAACATATTAAGGAAGTCATGAAGCTATTAGAAGATGATTTGGGTTCCTTAGACTTCAAACTTGCATTCATGGGAGAATACAAGATCATAAACAAAGATTTAGATAATGGAAAACAAGTAGTGATAATGTCAACACAAAATTCAGAAGACCCTTTGAAAGCATCCACCTCAACCACTTTAGAACAAAAGACAACAAATTACACAAAAAACTTAAATGAGATAAACTATCAACAATCGCCAAATCCAAAAGAAATGAAATTTTTTATGAAAAAGGTTATGAGCTTATGAAACAACTTAGATATAGTGGAAAAGGATGTGGTGCTGGAGAACAAGGTATCTGTGTCCCTATAGAGCCTCAAATGCAAGAAAAGACTAGTGGTCTTGGTTATTGTCTTTTGATAGAAATAAACAAGCCTTCACTTAACATCAACACTCTTACAAATGATTCCTCTAAGCCGACTTTAACAATAGTGCATCTTGAATTGATAGACACTAGTGGTCTTGATTGTTATCATTTGCAAGAAACAAATAAATCCTCGCTTAAAATCAATGTCATCATGCAAAACAATTACACTTTGAATTCAACTAATTTTACACCATCTTGTAAAGGAGAGCACAAAATCTCACAATCTAAAAATTCTTGCGTAAGTATGACATCTTGTACTAAGCAAGAGACATCTTTGTTACAAAACAAAGAAACATCTCCTACTTTTGATCAAGAGAGTATCTTGATGAGACTCCTCCAAGATCATTTGATATCCCTCCCTCCAAGAACATGAAAGAAATTATACTACAAACATTGATTTTGTGCATATCATAGAATTCGTGGTCATTCTACTAATGAATGTAAGGATTTAAGTGATAAAATTCAACATCTTGAGTGTGGTGCTCTTCCTTATGAGGGAGTACCCAATTCCTCTAATTGATACTTATTTTCATCCTATTTGGAACATCCTTGTCCTGCACTAAGTGGGGGCAAAGGGTTAAGTAGCCTTATCCTCGTATGTCATTTGTCGATTGACTCTTTTGGCTAGTTGACTACTTCCATGTATATGTAAGAGAAAGCTTGGGATGTGGACAAAATTCCTTAAGTTGGCTTGCATGTGATGTACTGAGTTATGTATTTTGGGGGCAACCCATTTCCTTTTCATGATGTAGCTTATCAGAAAGATATGACTTGGCATAGGGATGTCCAGGTAAGCTCTCATCTCTTCTTCTACTTTAAAACATATTGTTCACACCAATGGTGTTAGCAATCGCTTTAAAGTGGGGGCATACATCGACACTCATGTTTCATTGTGTGATTTTCTTTCTTCATGTAATGCATTCTCTTCTTTGTGGTGTCATTGGGTTTGATTTCCTCTAAGAGTGTGATATTTCTTTTATTTTTCCTCTCTTGGAGATGCTAATAAAAATGTTCCCTAAGATGAGACCTCACATTAACTAAGAAAAATCCCTTTGAACATCCCTCTTTCTTGTTGCATCTTCTTTTGTACCTTATTAACTTCATAGAGGTATGGCTTTGAAATGGTTTCTTAGGGCTCACCTAGTGAACAACTAGCTTCACTAGCCCTTGTGAGCATGCATTTTTGTACCTTATTAAAGTTATGGAGGTATGGATTTGATATGGTTTCCTGGGGCTCACCTAGTGAACAACTAGCTTCACTAGCCCTTGTGAGTATGCATTTCCTTTTTGTCTTTATCATAGTCATGGGGGTATGATGTTGATATGGACTTCCTAGGTCTCACCTAGTGGACAACTAGCTTCACTAGCCCTCATGAGCATGTGTTTTGTTTGCATAGTGGACAGCGTGTTCCACTTGTAAGCCTTTTTTGAACAAACAACCTAGACCTGGTCCATAACGCGTTGGATGACCAGTTGAAGCTTGATTGGTTGCATTTTCTTTTGCCTTTTTCCTTTTTCCTTTTTCTATCTTTGATGGTGTATGTTTGTGATCTAGTTATGGCTTCATATATCATTTGCATGTGTGTTCCTTTGTGCTTATGTTGGATTGCCATAAGATCTTGATCTTAGGGGCTTGACCACCCTCTTGGTCATTGTCATGATATCTTACTAGCATTCATACATTTGAACCCCTCTTGATTGTGCGGTTGGCTACTTTAGTGTGAGTTTGAAGCAAGTTCATCCTCTCACTAAAGTGGGGGTTGAATGTAGTGTAGGAAAATGCATTCACTTGCTTTTTTTTATCCCTATTTATGTCTTAATTGGTCCTATTTTGCATCCACAAGCCTAATAAATTGTATCTTTTTATGGCTAATCCTATCAAACATCAATGGATAAATGATAATCTAATGATTCTATTTGAGTGTCCCTAATTTTTGGGTTGGGACTAAGATGCCACCTAGGGCGTCTTTGTCCCCCAAAGGTCTTGGGACCCTAATTTTAAGTGTGCCTTAAATGGGCCCCTTTTTGGACTCTATGCCTTGAATTTCATGCCTTGGGACTAAGACGCCACTTAGGGCGTCTTAGCCCCCCTTAAGGTATTTTCAAGATTTAATTTCAAATTTTGGTGGGATTTAGCCTCCTTTAATTAATGAATTCATATGTTGGCTTGTTGTGGTGTAATTTCAGGATATTAAGCATGGATAAGTATAAATACAAGGTTCATTCACTCATTTCTCATCCAAGATATAACAAGAATTCAAGTATTCATTCCTAAGGAAAGTTTATGAGATCAAGAGCATTCAAGAGCAATTCATCAAGATTCAAGCATCATATCAAGGATCTTCTTGCATCATGTGTGTTCTTGAGCTAACATTTGTGATGTAGGGTTTTGATTCAAGCAAGCAACTCAAGTCCATATCTATCAAGCATTCCTTTGGTTCAAGATCTATATCCAAGCTAGCCATTTCACACAATTTTGCAGACTTCATAACAATGGTTTGGTGAGTTGTAACATTGCATGTTGTTCATTCATCATTTCCCTCCATTTCATTTCATTTCAAGGTTTAATTACCAATAAGGGTTTTGACCAAGAAAAACCCCCATTTACTAACAATCAACAAGTTTTCCTTTCTTGCATGTTTGTGTTTATAGATTTAGGTTGAAGACTTGAAGAGCATTTGAAGTGCAAAGTTGCAAAGTTGCATTGCAAAGTTGTTATCTTCATGGAAACTCACCTACAGGATAGATCTGGAAGTTTCAAAACCTGAGATCAGAGACGGAAGTGCAGACATCAAGCTTCAAGACCACATTCGAAGATTTCAGAAATTTTAGATGGGACTAAGTGACCACCTAGGGCATCTTAGTCCTCCTAAAGCTATTTTTCAAAGATTCTTTCAAATCCAGTTCTGACATCCAAAGATTTCACATTTTCCCCGAAAAGCAACAGCGGGACTAAGTCAACAGTAAGGGTGTCTTAGTCCTCCATAACACATTTTGACAACATTTTTGCATTTCCAGAATCCTTGTTGCATTTCCAAACTTCCTAGGTACACACATCCTAACTTGTATAATTTAATCATTTGCATCCTTCATTTAGCTTGCATTATTAGGTTTTGTGAGTTAAATGCTTACTTATCTTTTCTAAGCTTTTTCTTGGTGGTGAACCCCTCAAAGCTTAAAGAACCCCCTCCTAGGTCTTCCTTGTGAATTGACTCACCTTTGGGTTGATAGTCAATCCAATTTGGATTCCTAGGATATTATTGAATGATAATAGGAGAATAGTGGTGTTCTATGACCTAGGCTATAAAGAACCCATTCCCCTTGTTGGAACCTTCAAATTTTGGAAGGTTCCATGACAAAAAGTTTGATTTCAACACTCAGAAGTACAATTGAAAAATCTGCTAAAATGACCCACTTTGAAATATCATAACTAGAAGCAGGTACAGTTTCATGCAAAACCACCTTGCAAGTGTGTTCATCTACCAAATGTGAGTGTGCACACCAATTTTCATCTTCATTCAATCAGTTTTGACAAGATTTCAAAAGGCCAAGTTCAAGGGTTATGTGAAAGGTTCGTTGTCCACACAATGCTAAATCTATTAAAGTGACCAACTTTGGAGGATTATATTAAGAAACTGGAAGATTGTCAAGATAAATAAATTGGTGCTTTTGATTCTCCCCATCTCAATGTGCATCCATGTCAATTTTTAGGGCTTCATAACATCATTTGGTATTTTTCCAAAATCAAATCCAAATGGGTTTTACTCAGTTTGAAGACTGCACTTCCAGAATACTGCAAAAGGGTCATCTTTGATACTTGATATTTGATGAAGAAAATAAAATGATGGAAAACCATCTTGCACATGTGTTCACCATGTTTAAATGAGCTAGTATGCAAATTCATAGCTTCTCAGAGTCACATTTGATATTTTTTCAAAAAGGGCAAGGGACGGGTTTTAGTTGAGTTTGACAAGTGTAATTTTTTAGAAATGAATAAGTGAGCAACTTTGGGAATTAACAGTTTTTTATTCTGACAAGTTCATGCCAAACCATTCTGCAAGCACACTCCCCTACCTTCAAATAACATACTGGTGAAGTTTCATGGTTTTTGGAGATCATTTGATTAGTTTTCTAAAACAATTCTGGAAGCTACTTGATCTATTTTAACCTGCAGTTCAAGATGTCAGAAAACAATTCTAATAATTACCCATTCAAGTTTGAGTGTTCATATGCAATTCAAAAGAGTCCCTTCTTAAGTCAAGTTCATAAGAAGGAAGGAGTGCCATTATGATCAACAACCTGACTTCATTCTAGTACATCAAGAGGTAGAGAATAAGTTCTGAAGTGTTGATATAAAAGCTGAACTCTTGAAGATTTGAGATGACACTCTATGTCTTAGGGATAATTTAGTTACAATTCTATATCAATTAAGCCCATAAAAGTATAAAATCACATTTTCTCCCAATTTGGTAAAAAGGAGATTTAATATGGGCATGAAAATGAGCAAGAAGACAAATAATACTCCACAAGGACATTTTGGCTTGTTCAGTGGTGATGGATAAAATAATGTTCACTACATTACTAGTGAAAGCATCAAAGTAGTTGATCAATGTTTTGCAATTCAAAAGTATATTAATCTTGCATAGGAGAAGGTCACCATGAAGCATAATATGAGTACATGTAGAGAAAAGCCATGAAAGCATGAAATAAAAGACAAAGTTGTGAAAACCACGCCATGAATGAGGGTTGCTAGAGGACTGCCAAGGGAAGTTTCAAAACATTACCATAACCATGCCAATATTGAAAGATTTAGAATCTGCTATGTCAAAATAAATTGTTCTGATAAAAGATAACCCTTTCATAGTGCAAATTGGTATGAAGTGGCTTGCAAGTTTGAGTAAATTGCAGCCATATCAGAAGAGGATATCCATTTATTAAATGAAGTTAGATTGAAAGGGATGAAATTTATCAAATCCATCACTCAAGTTCTTGGGGAACAAGCAAAATGATATGAAACTTAAAGAACATCAACTTCAAGTTAATGAAATCGAGAATTTAAAGAGTGACATGGAAATAGGAAAGTTCAGTCCTCATTCTCTTTGGCTTTGGCGTTATTCCATAATGTTTGTGTTAAACGTTTTCATTGAGATGGACACACATAATATATGTGATGTGTCCAAGAGAGTATTATTTTGATTTGCAGTGTGGAGCACTGCTTTCATTCGCTGCTTTATCCCGTGAAGTTTGCGAAGTTTTATGATATGATCATGGACGCTCATGGAGATTTCCTTTGTTATGCTCATGTGGATGGAAAGATCAATGTGTAAAGGAGAAAGAAATGAAACTAGTAGACATGTAAGGGAATAGAGGGGATTATTGTTCCCAATACAAGCACAATTTGATTGTATTCTTTGACAATTTGCTAAAATCACTAGATCTCTAGCGTCAAATTGAGGGATAGATCGTGTAAATCTCTAAATAAGGGAGAAAAAAATGACTCAATGACATTGTGGAAGTATTGAGGGGTCGTGTGGATTTATATGATCTATTAAGTAACGAAATATTTTCATATGGACTAGCTCGAAAAATTGTTATGGGGGCAATGATAACAATGGGAGTAGATTTTGAAGGGATGATTACTCACTTAGGCTGCACCAAATGGCTCGTTTATTTTGGTCGACGGTTTCCAACTAGAATTAATTCAATTCTTGAGTAGTGGGAGAAGATTATTGATTTCATTCAGGAGAAACAACAAATTTCTTTCTTTGATGTCGCACACCAGGGATTTGCAAGTGGTAGCCTTGATGAGGATGTGGTATCTATGTGGCAATTTGTAAATAGTGGAGTGGAAATTTTTGTTGCTCAGTCTTATAGCATGAAATTAGGGCTATATGTAGAATGAATAGAAGCTATCAATGTTGTTTTCTCATCATCAAATAGTGCAATTAGGGTTGAGATCCAACTTAAAATACTTGCTAGACTAATGTACTCAAATCCTCCAGTTCATGGGGCTCAGATTGTGGCAAACGTTGTGGGTGATTCTACTATGTTTGATCAACAAAGGCAAGAGATGGAATTCATAATGATGCAACATTGGCCAAAAAATATACAAATATGGGAACAAAAACCCTAAGGCTGTATTGAATGAGCAAGGCGAAAATATTCATCAAAGAGACATATGTTGTCAGAGTAAATCCCACAGTTCTCTCTGACAGGGTTGGTTACGTTGATATCAGGGTGAACTTATCCAAAGTTTCTCTGCTAGAGAGCAAGGGCGCATGCATTATCGGTGAGACACATTACTATCGAAAGAGAAATTAAAAGTCTCTTCGATAGAGCTTGTTAGGCCGAAAGTTTGAGCATTGATTTGAATATTTAAAAGAGTTTTATTGATACAATATGGGTAAAGAGAAAGAAAGACTTCAAATATGAAATTGGGGGAGAAATAAAGTAAAGAATTATTTAATAAAGGTGAAGGTGAGTATTTTCTTCATAAAGTAGAATATTTTCATTGAAATATGAAATATTTTAACAAAGGGAGTTATAAGGTGAATAATTATTTTACTCAAAAAAGCATACAAGGTGGAAAATTATAAAATATTTGCGCCAGGAGGTGGAATATTTTTTCCAATGGGATAAAAGAATGGGTAATTATTTTACCTGAAAGAATGATTTATTAAATTGGGTGAAAAAATTTGACCACACAAGATATAAATGTAACATTTTTTCATTGAAGAAGCTATGAAAATGGGTAATTATTTTTATTTTAAGAGGTGAAGAGTGAGGATTTCCAACAAATGATAATTACTTAAATTGATTTTTTTCACGAAGATGCAAAAATCGAGATTAAAGTTAAAATATTTAATTTTCCAAAGGAAACTAATTAACTATTTTATTTTTTCGAGAATAATTAAACGAAGAGCTGCACTGAAAATAAGAGTTGCACCAAAGGGATGCTGTGAAGAATTGTAGCCCAAGGAGATATAATGTATATATGCCAATTAAAATCAAAATTAGAAGAGGCATTAGAATTAGGAGTTAGGTAGGATATATACAGAAGATACTTTTAAAATGTTTATCATATAGATTGTACAGTGAAGACCATGATGCATGTATGAAATTTTGGAGAAATCAATGAAAGATCTCTGATTTTGTGGCTTCATGTTGGTATCAATTGTTTGTTGAAATTATACAGTTATTTGGTTGTCTCCAATTTAACATTTCCTTATTATTTAAGTTAGTGTATCAAGGATATGTTTAGTTTATCAGGGAAAATTTTTTGTTCTTGTGTGGTGAGATTAATTGGATTCTTTAAAAGAATTAAAACCCTTTTAGTCAATCACAAGTAATCTGGGAATGTTATTTGGATCAGTAAGAAGAACCATATAATTGGGATTGCCATTTTGTCTCCTATTTGGTATCATTTGTTGTTCTTGTGTAATTTATTCAATTGGTTCTTTCAAGGAAGGATTAAAATCATTTTGATAAATCATAAGTAATCTGGTTGTGTCAGTTGGATCCATAAGTAGAGTTTGTCAATCACATTCCTGCACGTTTATACAAGATATAAACTAACATAAGTGTACCAAATAGTTTGAATTACAACCAACACAAGTCATACATTCTAGATCTTCATTTGACTCCATTTGCCCAAGAAGGTGATGAGAGATTCAAAATACTTTTATTTTATGTTTAAAAGACTTGTTATTTTTGTTAATTGACATGGCTGTCGGTAGATTATAGATTAACATATTTACTCATTTTGCTTTATGTTTAGCTAAATTAGTGGATATATTTGAAGGAATGGTTTATGTTAGATGTGTTACTTTATGATGATATTAATGAGATAATTATGTTGCGTTAATCTTTTACTACCATAATTGTTATCCTTTTTGTAAGGGTTTTGAACAGGATATTTTAAAGATTGATGATGTGGTTAAACTCTCTATTTAATCAAGGGAAATAAACATGCCATTTGATGGGCCTAGCTAGATGAGGAGTCACTCAAGTCCAAATCAACTTCTTTGTAGTCAGTTATGGAACTTCTACTTCCAACGTCAATTTGGCATATTTCTCTATGTCCTGCTTTAGTCTTGTTTCGGTTTTGCTTTAGTTTTGTTTTAATCTTACTTTAGATGCCTTGAATCTTGGAAGTCAATTTCCATGTTGTAAATTCAATAAGGATATGTTATAAATATCCATGTTTCATTTTTAAATAGGAATTAGATAATTTTCAATCAAAATTTTGTAATCATGGCAATACTTTGTTTTGTGTCCCACTTTGATCAAATGGAATGAAAGCAAGAAGTTAACTCAATCACTGTATTAAGGGACCTTACCTGAGGAAGAGCAGGGCCTGCTCAACTGAAGGGATTGATCTTGTGTTGGTATTTTACTAAGTCACGCTATTTTTGTTTATTGATATTAAATCTGAGGTGTTAGATGTTAATTCTGGAATGATAAGTTGTTGAATCATTTTCAGTTATTGAATGATAAATATGGATAGTTAATTTTGTTTGAACTACTTTTAAATTTAAGTAATCATGGTTAGATTAAGCAGTTAGAATCATTATAAGATTTATTAGATTAATCAAATTTAGATGTTGTTCAAAATAATTAAGTTTGGTAATTATTTGTTGAGTTTAATTAGAAGCAATGATGGAAACTTATGAAAAGATGGAATTGAAGTTAGTTGAAAATTTGTTCATAGAAATTAGTGTTTATGTTTTCTAGAATAATTGTTTAAGTTTTCTAGATTAATTGTCATTTTCTTGAAATTCATTTCTATTCTTAAAATAGTATTTAATTTCCAGCAAATCTTAAGATAGATTTCTTTTAAAGAAAAATAGAATTAATTTGGGTTTCGTATTTTAAATTAAGAATTAAAGTAGATGTTAGTCTTCTCCATGAATCAGTCTCAATCAAGTCCAGTGAAGTCAAAAATAAGTCAAAAAAAATTTAGGTTGGGAAATAAGATAGAATTAATCCTTAGGAATTAGTTGCTGTAGTTCAGCTCTTAAGAGCTCCTGAAGAGCTCTTGAAAGCTCCTAAAGGAGCTAAATCGATACCTGAAGTCACTGTTTACGGTGCAAAACCCCCCAAAAATATGTGACAACCATCCTTATCGCATATAGCTCTGAGACACACTTGCTTCGATAAATAATTGACTAAATGATGCAAGTTATGACATCAATGACCTTGCCCATTATTTTTGGCATTGTTGCCAGGGATTAAACAAGATTTGGATACTAAGTGTGAATCCTTAGTGTTGATAAGGAAGATCGACCTAAATTGTGGATGAGACGAAATATAGACCATCTAGGGAGGCTTCTTCCATGAAATGTTAATTTTTGAAGAAATCTTGATTTTGATCAGGAAGATATTCAACAATACTAGATCGAAAATCAAGAAGATAATCAAGGACAACAAATAGACAATCAAGAAGATAATAGAGATCCATTTCAAGAAGAAGACATGGGTGAACAACTTGATCGACCACTAGCCAATAGGACCTTCTCTTTTCCTATCAATCTTGAAAGATAGATTGGTGAACCTCCTATGAAAAATATCTCACCTTCAGTTTTTCCTACCTTTAGAGGAAAAACATCTAAGGATCTTGACCAGTTCCTTTTTGAGTTCAAATTTTTGTGTCAGACCTATGATTACACAAACGATAATTAGAAGTTGAAGTTGTTTCCTTCTACATTGAAAGAATCAGCTTTGCAATGGTTCATGGGATTAGGCACATGAATAATTGCAACTTGGCAACAAATGGAGATTGAATTCTTGGATAAGTATCAAGACTACTGCAGAGTAAGGGATAGAAAGGAGGAATTGTTTTGAATAAGGAAAACGGAGGACAAAATTTTAGAAGACTATGCTAATAGGTTCCAGTTTGTGCATCAAAAGTGTACTAATGGGTTGGATAATGAAATTAGCAAAACAATATTCCTGAGAGGAATTGATGAAAAATCAAGAGAGTCCTTGAATCTTATGGGAAAGGGGGACATTAACAAGCTTTCCTTGGAAGACATTGTCGATATATGTAGAAACTACTCTATAAATAGGGTAGGAACTAGAAACTCCAGAAGAAACAAGGCTCATACAATTGATGTGTCAGAAGTAATGGAGGAATTAGCAAACATGAAGACTGACTTACTTCTTCATCTCAATATGCAAGGAGATAAGAAGACCACTGAACCATTGTCTATTTATTGTTCCAAGTGTAGGGGAAAACACCTTTTATGAGAATGTCCATTGAATCAAGTTGAAATCTATGAGATTTTTGAGAAAACACACCCAAAAATTTCCTGTAATCCTTTGGCTGGGATAAAAAGCAATCTAAAGAAACCAGTGGTCGAAGAGGAGCTTAATTATGTTGGCCAAAGACCTCAAAACACAAGGTATAATGGAAATCAGTGTCAGTATGGTTCTTAATCAAACTAGAATCAAAACCCCTTGCAAAACCAAAACCAATGGACCCCCCCATATAAGCCACAACCACCACCTACATATTGGGGACAACCTAAATGGATGAATCCCCAATGGAACCAATCACAATGGAAAACTAATCATCAGTAGCAGTGGCAGTCAAATCAGCCATCATGGCAGCAAAAACAAATGTAGTTCCAACCATGGAAAAACCAAGGGAAAAAACATCCCTGGGGACAAACAACCCCTGTGATCAATGCTCCTAATGCCACTAATGACCAGGTAAATCAACCTCAACTACCAGCTCAACCGGTTGCAAATCCCAGAAATACCCATAATGATGCAACTCCCCCTAACTTGAACGTAACTGATGCTAATGATATTCAACTAAGAAATCATACCGTTCAATCCAAACCTGCAGAAAAAGTCAAAAAGACGAGGAAGAAATTGACACTTCAACAGAAATGCAAAAAATTGAAGATGAACAAAACATCAATCAGGCACCTTACCTTGAGAGATTGAAGGAAGAAATAACTCCTGAAAACTCTCAACCAAGCTACATGAATGTTGTTGATTCTCAACTTCTTTGGGCGTTGAAGAAAATAAACATTGAAATTCCATTGTTGCAAGCAATTAAGGACATACCAAAGATAAACCAATTAGTCAAATTTCTCTGCATGAAAACTCCAGGGAGAAATAAGAAGCTACCTCCCAAAATACAAATAGGGATAAAATTAACTTATGTATTATTGGGACGATTGCTTCCTTAGAAATATAATGATCCTGGAAGTCCTGTAATCACCTTGAGTATAAATGGAGTGGAGGTTAACAATGTCCTAATTGATTTAGGAGTTGCCATAAATGTTATCACATCTGATACAGTTCAAATGCTAGGTATGACAACTATTCAGCCAACAACAACCATTTTACAGTTATCTGACCAATCTACTACAAAGCCACAAGGTATAATAGAAGAGATCATGGCTACCATTGACACATGGGATTATCTAGTTGAATTTTTGGTTCTTAAAGCCAGAAAGAAAGATTATGAATATCCAATCATCTTAGGTAGACCATGGTTGGCTATTGTTGTCACTTTAATTGATTGTAGATCTAGAAGGATGATCATTTCAAATGTTCAAAAACAAAAATAATTGTCACTTTATCCACCAACACAACCATCAATTCGACCAAACACCCAACTTTGGGTGGATGAAGATTTAGATTCAAAAGGTGACGGTATTGTGGAGTTAGCCATGGTTACTATAGTTGAACATGTTCAAGAATGTGAGGAACAAGATTTTACTTTAGAAATGGAAAAAAAAGATTTTCAAACAACATTACATGAACAACATTCTTGTCCTTTGAATACACTTGTTGAAAAATCCATTGATTCCACCAACGACACTAAAGAGATTACAGTAGTTGGAGATAAACCTCTCAATATAAATTCATCTTTATCCCCAACTCAAGAAAAAGAATTGAAGGAAATTTTGGAAAAACACACAGAAGCATTTTCTTGGGAGTATACTGATATGAGAGGAATCCATCCTTAAATTTGTAGTCACTAAATTTACACAGAAGATGTAAGACCAATTAGAAAAGGAAAAAGGTATATCAATCTTGTTCTTCATGACATTGTTAAAAAAGAAATAGAGAAGCTGATCAAAGTAGGGTTCATATACCCAATCTCTGATAGTCAATGGGTTTCATCATTGGTTATAGTCCCAAAGAAGAATGGTAAATGGCATCTGTGTATAGATTATCGAGAGTTGAATAAAGCCACAAAGAAAGACCATTTTCCATTACCATTCATCAACCAAGTACTCGATAACCTAGTAGGCAACAACTGCATCTCTTTTCTCGATGGTTTTAGTGGATATAACCAAATCTAGGTAGCCCCTAAAGATCAAGACAAAACTACCTTTACCTATCCGTGGGGTACATACGCATATATAGTCTTACCATTTGGACTATGTAATGTGCCAACCACATTTCAAAGAGCAATACTTGCTATATTTGTAGATTTCACCACTTCCTATGTAGAGATTTATATGGATAACTTTACAGTCCATGCTAAATTTTTTGAAGAAGCATTAAAAAACTTAGAAAAGGTTTTACAACACTATAAAGATCATATATTATCACTCAATCATGAAAAAAGTTCCACTATGATGACATAGGGCATTTTTCTGGGACATCACATCTCAAAAGAGGGGATAAAGGCTACTCCCAAGAAATTTGAGATCATACAGAACATTGAGATCCCTAAGAACCAAACTAGTGTATGAATTTTTCTTGGGCATGTTGGGTATTACAGAAGGTTTATAGAAGGATTTAGTCAAATTTCAGCACCACTATTTACACTACTCAAGAAAGAAGAGGAGTTTGTATGGACTGAAGATTGTTAAAAATATTTTGAGACAATCAAAATAGCTTTAACAACTTCTTTGATCATTAAAGGACCTGTTTGGGGAGAATCATTTCACATACATGAAGATGCATCCAATATAGCTATTGGGATCCCTTGGTGGAAAAGGTTCAAAATTGCATGTCTTCCTGGAACAACAAATGGCTTTTGTGGGAAGGGCAGATAACAATGCCAATTTTTGTGCTCCCAATCTACCTAATGTCTTGTCTAGCTTTATCAAGCAACAAAGCTACAACATTGAACCAACATATGCATTGATTCTTCTGTAAAGGAGCCACAAATCAGAAGAAAATTGTCACAATTGGCCAGGATAAGGTTTGTAAGAAGAAAGATGTTGGTGAAATAGGTTTGAGAAATATGCTAAAGAAAAATAAAGCACTGGGAGCTAAACTGGTTTGGAATATGTACATTAATAATGGAGCGAAATGGGAAAGTTTGCTTAATTTTTTTTACATAATTAGAGATAATGTGAATGAGATCCTTATATTAGAAAATTTTCTAAAAGGCTCAAGGATCTATAATTTCATGAGGGTGTGTCATCAGTTGATTCTAGATTTTCTGTCAAGATTTGAGGGATGGTTGTGCGACTCTCTTCTAGGAAGACTCATGGTGCAGTCTTCCAAGCATAAATCGATGCTTGAATATTGGTAGGACCAATGCAAAGTTGAAAGAAGAGTGGGGCTCTAGGGTAAGAGACTATATGGAGGAGAAATGGGAGGAAGGCCATAGGACATGGTTCTAGAAAGACATGAGAAGATCGGAGGCACCAACCGAAGAAAAAGAGCAATTGAAGCTTCTCTTAGAAAAAAGAAGGGTAATTATAAGAATGGGTGAGGATAGTCTTGTGTGGGATAGCTCATCAATAGGGAAATATAAGATAAGAGAAGGATATGATGCATTATGTGCAAAAGATGAGAAGACTCTTATTCCCTTGGATCTATGCTAAAGTAAGCAATGCTTACCAAAGGTCGGGGCCTTTTCCTAGGCTGCGATATAGAAAAGAATCCTTACTATAGAAAAATTAAAAAGAATGGGCTACAATGGGCCTTCAAGGTGTGAGATGTGCAAGAAAGCGGAAGAAGAAACAAATCATTTGCTAATTGGCTATCCATTTGCACAGGATTGCTAGAGATGGCTCTATGCGAAACTTGGGTGGAGCAAAGTGTTACCAAATGATATTCTTTCTCTGTTCTCCTCTTGGCCCAGACTAAAGAGAGGAGTATACTTTAGTGATCTATGGACTATAAGCCCCTCCATGGTCATATGGGAAACTTGGAAAGAGAGAAATAGGTGGATAGGGATTGGCCCACCTTTATCAATCAGTTGGAAGTAGCCATAGTTGAAGTGATGAATGTTTGGTTGAATCAATTGAACACAAGTAAGGTCACATTTTTAGATTGGGATGTGGAGATTCATCGATCCTGGTTTGGTCTTCAGTTTCCTTCACTTGGGACTTCCTCCTCCACTATTTTGGGTTTGCTAGGGATAAAGCAGTTTGGACTAAACCAAAGGAGGGATGGTTCAAATTGAACTTTGATGGTGCTTCAAGGGGAAACCCGGGAGCTTCAGGTGTAGGCAGTATAATTTGAGACTAGGAAGGCAGGGTGGTTGTGGAAAGGTCAGTGCCAATTCCAAAAGGAAAAAACACAATGATGGAATTTTTGTCCCTTATGAATGGTCTTCAACTTTGCAAAGATCTAAATTTGTATCAAATAGAGATTGAAAGGGACTCAATGGTGGTTATCCAGGCACTACAAGTCAGTAGGTTGGAAAACTAGAAATTACAACCTATTTTAGAATTGTCTTGTCAACTTCTAGGCAATATGGGGTGCTTCTTGGTAAAACACATTTGTAGGGAAGTAAATAGGTAGTAGACAAACTAGAAAATGAAGGTACAGATGGGGGAAAGGCCACAAAACTATATAGAGCTTCATCTATTTTGGGATAGGCCCCATAAAGCTTATGTTTCATGGAATCTTGGTGGAGACAATATAAGGTGTTGCTGGGAAAGGACATACCAAGAGCATTAGATAGGTTGGCGTGATTCAGTGAAGCTTTGAAAATGGAAATTTTTGTCTTCTAAAATGAATTACACCATCCTCGAGAAAGCTAAAGGGATGAGGTGTAAGGGCTCCTGCTAAATTACATTCAATGCCATTAATGTTGGCATGAATGTTGGGTATTATTAGGAGGGCTAGGTGGTAGCAGCATCATCAGATTTCTTTTGAGTGTTATTTAGCAAGATGGAGATGCCAATTTTTCTCACTACCCCATGCAAGAAATGGGCTTTCCTGGGGAAGATCATAGACAATAGGTTGAAATTTATTTTCATGGAGGATGACTTCTTGGTGGTGGAAGCAATAAAGATGGTTTTGGGGTTCAAATTCTTGGTCTCAAAGGAGTTCTATAGGGTGAATGTCGACATCATCTTCAGGTTCGTCGCCTCCCTCCTCGATTTGGAAATACCAAAGGCGATGCCAATTCTGATGGAAAGGAAATTGGTTTTGATGGAGTTGTTGGAGGGAGTAGAGGACGTGATCATCATCGTCAAGCAAGGGGTTGGCATGCCAAGGCCAAATGATATGAGGAGGATCTTCCTGCCAGGAATTCATGTGAAATGCTACCCGTTTCTATTGGATATGAAGGGAATGGCCCTTCTGGAGCACAGGTCTCGTGTAGTTCGTGGAGCTAAATTTTTGTGTCTATTTCTTTACCTAGAATTGGCTCCTATAGGGGATTGGAGAAGCCTCTTCCATGATTTCCTCATTGATGAAGGTGTGGAATTTGATTGAAAGGATGTTGGTCTTTTGGTTATTTTTTGGTGTGTCTGGGTAGGTCTAAGTTTAAAGGTAATTTCAATTGTAAGAAATAGATTGATAGTATAATTTTTGGGTGGGAATTGGGGTTGTAACTTGGTATCTTCCACAACATCGAACTCTGGGTAGTGCATGAGATTTAAGGGTGGAAACTTTGTAAAGCTATGTGTGTAAGGGTGGTAATGGGTTTGGTTGATGCCACTATCTCAAGGAAGAAATGATGTAATTTTCTTGAAAATCAATAAAAGTTTGTTTACGTAGAAAAAAAAATATCAGGTTAGAAAATTAGAAATAGTGTATAAAAATATTCCACCATCTAATAAATTTTTTATGGACAACTATAGTGGTTTCCAGAATGAAATATCCATAGCACTAGACTTGCAAACACAAAACTCCATAATTACCCTAAAGCTATTAGATTTAAAAAGATCAACGATTGAAAATTTATTTTTAATCAAAAGATGCTACTGCCCACCAATCGTGCTAAATTAATTAAAGTTGCAGAAATTCTGACCAAGTGATGAGCTTCATTTGAAGTGGCAATACAAAACTATAATGTAATAATCATGTAGTTAGAAGGTAACATATTTCATTCACTTTTCTATTTTATAATAAGAAGACAAATATGAAGTGAACTTGCAATTTCTAAGTAATACTATTTTTAAGTGAGAGGGTCAGGGATATTGCAATGCACCAGGGAAATTTTGGGATGTAATAAATTCAATTCACTTTAGTATTTGTATTCATCTTTTCAATTTTCAAGTAAGTGAAAGATATAAATCCTACATTATATCAATTCTTAATTTTTCAATCTTGGGGTTTACAGTTGAGATTTTATAAGCATGTCTACCACCACTATTAGATAGTGATTGGGAAAGGTAAAGAAAATAAAAAATAGACTATGTCAAACTACTTAGAACTCCATGTTTCACTTATGAATACCATGATATTTATAATCTTATAATCTATGGTAGGCTTAACTCATAACTTATATTTTCATGTGAGAATAAGGTTGGAATTCAAATACAAACTATAAAAAGTAAAACATTACCAATTAGTAGTATCACTACATTGTAGGTGGTTAGATTGGGATGCATGATGTCCCTTGAGGTTTTCCCTTGCCCAAAATTTATCATGGTCTGCACACATAATTATGATGATAATGGAAAAGAAATTAAAAAAAAATAGCCATGAAGAAATGTTACTCATTACTATAGAATAATTTGAAAGTCTGTTGGGGTTTTCAATTGAATATTTTGGAAGCATCCATATTAACCTAGAAAAAAATTCTAGTGATTATAAAGTAACCCTCAAATTTCCAAAAAATATTTTCTCAAAAAAATAACAATGAATTATAACATATTAAAAGAGAATCATAAGCCTCCTTACAAAATTGAAAGTTTTAAACCATGGTTTTAGGATACTATTTTCAAGCTAGTGTTTTTCCTTGGATTGGATAGTAATAGGGAAGTAGATGCAAGCCTCATTGAAATGGTATATAATATGTATTATATACTCCACCTATTAAATATAGATTTGTTGAGCGTATTGTAGAATCCATGCAAAAACAATTTTTAATGATTAAAGGAGGTTCCGCTAAGACGTTTAAGTTCAACCTAATTGTGCTATTTATTTCTAATGGTTTTTTACGAATTTTTTTTGACCAACAAGATTTATATTCAAACCTTTACAAATGATGAGGTGAAAAGAGTGGTTCTAGTATATGATTGGACCCCTAAGATAAGGATGTATGATAATCGAAGGAACTACAATCGTTTTACAAACTAATTTTTGGCTTCATTGTATTAAGAAATTATAAATATTTTGGTACTTAGATTTCCCAAGTCTTATAGAGATTGTATTCAACTAGGACCAAAGATATAATTGGATTATTGGTACTTCATGGAAGAATTTATGCGCTAAGATTTTATGGATCAGGAGTAAAACCGTACAAACTTCTAATACATGTGACAAAGAGGGTTTTTGAATTGGAAAATGTATGAAAAATGGACAATATAGATTAAATATATTTGATTAGTCAGAAAAATAAGAGCATGTATTTCCTTCATTACCCTTTTCATGTGGAGGGTTCACATTCGAGAGAAAATAATTCAGTGTGGAACATGAAATTTTAAATTTTTTAAAAAACTTGAATTTGACTCTCATTGGTAGTATGATCCATGTGACATCATTAAATAAAGGCTTGTGGCCAATAATAATAGAAGTAGAATTCAACATCAAATTAAACCTTTACTAGAAATATTGAAAAAAGAAATTCTTGGGATGAGGTCAAAAAAATAATAGAGAAAACTATTGTTGAAAAGGTATTTCTTTTGAACAATTGCTAACACAAATAGTGACATTGCACCCACATATAGTAGTAGAGATGTTAATCAAGAGGTGATCCAAAAACTACTGTAGGTTTTGAAGAGATCTCAAAATATTACGAGTTTAGCAATTTGTGGAATACAAAGCATCCCTTTGTAGCAACTAATGATGAATATGATGATGACATCTAGAAGAAAAACTCCTGGATCATGTTCCTAGTGTATATTATGCATACAAAGCTAGTTTGAGTGAGATCACAAAACATATACTTCAAGAGTAACCATAGTAAAAAAATGGGTTATGAAGGTGGTGGTTTAGGGTCCAAAGGACAAGATAGTGCTTGGGTGGAAACAAATTTAGACCCTAGAATACCTATTGATTTTTGAGGCATTAGAGTTGATAAACAAGCCTAAGGGCATACAAGGACAGGTGGTACAATTTATTTTGTTACAACTTCAAATCATAATGTGTCGTATACAATCACATCCAAGACATGGTGGAGAAACTAGTGGTATTGGTGGCGATGGTATAGGTAGTATTACTAGTAGTGTTAAATAAGTGCTAGAACAATAAATTACTCACAAAAGGTCAACAATAGAAGATACTATACAAAAAATCAGTGATCAAGGCATTTTGAAGAAGCAAAAGATTATAACAACTGCAAGTGCAACTACCTCCATTTCTATCTCAAATGAAATATTTCTAATTCTAGAAGACACCCCTTTTGTTGTTAGTGTGACTAGTGTAGGAATGACTAATCCTCAACCTTAAATAATTAGAGATTCCCCCAAGACTGCAAGTACACATTTGCAATTAAGGCATTCAATTGTGTCAGAAATCCTATGTTTTGATTACAATGTTGAGTTTAGAAAGAAATCATAAATATATAAATAACACAAGAATCAAGTGTTAGATTGTATAAATATGGTAACTTTAGATATTACAACAACCATGATATTTCCCACATATGACCCAAATACATAAACCATGGAGTACATGTTTTTTGTGCCCAAAGTATAAAATAAACAAGAGGATTATCTATGCATCACTTTGATTATGAGGTGGCCATGGCCAACATAGATTTTTCTTGAATGAAAAATTCTAACAAAATTAATGTATCAAAAATGAACAATGAAGTGGTATACACGTCATTGCTAAAGAAAGAGAGAGATAGAAATAGGTTGTATAATCAAATAGAAAATTTATAGGTAGACCTAGAAAATGAGAAAGCAAAAATGAAAGCAATAAATCAAAAGAGCAATGAATTAGAGAAAAGGATAAAAAAGTTCCTCAACATCTATAAGAAAAGAGAATGAATAGAAAAAAGTGGAATTGAATGAACTGAAACAAGAGTTAGATGAAAGCATAACTAAATATGATAATGAAAAAGCCACTTCTAAAAAAATTACGAAACTTAAGCCAATGCATTAGTAAATGTATTACAAGTCAAATTGGACGAACAAGGATAAAGAGTAGAACTATGGGAACATAAAATGGAGGAAGAGAGAAGAATCATTGAAAAAATGATGCTAGAGTTGAATAAAGAATAAAATAAAATAAATTATTCCCAAAACAAATTGTTTTCATTTTATAAAAAATTATAATGAGGCATATGAAACAAATTATTTGGGACAAAACAATGCAAATAATTGATCATTTGTGTTAATTGTTTGAATTGATTGATGATTTCACAATACAAAATATGAAGCTCAGACAATAAGTTCTTAACAACAAAATGTGAATTCAAGCGAGAAAATTATATATAAATTTTTGCAAATAGTCTACAAAGCCATTGACAAGAATTGGAATCTAAAGGAATTCATGGCTGGATTTTTGCCTCAATAAAGACATGATCTATCATTCAAAAATATTGAAATCTATGTGAAGTAGAGGAATTTCTGGACTAGGCTACAAAAAATATGTGAAAGTTGCATACAAGGGTATACTACTTCATAATGTTGGAAGAATGAAGAAGAATGGCTATCTATACAGTTTTTGTGTTGCCATTGATGTCACCATGTTGTATGAGTTGCAATTACAATACTAAGTCATTGTTTGATATGGTATTCAAGACTAGTATATGGACTAGTGTATAGTTTACATCCTCTGGTATTTTGGTCCACAATCCTCTGTGATTGATTGTTGTTTCTTGTGGTTTTGGGAAATGGTTTATGGATGTTGGAAGCATGTGCGTTCAAAATCTCTCGCGCATAGATGCTCGTATGGTGTATCGACATTATTCTGTTAATTGCATTTTACTATTAAGCCTATCTCTAGCTGACCTCATGGATAATTGGTGTTATGCTGAATTAATTTTTTTATGCGGATGTATGTGTGACCTATCTTAGGTCTATGTCGACATGGTGTAGCATGCTACACACTTTGATTTATTGTTGGGATTTTTTTTGTAAATTCTTAAAGTCGATAGTCAGTCTTTTTGGTTGATTTTAATTAGGCCGACCTAATTGATGTTTGTGAATAGATTAGATATATATGTCAGACAATTTTGAAGATTGTGGTGAGAGACGAATTGCATTGATGTGAATGTGAAGAAGTGTGAAAATGATGAAGTGTGTTAAGTCAGTTTATTGAGCATCACCAAAACTGAATCAACACTTGTTAGGTGCAATCTTACCAGTTCATTTTGGCTGTAAAGCCATTTTTTTGTTCTATAATCCTTTTGTATGCAATGAGCCTCCTTGTGTAAGCAGTGAGATTTTCTATCCAAATAGTGGGTCCTATTCTAGGCAGTGAGCCTTATATATTTGGTTTTTTCTATTACTTTATATTGTGAGTTAATCCTCACTGTGGTTTTTCCCTCATTGGGTTTTCCACATAAAATCTGGTGTTCATTGTGTTGATATTGCTTTCAGTTATCTGCATTTCATGTTCATACTTAATAACAAAACTAAGTGGATAAGAAATTGATAAGTGTTTGAGATTTGAATTTGTGTTTGGTGACAACTGATTCACCCCCCCTCTCAATTGTCTTGTGCCTTTTAACAATTGGTATCAGAGCTTTGCTTCCTTAGTGAAATATTAACCACTTGAGGAAGATCCTGAAGGTTGCATGAATGGACGATAAAGAACTTCAAGATGCACTTGAAGATCTTGATAAGGCTGAAAATGAAAATAGAGGTTTGAAAGAAAATCTTGATGAGGCAAATGAATGTGTCTAAAAATTGAAAGAGCAATTGAAGAAATTCAAAGAAAGAAATAGAGATGTGAGTGAGTAGTAGGAACAAGAGATCATTGGATTGAAAGTGCTAAGTGAAAGAAAAGAAAAGAATTGAAGAATGTATGAATATAGTGGTGCAAAGCAAGATTGATGAATGCACTAGACTTGAACAAGAGGTGGTGAACTTGAAAGTAGAATTGGAAAAAGAAAAAAATTGTGAATTTTTTTTCAAATCTAGCTCTGACAAGCTTGATAAGTTGATTGTAGGACAAAATCCAAGCAAATACAAAGGTGGCTTGGGAAATGAAATAGGTGAAAGCTCAAAGGATAATCAAAAGACTCAAGACAAAGGGAAGCATAAAATAAATTCAAGGAACTTTTCTAGAAGACCACCTGTCAGAAAGCCAAATGCACAAAGGTATCCATCTTTCAATGGTGTTTGCTTTTCACGTAACAAATTTGGTCATAGGGAAACTTAATGCTGAAGTAAGATGAATTAGTTTTTTGGTTCCTTCTCTAGACAATGTTTTTCATGCAAGAAAATTGGACATAAAGCTATTGAATGCAGATATCAAGTGAGAATGATTAGTTGGGCGATGATGAATAGGTTTAATGGAGGTAGAATGAATCAATATTTTGATGGCTATCGCTATACATGCAACAAATTTTTACACAAAGCTAATCAGTGTAGGTCAAGGGTCAATGGAGGATAAACTAATTAGAAAAATGTTGTCTCTACAATTGTAACAAACCAAGACATATCTCAAGAGTTTGCAAAATTAAAAAGGGAAAGCAATCTACTCTGGTAGAGAATAATGGGCCAGTGAAGAAAATTGACAAAGATGAGGTGAAGCAAGAAATGAATAAGATATGAAGGAAGAAAGAAGAAGAGCCAAAAATGATAGATGTGTCTATGCCCTCATTTGGTACAGACAATTCCTCTGACAATTAGACCTAGCATGGTCTTAGGGGGAGTATTAACAAAAAATTGTTTGAACCCCCTGAGTATATGGAATTTCATATGTTGGCATGAGGATATGTTGTAGAGAATGAGTAGATAGAGGTTATGGAAAAGAAACTAGAAGAAAAGTTGTAGGCATGTTCTTTTGTGGATCGATTTAGGGTTTCTCAGTGTAGAGAAATAAGGTTTTTATCAGCTTTTTGGAGCCTATTGCATTTAATGAAAATTAGGGAAAATTGATGATGTATAAAGTAAAATTCATAAGTCACTTGTGCAATTAAAGAGTTTGAGAAATGTCTTGGAGCAACCTTGAAGTGATCTCGAAGCGATTTGAAGCAATTTTGAGGTAATCTGAAGGAATCATTACATATAATCAAAATCATTTCTTAGTTTATGAAGGGGAAGAAGGGAAAAGAAAGAAGTTTTGATTTAACAATAAAGAATTCAAGAAAGACAAGAACAATGATGGATAGAGGATCGTGTGGTGATATTCTGTTGAAGTTGAAGGGTGTTGAATTGGAAGAATTTGATCACCGAAAGATGAAGGAAATGGAACTAGGGTTGAAGACAAATGAATTGTAGAGTGTAAAAACCCTAGGTATGGATTTATGGGGAGTATTTCCCTAGTTTCCATACAAATAATCTATCCTGTTCTTGTTAAGTCAATTCAAGGATGGTAGCATTATTTTGGACAAACCCTATATAATCATGAAGGAGGAAATTGAAGCTATTACTGGTTTATGCAGTGTTGGGGACCTCCCTGGGAAGAAAATTGTGAAATATAAAGATGTGGAGGAACTTACTGGTATCAAAAAAGACCCTTGTGCTCTACTGATAAATACTATTGTTGATCCTATTGTAAGGTATGTTGTGTACATCTCCTATAAAATCTATTTAAGAAATCATGAAGGTTTGACTTCGGCTATTGTTGTATATCTTGCACACATGATGGTGAAGGAAAACAAGCAATTTGATTTGTGTAGTCTTATTATGGAAAAGCTAAATGAGAATGTCAAAATGTCTTTGGTTGAGGGTTATCCTTTCCAGTTTGGGTCTTGTTATGCCTTGCATAACCACCCCACTTTGATCTGGATCAAAATGGGTCCCCCTTTCTCTTTTGGTTTCTTTGTCTTGGGTCATTTGCTTTGCTCTTGGGTTTCTTCTATTTTTTGCCTAAGTCGGTCTTCTTGTTTTGGTTAAATTTTGGTTTTGTCTCTGCTTAAGCTAGTTACCTTCTTGCTAAGTATTTAATGAAGTAGTCATAAGCAACAAGATAGTTCATTATAACATACTTTATCTGCTTTGGGGACTAATGGAAGCATTTGTTTTGTAGGAACTAGCCACACACATGGTGATATTTCTCAGCTGAGTTCACTTGGCAGGGTTTCCTTGGCCTAGTTGGTCATAATTTTCCTTGAAAAATAAAGTCGGCAAGACCTTGCAGGTGTCTTGCCAACTACCAGTGCATTCTGTCGATATGCGTCTGTGTTGCCCATCGGCAAGACCTCGAGATTGTCACAGCGAGTGGAATTTGTATGTAGGCATCTATCGGCAAGATAAAGGTCGTCGTCCTGGCGACATGGAGTTTCCTATCGGCATAAGGGGTTTCCTTTGGCATATGGTCTTGGTGAAGTCTTTTGGTCTTACCGATTGACGGTAAAATTCCACGTTGGTGAGAAATCTTTCATCGGTATAGGGTCTCAGTGAACCCGCAATGTCTTACCGACCACCAACAAAGTAATCACTTCGGCAAGACTCAACTACATCGGAATAATGTCTCACTAAGTGGCTCCGGTCACACAGACATGGCATGAGGGGATTCTATAAGTGGTCTTCAGTGAGAGAATCAATATGTCACAGCAACAAAAGGGTGAACT
The DNA here is from genome assembly GCA_007258455.2 of Sequoia sempervirens. Taxonomy (NCBI): domain Eukaryota; kingdom Viridiplantae; phylum Streptophyta; class Pinopsida; order Cupressales; family Cupressaceae; genus Sequoia; species Sequoia sempervirens. The sequence continues at coordinate 571,559,620 of VDFB02270651.1, read as the reverse complement.
TGTAAGGCTTTCACCGAGACATGGGATTTCTATAGGACATCTCCCCGACAAGAGAATGCTACGGCGACACATGTGGAGCGAAGGAAAGCATATTAGTATGACTACAAAAGGTCTCACCAATGATCATTGGTCTGAGCGACAAGTAAGCATGGTCTCGACATAGGACGGTGGCGTCGGTGTAAGGTCTCCCCGACCACTAAAAGTCTTGCCGATGACAAGAAGGGATCGGTAAGAAAAGAGAAATTCGGGGTAATGTCTCCTCGATTCTGATAAGTTTCAGTGACATGGAGGAAGTTCACCGGGAGAAAAGTGGTTTTGGCGAAACTCTCGCCGACCACGGAAGGTTATGCCGACATGAAGGGAGGTCCCACCGAGTCATATTGAGCTCGACGAGAGTGAAAGAAATCGGCAGAAAGTCCTGCCGATACAAAGAGTCTCAGCGACAGTAGGGCAATGTCGCCATGAGGTCTCACCGAAGGGGTTGGTCTTCGAGGTGACATAAAGGGCTTGGAGAAAGGTCTCCCCAAGATTGTAGGAGTCTTGTTGATACAAAATGAGCTTGATGAAAGATTTTAAGCTCGACATGACATCCTGCCGACCCGATAAGGTCTCCCTGACCTCGGGATGTCTTGCCGACTAGCAAACAGCTCGGTGAGAGAGAAGACCTTGGTGCAAGGTCTTGGAAAAGAAAGGAAGTCTCACCGACATGAAGGAGCTCACTGAAGAGTAAGGAGATTTGGTGTGAGGTCTCACTGACTGAGGGAGGTCTCACTGAAAGGAACTAAGCTCAAGGAGAATAAAAGGAGTTTGCTGAAGGTCTTGCCGATAGCGATGGATTTCTCAATGAAGGGGGGATGTCAGTATAACCAAGGGGAGCTCGCCATGAATTTGTGCCGATTAAAAAGTCTCGCCGAAAGGAAAAGGACCCTGAGCCCGGAGAAGAAGAAAGAGCTCGGGGAGAAGGGTCTTCCCGACTGACGAAGGTCTCCCCGACATGAAAAAGGTGATCATTGAGGGATCCTGAGGTTCGCTATAGTGTCCCACTGACTAGTGACTGTCTAACCGATGGTTTTCATGAGATTGATATGACTTCTTCGACTCACCGAAATGTTCTGCCAACTGTCTGATGTCATGTCGATAGTGGATAAAAGTGATATAATTACATCGGGGAGACACCGATGGTGTCTTACCGATATGCGATGTCGTTTGGACCACCTTTGACCACCTATGGGGATCGCGTGGCATATGATCGTCCAATCAGAGGAAACTAAAGGGGTGTCTCATTGGCCCATTGGCCGATTGACCGCTCCTGTGTAAGAAGATCAACAAAATGCAAACCAGATAGACTCTTTTTGAGGGAAGATGATGATGGATTGGCTTGAATGGTGCAAAGATCTAAATAGGCCTGATGTTGTTCCCAAAGACTGGTCAACGTGCAGAAAGATCTAGGACGTGAAGGAGGCCGAAGGAAACTATGACTCACAGAGACAGCTGTGGTGACTACTGGCAAGAAGGTAGATTAGTCTTAATGGTGATATTCTGAGCATTCAAGGCAGCCTCAATGCAGTTCAAAGGGAGACACGAAGACAAGAGAGTAAAGGCTTCAGCTACAAAAGATCTAAGGTCATCCCCCGAACAACCTTTCAGCAATATGGATAGCAAGGCTTCACATTTAATGCAGTTTTTGACTTTCCTCAGAAAGATCTGAGAGCAGACTCTCCTGGATGCAGATATTTTGTAAACCCTAGTGCAGGGGACAACACATTCCTATTGGTACATTATGTATATAAGGAATTCTTGCCTCTTGGTTAAGATTAAAACTTCTAGGGTTAGAGAACTTTCAGGTTGAGAACCTTTTAGAGTTAGAACTGTTAGAACAAATAGTCAAAAGAAAATTTAGGAGTTAGTCAATTAACAAAAGGAGATAGAGTTGCATCTTGATTCTTAGTAATGAGAGCTTCTTTTGTCTTCTTGTCTAGTAGTAAAACTCAATACAGACTGTAATGTATTTTCCAAGTTTCTCCTAGGGTAGTTGGAAACAATTCAGAGACTTAGATTCTATGTACACTGGTGATTGTGCTAGCTTTGTAAATATTGCTTATCTGTTTTACTGACAGTAGAAGCAATCAGAGTTTAATCTACTTCATGTTGTGTTCCACAATGATATTTGTCTTAAATTGATCATTTGATTTGTGAATTCTTCAAGGAATGAAATGTTATTTGTGTTTTATTTAAATGATAACTAAAAATATGTTATTCAAATTAGCATTGTGAATGAAAGAGGACATGTGTCAATCACAAGTTTACTTTGTTTTGCAGTTTTAGTTTACAATTCCTTGAAGTTAACAAGTCTGGTTAAGGTCAGATGAACTATTGTTCTTTTCTGTTTCAAAGACCTGATCTATCTTTTTCTGTTTCTTTAAAAACCCCTGTTAGAGTAGGTTTTATTTCATGCTTGATCTTAGAACAATCCAAAAGCTCAACACCAGCAGGCCTCTTGAATATTACTGTTGCATTGACCACTAAGTAACATCAACATAGTTGAGACCGAACTACAAAGACCTTGGGAGCTAAGGTACCCATGTGTTTCCTTTCTCTTTTAGGAGAAGTAGAATAGTCATATTATGCTTGCATTATTGTGGTGCCAAAATTGCCATCAACAGGTCTTTGCTCATATGTTTGGTATTTTACTTTTTGAGTTCGCTACCGGGAAGAAAGAATGTTAAGTGGGAATCTGACATTCCTATTGGAAAACAAGTTTATAGGTATTTGGAATCAATGGAGGATAATGCAAGTGCTTGAAAAACCTATTTCACATCTCTGAAGGTGAATCTATGCTTCGTTATGTTAGTGTCCAGTTAGTTTGAAAATGGTTCCTCTTCTTGAAAGAAAGAATTGGAAGTTGTCATTAGTGAGTCCCCTCTGAAATCTAAAAGGAGAAAAACTATCACAAAATATGTTATCACTATCTTGGAAGAAAATAAGAATGAAGAAGAATTTCTATCTAAATTTGACTCCCTTGATTTAGAGGATATATGCACAATGATAGATAAAGGTGAGATGAAGAAGGTTGGTGAAATATGGAGTGCATTCTCTTCGATCAAGAGACTTGAAATTGATGATGTATTGATTGATTATTTTCTCAAAAGGGGTATTTCAGTTTCACATGTGTCTGACTCATTACCAAATGATCTAGTAGAAGTTATTGAAGAAAGAACATTGTTGGAAGGACCTAAAGGTCATAAGTTCGAAGCGATGATTGAGAGAAGATGTGCCAAATCCAATTTTTTTTATCTAAACACATTAATGAGAAAAGAGAATGCATCAAGGAAATATCTGACATCTACAGATATTGTCTCCAGTGGTTGGTAGTTGTTGACAATTTTAGAAGCAGAATTGAAGCCATTGAATATGAGGTAAATTGTATTGGAAAGAGTTTCAATTTCTTCAAAGACAAAAATGGAAAACAAAGAATAAGAGTTGGTGAATTGCAAGTGGAGTTGATAATTGCTTAGATATAAAGAGAAGACTTGGTTAAAACCTTATGGTTGGTTAAAGAAATTGTTAAGGTTTAGTTGGATCATCTCTCTGAAATACTCTCTGATGCAGAAGATTGTAAACGACAATGTATCTCTTCGGGCCAGACATCCTCTTTTACACAGTTGTCTTTATTGGATAGTATGAGTGCCATAATGAATTCAATTGTGCTTGCTTGAAAAGGATTCTTCCAACCATAAGAGAAAGGTACAAGAAAATTTTCATGTAAAGAGCGTTATTTTCACTTGAATGTTTGAAATGGGGAGTTGGAATTCCTTTGTATATATAATGTTACCATGTACATACGTTTACATCCTATTTTTGGTTGCCCTTTGTCATTGATGTCAAAGGGGGAGAGTGGAGTAAAAGGAGAAAGAATATTGGTGATAGGGGGAGAGAATGTTATGGCACATGTTTCCATCAATGATAAAGGGGGAGATTGTTGGAAGAATGAAGAAGAATGGATATCTATATAGTTTTTTTGTTGTCATTGATGTCACCATGTTGTATGAGTTGCAACTACAAGATTAAGTCATTGTTTGATTCGGTATTCAGGACCACTATACATTTTACATCCTCTAATAGTTTGGTTTGCAATCCTGCATGATTGATTGTTGATGCTAGCAGTTTTGGGAAATGGTTTATGGATGTTGGAAGCATGTAAATTTATAATATCTCATGCATAGATGCTCGTATGGTGTACAAACATTATTATGTTAATTACATTTTTCTATTAAGCCTATCTCTGGCTGACCTCATGGATAATTGGTGTTATGATGAATTAATTTTATTATGCAGATTTATGTGTGACCTATCTTAGGTCTATGTTGACATGGTGTAGCATTCTACACATTTTGATTTATTGTTGGGAAAGTTTTTATAAATGCTTGAAGTTGACAATCAGTCTTTTTGGTTGCATTTAATTAGGCCAACCTAATTGATGCTTGTGAATAGATCAGGTATATATGTTAGACAATTTTGAAGATTGTGGTGAGAGACGAATTGCATTGATGCGAATGTGAAGAAGTGTGAAGATGATGAAGTGTGTTATGTTAGTTTATTGAGCATCAACAGAACTGAATCAATACTTGTTAGGTGCACTCTTACTAGTTCATTTTGGATATAAAGCTATTTTTTTGCTTTGTAATCCTTTTGTATGCAGTGAGCCTCCTTGTCTAAGCAGTGAGCTTTTGTATCCGGAAAGTGGGTCCTATTCTAGGTAGTGAGCCCTTTGGCAGTGAGCCTTATATATTCATTTTTTGCTATTACTTTATATTGTGAGTTAATCCTCACTATGGTTTTTCCCTCATTGGGTTTTCCATGTAAAATCTAGTGTTCATTGTGTTGATATTGCTTTTAGTTATCTACATTTCATGTTCATACTTAATAATAGAACTAAGTGGATAAGAAATTGATAAGTGTTTGAGATTTGAATTTTTGTTTGGTGACAATTGATTCACCCCCCCTCTCAGTTGTCTTGTGCCTTTTAACACATAAATCTTGGTTTGATGTTGGCTTTTGACACAAAAAAGTGATACATTGGAAATGTTGATTTCAAAAAGAAGATGGAGGATAGAATGAAGTTTGATTTGGACCAACATTCTCAAAAGATAGACAAGGAAAACTTTTTGGATTCCATCAAACCAATGATAACCTTGAATGCAACTTTGATTGAAACATTCAAGTCAAGTTCCATTGTCAATTATGAATTGCTAGCAAATTTTTGAGTCATATACTATAAGTTAGAACAAATTGCACTTTCATCAGATGGATAAAGCATCATACTACAAAAGTTTATAGAATTATTTGATAATATGAGTTTCCAACTCAACATTATTATTAAGCAAGATATTATAATACTTCTATGCAATCCTTCTTTTAAAAATCAATATAAAACTCAAATCCATTTATGTGTTTAAATTTTCTATATTATTTAATTGCTTAATTGAGGAAAACTACAGTTTTTAGATACACATTAAACATTTGCTTATGCTATACATGCTTTTGTTGTTAGTAAGCATTTAGTTGAATCATTGAATGCTATTGCACACAAAACTTATTAATATCACAAAATAACAATATGAAATTATTAATAATATGTTAATTAATAAAATGAAATTGAAAATGTGTTTAATAAATAAAATTTGAAAACAATGTTTAAAATTCAGACTCTAAAATGGAACATAGGAAAATAATGCTACGCTAATTTATTAATTTTTAAATAGAAAATTGAAAAATGCATATCAGGACTCAATGATAGAAATATAAAATATCATTAATGACAATTTGGAATATGATTCATGAAATACAGTAGAAATACCTAGTAACTACTAAATCTCTTCTATTTTCCAAATCATCTTCTCTCTTTGACCTTAAGATTGAGCATTGTCGTGACTTTGGTCTTTGTTTTCTTTGCTCTGAGTCTACATATGTCCACTTAACTGCATCTCATCACTACCACTACAAGTGTTACTCATTGTGTCAGTATTATTTGTTCCACTATGGTTTGAAGTGTTACACAACCCTCTTCTTTCACATATGGACCTTCATATTGTGAGTGCCCTTTCAAAATGAAAAGTTTAAAAATCATACCTAGTTGTATACATCCTTAAGTTATTTTCTAAATTCTTGTCTAGTTTATTTCTAATATTTAATTTCAATAACCCTAATGCACTAAAAAGTCTCTCATTCTCTACCAAACCTAATATCATGGTTTGACATAAAACCAACAAGTTTAAAATATTTTGATATTGAATTATACAATATTTTTCTCCAACTTAAGGTTGCCTAAAACTTTGTTATTGATCCATCTTGGAAGGGACACTCCATGAGTTTAAATTATTCCATCACTATTATTGTGAAAAAAGTTGATTTCTTTGTAAACTTAGATTTATTTATAATTCCTTCTATTAGTTGTCCATTGAATTATGAACTTTCAGAAAAATGATTAACCTTGAGGTCTTTATCTTGTGATAAAAATTAGCTAGTTGAAGTTGACCCAACATTGAGGATACACAATAGACATGAATTCAAATAATTCAATATGAGGGAATTGTTAATATATATCTAATGAGATCCCTTCAGGGGTATTTTTCTCTATGCATCGACCCATGCACCACAGGTAATTAACTCAGCCTTTTATCTAAGTTTTGCTCTCCCGCTCCACGTGTCTACTCTTCGCAACCCTGAGTTTCTGCATTCCTTTCGCATCCCAGGAAACCCTGCCATGCTTCCATGTGTCGTGGCTGCGAGATATATTTGATCATTCTTTCTTGCTGCCTCATCGGGCTTTGCTCGAGTGCCACGAAGCCCTCATTCCCAAAAAAATTTGGTGGGCCCCACAATTGTTATCTGCGGTGTACTCTTGCTACATCTCTACAATCCACAAAAAATTTAGCATAGAGATGAAGGAACAACTGCGGGCAGTGAAATGCTGCAACACGTCTCTTGTGCACCCGGCTGGTGATTGTTCCCTCCACTATTAATGAAGTGCTCTGCCCATTCAACACGTGTAGCCTTTGCACAATCCTTTAGCAGTGAAAGGAAAAGGTTCACACAGGCAGCGAAAGGATGCCTCGTGCCTAGTTGGTGGATCCCATATTCGGGCGATGGACCAGACGAACCAAATGCTGCTATTGGCAACTACGTGTCATAATCATTTGCACAGGATGGTGACACTTGTTTGATTCAGCCTTGTCGGGACCACCGCCATCATTTGTAGAAGATGCACCTATGCCTGAAAGGGTCCAGATGCTTGGTTTCAAATCATTTCTATTGCAACAGCTTGGGGAATATTCTGATTTTAGCATCATTGCTAGGGGATTGCAAAATATTTTTTGTTACTGCTCTCAAAAGCGGTGGGGGTTTTTTCTTGCTATATATACTTTTCTCTGTTGTGAGAAAAGGGTCCAGAATTTGGAGGAAACACTGGTTTTGGTAAAAGATGCCAGGCCTTTATTACTGTTTTATTGGATTGCAAAAAAAATTTAGACTATGCCAATTGTTCGGCCTTTCTATTCTTCCATGCTATTTGATCAAAGTATAAATTGTACTTTTATTGTCTAGATATTTCATTTGAGAACTTCTATATATTTTGAATGCAAGTTTGCTGACCTAGACCATGTCTAATGACTTTTCTTGTCAGTAGGAATGTATGCAATATTATTTTATGCCAATGAATGGATTGCCTATGCTATAATCTTCAATTTTTGATTTTCTGGAACACTACAAACACCAATCAGGCCCCTAGATTTATGATTTATCATGCTTATCATTAAGTCTTGGCGCATTGCCTTAGGTTAGAATTTATTTCATTATATATGTTTCATTTTCCCTTTCCAAAACCCCATTATAGAAGAAGTCAGCTTCTCTAAAAACCCGAAGGTCACTCAGTTTAGCGCAAAAGGTTCCCCCATAAACTGATTTTCTCATAAGACACTGTTACCTCATCAAATTTTGGTGTCAATAGTTTGTTCTTTTTTTGGCATGCTCGGTGGGATCGAGCTTAAATGAATTTGCATTTTAGAAGGGTGTTATCCTAGTTTCAACTATGAAAGCTATACCCAAGTTTATCGGAGATGGATCAAGAACACCCATAGAACATTTGCAAGATGTGACAGATGTGTGTCTGGTACACGGGATTACAACATAGAATGTAGCTTTGAGTCTTCTCACCGCATCTTTTAAAGGCAAGGCGTTGGATTGGTACCAAACACTGTCACCTAGCACTATTTGCACTTGGGATGAGCTCGGAGATCCATTCTATGAGAGGTTCTCAAATGACAGAGATCACTCTTCACTATACTATCAACTATCTATCATAAAATGAGCCCTCTAGGAGGCTCTGACGGACTTTAATGCCTAATTTCACACAAATTGGCAGAGGATCCCTGTTACTATACGCTCGACTCTTAAATTGGCATTAATATTTTATCTGAAGTCCATCAATTCTAACATTTCTATGATGATCAAGTCTTTGGAAGGAGCTACTCTACCAGATGCTTACGGTGTTGCTATCAAAGTCAAGAATCATTTGATAGATTGAAGAAGGTTTCCTCCTAGACCTTTTTAGTCAATATTTCCCAAAATATCGACTCCTGCACAAGAAGTCATGTCAGATAGCATGCCTGCAACTCCCCAGTCGATGTACACATATGTGGCAGCCCCACAAAATGTAGCCTCTACATCGGGTTCTTCCAAAGATGAAATGAGTGACCTCAAGGAGATGTTGCAGACCATGGGAAATGATATAACCACTCTTAAGTAGAACTAATCAATGCCTCTGAAGCCTGCATATCAAAACTATCAAGGCGGGCGGTCCCCATATCAGCAGAATTAGTACTAGGGCATGCCTCGCACTAATCCACCAGCTCCGAATGCCAACCAAATGGTGTCGGTGCCTACTCCATTGAAGAGTGCTTCACCAAGTTTGAGTAGGGAATTAACCATAGGGTAGAACAACCTCATTGATGACATCAATCTATGGTGCTTTCCTTGCAGTGATGTGCATGTGCCTTAGAACTGTCTGTGCAACAACTTGCAATAAAAGGTGGCAGAGCAATGCAACCAAGGCACGGTGACAAATCATGGAGGTTATATATATGCCTCACCACAAATGGAGAGTGTGGTTCTTATCATGAAAATTCAAGGAATATCTCTAGAACAAGAATCTGATATCGCTCCTGATCACAGACTTTTTTCCTGGATAGAGGAAGAAGAAGCGGTGTTTGCTAATGATATGTTCATATCCAAAACACCACAAGTGCAATTTGATTATAACACGTGCTCAAAGAGGAGATTTACCAGCTAGATAGTTGTTTTGCATCTAGCCAGCCTACAACTCAAAGGTGCTTCCGATCAGATTCCTGGCACTTCTACCACCCCGCCACCATCTCAACCATGAAAGGAAATTATTATAGCAAGATCCAAGGAGTAGAAACCTCTGATTTTATCACCTTTTAATGTGGTAGAACAATTGAATAATTCATCCACTAATATGTATCTATGGCACATTCTAGCTATCCCAAAGCAAAAAATGTTATTATAGAAGGTGCTTCAAGAAGAGGTCAATACAACGCCAACAGAGAAGTTTTCCAGTGCAGAGGTTGTTAATCAAATATCGTCAGCTAAAGTATTTACAAAAAATACAAAGGAATCCCCTGTCGAGGTTAGAGATAAGTTAAAACCCCAACCCTTCTTCTTGACTCTCATTATAGGAAAGAAGTTATTACAAAATGCTATGATTGATTCTGGTGCTAGCACCACGGTTATGCCTAAATAGATAGCTGAAGCTTTAGGACTTAGCTATGAACCTATGAAAAGGGGGGTAATGCATCTTGATGGGAACAAAGTTGAAACCATAGGTGTCATCAAGGAACTTCCTTTAACTCTATTTGCTTGCGCTAGTATCATAATGCCACAAGACACTGTGATCATAGATGTCCCTCCTATGTTTGGTCTTTGTCTATCCCAATAATTTACTTCAAAGGTGGGTGGATATTTGTCCTTGGATTGGTCACATCTGATTCTCAGAACCAAGAACAATGCAAAGATGAAGATAGAATTAGAGGCTTTGCATTCTAAACATGTAGCAGATGAAGTCCTGATCAATTTTGAAGCTGCACATAACTCTATCACCAAGAAAGAAATGTATTGTGTCAAATTATTGGAAGAAGAAAATGTGAGCGAAGATCAGAATGACAAAGAAGATGCTATGTTGAGTGAACACATGGAAAATGACCCTTTCGATAATTATCATGCGATAGGATTGGGCACCTATGTAATTTATGATGAAGACCAAGTACTCCCAAGGGTTGCCAAAGAGTCTGAAGGTAGCCAAGAAAATGAGCTATGGATGTTGTACTTTGATGGAGTAAGAAGTAAAATAGGTGCTAGAGTGAGGATATATCTAATATCCCCACAAGATGAAAAATTTCTAAGGTCTTTCCATTTTCATTTCGCTTGTTCAAACAATGAGGCTGAATATGAAGGATTAGTTCAAGGTTTAAGTCTTGCGGAGCGAATGGGCATCAAGCAATTAATGGTGTTCAGAGATTCCAAATTGGTAGTCAACCAAGTACGAGGGGTTTCCGTGGAAAGGAATGTCCGCATGAGATCCTATCGGCATCGAGTCTGGGACCTGGTTGAGAGTTTTGAAGCCTTCAACATCCAGACTATTCCCTGAGGAAAAAATAGCAATGTAGATCGCATGGCCATGATTGGTGCTCAGTTTGATCCTGCCTCTGACCTTATACATAACAAAAATTCAGTACAAGTACTAGTCCGATTGACAATTCTTGACAATGATTAGAGTTGGAAATTTTTTGAAAGTGATGAACACATCACCTCGTTCATCCAGTAGTCGGGGGAATTTGCCGATTAGCTTGAACCAAAGATTTCCGAAGCTTATGAAGGACAAATTATGTAGCTCAAATCTAACAAGCTTCTGAAAGGATTGGTTACTCTTGAATTTTTTTTAATTATGATGATGCAAGAAATGATAAGCGAAAGTTTGTAGCAGACAAAAGTGATTACGTGGACCTTCGGGTCTCAGATGGCAGGAATCTTTGAGTGGGGAAAGATGTCCTACACCATGATAAAGAAAGACTCATCAATTTTTGTATAAAATATGAAGTAGTGGCGTGGTCCTATGATGATCTAGAGGGATATGATCCTAATATCATTCAACACATGATCGAGCTAACAGAAGGTGTGAAACTAGTTTGACAAAAGCAGAGGCCAATAAACCTTAAGATTGAAGCGCTAATGGCGCAAAATTTAACTAAACTAATTGAGTTGCACATTGTTTTCTCAATCAAGCATAGTACTTGGGTATCCAATCTGGTCTTGGTCTGAAAGAAGAATGGAGATATTCGTTTGTGTGTGGAGTTCTAAGACCTAAATAGAGCATCCCTAAAGGACCATTATCCGTTGCCTTCTATGGAGTCAATTTTACAAACGGTAGCAGGATCAAAAATGTTTTCTCTGCTGGACAGTTTCTTTGGTTATAATTAGATTTGAGTTAAAGAAGAGGATCAACACAAGACCACGTTCACCACAAAGTGGGGAACATTTTCATATGCTAAAATTCCTTTTCGTTTATCCAATGTAGGGGCAACATTCTAGCGGGTGATGGACATTGCATTCAGCGAACTAATCAATAAGTTTATTCTAATTTATTTGGATGATCTTACTATTTTTTCTAAATCTAAGGATGATCATTTTGATCACTTAGAAATAGTTTTTCAAAAGTGCCAGGAGTTCGGGGTTTCCCTAAATCTGAAAAAATGTGTATTCGGAGTACCGCAAGGCAAGCTATTAGGACATGTGGTATCTTAGGAAGGAATTTCAATTGACCCAAAATGGGTGAAAGCTATCAAGGAACTTTCCTTTTCGGTGAATAAGAAAGGTGTTCAGTCCTTCCTAGGCAAGGTAAATTTTTTAAGCAAGTTTATTTCTGACTTTGCAGGAATAATTAGGCCGATCACCCTGATGCTTAAAAAGGACTAGGCATTCAAGTGGATGACTGAAGCTCTGGAAGCCTTTGAAAAAGTCAAGGAAGCTATTTCCTCAGCTTCGGTATGGGTTAATCCAAATTTATCTAAGGATTTTATAATGTATGCATTCAATAGCAAGTCTAGTATCGCTATTGTCCTAACCCAAAAAGATGATGAAGGAAAGGGAGAACATCCAGTGGCATTATACCCTCAGACCTTGAAGGGATATGAGATGAATTATAACTTTGTCGAAAAGCAGGTCTTTGCAATAGTGAAGGGACTTAAAAAGTTTCACCATCTAATTTCCTACAACAGGGTGTTTGTTTGTCGCACATTCCAATGTGCGTGAATATATCATGGAGGGACAAATCACAAAAAAAAGATCTAATTGGATCACCAAGATCCTTGAATATGATATTGAGGTCAAACCCACTAAAACCATCAGAGGAAGAGAACTGTGCAAATACATTGTGTAGGACAAGGTGATACCCGCCGCAGGGGAGCAACCAGAACTTGTCTCAATAAATGAGTCAGAATTAGAGGGTTGTTGGCTGACAGATAGAATGAGGTTTATGCAAACAAGAAAGTATCCTCCAGGTCTCTCATCCCAAAAGAGGCGATACTACTGGCTACAAAATTGCAGATATACGCTAGTGGAGGGGGTCCTTTTCAAAAGAAATTTTAATGGTCTACTCTTGTGATGTGTTACTTTAGAGCAAGAAAAAAGAATCCTTGACACATTCCACAATAACGCTATGGGTGGACACTTCGTTTCTAAGACCACTTCCATTAAAATCATGCGCGTAGGTTACTATTGGCCTACACTTTTCAATGACTCCCATTCTTTGGTGAAATATTACAATAAGTGCCAGTTCTTTACTAAAAGAAGGAAGAATTTTGCAATGCCTCTCAAACCTATAGTGGTGGACAAACTATTTGCACAATGGGGCCTAGACTTCATTGGGATGATTAATCCAACTTCTAGTGCCAGACACAAGTGGATTCTGACCGCCAAAAATTACTTCACAAGATGGACGGAGGTCGTTCCACTTAAAAATGCAATAGAAACAAAGATTGTGGATTTCCTCAAAGAGCTAGTGACAAGGTTTGGTCCTCCGAAGACTATCATTTTTGATAATTCCAGAGCCTTCCTAGGCACAAAGGTATGTCACTTTGCATTAATGAATGGCATATTTCTTAAAACATCATCAAATTATTACCCATAGGGAAACGACCTAGCAGAGTCAACAAACAAGAGCCTAGTCTGACTCCTTAAAAGAATTGGTTCAGAACACTAGAGGGAATGGCATAAAAACCTCTAAGCAACGCTCTGGGAAAATTGCATAACTCCTAAGCATGTCCTTAAGACTTCGCCTTGTGAGTTGGTATACGGGAAATAGGCACTTCTACCTATATCTATGGAGATTCTGACACTCCAACTATTCAAATCTCTTGAGATAGAACAAAATGGCGCCATGGAGGTTCAGCTTGCCAAACTCTTAGAAGTACAAGAAAAAAGGGGGAATTGCCTAATATCCATGACAAACCACCAACAAGTGGTCAAGCAATGGTTTGACAAGAAGGTTTCTGACCAAGGCCTAAAGTGCAGAGACTTAGTACTAAAGTATGATAAAAGGGCTGCTAAGCCAGGTCAGCATGGTAAATTTGATAGCCTATGGGAGGGCCCCTTTAAAATCATTCGGTGCAAGGAGCATAATGCTTTCAAGCTAGAAAATATGGAACAGGAACCCTTAAGAATCTCGATCAATGGGATTCATCTTAAGTTGTTCCATTAAGTGTTGAGTTCTATTTTTGTACATATGTGAATAATGCTTTTATTTTATTTTCCCTTTCTTTGGTTGGTCTTTTTCGGAATGGTTTGTGTTTCTACGGTTTTAACCCATTATTAGGGAGGATAGGGTAGTAGGATTACTTTACATTTTAAACACATTCATGTGCAAAGAAAATAAACAAATATGCTATAAAAGAACCCATAAAATTGAAATGCAGAATGAAAGAAAGAGCCATGGATTTTTATAAAGATATATATCTATTTATATATATTCTTTGGTTTTTACTTTGCAAAATGGCAGGCAAAGCCATAATCCAAAAAGTATATGACTATTCGAGATATTCTTTTATATATGCAAAATTTATAGCCTTTTTCAAGATTATATACAAAACTATAAGGCAGGTGGTGTATGCAACAACAGGAAATAAAGAAACTAGGAGGCATTTTTTTTTAGGAGTAGGGAGGTTTTTCATCCAAGGGCACGAGAGGCAGCAATTGACACGTCAATGGTAGTGTCTACCTCTTCTTTTTTAGCAAGTTCTTCGACAGCAGAAGCAACATCATTCGGCACAACCGCCATTAGTGGGGCAAACACCAGGTTCCTGAAGTCGGTATACCAATCGATGTCATAGAACAATATCACATTGTAGCTACGGAATAGAAAGTGCAAGGCCTGGGTAACCCTCTATTGGTGCTCGTCGTGTGTCTGAAGGTGGAATCCATTGAGAAATGACAACCATACAACTACCGCTTTTTCCTCAATATAGCGACGAAGGTTGTTGGCTGGTGGAAGGCCTACCCCATACATAGTGTGTGCAACAATCTCACCTAGGCCATTCAAGTACTTTCTTGGAAACATTTCCTTGACCAGCCTCAGGAAGAGAGGCATGGGGATGCCAATGTCTATCATCGACGCTACAAAGTGTGAACATATATTAGTATTCACACGGTACTTATCCTCATACTCTATGTACTTATCCTCGTACTCTATGCAGTCCCTACCCAGAACCAATTTTATGGCTACCAAAACCAAGGAATGCTTATTTTTGGTCATTCTTTTTAGCCGCCTAGTGGAAAATTCCCCTAGGAACGTTGTCTGTGACTTATAAGATGTTAACCTAATAGGAGTATCCATGATTCTGACACTATTCTTATACCTTCTAACCAGTATTGAAACTTACCTACCACCTAACCTATGAGAAAACTTGTTTCAAACTCTACCAACAACCTATCACTGCTCAAATTCTAAGTGTGATTTCCTCACTACTTATCATCCTATTTATAGAAAAGATGAGAAGACACATGCTAATCCATTTTGAGAAAAACATGATGATAACTAGATGCCAACTTGAAAGGCATGCATGTGTTTGCTTGCATTTCCAGACCAGTTGCAACTGCAAAGGTACGGTTCAATGTGTGCTAGATTAATAGGAGCTAATTAATTAGCTTAACAAAGGTGGTGCTCATCGACAGTAAGTTGCACGACCATAGGTTGTTGTGTCATCTCACATGCATTTCCTAGAGCCTAAGGTAATATCCATATCTTTTCAGGATGTGATTGTTTCCTTTGGCTTAATTATTCCATCCAGGATATTAATTGTGAACACATACTAACACAAGGTTAGAAAGCAAATTGTCGGCTCAAGTTTCAAGGGAATCACAACATATCACATGGTTTCCAAATGCAATAATGAACTCTTGCTGCCTTGAAATGGCTAGTAATTTATTTTGTATGAGCCAAGGGAATAACGGTATATGCCGAATTAAATGCAAAAGGCACACTTTCCTACACCACCTTGCAAAAAGATAGCCATATATTGCATGAAAAGGTTTAAGGTTCAGATTATTTTCAAAAACTCCAAAGCTTGAGGTGTAGAGAAATTTTTAGCATATTCAAAGCCGGATATGAATAATAGAGTCCAAAACTTGCAAAAGTCTTCATCTAAAGAAGAATGTCGGAGAGTTCATCTTAGCAAATGCAAGAGGAAATTGGCCAGGAGTTTTTTATAGCCATACGGTCATCAAAGGATGTGTATGTCTATGAGGATTTGGCATATGCTATGCTTGGTATACTTAGCAAGCTAAAAAGGGCGTATACCATAGAGCTGAGCAGACCCAAAGATTGCAGAAACAAGAAAAGAGTTGAGGAGAAATGGGATAATATTTATGACCCACGGCTTGCAAAGAACCATAAATCCTTAAGAGAAGCAGCCTATGCAAGGTTAACGACACCAAAGGTAGACATGTCTACAACAAGAAAGGTTTGGTACAGTGGTCCCGCTGGTGCATTACTGCCGGAGATAGTTGACACTTCCATCCAGTGTTATATCCCTAGCATTCGCTACATCGAGGGCCAAAACTTAAGAGTTCACATCACCCCACAAGCCATTTGGCATATGCTAACGACACAATACATGCATCTGCTGTGCATTACTGCCCGGAGATAGTTGATGCTACCATCCAGTGTTATAACCCTAGCACCCGCTACATGAAGGGCCGAAACTTAAGAGTTCACATCACCCCACATGCCATTTGGCATATGCTATGCATCCTAGATCCAAGTAAAAAAAGAGAGAACATTGAATCCTTTTACCCTAGAAAAGGAGAAAAAACATGGAGGGCGATGAAAAAGAACTCAATTTTCTTGTTGGAGGAGATTGGTAAGAAAAACGTCCCAGGTGCTAAACTGCCAAGTATTTCATTGTCACGTGGTGCATTATGCGAGGATATGCAGGATGCCATGTCCATGCTAGCTTTTGTATGCTATCAAGACTCTAATGAGATGGTGGAAACTTTTCAACTAGGACTGGCCTTCCAATTCTACAAACAACACGATACCTTCTGGTATGATTTCACTGAGTTCATGGTAGATAAAATGATACGAAAAATAAAGAATTACCTAGTGGAGGGAAATTTTAGATTTCTTTCTTTCCTTGTTCACATGTTCCTACATCAAAACTCTGATTTCTTCACCCGGTATTTTGAATTATCAATTTTTGATGAACGGGGTAAGAGGAAGCTAGTATCCACGTGGATGCCCTTTCTTTCTGTGTCATATGATTATTATGCATTTTCATATTATTTCATAACTCTAGTCTTTCATGATTTATGAGGAGAAGGTGACATAATTTGGCTCGATAGGGATCAGACCGGATGTATTAGAGTTTCACTCTCGCCTGTGACTAGTTCTTAGGAACATATTTCATGATTCTCTGTATGCGGGGTTTCATTGGTCAACCTTTCCTTCTTCCATCCTGCATCATAGATAGGGTGCTCACGCTTGAAATGTATAGGTAGGTGTGTATCATTGATTTTACCTTTTGCAACAACAAAATTTTCAAGAGAAAAGGATTCTTCACTTGTTCGAAGAATTTCAAATTGGTGACTCTGTTAAAGAAACAATCAGATCAGTTATTGCAAGATAAATTGGCTCATTTAGGATTGGTTTTGGTAAATGAAAATTGGGATTACAACCCTTTTAATGATTTTTTGGAGCCACACATGAAGGTAACACATCTTCCTCGACCTTATTGGGAGAAGTGGCAAAACCCGCGGGTAGACAAGGATGAAAATTTTGTTGAACTGGCGCGTATCCCCACGCAAGATGCTAAAGGGACATGGCACAAGTTCTAATTTTCTGTGGCGGTGGCCAAAGATAATTTCCACATGGATGCGCCATGTACAATAATTTGCAGAAGGATGAGGAGTGGATTGTTGAAAAAATAGAAGCTTTTTGGAAGTATCGCCAAGAGACAAGGAAATTGGATGCCCCTTATAATAGTTTGAAGGATGACAAGAAATTTGAAAAATGGTGGAATGATGACCACCCCAGCCCGAACTCTAGCATTAATAAGAGCAAGGACCTGGAGGATGAGTTTGAAGAGTAGGAAGAGGAAGCGACAAAATCTGCCTCCTCTGCGTCGAAGGAGAAAGGTCTCGGACAACCCGCCTATGTGGCCATGAATGTGCATTTTAATATATCAAGGGCCTCACATACACTTACTTGAGTCGCTAAGCCAACCAGGGTATCACAACAACAAACAATAAGAACTGTCGAAGCTTGGGAGACCCCGCCCGCAAAATGGTAGTGCACAGAGAGCATTATTGGAGAAGGTTCACAAGAACCCACCAGAAGAAAAGTGTTTGTAGCTAGCCAGGAGCCTGAGGTTGAGGAAGAATCATTGACAATTCTAGAGCTGCCATCGACCAATCAATAGGTAAAATTTGTTCCTTCTTCCTTTGCTTCTCATTCCTTGGTATTTTCCCTTGCCTCAACGACAATCCCTACCACGATTATTGGACCTTTGTTTCCCACTTTTAATCCAACATATACGAGAGGTTTCACCCAATTCTCGTAGACCACTCCACCCGGCCTTACTCCTCCATGAACCCTTATGCCCGCTGCTACCACTCAGGCTCTCCTTGCCTCACTTTCTAAAAATGTGCCCCCTGTAAGTACCCCTTCTTCCACTATTGTTGTGGATCCTCTTCCATCACAATAGGCTGACTCCACAATGACAACTCCTCCACCATCCCAGCTTATGAGTCTTCCGACCGATTCACCAATTCAGTCATGACAAGTGACTAGCCCTTCTGCTAGTCCTCAAACCAAGCTTTGGAACATGCCCCATTTCTCCCCGCAAACCATCATAGTCCAAAAGAAACAAATGCTCGCACCTATGAGGGTTACCTATCCCTACGCCCTACCTTTCTGTGCTCCTTTTGCAGGTGGACTAGTTTCGTCGCCATCCGAATTTATGGAATAGATTGATTGCAAAATGGAGGCACATGCAAGTAGAATGCAAAAGTGTAAGGAAAAAGATGACAATACTTTTGTTGAGCCAAAAATATAGACTCTTTATGATGAAACCTGACAGGAATTGAAGTTTGCAACCATGTACCCAAGAGTGACCAAGCCTTAAGGGGAGATGTCCCCAAAAGATTATGAAATATATGCGGTAGGGCTTGACATGAAGGTGGCCCAACTGTAGGATAAGGTTGATATCATGGAAGAAACACAACAGGTGGTCACCTCTGACTTTCTCAAAATTGGTCTCTAGTTAAAGAAGAAGGATGAACAACTTAAAGTGGTTAGGGAAAGAGTTATTTTTTTATTGAAAAAAGAGAAGTCCCTGGAGGTAGATGTTGCACGTATGATAGAGAGGGTGCTGGCGACAGAGGATGAGAAGAACAAACTTCAGGGTGAGCTTGCGAAGATTCAGAATACTGACCCTGCCATGGTAAAAGAGCTACAATCGAAGAATCTAGAGACAAAGTAGAATCTGCGGCTGAAGAATGAAAAGTTGGAGCGACTTCACCTTGAGTATAGTCAAGGAATGGTGTAGAGGAATGAAGCTTTGGAGCACCAACAAGCTCAATATGAGCAGATAATACAAGAAAAAGAGGTTGAATTTAAGGGCCTAAAAGCTTAATTAGAAGAAGAGCTCCAAGAGACAAAGTCTTCTCTGGACATGCACTTAGAAAATCACTCCCGAGTCAAGGAGAATTGGAATAAAGAAATGAGCAGTTCTGTGGAGCAACTAGCGTCAAAGAAAAAGAAAAGGGTAGAGTTGGCTGAGGCCATTAGCTCAAAGGACGCAAAGATTGCTTCTCTTAAAATCTCTCTCCTATCTTCTCCTACATAGCCAAACCTTATTTCGTTGGTTAGGAAGTTGTACATCTCTCACTGGGAAAAGACTAAATCCTTTTGCCTAGCATTGTAGCCTACCCTCTGATTCATCACCAAGGCATCAAAGCTAAGCTAGGAGGTTCATTATACAATTGAGCAATTCCCATGGTTTATCCTGGAGAAGGTTTCAGAAGCAAGAGATCTGCTCACCAAGCTACTTGGTCTCTGATGAAAACCTCACCAAGGTAGGAATTGAAGATCAGGATGTTGTTGCTCACATGGAAAATAAGTTTATTCATTGCCACTCTTCCTACCAGCGCATTAAAGTAGCTGCAACTATTCTGAGCAAGACACTGGACAACATACAAGGGAGTTTCTTTGGGCTAAGCACAATGGGTTTGCCATCCTCGTTCCTTGAAAATGGCTCTATTGTCGCAGCTGAGCAGATTGTGGAAATAATAGAAGAGAAGGAAAATGATTTAAAAGCTTTCAGGAATATCAGTCATCCTCCCATGGTGACCAAGATTGAGGGAGTGATTCATCCGCTTGCACAACTACTATTTCATTATGAAGCAAGGGTCAGTTTACCTAATGCACTGCCTCATAAAGAAACTATTGATCTAAGTGGAGCACAAGAGAATTTGTGCAACATGGTGAAGCCATCTGAGGATGAATGGTCACCTTTGCAGGTGACTCTTTCCAATCTCTGACTCCATTATCTAATGAAATGGCACTCTGGCCTATAAACCAAAAAAAATTGGGTTCTTCATTCCTCAAGTGAAACGCCCCTGATAGTCGCCAAAAGTTGTTAATAAATATTTAACGAGCTCCCTTCAAGTGTATTTTTCTCTATGCATCAGCTCGTGCACCACAGGTAATTAACTCTGAATTTTATCTAAGTTCTGCTCTCCCGCTCCACGTGTCTACTCTTCTCAACCCCAAGTTTCTGCATTCCTTTCGCATCCTAGAAAACCCCACTATGCTTCCACGTATCGTGGCTGTGGGATATATTTGATCATTCTTTCTTGTTGCCTCATCAAGCTCCACTCAAGTGCCATGAAGACCTCATTCCCAAAAAAGTTTGGTGGTCCCCATAATTGTTATCTACGATGTACTCTTGCTATGTGTTTGCTATCCACAAAACTTTCAGAATAGAGATGAAGGAACAACTGCGGGCAGCGAAATGCTGCCACACATCTCTTGTGTGCCCGACTGGTGATCGTTCCCTCCACTATTGATGAAGTGATTTTCCCATTCAACACATGTAGCCTTTGCGCAAGCCTTTAGCGATGAAAGGAAAAGGTTCACACAGGCAGCGAAAGGCTACCAAGTGCCTAGTCAGCGGATCCCATATTCTGGCGATGGACTAGACGAACCAAATGCTGCTATTGGCCACTACGTGTCATAATCATTTGCACGGGATGGTGACACTTGTTTGATTCAGCCTTGCTGAGACCACCGCCATCATTTGCAGAAGATGCACTTGTCCTTGGATGCTTGGTTTCAAATCATTTCTGTTGCAACGACTTGGAGAATATTATGATTTTAACGTCATTGCCAGGGGATTGTAAAATAGTTTTTGTTACTACTCTCGGAAGTAGTGGGGGTTTTTTCCTGCTATATATACTTTTCTCTGTTGTGAGAAAATGGTCCAAAATTTGGAGGAAACACTGGTTTTGGTAAAAGACGTTAGGCCTTTATTACTGTTTTATTGGATTGCAAAAAAAATTTAGACTGTGCCAATTGTTTGGCCTTTCTGTTCTTCCATGATATTTGATCAAATTGTAAACTGTGCTTTTATTTTCTAGATATTTTATTTGAGAACTTCTATATATGTTGAATGCAATTTTTCTGACCTAGAGCATATCTAATGACTCTTCTTGGTAGTAGAAATGTATGCAATATTATTTTATGTCAATGAATGGATTGTCTATGCTATAATATTCAGTTTCTAATTTTCTAGAACACTACAAACACCAATCAGGCCCTTAGATTTATGATTTATCGTGCCTATCATTAAGTCTTGGTGCATCGCCTTAGGTTAAACTTTATTTCATTATATTTGTTTCCTTTTCCCTTTCCAAACCCCCATTATAGAAGAAGCCGACTTCTCTAAAAACCTGGAGGTCACTCAGTTTAGCGCAAAAGGTTCCCCCATAAACTGAGTTTCCCATAAGACACTGTTACCTCGTCAAATTTTGGCATCAATAGGAATCAATATCTAATAATTGAGGAAATAGATATTGCAATACTATTTAAAGTAGTACTTATAGGATTAACATTGTTGTCAAAATATTCCCTTGTAACAATTACTTCTTTGATAATGTTTCTGACCATGATAAAATACTACATTAGTACCTCATATATTTGTATTAAGATACACAACTCCTCTCTTTCATTAAAGTGTAAAAAATTAGTAAGATTATTCACATTTTTCATCAAGCTCCAACTATTAAATTTTGGACTTATAAATGATTGATTTGAGAGATATAGATTATTGAGGGTCATGCATATCATTTTATGTAATTTAGTATATTTTGAAATATATAATGCTTTCTTGGGGTTTTATCACAAGAATGTTCATTTCCTCCAACATGGGGAGAATACCAAATAAAGTTAAGAGTATCTCTATATCACTCAACCTATGAAAGAGGTCAAGATCTCTATCTACTATGTAGCAATATTTACACATTACTCCAATAAAGGATTAATATTATAGAAAATATGTTGTGCTAGTTCATATAAGGAGATCCATCTGGTATCAACATCCTTACGAATATTTTTTTTACATAAACACTTTGGGACTCTGGTAAAATTATGAGTAGATTTCACAAACTAGATCTTCAAATTTTGATATTGTAGGAAACTTGCTCAGGATTTTAAATGCTAAATTCATTTTATGTGCCATGCAATGAATGACAATCTTGTATGGCAAAGTAATAGTTATAGCTTTATGTAAAGATCGTTCTTATTATGTTGCATTATTGAAGCTCCATCAACCCCTAAACACACCAACTTTTTGGTTATTATGTAGTCATCCATACTTCCAATTTCATTCAAGGATTTCTTAACTAGTCCAAATTGATTTTGCAATATTAGATTCTCCTTAATTTTATAAACAAAGAGTAGATAATATTAACAAACATTTATGTCTATAGTATTGTAGACACGTAAATTATCCTGATTGATAACGCATGCTTGATTCCGACTTACTAACACCAGTACTTCTTTAATCGTCCTCTTTACTAATTATTTAATTAAATAATCCTTATTTGGTTAAATTCATCGAATTCCTCTTTTAATTAAATAAAACAATCTCTATTTAATTAAATCCCAATTCTCCTCTTTTGATTAAATAAATTAACTTTATTTAATTAAATCATAATATTTCCTCTTTTAATTAAATAAATCAATCTTTATTTAATTAAATCACATTTCCCCTTTTAATTGAATAAACCAATCTTTATTTAATTAAATCATCATATTCTCCTTTTTAATTAAATAAATCAATTTTATTCAATTAAGTCATTAATCAAACCTAAAGTCATCTCTTTAATTAAATAAATCAATTTTATTTAATTAATCTTCTAAAGTTCTCCATTTAATTGAATAGATCAAATTTATTTAATTAAATCACTAATATTCATTATTCCTCTCATTTTGATTTATTTAAATCCTAAAATCTAAGTCAAAAGTCAAAATCAACTAACCTCCATTGAAATTAATCAAATCATGATTAATGGTAATCCTAATCCCTCAAATCCTCTAGATTTTGCCAGTTGCTCATTAAAATCAATTTAATTGATTTATTAAATCTTCTATTTTCATTCAAAAAGGCATCAAGTGGAAATATTCTCCAAATTTGAATTCTCCCTCCCTAGTGTCTTATCCTCCAACTTAGCATTTATGACTTTTACAAGTCTTTTTTTAGCCAAGTGGCATTTAATTCATCCTTCATCTCCCTCCAACATGTCACTCCTCCATTTTTTGAATTTCCACCTAATAGCATTAATGTGCACATTCATCCAAATGTGTTCCACCTTTGTCCACTCACATGTTGACAAGTGGCATTGTGTTGTTGGTTGGCCTTTTATCCCACATTCATCCATTTTGCTTATTCCTCCATTCTTCTCTCCTATAAATAGATAACTTCTCTATTTGTTTTAGCATCCACAATCCATACAAGATTATTATACTCAATTTCATCCACAAGTTTAGGCATTTGAATCCAATTTAGCATAGTTTTCATCATTCATAGTTGGGTTCTTGTTATTTTGTTCATCATACATCCATCAAAGAGCTTATCAAGGGTTGGGAAAGGGCTACTTTCTACATTAAAGTAGCACCAATCCACTATGGAATAGGTATGCACAATGTTTTTTATTCTCTCAATTAGTTTATTTTTCTAACGTTTGCATTATGAAGCATGTTGGAGTATTTCATAGGAGCATTATTGTATTTGCATAGTTTGAACTAACCCATTCTAACGTGTGTTGATAGTTTAAGCTATTTTGCAGATTTTTGGTGCTTACATCTGGCGCTAGAAGGAGGGCTATATATTTTAATTTTCTTTTAATCCTCTTTTGATATGCTTTTAAGTGTACATTGTTCATTTACTTCAAATATGAGTTTTCATTGTTCAAATGCATAAAGATTGGTAAGAATTAATTTGGTTTTACACCTACTAATGGCATTAGTTGCTAAAAATATTTTTATTCACTGGTACAATAGAATTAGAGATTAAATGCAGCCTAAAACCTATCTTAATGAATATATGTGATTCTTTAAAGGATATTCTTGAAGGAAAATGAATATATGTGATTCTTTAAAGGCTATTAGTTGTATACAACTTAGATTTTTCTTTATTGCGACATCTTTATTGATCTATTCTTAAATAAAGACTAAATGTATTTATTGATCCAATTCGTCTTGTCCAATCCTTTTTGTTCTTACTAAGAAGCCTTATGTTGCACACACGCCCCACCGTAGGCAGGGATCCCCTTTTTTTTGGCTCCCGACAAGCTTCTTTGCTCCTGTCTTGTTTTGCATGCCCCATTTTCCAAGCCCAAATTGGTCATGTGCCTTCGAACAATCAAATCCCCCTACCCAAATTCACCTACTTGGGGTATTCAAATCCACGGAGAAATGAAGTCCCCCGTCCCTTTTCCGCCCATTGTCTTGTTTCTGCTAACTTCGTCCATGATCGCTTGATTCGCCTTTTTCCACATTTTTGACTTTGGGGCCAACCTTTTTTGGATTTGGGATGTGTTTGATGTGCTTAAATGAACTGTCAAGGTTTCGTCAATGTTCCGTTAAGTTTTGATGGTTTCAAAACTTTCCCTCCAGAATGCCCTTCCTCTTTGGTTGTTTGGAAACATCTGTGGACCCCCGTCGGTCTAGTTTCCACATTTTTGACTTTTGGGATAACTTTTTGGTGGATTTGGGATGTGTTTGGGGTGCCTAAGTGAACTGCCAAAGTTTCATCAACGTTCGGTTAAGTTTCGGTGGTTTCAGAGCTGTCCCCCTTTGGCTGTTTTGGAACATCCGTGAGGCCCCAGCGCCCAGCCTTCGGAGCCCGGTCCCTCCATGGCCGTTTCTGAGACTCTGTCTCTCTTTGGCCATTTTGAACATCCATGAGGCCCCAGTGACCCGGCCTTCGGAGCCCGGCCCCTCTATGGCCATTTCTGGGACTCTGTCTCTCTTTGGCCGTTTTTAAAAATCCATGAGGCCTCGGCAGCCCAGCCTCTGGATCCCAGCCCCTCCATGGCCGTTTCTGGGACTCTGTCCCTATTTGGCCATTTTGAACATCCATGGAGCCCTGTGCGGCTCGGCCCCTTCGTGGTCGTTTCCGGGACTACATCCCTCTTTGGCCATTTTGAACATCCGTGAGGCCTCTGCGGCCCGGCCTTCGGATCTTAGCCCCTCCGTGGCCATTTCTGGGACTCCATCCCTCTTTGGCCATTTTGAACATCCGTGGAGCCCCAGTAGCCCAACCTCTGGAGCTCGGCCCCTCCATGGTCTTTTCCGGGACTCCGTCCCTCCGTGGCTATTTTGAACTTTCATTTTTTTAAAAATGGGTCCAATCTTGAGGAGGTTTTTTGGGCACTCTTCCTTCCCATTTTCCCATGTGCTATAATTGAAAAATCTCGGCTTTGCTATGTTTTGTGAGGTCCGAGAGTTTCCCTTCTGGTTTGTTGTCCCTTGTTCGATGCCCTTCCCCTTGGGCCTGCATTAATGTTTATGATCCAAATGAGCTCCAAATATGAATATTATGATCTTTTGATGATGCATGGATGGATCTAACAAGGATTTTGCAAGATTTGACTAACGCTTTCCTTGATTTGTGTATGAAAGCACTTACGACACTTCATGTATGTAGGATTCAAGAAGTCTATCGCGGGTCCGTCGAGGAGACCCATTGAGAAAGCTGAACAAGGAATGTGCATAGCTCCTGTCACCATTCATTTCATGATCGCCTCTCCCCCTAGCACCCACCAACAAGGTTG
Source organism: Sequoia sempervirens (assembly GCA_007258455.2). Lineage (NCBI taxonomy): Eukaryota > Viridiplantae > Streptophyta > Pinopsida > Cupressales > Cupressaceae > Sequoia > Sequoia sempervirens. Next base: position 571,533,661 of record VDFB02270651.1, on the reverse strand, counting down.
GCGTTAGAATAAGGCCTATGCTAAGGGAGTCGAGGACAAAATGCAAGGGGGTGGCCTTGAAGAAAGCATAAGAGAGTTGTCCGGCTGAATTGTTGTGCAGTTTTGCACGCACGCCCCACTGAAAGTAGGGACCCTCTTTTTGCTCTGGCTTTTGGTATTTTTTGGCCCCTTAATTGTATTGATTTGGTTGCCTTTGGAGATCCTTAGATGTTCATCTTGCTTGCCCAAGTGATTTCCCCAGGTTCCCCTTTGAAGAAACTAAGTTCTGAGCAAAATTCAGGGTTTTAGTCCAATTCGGGATTTTCCGGTCCGTCCGTATTTTCTCGGATTCTGCTCAAAGTCCGGCTCTGCACAAAAATCCGGATTTTTACCCCAATCCGGGATTTTCCGGTCCGTCCGGATTTTCCCGATTTCCATGAAAATTTTGGATCCGAGTGAAGTTCGGGTTTTTTCCTGCGTTCGGGATTTTCCGCCTGACCCGGATTTTCCCGGATTTCTTTAGTTTTTCGGGTACGTTCCAAAGTCCAGAATTTTATGCCATCCGCGAAAATCCAGTCCACACAGATTTTTCTAGATTTTTTGCCAGGCTTTGTGCAAATTGAAATACTAGATTAAATTGATGAATTTGATGATAAATGCTCAACACCCCATGCTTAATTTGATATATTACACGATGTTTCGCGCATTCTTGGTTCGTTTTGATGATCTATTGTTGAAATTTTTGCCTTATTCGGTAGAATCCTGTCCGGCTATTTTTTTTTTCCGGATTCTGGTCTGGAGTCCGCTTGACCTGATTTTCCCCTTGGTCTGGTTTCCCGAAATGGAAATTTTTCTGAAAATGTTTTTTTTTTTTTTCAAAAATGGATTTTTTAAAATGATCATGAAAATGAAAATTTCTTGAGATAAAAAAAAATTGAAAATAAAAATTTCCAAAAATGGAAAAAATTCTGAAAATGGAAAGTTATAAAAATGTAAGTTTTTTAGAAAAGGTCAAAATTTTATTCGAATTTAATTTGGACATGTGGGCTATTAATGATGATATCTATTTTTCAGGACTAAACAAATATTAAAAAAGGGACTTGCGTATGGATTCGTGCCAAAGAGGGAAATCTAGAAATGTTCAATTTAAATTTTCAAAGTGGGACCTGCCTAAGAATCTGCGCCAAAACTGTCTACAGCTGGAGGGCTTTCTGGAAGACACGTGAATTTGATCTTGCTGGAGATCGTGGGCCGACATGGATAATATTCATGCATTTAATGCAAATCTTGTCCAATTTTGAAATTCTCCTGGCCGACCTGTTTTGAGGCCAGTTATTGTTGTAAAATCTAATTAGGCCGACATGTTTGGGGGTTCTCTATAAATGACATTTGTGCCTCATTTGTAAGGAGGGAGGAAAATATTAGGAGAAGATTTGATAGAGAGCGAATTTAGCAGTAGAGCAGAGGTAGAAGTTAGTCAATTTCTGAGCAAGTGATGTAACAGAACACAGGAATTGCTGCTGAAATTTGGTGATTCAATACAATTGAAGGCATTGTGATTTTCTGGTGATCTCTTTTGTGTTGACTTATCTTGCATGGTTCCTATGATTCTATTTTTTAAAATTGCTCATGGTTATTAGATTTAGATTTAGATCCGATTCAATGATGTTCATGATTTAATGTTTGAAGTGTTTGCAGCAATCCCTGGTCCATACTTTTTGCAGTTAGCTGATTGTTAGTTGCTTTGTAAAGTTAGCCTGAACCTTTATATTCATTGTGCTTGGTTCAATTATGGAGGTTTATTCATTTCAACTGCAATTGGGTTGTCTTGGGTGAATGTTCATGATCTGAAAATCTTTAAAATCTTAGAAGATTGCACTGTTTCTGTAAGATTGCAGATTAATCTTGGTCAAGCAGAGATTGGTTCCGTTGGGATTGGTCCATTTCAAGTGTTTATCATTTGCATTGTTAGTCTTAGAAATGGTTTAGATTTATAAATTTCTCTAAACTCTTATCTCTTTTGCTGTTTATTTTGAATCCGGGTTAGTTTTAGGGTTGAAAGCATCACCATATTGTTGCATCTGATGAAAATTCACTTCTAGCATTGTTCATTTGTAAGGCCCCTTGTGATTACCAGCATTTTCACATATTATCTGAGTTGTTTATGCATTGTCAGGACCTGACACCCGAGAGACCTTGGGGTGATTTTCAGTAATTTATTGTTGAAGATTGCCTTTCAAGAGAGATAGGATATTGTATTCTGTCTGAGTTGTTGCTGTGCAGAAAACACCATCAACACGAATCAGGGGCAACCAATCTATTGATGCCAATTGATGGGCTCGTTTGATCCAAGGAAGAGCACTACAAACACATCAAGTAAGAAGGCAACCTTCAAGCAATTTTAGCTACAGTAAAAGGGCAATCAACTAAATGGCAAAACTGCTAAAACACCTGAGCACTAGATGACAAAACAAGGAAAAGACAAGGAAGGTATTTTAAATTGTTGGATAATGGGGGGTAGGTGAAACCTTAATGTAATCAAATCTGGGTCACTCATTGTGAATTAATCCTAGCCATTCATTTGGGCTTTGGAAAACTATAAATAGGAGCTTGCCCCTCATTTGTAAGGGTTGGGGAGTTGTTGTAAAAAGCATTTTGCAGCAATAGAAGACAACATTGCATGATTTTATGGATGTTCTCTTTGATTTTTTTCATCTTGCATGTATAGTTCTACTTCCATGTTAGTTTTAGTATTGGTTTCTTGAATGGTTGTCATGATGGTGTTGTTGTTATAGTATTTGATGAGCTTCCAGCCCATACTTTTAGCACTTGTGGATGACAAGTTGTTGTGCAAAGTTAGCCTGGGCTTCTTTTTGTCATTGCTGCAATCTAGTTCAATTGCATGTTCATGATGTGTATGTGTAATTTGAAAATCAGCAGACCTTAGAAGATTGCACTGGTTTTGTGTAGCTGTAGGTTTCTCTTGGTCAAGCAAAACTCAGTTTAGGAAGCCTGTCTACTTTAGCAGCCACCATTGTTACTGTTCATTCATAGCTTAGGATTAGAATAGATTTTCTTAACCCTTATCTTTTTGTTGTTTCTTTTAATCCTTGGTTAGAGTAGGATCCAAAGCATCACCATGAAGCTAAATCATATGAACTTGATGAGTTTTAACTTGTTTTGAGTGGACAGCCTCTGTTCATTCACTTCCAACACTTTGAAACTGCATTTGCAAACCCAACTTCCCATGCTTTGTAACTCATCCGTAAGACCTCCTTGTGATTCCAACAAATCACATCAAACAACTGAGATATTCCAAGCACTGTCAAGACCTGACATTAGAGACCTTGGGATAGTGTTTTGCAATTTGATTGTGGAAGATTGTCTTTCAAGAGAGGTAGTGCACATATGCATTGCCCGTGTTGAGAAGTGCATAAAAAACACATCAATAGAACTGGCGCTAGAAGAAGGGCTGACACGTTGGGAATACAAAGTTGAAGGTTGGAAGTGTTTCATTCCATGCCCTCCTCCTCCTAATGCCATCAACAGAATTGGCGCTAGAAGGAGGGCATGACATGTTGAGGCTACAAAGCTGAAAGTTGGCACTTTGAATAGAGAACTTTCAAAGAAGAAATTTGAGATAAGGAGATCCCTTTTAATGCTAAAAATCAAAAAATTCTGAAGGCAAGTAGAAGCTGAGTCAAAATGGAGCAGCATGCACAAATTGACATCACTCAGCTACATGCAGATTTGAATAAGAGACTGAAGAAGCCATTGCAGCAATTTGCGTTGGCGGATAGATGTCGGATCCATTGCACTCATTGGAACAACGAGTTGGGATGTCTCACATTCTTGAGCAGAATCGAAAGGGTATTGCAAGAAGAAATTCTCTTTTGGGAAATATACCAACCCTTGGCCCCTGAAGACCTACATGAAGAATTGCAAACCATGGCAGCCAAAACATTTAAGGAGCTAATCCAAGAACATTTGAGCATCAAGGATGGACCAAGATTGGAGGAAGTACTAATGGAAAGTTGGTGTAGATTTCACAATGCACCACATTCAAAATTTATGTGTCCATCATGTGACATCATTGCTCAAGCCAAGGGTTGTTTGAACAAGTTGGAGCAGCCAACTCCTAATGAAGAGAAGTTATCCCATGAGGCAAAAGAGTTGTCAACATCCGAAGGACAACAAAGTAAGGATGAACCAAGAAATTTGATACAAGTTGATGTTGGAGCAGCAAACATTGAAGTTGAAAACCAAGAGGAAGAAGCAGATTTCACTAGGACAGCAAGGTGCCTTGGTGAAAATCTGATTGAAACTAATTTAAAAGGCCTTCCCTCCACCAATCAAAGACAGTCCTCCACTCCAGAAGAAGAGCAATTGGTAGGTGACAATGAACCAATGGAGTCTACAGTCATGCATGCTGGGACAACCAACGAAGATGCTGAAGAACAAGAAGAAGAAAAGGTTGACAACATTGGAGCAGTAGAAAATGATGACGAAGGTATAAGTGAAATTAGATTAGAAAGCCTCCCCGTCACCAATGACAGTGATCGAGGATCTAAAAATGCAGATTTGGAGGAGTGGGAGCAACCACTCACCACGACTGTCTACCATCAAACTTCTTTTTCAAGTGATGATGAGGACCCGATCACAGAGAGATATGACCTCCAGGTTAGCGAAGGATTGGTCAGAGCTAAAATACTAAGTGGATTTGGAGGTATTGCTACTACCAAATTGGTGGAGACTTCATAATTCATCACACTCTGAATTTGTATGTGAGCTATGCAAAGAGGCCATTGAACAAGTTAGAGGACAAGTGGAGCAGTCAAGTACCTGACCTCCTCTACTTCATGCCCATATCAAAGAAGAAGACCAAGAACCAGAGCCAAGTGACAAATCAATTGAAGGCAGATCTCAAGAGGATGTTGGGGCAACAATAGAAGAAGGACGACAACACAATCTCAAGCCTTCGAGTGATGAAGTAGATCAAGTGGGAATGTTTTCCACCAGTCATCAAGAAGTTCTTCCTCTTAAAGAGCAATTGTGTACCATGGACAATGGGCTTTTTGGCAAGTCTTTGGAGGGAGATTGCGTAGTGAATTTTGGTCCCCTTGATGAGGTGCCATCAATTGATGACTTCTTTCTATTGGGAGCTACACTACGGAGGTATGCTCATGCCAAGGAAGAGCACATCCCAGAAGACGATAGTGATGAATACATACTCCTTGAGCACTTGAACAGTGATGCACTAGAGTTTCCAGATTGGGAGAGGAGCTCCTTCTCCATTTACAGCGATAGTGAGCAAGAGGAAATGAGTGAACATCATGATGAGATCCATGAACAAAAAAGGGAAGAAGACAAAGGTGGGGGTGTTTTGATGGCTGCCAATAGACATGACATGCTCGGTCAATTACATGATTTAACTGGTGGTTCTTCTGCCTTGATCATTGTTGATCCTCCCTCATATTCAGGGAGCTACAATAGGACAGACTTGTCTGTGTCATTATCCCATGACATTGAACATCATAAAAAGGAGGTTGATACTTGGGGAAGGAGATGAGACAATATACTTCCATTTGAGGATAGCAACCAAGTGGATCCCAAGTTCACAGATGATTAATGTGGAGAAGTATTTCTTTTTGAAGAACTGCCAACCAGGGTTGTAGGTCCCATTGGTAGATTGGAAGAGTTGTTTGTTGCCCCGTCCTCCCAGCCTTATGCAAGCTTAATGTCTGAAGTGTTGCACCCTCCATCGCGCTCGCTCGAGGCTACCGATGCAATGATCAACGATGTTGTGTTTGCTCTCAACTGTCCAACACTACCACCTCCATGTGACGACATCCAGGTTCTATCCTTTCTTGCCCCTATTATTTCTCATAACTGCACTTATTATTTTGATTATGGGAACGAGCGAAAAAGAACATGTTTATGGATTAACCACGGGTTCAACGAGCCTCCTCAATTGCTTATTTTTCATGATGACGTTATTGAACTTGAGTGCTACAATGTTGAACTTCCTTTTTCTGAATATAAAGATAAGTTTGCATGGTTAAGAACGATAATGATCGCCTATTTTCTTGTGCATGCATTACGAAATCCAATGAATGTTAATGTCAGCTCGCCCTGCCTGAATATAGTACTTTGTAAATATCTTTGTGCATAGCCTGTTTCAAGTAGTATAGGTTTCTTGTAAATACTCTGCTTTCTCGCTTTCCTTAGGTTAGTTGGTTTGGTGTAGGTAGTTTGTTTTTTGTTTTCTTTCGCTTTGTTGCTGCTTTGCTCGGGGTCCATCTACTTTTAGTTGGGCACATCTGTGTACACAACAACCCTACTTATCACCTGGGGTTGTTCTACGTATTTTTTTGTCAAACTCTAATCAAGTCTTTAGTGTGGATGGTGAAGGTCTTTTGTTAGTGTCAAGCGATCTGGGTGTTTGACTCAAAGAGGATAAGTTGTTGGTTTAGTCTGACTCTGACGTATTCTGAAATCTTACAGCTCTTACACATCTTAAGAATTTGACGGTCACTGTAGGGCCTTTTGTGAAGTCTAGTTAAGTGAAAAATCTAAAATTTTGCTCCAGCGCCACTGTGATTCTCAACCCTGAGTGCGAGCTTCAATGCTTGTGGGTTGAAATAAAAGAGCTGAAAAAGAAAAGAAAAGAAAGAAAAAAAAATTGAAAATTAAAAGAAAGAGAAAATTCAACTTTTCAAGGGTATCCGAGCAACTCTACCAGGGCTATGGACACTCGGTTGGCAGTAGAGCAATGTTCAGGAGAATCACAACGACAACCTCGTTGGGGCTATAGACGCCTGACTGGCAGTGAGGCAATGTCCCAAATACTTTTGAAGTTAGAATAAACTATGTAGCTTAACTTGACGGAGCTTGGGTTCCTGTAGCAACTGAAGGATGGGAATTAACGCAATTGCAAACACTTGGATTTTCAGGATATTGAAGGTTGGGTTAGCTAGTGGTTTTGATCCTTTGGTTGGGCATCTGGTTTGTTTACCCTAGCGTGAAGGTTGGATCCAGAGATTCTGGGTTCGTGATTCCAGTTTGTCATCAAAATGCTTTGGAGGATTTTCCCAGTGAGTCACCATTTATTGTGCATGTTTTGCACACATGCCCTGCCGTAGGCAGGGACCCCCTTTTTTTGGCTCCCGATAGGCTGCTTTGCTCCTGTCTTGTTTTGTGTGCCCCATTTTCCAGGCCCAAATTGGTCATGTGCCTTCAAACGATCAAATCCCCCTACCCAAATTCACCTACTTGGGGTATTCAAATCCACGGAGAAATGAAGTCCCCCGTCCCTTTTCCACCCATTGTCTTGTTTTTGCTAACTTGGTCCATGATCGCTCGATTCGCCTTTTTCCACATTTTTGACTTTTGGGCCAACCTTTTTTGGATTTGGGATGTGTTTGAGGTGCTTAAATGAACTGCCAAGGTTTCGTCAACGTTCCGTTAAGTTTTGATGGTTTCAGAACTTTCCCTCTAAAATTCCCTTCCTCTTTGGCTGTTTGGAAACATCCGTGGACCCCCGTCGGTCCGGTTTCCACATTTTTGAATTTTGGGATAACTTTTTGGTGGATTTGGGATGTGTTTGGGGTGCCTAAGTGAACTGCCAAAGTTTTGTCAATGTTCGGTTAAGTTTCAGTGGTTTCGGAGCTTTGTCCCTCTTTGGCTGTTTTGGAACATCCGTGAGGCCCCGACAGCTCGGCCTTCGGAGCCCGGCCCATCCATGGCCATTTTCGGGACTTCATCTCTCTTTGGCTGTTTTGAACATCCATGAGGCCTCGGCGACCCGGCCTCCGGAGCTCAGCCCCTCTGTGGCAGTTTCTGGGACTCTATTTCTCTTTGGTCGTTTTGAACATCTGTGAGGCCCCGGTAGCCCGACCTCCGGATCCCAGCCCCTCCGTGGCCATTTCTAGGACTCTATACCTCTTTGGCCATTTTGAACATTCGTGGAGCCCTAGCGGCCCGACCCCTCCGTGGTCGTTTCCAGGACTCCGTCTCTCTTTGGCTGTTTTGAACATCCGTGAGGCCCCAGCGGCCCGACCTCCAGATCCTGGCCCCTCCGTGGCCGTTTTTGGGACTTCATCCCTCTTTGGCCATTTTGAACATCTGTGGAGCCCCCATGGCCCGGCCTCCAGAGCCTGGCCCCTCCGTGGCTGTTTTCGGGACTCCGTCCCTCCGTGGTCGTTTTGAACTTTCATTTTTTTTAAAATGGGTCCAATCTTGAGGAGGTTTTTTGGGCACTCTTCCTTCCCCTTTTCCCATGTGCTATAATTGAAAAATCTCAGCTTTGCTATGTTTTGTGAGGTCTAGGAGCTTCCCTTCCGGTTTGTTGTCCCTTGTTCGATGCCCGTCCCCTTGGGCCTGCATTAATGTTTATGATCCAAATGAGCTCCAAATATGAATATTATGATCTTTTGATGATGCATGGATGGATCTAACAAGGATTTTGCAAGATTTGACTAACCCTTTCCTTGATTTTTGTATGAAAGAACTTACAACACTTCATGTATGTTGGATTCAAGAAGCCTACCGCGGGTCCGTCGAGGAGACCCATCGAGAAAGCTGAACAAGGAATGCGCATAGCTCCTGTCACCATTCATTTCTTGATCGCATCTCTCGCTAGCACCCACTAACAGGGTTGGCGTTAGAAGAAGGCATGTGCCAAGGGAGTCAAGGACAGAATGCAAGGGGGTGGCCTTGAAGAAAGCATAAGAGAGTTGTCCGGCCAAATCAGGGGCAACCAATCCATTGCTGCCAATCATCGACGGGCTCGTTTGATCCAAGGAAGAGCACTGCAAACACATCAAGTAAGAAGGTAGCCTTCAAGCAGTTTTAGCTACAGTAAAAGGGCAATCAACTAAATGACGAAACTGCTACAACACCTGAGCACTAGATGAAAAAACAGGGAAAAGACAAGGAAGGTATTTTAAATTGCTGGATAATGGGGGGTAGGTGAAACCTTAATGTAATCAAATCTAGGCCACTCATTGTGAATTAATCCTAGCCATTCATTTTGGCTTTGGAAAACTATAAATAGGGGCTTTCCCTTCATTTGTAAGGGTTGGAGAGCTGTTGTAAAAAACATTTTGCAGCAATAGAAGACAACATTGCATGATTTTATGGATGTTCTTTTTGATTTTGCTCATCTTGCATGCATGGTTCTACTTCCATGTTAGTTTTAGTATTAGTTTCTTGAATGGATGTCATGATGGTGTTGTTATAGTATTTGATGAGCTTCTAGCCCATACTTCTAGCACTTGTTGATGACAAGCTGTTGTGCAAAGTTAGCCTGGGCTTCTTTTTGTCATTGCTGCAACCTAGTTCAATTGCATGTTCATGATGTGTATGCGTAATTTGAAAATCAACAGACCTTAGAAGATTGCACTGGTTTTGTGTAGCTGTAGGTTTCTCTTGGTCAAGCAAAACTCAGTTTAGGAAGCATGTCTACTTTAGCAGCCACCATTATTATTGTTCATTCGTAGCTTAGGATTAGAATAGCTTTCTTAACCCTTATCCTTTTGTTGTTTCTTTTAATCCTTGGTTAGAGTAGGATCCAAAGCATCACCATGAAGCTAAATTAGATGAACTTGATGAGTTTTAACTTGTTGTTTTGAGTGGACAGCCTCTATTCATTCACTTCCAACACTTTGAAACTGCATTTGCAAACCCAACTTCCCATGCTTTGTAACTTATCTGTAAGACCGCCTTTTGATTCCAGTAAATCACATCAAACAACTGAGATATTCCAAGCACTGTCAAGACCTGACATTAGAGACCTTGGGATAGTGTTTTGCAATTTGATTGTGTAGATTGTCTTTCAAGAGAGGTAGTGCACATACGTATTGCCTGTGTTGAGAAGTGCATAAAAAACAAATCAACACCTTCCAGTCTGAACTGAAATAATAGATTTGGCATAATTATGGTGAAATGCCTAGTAGTCAAAGAAAGCCGACAACAGTTGACCAGAAGTCTCTTTATTTTTTAGTTCCATAGTGTTTCAATTCATTGACTTTATCATAACCTCCACATGGTAACCACACATAGTTTGTGAATATACCCTACCATTTCGTTTACAGTAGTAAATATGGTGTTGATGTTTCAACAAATGAACATTGGCTTCTTTAAAGATCATCATGTTTTTTTTCGACCATGGATTTGCAGGTTTTGAACTCAAAGGCTGTGGAGCTAGTTGGTTTTTCTTTTTTTATGCTGGCTAAATGCATTTTCTTGAAATCTTCTAAAGCCTTTTCAGCGAGCCCATTTTATCTTAAGATAGTGATAAATTCTGGTCAAAGGTTGTGGTCACTGGCTTTACACTTGCCAGTTGCATTACCTCAAAAGTTTTCAAAATGCCATTTAGTGCTCGAAAGTTTTTACATGGCATTAGCTCTTGGGATTAGATCATTGAAACATTTGTTTGGAGAATTATCATGTCGTACTTATGCGATTTTAGTGTTCTATTTTGCTTGTTTCTACATATTGCCTTATGCAACTCATGTCCCATTCGTTTATCTCTTCTCACCATCATATCTTCATCTAGATTTGATAGTGACTTTTCATTCTATTAAAATTTTCAATGGGTTTCATTTTCTAGTTAAAATTTCCACAAGATCGCTCCTCTTTGTTTTCCTTCCTTTATGTCAATAATTCTGATATTTTTTGTTACATAAGATTCAAAACAATAATTCTGATATTTTGAGCATTGATATTCTTTGTGTTTGTCTTGAGAGGTGTATGGCCAATAAAATGTCCAATCTTATGTGTATATAGAAGTTTATATGAGTTGACTTTGTATCGATTGGAGCTTGGAGGGCGCGATTTCTCATATAGGATGGTTGATACTTTCATCATTTGTAAGATGTTTTGGTAGGTTCGAGAGACAGGATGGTTACTATCTTGATGGTACAATAATGTTGATGTGATTCTTAAGATGATTATCAAAACATAGTTGGAGATCGAAATTTGATTAGATTTTTCTTGGAGATCGAACATTTACTTTTCATAAATCATATACTATCTAATCTAAAATAAATGCATATGGTGTAGGTTGGAGATTGAAATCTGATGAATAGACTAAAGAAAAAATTGACATTGTTTGTCCTATCGGATTTATGGATTTATATCTTAAAGGTGTACAATTGTAGACAGGAGGAGTGCCCTTAAAGTCTTTACTCTTCCTATCAATCTTAGGCATCTATCCTCTTTTATTTAAGTTTCTCTTTATTTAATAATGAGACTTAATATATGTTGGTTGTGTTGCAAAAGCAGTACTTTCAGTGGCTTGATGACTTGAGGATACATGAAATCTAAGAAAGCTTTATTGTAGACTAAAGTCAAACATTTCCTATCAAATTCTTGAAGGAATCAAGCATAACATCTATATCATCATGTGCACCAAGAATCCCCAAAGGACAAGTTTTTGTTTATTTTGATTCCTTGTGAATGCATTCATTATGTTTGAAATTATATTCATTATATCATTAATTTCTTGAAATAGCATACTTCTTATTTGTGAGAACTTTGTACTGTTTGTAGGTTGACATTGGAAGTGAGCATTGGAGTCAAGCAAAGGAAAGCATATTGGAGTTGAAGGAAATTAAGCATCAAACTTGAAATTGACAAAGCATTTTTAAATGCCTAGAGCTTCCATTTTTTTCTTTCATTTTTTGTTTTAGGTCAACTCACTTCTTTTTGGGTTTTAAAAAAAGAACACTACAAAAGCTTTCATTTTTGCTACAAAGGGTTAAAAAGAAAATTAGACACTTACTAAATTTCAATTTTGGTTCTAAAAATTTGAAAAACAAATCTTACACTTCAAAGTTGGTGCTTAAAAAGAACTCATTTTGTACTTTGAAGTTAGAATGAACATGTGCTTTTGTGTCTTGTAATCATTTTTGCAAAGTAATCTCATTTAAAAAGGTGTATGTGCTTCTGTCATGCTTCACGACGATCTTGAGAATCAAAATTATTTTTGGTGACGTTAAGTTGCATAAAAGATTGCCTCCACATTTCATTTGGGTTCTTAAAATTGAACAAAACTTGTAAGTGTGAGTTAGGTATATTGTGTTTGTTCTCTCTTTGTTTTTAAACAAATATTGATCAAACTATGGATGTGCTTGATCAATTTTTTTTACCCTTAGAGGGCCTGCTTGGTGGGAAAAAGTAATCACCCCAGGGAACGACCCAATTGGAAACATGCTAAAGCCAAGCGACTTCCACTCGGTATATAAGTGTGGGTACTTGAGGAAAGTTCAAGTATCATGAGGATTGTTCTGAAAAGAAGGGAAACAATGGTCTCTTTCCATATGGATGATCCCCCACAAATGGAATTCCTATACTAGAACCTTTTGCTTAGAAGTTCAAATCCTTATATATTTGTTGGTGCAAGAATGGTCGTTCTGAAGCTGCCCCACATTCTTGCGGTTCTTGGTAGAGATGAGAAGTATGCCATGGGAGTTTCATGGGAACTAAATCTTGGCTGACCCATAGAAGTGAGTGTTGTGGAGGGGAGCTAGTGTGGTCAAGCTTTTAATCATCCACCAAGAATAAGAACAGATGGATTTATCCAAGTGGGGATTCAACAAATATTGTCTCTTAATTATCCATAGGGTTGTGCATTTTCTTGGAATCAAAACACTTTGCTTGGATCTAAAACATTGGAAAACAAACATTCAACATGATCATCAAATTTCGAACCCTTTAGAGGAAGCAAATACCTTTGAAAAAATTCAAGTGTTGTTGCTTGCCCTAGGGATTCTATCCTTAGAGGCTTCTAAGCATTTGAATTTACATCACAATTTTCTCTCACTAAAGTCAACAATAGGAAAATTTCTCCTTAATTTTCATATAATGGACTTTGTGGGATGAGAAGAAATTGGGACATTAGAAATTTAGTTTGAAAAACTAATCAAGAGAGTGTGGTAAAAATAAGTCAGTAAGAAAATATAAGAAACAATTGGACCCCACACATGTGCTCTTCTAAATGATTTCTCAAAAGATCAACATCCAAAAACCAAAGTCTAAAGGTCTTAGTCAAAAATCTCACAAGAAATGTTTTTCTATGCTTTACGAATTTAGAGAAAGATTGACCTTCAAAATTTACAAATGTGCATCAAGGACCAATCCAAATTTCTATTCATTTTACTATTGTCAAAATCTAATTCTCTTTCAAAGGTTTGAGTATCTCACATAGGAAGTATTAGCATGTTCTTCAACACCTTGGCCCATTAAACAAAGTCTCTTTAAGTCTCTTAGGATCAAAATCAAAACACTCTCATCCATCCTTCAAAATCAAAATCAAAATCACCTCACAAACTCTTGGAAATATTGAAAAAATACTTTATGCTAAACTTTGGGCAAATCCTTTGAAATCAAAATTCAAATCATCTTGTTTCACTAGGTGTGTGTAGATGAATCCTTCTTTACACACTTAGTTAAATAATCCTCTTGGTGACAAGTTTACTCTAGAACAACATCCAACCTCTTAGATTTTATGAGTTCATTATCCAAACCAAATCCAATCAAAATCAAAATCAAAATCAAAATCAAATCAAATCAATCCAAAATCAAAGTCCAAAATCAAATAAAACATCAAAACCAAAGTCCTAAAGTTTAATATCCTCTTCAAGGTTTCCTAATAGTTCCAATCATTCACCAATCATTCATATCTCATCATCTCATCACCATCCTTTGATCCTCAATATCTTAGACTTTATTTTTGTACCTAAAGTTTAGGGCAATCTAAGGAATTAAAGGTTCACCTCCCATTCTTGAAAATTGATCCCTATTTTATGGTTCAAACTAGATCTCAACACAAGAAGAATATGGAAATGAACAAAGAAACATCCACTTTGAGTGACTTGAATCAAACCGCTCCCGAAATGAATCCCATTGGGTATAGCAATCCCACTCTCAATCTTCCTCCACTTCCACAAGATCATCAAGAGGAAGGTGGGCAAGTGGAGGACGTCACGAACAGTGTTTTATGGATGACTCAAGATGAGATTATTGAAATGGTCCAAAATCCTGAAAACCACAAGATTGTTAATGTCATGATGAAACTCAATCCCTCACAATACATGCTAGAATTGGCTAAAGAAGGGGCTAAACTCCCTCCCGGCTATGATGTGAGCACTCTTGTGGAGAAGCCTCTTGGGATTATGCCCCCAATTTCATCCACACCTCCATTTCAAAGCATCACTCAAACCATCCCCCAAATCACATCATCCATTGCTCCAACTCAACCAATCATCAACAAGGGAAGCTCATTGCTTCAAGCTCTTCAAACACATCTCCTTGTTAATAACCAAGATTTGGATGCAAACACCATCTTGGGTCAATCCGTTCCTCAAAATTTACTACACCCATACGTTCCGCTCACCTTTCATGACCACAATGACCCATCCTCTTTTCACGCTACACTGACATATCCTCTTAACACACAAACCTCTCTCCCTATGATTTTGCAAGGAGAAGTTGGGCTATTTGGACAAGGGGGAATCTTTGACCCCTCATCATCATAATTTCCCCAAAGGAATATACCACCCATTTTTCCACCACTTCCACCTTTTCCATTAACATCCAAACGACTCCTCGATTTAGGGCACCTCCCTTTACCAACCATCAATCAAAAAAATCAATACCAGGCACAACTACAAGCAGCTCAACAACAATAGGAACAACAATAGGAAGCAACTCAATTACTAGCCCAACAACAAGACCTGCAATAGTACCAGACACAATAGGAAGCAACTCAATTACTAGCCCAACAACAAGCATTGTTGGCACAACAATAGCAAGACCAACAACAAGCGTTGTTGGCACAACAACAAGACCAACAACAAGCGTTGTTGGCACAATAACAAATGTAGGCATATCAAAAAGCCTAGATCGCACAACAAAGCTTGCAACAAACTCCCACCAACACATCCAATACTCCACCCATCACTCAAAATCTTGACCACTTCAAAACACATTCACTCCACCTCTTGATCTGCAAGATGACATGATGGCACAAATCAAATTTATCTCACAACAAGTACTGGATCTTCAATTAGGGAAAACAACATAGAAACCAAGCAACTTGTGTCCCTACCCTTTCGATAGGAGCCTTGCAATGGTACCGTTCCCAAGGGGGTTTGAAATCCCTAAATTTGACAAATATCGTGGGATGGGAAACCCTAAAGATCATATTAGGGAATTCCAAGTACATTGCATGGAGGTCGCATATGACGATACGTATCTGATGCAGCTATTTCCTCGAAGTTTGGTTGGTCATGCCATGGAATGGTTCTCCCTCCTTCCTCTAGGAATCAAAAAGATCCAAGAGATTGTGGATGCATTCATAAAAAATTATGCATTCAACATTGGCATGGATGTTAGTCTGGAGGAATTATTTGTGCTCAAACACGCTAAGGGGGAATCATTCACTTCCTTCTTGCAACAATGGTGATCCAAGGACAATAGGAGCAAATTGGCCATACTAGAAGAACAACAAGTTTGCACCATCATTGCTAATCTTGAGAAAAACTTGGAATTTCATCTTAAGATGCAATGTATCACCATGTATGACTATTTGATCCCCAAGGCGCTGAACATCAAAAGAGCCCTTATTGCACAAGGGGGGACACCCACATATCTAGAACCTCAAGACAACCACCCTTCCACTAGCTATAACGAAAAACCTTGCACGTGGGCGAAAAATAGAAATGTCACTAATGATGGTGTGGTTGATGCCAAGGTCATAATCAATGCTCCAAAACAAAACACACAATCATACCAACAACTGCAAGGAAACAATAAAAACAACATGCAAGCCAACATGGTATCACAAAAACCACCCAACAATCAAGTCAACAACCTAAATAATCAAGGAGGACCAGCCCCATGAAACAAATATGCCCCCAAGCAAAAATACACTGCCCTTGGGGAACTAATTGAATTGGTCAAGAAGAAACTAATAAATGAAAATCTCATCAAAATTCCCACTTATGAGAACTATCAGGAACCCCAAGTGAAACCACCATGGTACAATGAAAAAAACCTTTGTGATTTTCACAAAATTAAGGGGCACACAACAACCAGTTGCACGAGGTTAAAAAATTTAATCTAAGACCTCATCGATGACAAGGTCATAAATGTTGAACAACTAGCTTGAAATTAGGACCTAAAAATATACACAAATCTGATGCTAGATCATAACAAAGGGAACAACCATGGAAAGACCAAGTATGCCAATGTGAACCATGTGTACAATCATGTTGTCACATCCCTAGACCAATGGGTCACTATCATTAACATCAAAGGATCCAAATCTGATTGTGGAGTCACCACACATGGTGGAAAAGTCACCATTTTTGAACCATCACAACCACCTAGGGCATCCACCTCCAATTCAAAATCTGTTCATAATGGCTACAATGTCCTAGACCAGTTGAAAAGAACCTATACTCAGATCTCCATCATGGAGTTGCTGAAGATATCGCCCACACATAGAAAAATCCTAGAGGAAGCATTGGCTTCATCCACTGTCTCTGTGGATCTAGATGTTGACCAGTTCCAAGCTATGGTCAGACATATCACCACCCCAAGTCTCCTAACATTCTCTGATTAGGACTTCCCCACCCAACCATATCATAATCACACACTCCACCTGGAATTCCTAGTGCATAAAAACAAAGTCAAAAGGGTCTTGGTGGATGGGGGTGCGGGTCTAAACATTTGTTCCCTCAAACTAATAAAGAATTTGGGATTCTTAGAGAATGCCATTGAAAAAGGTAAGGGAATCATAATCAAAGCATATGATGATCCGAAAATAGTGTCTCAAGGCACTATTTAGCTCCCTATTCAAGTAGGTCCAACCATTATGGAAACCACATGCTAGGTCCTTGACCTTGATTTACCTTATAACATTCTCCTAGGGCATCCATGGATCCATGGGATGCAAGTTGTCGCATATACTTTCCATTAGTGTGTCAAGTTTTCATATCAAAATCAAGAGGTCACGGTCCATGGTGATCCCAAGCCCTTTGCCTACTGCAAGAATTTGGAAGCAAAATACTATAAAATCTCCCAAGTACCAAAGAATGATGAAGTCCCTACAACACCATATGTAGACCCAACTACCTTGGTCTCTAATTTTGAGATAAAGAAACCCACCATTCCTGATATATCCAAAATCAAAGTCATCATACAAGACAATGGGTGTGGGGATTATAAAATGAAGAAAAGTTCCTTCATCATAGGAGAGTTACCTTAATCTCCTAGGACTCACGGGAAACCCTAATCAGCTGAAACATCATCCCAAACCTTCATAGCAGACCCATCTAGATTCACGTGTTGGGGAGATTAAAGTCATGAAGTGGTAGATGAAAGAGACATATAGAGCTTGATGTACCAAGATGAAAGGCATGTGCTTGATCTTCCCATGGATGAAAGTAGCAAAGGATTGCAAATGATGCTTGGTATGGGCTATGACATAAACAAGAAACTTGGGAAAAATGAAAATGGTATTCTAGTACCTATCATTCTAGAGAAGCGTATGAGAAATCTTGGCCTTGGATGTACCCATCCGAAGGTAACCATACTTGGAAAAGGTGCCTTGGTTAAAATAGTCAAAACTCCCCCTCAGTTATCAGCAGTTTCCCTTTAGTTACCAATATCCACAGGTCAAGTCGTAGATAACTTTACCTTTGACATAACCAACATATGTAGTAGTGATGATGAGGATCCTATAACTAACTTACCCATGCTATTCAAGGATTCCACCCTTCTTATGATTAGTACCCTGTCTTTTGAGTCAAACAACCAAACCCATGAGATAAACTTAGTCTATCTTCAACTCATCAATTATGACCAATGAGGACCACTAATTTTGGACACATTAAAAAATGATGAGGCACTCTCAAAATTCATGGGATTACGAGATACGATACCATGTGGAGATCACAAAGCTAGATTTGACATCATACTAGACACACATGCCTATTATGGGGAAACAATTGAATCCTTCAGTCGTAAAAGTGAAAATCTGAGAATAATCTCTAGTTCTTTGAGTGAAAACCACACTGTGACACTCTTTGACCCAAAAACAATAAAAATAAAGGACACATCCAATGGTGAAAACCTCTCTGAGGCACTAGAGGATGAAGGATTCAATCTTCCTCTCAGTGCCATTCATCAAGAGAAGTCAATAGTCTTAGTAGAGATGTGCAATTCAGTTAACTTGGGAATAGAAGAAATGCGGCACATAGCCTTTTATGCATAATCCCTCTTGACAGAAGAACAAGAAATCTTGGCTGCTTTCCTAAGGGAAAGGAAGGTAAACTTTGCATGGACCTATTTCGACATGTCTGGGCTTGATCTAGAAGTTGTGGTTCACCACCTAGTTGTCTATCTTGAAGCAAAACCTATGATACAAAAGCTAAGGAAGATGCATCCTTAGATAACATTGTTGGTCAAAATGGAATTACAAAAGCTCCTAGATGCAGGGTTCATATGACCGATTGATTATCCAGAATGGGTCTCAAACCTTGTACCTATTTCAAAGCCCACTGGGGGCATCCGCATCTATATAGAATTCAGATATTTGAACAAAGCATGTCCCAAAGATGAATTTCCTCTCCCAAACATTGACATGATTGTGGATATGACAGTAGGACATGAGATGCTATCGCTAATGGATGAATTCTCAAGTTACAACTAGATCATGATAGTTAAAGAAGACCAACACAAAATGGCCTTCACTTGTCCATGGGGGACATATTGTTGGAACATGATGTCATTTGGGTTGAAGAATGCAGGAGCAACCTATCAAAGGGCCATGACACTAATATTTCATGATATGATTCATAAAATTGTGGAAGATTATGTGGATGACATATTGTCCAAGTCAAAGAAATGGCAGGATCACATTTAAGCTCTAAGCTCCATCTTTGACAAGCTAGAGAAGTATAAGGTCTGACTAAATCCAAAAAAGTGTCTTTGGGGTACAATCAAGCAAGCTCCTAGAATACATTGTATCCATGAGAGGAATGAAGGTAGATCCCGCCAAAGTCAAAGCAATCCTTGAAATAGAGGCATTGAAAACATTGAAGCAACTAAGAGGCCTACAAGGAAGAATCCAGTCCATCCGCTAATTTATAACACAACTGGAAGACAAGGCTATCCCATACTCTCATCTACTCCACAAGGTGGTAGCATAAAAATGGGATGAGAAATGTGCTCAAGCCTTCAACAAGATCAAGGAGTACTTACACCACCAATTCTCATGCCACCAATTCTAGGAAAACCCTTGATCTTATATATATCAACAACAATAACAACTCTTAGTGCTCTCTTAGTGCAACATGATGAAAATGGGAAAGAGAGAGCTATCTAATACATCAATCGAACCATGGTGGGACATGAGTTGAACTACACCTCCATTGACAAAGCTTGTCTAGCAGTCATGTTTGCAACATAAAAATTCAGACATTATATGCTAGCACATCAAATAAAGCTCATTGCAAAGATAGACCCCCTCAAATACCTACTTTCCAAAGTAACACTTACATGAAGGACAACTAAATGGGTTATGATCCTGATAGAGAATGGAATTGAGTATGTGGAACACAAGGCCATTAAAGGACAAGCAATTGCAAATCAGTTGGCTAAATCACTGATATACTCAGAGAATCCACTTATATCAGAGTTCCTTGATGAATCAATCTTCAACCTAAGTGTAGTAGATCACTGGAAAATGTACTTTGATGGATCCTACATGCAACATGGTTCAGGAGCAGAGATCTTCTTCATCACTCCACAAGGGGACTATATACCAAAATCATACAAGTTGTCATTCCCTTGCACAAATAACATTATAGAATATGAGGCTCTTGTCATAGGGCTGAGAATTGCAGTGTAGTGGCAGATCATGGCACTCAAGGTCTATGAAGACTCACAACTCTTAATCAACTAGGTAAACAATGAGTGTCAAAAAAAGGACGACAAGTTAACTCCATACAAGAAATTGGTGGAAAGCCTCAAGGAGTTCTTCATTGATATCACATTTGAGCAGCTACCAAGAGCAAATAACAGAGCGATGGATGCAATGGCTACAATTGGATCACTATTAGAAATCCCACGCAACATCCCAAAGAAAGAATTCCTTATAGGGAAACTTCTCGTGCCCACATTCGAGGTACCAAAGTCTAAATTTGTGTGTGAAATAGTTGGTCTTGGTGATCCTTGGTACCATGATATATACACCTACCTAAGAATAGGAGTCCTCCCCGCAGATATAACCTCGAACCTCAAAAGAGCCTTTGTCAAAAAATCATCCCATTTTGTGATCCTAGGAGATACCCTATACCGTAGAAGCATTGAAGGAATCCTGTTATGTTGCCTAAATGCTAAGGAAGCTTTGAATGCTTTGATAGAGGTACATATTGATATTTGTGGTTCACATTCAAGTGGTATGACCTTGGCTAAGAAACTACTGAGGACTGGGTACTATTGACCTACAATGGAAAGGGAGGCTCATGATTATGTCAAAAGGTGTTGGAAATGTCAACAATATGGGGATCTCATCCATGCGCTAGCTCAGGAGCTCCACCCGATTGTTACACCTTGGCCCTTTTCACAGTGGGGCCTCAATCTCATTGGAAAAATTACTCCCACCTCATCTGGCGAACATAAATTCATCATCATTGCCATAGAGTACTTCACCAAGTGGGTGGAAGCCATTCCCATGACATATATCATAAGAAAGTAGATATCAAAGTTCATCCTGGACTACTTAATTTGCCACTATGGTGTCCCTCAAGCCATTATCTCAGATAACGGTCCACACCTTTTAAGAATCAGGATGTTCATGACCTGTGCCAAAAGTTCAAAATCCAACATCATTTTTCCACTTTGTACTATACTCAAGGAAACAACCAAGATGAGGCTACAAATAAGACCATCTTGAATATCCTCAAGAAAATAGTCAATGACGTTGGTCATGATTGGTATCTGTAGCTGAATCCTACTCTATGGGCCTACCAAACAAGCATCCACACACCAACAGGTGCCACCCCATTCTCCCTGGTCTACGGGTCAAAAGCCATACTCCCTATTGAGATTGAGCTCCCGTCCATGAGAATATCATTGTAGAACCTCATCACAGATGAAGAATACCGGGTATCACAACTGAATGAGTTGGAACTATTAGATGAGTGACATATGGATTCCTTAAACCATTTGCAAGTCTACCAAAACTGATTCAAGTGGAGTTACAATAGGAAGATCAGGAGTTAGACTTTCCAAGTTAGAGAGCTCATGCTAAAGGAAAATCAAAAAAATGTCCCCAATCCAAACAACAAGGGAAAGTTTGAACCCAATTGGTTGGGACCCTTCATCATCATAGCGAGCTACAAGTCAAGGGAATATCAGTTATCAACACTAGAAGGCGAGCCTCTACAGGAGCCCATGAATAACTCCCATCTCAAAAAGTTTTATGTCTAATCTTGTAGGGTGTAAAACCAAAAAATACAAAAAAAATGAGAAAATGTCCTAAAAAAATGGTCACCCTAATGAAAACCTAGCAAACAGGTGTCTTGGTGACAAAAAAAATAAAAAAATCATAAAAATCCAAAAAAGGATTAAAAACAGTAAAGAAAAAAAATTGTCCTATAGTGAAAACCACTTCGGTGGCGCTTTGGGCAAGTACCTTTGTGAAAACCTAGAAAATAGGTGCCTTGTGTAAATAAGCACTTTCAATCCACTAGGATCTCCATGGTTTGTTCTGCATCATCCATCCATCTCGCTTCCATCATCCATCTATCTCCATCCATCACCCATCCGCGTTTGCATCATAGCTTGATTCTGTGTTTGTATCATGATCCCTCCTAGTACTACTTAGCCCATTCTTAAGATCATTTTGTCCTGCCTATATTAGAGTAGTCTATTGCATCATGTTGGGGGCATGTTCTCATCAGATCATATTCATGTATATTCTTGAAGTCTTCGCTAAATCAAAAAAATCCAAAAACATCAGAAAATCAACAAATCCAAAAACATTCAAAATGCAAAAATAGGTCAAAAAGTCAGTCAAAAAAGTCAAAAACTAAGTCATCTTGTCGAACTATGGGTCTATGAGCTCCCAACATAGGAAAGGTTGATCCTTGATCATCCCCCAAGACACTTAGGTTAGTCCTTTAGGAGTCCGTCATAATAAATTGGCAATCCATTTGTTCATATCTCATCAATAATTGAGTTTGTGTCAGTTGAACTACATGGTCTCTGCGTGTACAAAATATGCAAGGCTAATATTTTATCAGCCCCTGAAGCCCCTAGGATAGGTCTTTAGGTTAGTCTCTTGGTCAAAATCTTGGAAAACCCCAAAACATTAGAAAATTTGAAAATCAAAACATTTGCAAAACATTTGAAAATACCAAAAACAACCTCAAAACATTTCAAAAACTCCAAAAACATTCAAATAACCCAAAAAAATCCATCCATCCCCATCTCACTTTCACCTGCAATAAACATCACTCATAATAAACAATTGTCATCCTCAACCTTTGGTGAAATAATCATAAACAAGTTTGGCAGGTTAAAAGTGAAAACTCAAAACGTCAAAGTCTAAAGTCAAGGTCAGTAGGTAAACAAGTTGGTCAACTCTTGGTACTAATAACTAATAATCCAATCAATCCCAAAATCATCTGATAACATCATGTCCTAGGATGCATCCTTCCTACAATGGACATAAACATCAGGCATCACCGTAGTTTAGTCTTGGCTAGCGGTATGAAGAACATTAGCTTATTTGGTTGCTTGATCTTTGTCTTTTGACTTATCTTATTGTGCTTAGTCCAATGGCCTCTCGATGATGTCCAAACAAAGGGATTTAGAGAGAAAGGAATGGGGCAACGATCATTATCTTTTTATCTATTGTGCTTGTTGGATGTTCTTATAATATAACCTTGGTCATGCGTGCTTTGTTTGGTTTGTAGGGAGGATGTTTTAGGTATCTTGTTGACCACATAGGAAGGCTTTCCTTTCTATGTTTTGGTCCAAGATGTTTGGAATATTTGAACTACATTTTGAATGAGGTTCTGTATGTCAGGTGTGAATAGGAGTACTCCTATCTGATTGTCGAGTCAAAGTCCATCACACTAGGTACAACGCCATCCTGATTCTTTATACCTTGATGCATCGTGCCTACGTGTGTTATCAAACATATAAGGTAAGTAATCCCTTTTAAAATCCCAATTCCTGATAAACATCATCATCATCATCATCATCATCATCATCATCTCTAATAAAATTTGACTTGTTGGATTCTCTTATTTCTTCTATCTTCTTTTTGTGCTAACATGGTACCATGACAATTAATCAAAAAACATCATCAATGCATCCATCATGCATCCAAAAATCGTCAACATGCTACATATCATTTACATGCATTAGTCTAAGCATCTCATAAACCATACATTTACATAAAACATCCATTGCATAATCATATAAGCATCATCACATCATCCATCTCAAATGCATTGCATCATCATTTTAGTTGTTTAGGCTAATATAGATTGGTTATTCTAAGCATCTTAAAACCATCTTATTTGCATCATCGTCATAACCATCCATACATCCATCTCCCTCAAATCGAACTTTTCGCTCGATCTCTCGAGGGGGCAATGTACCGGTATACTTCTTTCCACTGGGGCATTTGAAAATATCAGAAAATTTTTAAATTTTGATCTCGGCAAGTTTATTCTTTGAACTAATGTAGTAGGTACATTACTTCAAAGAGGGGAAAAATGTAGACACGTAAATTATTCTGATTGATAATGCATGCTTGATTCTGACTTACTAACACCAGTTCTTCTTTAATCATCCTCTTCACTAATTATTTAATTAAATAATCCTTATTTGGTTAAATTCATCGAATTCCTCTTTTAATTAAATAAAACAATCTTTATTTAATTAAATCCCAATTCTCCTCTTTTGATTAAATAAATTAACTTTATTTGATTAAATCATAATATTTCCTCTTTTAATTAAATAAATCAATCTTTATTTAATTAAATCATATATTTACCCTTTTAATTGAATAAACCAATCTTTATTTAATTAAATCATAATATTCTCCTCTTTAATTAAATAAATCAATTTTATTTAATTAAGTCATTAATAAAACCTAAAATCATCTATTTAATTAATCTTCTAAAGTTCTCCATTTAATTGAATAGATCAAATTTATTTAATTAAATCACTAATATTCATTATTCCTCTCATTTTGATTTATTTAAATCCTAAAATCTAAGTCAAAAGTCAAAATCAACTAACCTCCATTGAAATTAATCAAATCATGATTAATGCTAATCGTAATCCCTCAAATCCTCTAGATTTTGCTAGTTGCTCATTAAAATCAATTTAATTGATTTATTAAATCTCCTATTTTCATTCAAGAAGGCATCAAGTGGGAATATTCTCCAAATTTGAATTCTCCCTCTCAAGTGTCTTATCCTCCAACTTGGCATTTATGACTCTTACAAGTCCCTTTTTTGAGCCAAGTGGCATTTAATTCTTCCTTCATCTCCCTCCAACATGTCACTTCTCCAATTTTTGAATTTCCACCTAATAACATTAATGTGCACATTCATCCAAATGTGCTCCACCTTTGTCCACTCACATGTTGACAAGTGGCATTGTGCTATTGGTTGGCCTTTTATCCCACATTCATCCATTTTGCTTATTCCTCCATCCTCTCCTATAAATAGAGAACTTCTCTATTTGTTTGAGCATCCACAATCTATGCAAGATTATTATACTCAATTCCATCCACAAGTTTAGGCATTTGAATCCAATTTAGCATAGTTTTCATCATTCATAGTTGGGTTCTTGTTATTTTGTTCATCATACATCCATCAAAGAGCTTATCAAGGGTTGGGAGAGGGCTACTTTCCACATCAAAGTAGCACCAATTCACTATGGAATATGTATGCACCATGTTTTTTATGCTCTCAATTAGTTTATTTTGCTATTTTGTTTGCATTATGAAGCATGTTGGAGTATTTCATAGGAGCGCTATTGTATTTGCATAGTTTGAACTAACCCATTCTAACGTGTGTTGATGGTTTAAGCTTTTTTTTTTGGTGCTTACAAGTATAAACATGCATACATACCCAAGAAGTATTATACACTGTTGTAACATCATCGAAAGATAATGCAATAATGGTTGAATCCTTTATTTTTTCTTTTAGATTTTGTTTTTCCACCTTAGCAAGACAAATTGCCCCTTCCCATCCACTATTTATTGATCAATGTGTGCTAGGAAAGTTAAGAACACTATAAAATATAATAAACTATTATATTTTGGGTAGTCTATCATAGGATGCCCTTTGGTCAAAATATTAAAAACAACACTCAATTTAACAATTTTTGCTCTTTGTGCTTCTCCCATCATCTTTCCAAATTGAGCTTCAATTGTACCTCCACATATAACAATCTTCATGTTTCTTTGCATATGCACATCATATTTGAGGGAATTCCTAAAATAAAGACATTCTTCCTTTATTTTCCATCTTATCACTGGTTTTTCCTTTTCATCTATTATTTGTTTTTCATAAACTTTACCATTATGCTTTTTTACAGTGTCAAGTTTTAGCTTCAACTTCTTGTCCTCACCATATTTCCAACTACAAATCTTACACTTGCATTCTACCAGAGGTTCATCTTTGTTTGTATTCTTTATTGGTTCAATGAATGGGCACTTTGACACCCAATCAATCTGAAAACTTCTTGTCATATCCCACTCACGCCCTATTTTTATTTGACTTTTTTCCCCCTTCCATGTAGGTATATCATCATGACATTGGTAAAATGCTAATTATTTTATGTTGTGCTTGATTCACCTTCTTATGTTTGTTTTTGTCTTCCACTATTTGATTGTCCTCTACCCTATGAAAATTTTCCCTCACTTCAAAAATTATTTTGTTATTTTTGGACCAATTTTTCTTCTGCCTTCAAATCATTCTAGTAAGCGTCTTCAAATATTCTTATTCTAACTATGTTAATTTCATCTCGAGTTGAGATTTGTAGGCCATTACTATACCTTTAAACCTTCTCTTCATCATCTTCAACACACCCAAATTGAATACTTAACTTGTAGAATTCTTCTATATACTCTTTGACATTCATTTTCTTTTACTTGAAATTTAGTAATTTTTTGAATCTTTCTATATACTTGATAGCCTACTAACAAAAAATTGGCCTTCAACTTGGTTACCATTCTATCCCATAAATTTATTTTCTTTGTCTTTTCTTTTTCTCTTTGTTTGTATGTGATTCCACCATTGGAATGCATGCCCTTTCAACTTTGTACAAGAAAACTTTACCTTCTTCAGGTCCTCCATGACTTCAAAGTCTAAATACTTCTCCATTTTTAAAATTCAGTCTATAAGCTCTTTTGGAATTAAATTTACCATTGTAACCTAGTGGATCCAACATGGTTTGCTACTAATTTTGGACATTGTTCGTGATCTTCATTTGTTTTGCTCTAACAAAAAAAATACTATTTCATAGTCTTTATCTTCACTAGGGGAGAGGGGCCCATAGTGGAGCGGGGTTCAATAGTGGTGATAGAAGTAGTCCTTAGTGGGCCCCATAGTGGAGCACCTTAATATCCAATTGCAAAATACTTTTTTATCCATAAAGTACATAAATTGACAAATCATGTGATGCCACATCAGCGCACCAATAAAACATGACTTAGTACACCACTAATCCGCCTCACTTTTTTTTTGGGCCTTTTTGGATACCTCAACAAAAACCATGCTGATGTGGCATCATATTTGATGATGTGGCCCTAAAACGAAATATAGAAGCATGCGAGTTGCCAAATAAACTGTTGTACAAAATTGGGAGTGATTTGAAATTTCCACATAAGATTTTGAGAAACATGAAGTTAGGGTGCTCCACTATAGGCTTTTCTCCCCTAAATACACAATCTAATCAACAACATGAATAAGACACAATCCATTTCTTGTTTTCTTTATATTAAGATGTGTCCATCAATTTTTTTAATGAATAAAATCTTTATTACTTTTTAAGAACTACAAAGATA
This sequence comes from Sequoia sempervirens, assembly GCA_007258455.2. Lineage (NCBI taxonomy): Eukaryota > Viridiplantae > Streptophyta > Pinopsida > Cupressales > Cupressaceae > Sequoia > Sequoia sempervirens. The sequence continues at coordinate 571,506,570 of VDFB02270651.1, read as the reverse complement.
ATAATATACTATTCACCAAAAAAGTGAATAGTAAAAAGTCTCTATAAGACCAAGTGTAAAATAAAATACACTTAAAAAATGATAAAAAAGTCTATATAATACCAACTATAAAATAAAAGATAAAGACAATCTAAGAAAGGAATACATTGCATCTAGTTTTACCAATAATTTAATGAATATGGTTAGATGGTGTTAATTTGTTATCTAAATTGTAGTTAATTTTTATTTTTGGAACATAAAACAAAATGTAAAGGAGCATATATAGTTAAGGTATTAGACAATACAATCTCAATGTGAAACAAGTAAAAGTTGTTACAAAATAGAACTATCAACTAAAAATTAATATTAAATTTTATTTATACATATTTTAATACATAGATTTATTCACTTTATAAATATCATTCAAGAAAACAAAATAATTTTAAAGTCACCAATATAATTTATAAAAAAATAAATAAAAAATTAATTTTTGTATGAATATTCCTAATATAAATCAATAAAAAAAAATAAAATATTTTATCACTTATTTAAGGTAGAAAATTAATTATAGACTATAAAATTGTTTCTTAATAAAAAAATTAAATTAAATGCAACTGATGCATTAGTATTCCTACCGAGACATCAACGAATAATAATATTCCTAACCCAACTAGCTATGGTGAGAAGGATCCAATTACTTGATATATCAACCCAGCGAAAAAGTCAATTATTAACAGCTTACCGTGTCTTGACTTGAAAGATTAGATGCTTCTACGAGATTGTTTAACATCTCGATCCAGCTGATTACGTTAACACTGGACGAATAGGGGTCAGAGGTTCGAATCGCAGGAGCCATCATCAAATTCCATTCAATGGTAAGATCTGAATCCACAAATGCACATACATTTCCAGATTTCTAGGGATTTTACATCCCATTTTTTTCCAACGAAAATTGCAATGATCGCAACCCAGATTCAATTTATGCAGTCTCAATTAAAGTTAATTCTGACTTGCTCCACGAAACGGTATATGCAGGCGATATCTGATTCTTAGGATTTTGGATTTGCCTTTTCTTTGACCCGAAGGATACCACCTACCAAAAGATGACTTTTAAGGGTTTTGAGTTGCCTGTTCTTGGTCTAACGAATTTAAGACGAAATGGGTGTTCTAAAACTGTCCTTGACAAGATGGGTGGCTCGAAGAGTGCTTAAATCTGGTCAAGGTGTAGGTTTAGGTTGTTGTTTGTTTTGGATTAGTTAGGGTTAGGCCATAAATGAGAAATTTGATGGTGTGGAGAGTTGATGAAGGCCATTGTCTTGAAGAGTACATGAATCGGTTTAGGATCTTGTGTTAGGTAATTGACTAATTAGGATTATTCAAGATAAAAACTTGAGTAAATTCCATGCAGTTCATTCAGGAAAGCTTCTGGAAATTTGGCTTTGTCAGATTTGGGCAAAAATGACAGAAATTTTATGTTCTGAAGAGGTGTTGAATGCCATTCTCTTTTAAAGTGTATAAATTTAGTTAAGGTATAGTGTTAGAGTGTTGATAGATATTGTCTGGTTTGGTTTGAGCTACAGATGGCAGAAATTTGGTGTTCCGGAGAGATATTAAAGGTTATTTTCCCCCTCATGAGTGGACAAGACCTGGCTTCATGCATGTGTGTATGCAAGCAGTGGAGAGACGTAGCCAAAGAGGACTATTTTTGGAAAAGATTGTGCGCCCAAAGATGGCCTTCTCTGTGCAAAGACAAGAGGCCTCCTCCAATTGGTGCGTCTAGGGGTTACCACATGCTCTACATGAGTCTCTGCAGAAGAAACCGCCGTCCCCTTCCGGTTCCTAGGTTGAGTTTTGATGATATTGAATTCTATGTTGACATATGGTTGGCTGATCGGTCAGTGTATTCTGATGTAATTCCTGGATCACTGCTTCGATCGGGGATTATCAACCCCCCTGCTGGAATCTGTGATATCATGAAGGACCATCTGAAGAGTCTTTCTTGCAAGATGACTATTCCTGTGAATCCCAGGTTCAAGGTTGTGTTCAGTGAGAATATTCGTGTTTCTCTGCTTGTTGGCCGGAGAGACGAAGACAAAGTTGCCTGCATTATTGATAAGTCTGGTTTTGATTATGTTGATGGACCAGCATATAGGGCACTGGCCTATGATTACTTGCGATTTGCGCCTAAGTATCCATTTGTGTCTGAGATCAGAGCTTGGATGGCATTGCTGCTGGTGGACTCTCAGGATGAAAATATGGATGTGTTTGGCATTGAAGTGGACTTTTGTGATGCTGCCAATTCGGACGGTGAAGTGCTATGGCTTTTGGACATGCTAGATTGGAAATGAAGATAAAATTCAATGTATCAAAACTCTCTTCAGATTCTCGGTGCAACCGAACAGTAATGTACAATATGGATTTGAGTAAGTATGTTGATTTAGTCTATTTAAGGGAAGCCTTTGTTGATTGGGATATTCTATTGTGAAGAAGCTGAATTAGGTTTGCAAGATAATTCAGTAATTGTATATTCTGTTGCCAAAATATTTGCTAACTTAAAAATCTAATAGTGAATTGTTCTTGTAATACTTGCTGACAATTAAGCAAGTATCATAAATGCCGCACCTATTTAAATGTTTTAAGAGTTGCCTTCATCTTAGAAGGTTTATAGCTTAAAAGGAATAAAATCTTTGTAAATATGTTCTCTCTCTGTCTCTATATGCTGATTTTGAATTTATGCCTTGGATGAATGCAATCCTGATATTATATCTGACGTAATAAGTTGTATTATTTCCTGCGATTTGTTTCTAATGTTGACCTGTAATGCATTTGCAGTATATTCTCTTCTTTGATCACTTGTTTACTATTTGAAATGGCTCAAGAGAATACATGACTCATGACCATCTCTAATTACAGTTATTTTTAATGCTAGAGATACTCATTTATTTTTCCAGTTTAATTTTTTTTGCACTCACTTAAGCAGTGCTCAACTTCATATAGTTTGTATAGCGTTGTGTCAGATAATGATTTTATACTTTTTGTTTAGCATACATACAAGGCTCAAATTGTTTGGTGGGTTTAGGAGGTTGTTTGGTAGTTTGGAAAAAAATTGTAAAATGAAAGTAAAATTTAATATGCATATAACTGATTAGAATGACAAAATTCAATGCTAAATATGATAATGACATGAAATCAGTGAATTGACATATATATTGCGTATTGTTAACAAATTCATAAGTATCTTGTCTTCCCCTTCTTCTGTGCTCCAAAATTTTGTTGTTATTAATAACACTATTAGGTTTGTGTTTTCGTCTGGCTAATTATTATCACAAATTTAATATGAAATAGGATAATGACATGAAATCAATGAATTGAGATATATATTGTGTATTGTGTAAAGACCCGAACTAAATGCATACAAGACAAAACAGACCCAGAAGTATTCCGGCAACAAATAATTTTTATTTTTGTGAAATTCAAATACACTCAAACCATTGAACTATGCTAGACTGATGCAACTCATCGGGTGCACCCAGCATGTAAATCTGAACACCTAAATGATCTTGGGCACTTTCAACCACATACTGCTTCCTGAGGGTTTCCATCCCCAAAGAATCAGGACCATGACTTGCTTCTTGAGGGTTTTTGTCTTCAAGAAATCAGGTTGACACACTTGAAGGGTTCCATCTCCAAATGCCATCAGCTACTGTGACAGTGTCACAAGCTTAAGAGAAAAGTTGATTTTTGTTTGTAATTTTCAGAAGAATGTTTTTCTTTTCCTCCCAGTGCTGCCTATAAACTCAATGCTTCCTCAATCATAGGCAATCCAATCCTCAATCGATGGTAGTTTGACTAACAAGTTCCTTGAAATGTCCCCAACTAAAATTATGCAATATTTTGTGCAACTTTCTGATTTTTATGGAATAAATTGAAATTTTAAAGCAAACAGCCAATGGTCAATTGATCATCAATTTGAAACCCTAGTTTGCAGATAAAAATCAAAACTTTCTGATGAAACCCTCCAAGAAAATATTTTATTTATTCCAAATGCTGATTAGAATTTTACAATACTTTTTTGCATTCACTAGTATGCTGTACAACCTAGTACAACTGTATGGCTTGTCTGGGAATGCTTGTATATGCTATATGGCCTGATGTAGGGTTTGACTTGCTGCTCCAGAAATTTCAGAAATGCAAGTAATCCTTATTTCTTCCTTGAAATCAGCCAAAACAATATTTTTTAATTTTGTTTTCCTTGGATCCCTGACTGGAATGGTTGGCTGGAGATGTACGGCTAGTATGGAAAATCCAGATCTGATTTGAAACCCTTGAAGACTTTTGTCAAATATGCTGCTAAAAATTAGATCCAAAGCACCTATTTGTCGGATCCCAAGGCTCCTGCTCTTTATCCTTGTGTGTGTTAATTTTATGAACAGAAATGCAATTAAGCAGAAAACACAATCACAAAGAAGACAACACAGAATTTACCCTGGAAAAACCCTCCTACTCAAGGGAGAAAAACCCAGCAAGATATTCTCTTATAAATCAGAAAAAATATCAGGCCCTAGAAATGCTGAATACAATACAATGGATCTGCACTTATATATGGTGCGATTTCTTGAATACACAAAATATTTAAGTGTTCTCCTTGAGTCAAATCTGCTGCTCTCGAAGGGAAAACCCACTGCTGAAGAAATACCAATTGAAAATGAATTGAATTGATGCTAAAATGAGGAGACACCTTCTCCTATATATACAAGCCAGGTGACCTTCCTTCTAGGGCTGACCTAGAATGAAATACAAACTTTGTTTATAATGTGAAGGCCGACCTGCCTTGAATTGGTTTTATATTAAGAGAAAATATCTCTTGCCGCTAAAACACTAACACTCCCTCTTAGCTAGGGAGGTATTTTCAAATATCCTTGTCATGGAGTCTCTCATCATGACGCCCACAATGGCTACACCCATTTGTGAAAAAAACACATCTCAGTCTCAGAGATGTACAAGGGTTCATCATGGAGTCTCTCAACATGATGTCCACAATGGCTACACCCATTTGTGGAAAAACACATCTCAGTCTTAGAGATGTACAAGATATCCTCGTCATGGAGTCTCTCAACATGATGTCTCATCTCAGTCTCAGAGATGTACAAGATATCCTCGTCATGGAGTCTCTCAACATGACGTCTCATCTCAGTTTCAGAGATGTACAAGGGCTTGTGCCTCATATTTCTCCATCTTAGAGAAATATACACTACAAGGGCTTTCACCTCATATTTCTCCGTCTCAAAGAAATATACACTACAAGGGCTTTCACTTCATATTTCTCCGTCTCAGAGAAAATATACACTACAAGGGCTTTCACCTCATATTTCTCCGTCTTAGAGAAATATACATTACAACAAATCTTCATGATGATGTGACTCCCTCTGAAGCTCCAAGTACTTGCATCAACCTCCTGACCTCCTTGTCCAAGATTCCTTGCAATGCTTGCCTTAGAGGAACGGTTTCCAATGCACACCTCCAACACTACTGACTTGCGAGAGTCTAGGATTGTCTTTCTCGACCTCATCCCAGATCACCCTATTTTGAATAGGTTTGCGGAGCTACTAATGTCAAATCTAGATTGACTATTTTGTGCAATTCTGTTCTCTGTAGCTGAAGAGGTCTTCCAAGGATTTTAGCACCTAGCCTTGCAACACTGCAACCCACTTAGCTGACACCTTCACTTCTTCTCAGTGAGTCACAAAACTCCCTCTTGATCCCTGCCTCAACACAAAGATTACAAAAATCCTCTGGAAGTGAACTCCCCTCCATTGATGGATCTTAGAACTTTAGTCCTCTTCCTGGACATGATCTCAACTCGTGTCTTGAATTCTTGGAATTTAACTCCCTTTGAATGGCAGAAGTGTAATCGAGGGATGAATCCATATCCATTTGCTCCTTGATGCATCCTGCATTTTAAAGAGATTAATAATAGTTCATAAAATCAAACTACCCCTGATACAAATGAAGCATGTAGTCATATAGCAAATATCATTAGATAGAAAAATTAAAGGAATAATAGAACTTATCTTGTCGAAATCAGAATCTCCTTAAGTGCTGCACTTAAACCCTTTTTCAGGTCTGCTCTTATCTTTCCTTTAGATCTGCATCTAAAATCAGCTTCAGATCCGATGTATTCTCTTCGCACACAGCCATTACCGAATAACCTAAACATGAAGTTTCAGCAACAAACTATACATTCAACTCCTCACCGAAGGCACATAAGAGGCACACGCATTAACATACAGGTCATGCAATCACAAAAGCATGAAATCTGTAATGCTATCAGCCTCCACTATAAGAAAAAAATGACTCCTTCGGAAACTTCATTGGGCTGAAATCACCACAAATAAATTGACGGCTTCTCCTTCAGACTCACTCATAGTTCTAGTAGTAATAGAATTTTTATTAATCGCATATATCTTCTACAAACTCATTGAGGAGAGACGTCTTCTGCACACATAGCCATTATCTCAGACCACGACTGCATATTCGACTCTATTTCCAGCATCAGATAACCCCTGCCATGCAAATAATAAAGGCATCGAATGCAATATTTTAATAGTCAGGAGAGCATTTAAAATTCATCAAGTCTTCCTTATACACTCATATGCTAAAGATATCGATAGACTTTCACCACTGCCACCCTCAAACAAAAGATTCAACCACGACCTGAAAAAATCTCATTAAATCCTTCACCCAGAACAGAAATATGCAGACATCCCGGCGGCGGACTGTCGATGGTGATAACCACCAATTTCTCATCTGTCAGCTTTTCTACACAGGCAGCCTCGGTGACGATTACACGGGCGCCACAAGATCTAAGCTGGCGGGAGATCTCCGAGGGGGTGTAGAAAGGATTGGCAGTGCAGGCAATGGCGCCTCTCAAGGAGACTACCAAGAAGACGAATGCAAACTCAGGGCAGTTGGGCAGCAGAAGCATCACAACTTCGCCTCTCTGCACTCCCACATTGCCCATACCAGCGGCTACTTTTCGTGAAATGCTGTGAAGCTCTCCATGGGTGTATGTCTTTCCAGTGGTTGCATCGATCAGACATGGCCTGTCTCTTACCTCTGCTAATCTCTCAAATGGGTAGTTATGCAGAGGAAGATGATGAGGGATCTTGATATCTGGAAGCTTTGATTTGTACAAGTATTCTCCTCACTGCAGTGGCTTACTGATGAATCTTTACCAATCTGGTGATTCTTCAATTCATCCCAAATTGATCTGCTCTAATACCATGTTAATTTTATGAACAGAAATGCAATTAAGCAGAAAACACAATCACAAAGAAGACAACACAGAATTTACCCTGGGAAAATCCTCCTACTCGAGGGAGAAAAACCCAGCAAGATATTCTCTTATAAATCAGAAAAAATATTAGGCCCTAGAAAGGCTGAATACAATACAATGGATCTGTACTTATATATGGTGCGATTTCTTGAATACACAAAATATTTAAGTGTTCTCCTTGAGTCAAATCTGCTGCTCTTGAAGGGCGAACCTACTGCTGAAGAAATACCAATTGAAAATGAATTGAATTGATGCTAAAATGAGGAGACACCTCCTATATATACAAGCCAGGTGACCTTTCTTCTAGGGCCGACCTGGAATGAAATACAAACTTTGTTTATAATGTGAAGGTCGACCTGCCTTGAATTGGTTTTATATTAAGAGAAAATATCTCCTGCCACTAAAACACTAACAGTGTGTTGCATTTTTTGCTTCCCTTGTTCTCTAAGTTGATATATGTTTACTCTATCACTTAATAAAATGCAGTACTGGTACTTGTGGGCTTTTTTTAAAACCTCCCATAGGCTGGGCAGATCTGAGCTTTGAAAAGGCCCAAACTAAATGCATACGAGACAAAACAGACACAAAATATTCCGGGAACAGATAAACTTTTACTTTTCTGAATTTAATTCAAACACATACAAATCATTGCACTACACTAAACTGATACAACTCATCGGGCACACTTAGTAAGCAAATCTGAATGCTTAGATGATACTGGACACTCTCAACCACAAATTGCTTATTAAGGGTTTCCATCCCCAGGAATTCCAGACCATGACCTGTTTCCCGAGGGTTTCCATCCCAAGAAATCAGGACCATGCCCTACTTCCTGAGGGTTTCCATATTGGGGGAGTACGAGGGCCTCGTATTGTGGAGCACAAGTTAGGTGCCTCCCCCATATTGGGGGAGTACGAGGAGTCCCATATACTGATGGTATCGTGGACTTTAAAAAGGACCTTTACCTTTTACCTTTATTGCCAAGAAATCAGGACTATGCCCTGCTTCTTGAGGTTTTCCATCGCCAAGAAATCAAGACCATGAATTGCTTCCTAAGGGTTTCCGTCCCCAAGAAATCAGGACCATGAACTGCTTCCTAAGGGTTTCCATTGCCAAGCAATCAGGACCTTGCACTCCTTCTTGAGGGTTTCCATTGCTAAGAAATCAGGTTGACATGCTTGAGGGGTTTTGTCTCCCAATGTCACTAACTACTGTGATGGTATTACAAGCTTGAGAATAAAGTTGATTTTTGTTTGTGATTTTTAGAAGTATGTTTATCTTTTCCTCCAAGTGCTGCCTATATACTCTATGCTTTCTCAATCACCGGCAATCCAGTCCTCAATCAGTAACAATCTGACTAACAAGTTTGTTTCTCGATGGCAGTTAACTAACAAATCTGTCCTTATTTAACTGACCCTAACTAATTCAACTGCCTTATTTCCTTATTTAACCGACTCTAACTGACTTATCTGTCTTATTTCATGATTTAACTGACCCTACCCATTCCAAAGCTGCCAGTCCCCTCACTCAATGCTACTCTCACGCTGCCAGTTCAAAAAGTGGACAATACTTATTGTTAGTGAATTCATAAGTATCTTGCCTTCCCCTTCTTCTGTGCTCAGAAATTTTGTTGTTACTAATAAAAGTATTTAAGTTTGTGCTTTGGTCAGGACACACCTGGCAGACTTGAAACTTTCACATTTTGTTGTAGAATGTTTAACTCTGCCGTCTGGAGTGTTTGTCATGTACCTTCAGTGTTTTATTTTTTATTGAATTTATTCTGACAAAATTTGTTTGTGGATTAAAGATGGAAACTATTTTGTTTCACATGACACAAACATTTTCATTAAATATAACGTCTAGGAATTGTTATTGGGCATGTGAGACCATTTTGTAATAATCATCTGAAATACTCAAAATAGGTTAGAATAAACACCAAAATTATATAAATATAGTAGTTACTTTGACAATTATTACATGCCCATCAGCCGTAGTATTGCAGAAGCAAGCATTATCTGTGGATCCATGGAGAAAAATTACACACTGATATTTAATAATATTTTCATTGTTTCTATTCAAACTCTCTGCAGCATGAGAAATAATTTCTTAGCCGGTCACTCTTTCCTGTGGGGAGAGCCAATCTGGTTAAACATTTGTTGCTCTCCCATTTCTTTTAAATATCTATAACTTTACACAGCCTCAGTTATTTGTTACTTAATGCCACGTTCTTGTCCATTTGGTTGAGTTAACTAAGATATTACAACAGTTCTCTCCATAGCAACCCAGATTTGTGCAATTTTTCTAGATGTCTCCTATCTAAGAGCACCCAACATAATTTGATATTGAAAATAACTGTTTAAAGTATTATTAATTCTACAGTTATAATTCTGGAGGACTTCAAATTTGATCCCCCACAAACAGCATCCCTTGTATTTAAGCTGCATTTTCCTAATGTGTGATTCTCCTTATGTTGTATTATAAATGGAGTTTGGTTGCTATCATTTGGTGTTGTAGCATAGATAGAGAGGCAGTCATTGGTAGAGCTATTTTGTGGTGCTGCATGTGATTAAGAATGAAATCACAGGTAGTAAATTTTCATGCTTTTTTCATACTGGTCTCTGAGGCATATAATATTTAGGTAAAAGCCTATTGTTCTTTTACCTTTTCATAGTAGGTGCTGATCCAGATTTTCTGTCTCAGCAGTACGCTATTCATCAGTATAGTGAATTTCATGATTATAGCCCATCAGATAGTTTTGGATGTCTCAAAGGACAGCAATAAAATAGTGGCGATGTTTTGCTTTCTATGCTGGACCTAATGTTTAAATCAAATGTAGAGTACAGGTACAATGATATAGTACGGAAAAAGCTTTGATTGTGGATTGTATCAGGAACTGCTGATGTTTGGTATTATCGGTTCTCTCCCGCATACAGTGTGTGTTTTTCTGTTTATTAATAAGCTACTTTATATAGTCACTGGTTTATCAAGAGATAATAATCTGTTTATTGGATTCATATTTATCCTTACTCCATCTCATGTGAGCTAGTTCTTATATTAGCATGATCACTGATTTCTGTAAGATCGGCTAACCCTCCATATGCCCTTATTGCTTATTCTGTCAATGGGTCTTGATTTATTTGTTTAGGTCGTCTTTTATTCATCTATCTGTGTTGAACTGTTAAACCCAGTGACTGAGTATTTGTTTGACAGACAGCAATCATCGCATTGTCTTATCATTTCAATGCCATATTTTCATCAGATGTTTTCAAATTTATAGTATTTATCTTTATCTATCTTATTGCAATTTCAATTTTTCTTTGAATGAAAGAGGATTGATCTAGATTAGAACTACTCACAGAACAATTTGTAGAATCAGAATCCTGTGTGGAGGGAATACAGGGTTGTGTAAGGTAATATAAATTGCCGGTAAACATGTACAGAATATGAGAATGCATGCTGGAAAACATCTTCATATTCTCCTGAATGTTTATGGCTTTCTTTTATATATTCACCTATAAAGTTTTTCATATTTTCCATTCTGTAACCACTTAAAAGTTGTCAACAGGAGATTCGGAATGATATGGCAAACTTCAAAGACCCAATTGACACAAAGTCACCCAAATGTTTCAGAATCTTTTTTCTATAATAAGCAAAATTAGCTTGAGGTCTTGGGGATATGATATTGGTCTAAATTCAAGCCTTTCTAGTTATTGTGATGTATTTTAGCCTCTTGGTGATGGCTCCATTGTAGATGAAATTCGACAACTTGTAATTAAATGAGGTGACTGTTGTTTCTAGCATAACTAGAGAGGTAGTCATGACAAGATTATTTTACAATGGAGTTTTATATGTATATATGTACGCACTAGCGAAGGAAATCACAGAGATTTAATCAAAATTACATTAATCTGCATATTGATCTTTGAGAGTTTTATGTATATAACTAGAGAGGTAGTCATGGCAAGATTATTTTACCATAGAGTTTTATATGTATATATGTATGCATTAGCAAAGGAAATCACAAAGAGTTAATAAAAGTTGCACTAATCTGCATATTGATCTTTAAGTGTCTCTCTCTCTCTCTCTCTCTCTCTCTCTCTCTCTCTATTTGCGAATTTGGGCATTAACTAGGCCTAGCCAGTAGGGCAACAACAAAGGGACCCCATCCCTTGCAGTAACACATATGGTCTAAACCCATGAGTGCAATGACTTAGGAGGGACATGAAACTAGCAAGTTCAACAACCTAGCAGGGGTTTGAACCTGGGTAGTTACAACACCACCATGTTCTAACCAATTCACTATGTCCTTAACGACATCTTTGAGGCTCTCTTTTGCCAAAAATATATTTTTATAATATATATAGTCAAAGATGGGGATTATATAAGTGGAAATGTTGTCATACTAGGGGCCAAAACTTATGGTACGATAGTTCTTTCACATGCAGCTGATAGGTTTTTACGTTGCCAATCCACAACACAAATCATACTGAATAGCTACTAGCATTTAATATACACCATAAGCATCTCCAATCATAGGAACAAGCCAAGTAAACATATAACCTTAGGCTAGTAAAGCATTAAGGGAAGCCCTAACTATACATAACATTCACTAATCTTCTGCAGAAGGTGTATTTGCTTTGGAAATTTGAGAAAAAAATTCATATCACCATTAGCCATTATGCTGAAGGCTTTAGCATTTCATGCATTTTAGGGGTTAGAAAAAATCTGCAATTGCAACTCTCCTTGAGCCAATACTTTATTTTCAGTTACTAGAGGTTTCATCTGCACCATGTTGAGGTACATATTAATTCTTTACTTCACTCTCTTCCTTCTTCTACCATACTTTGTTCATTTCCTTTTTTTACTTACCAATGATATATTCTTTTGAGGAGAAAAAGATCTTGTATTCTTTCCCTTGCAGAACCTTGCAATGTATCCTAGTTTATTGCAATTGTAGCATATGATACTTGTTTGTGGAGCAAAGTCACTTTTTCTTATATTAGATCTGCAATTAGCAACCCTATGACCAAACTTGTTGCATGTGTAGCAATAACCTTAGAAGGATTGAGAAGTCATAGCATTACTATTCCTTATCATTTTACTTTTGCACTCATTAGCCTTATGACTAAATTTATTGCAAATATAGCACTGACCATGGAATGATTGAGAGTTCATAGTATTGTACCTTGGAGGTTTAAAAAAATTCTAACTCATCTTGCTTCTACACTCAATTGTCTTATGACCAAACTTATTACCCTCATAGCAGTTTCCATTGAACTCGATAGCAGCAATTTGTTTAAAGGCAGGATTTTTGAAATTCTTCTTGTTCTGGACAGTGATGAAACCACCTTCTTTCTTGCTGTTTTGATTTGTCTCATCTTTGGAGAATGTCTCCTTAGGTTTTTCAGTGCAGGCTTTCTCCTCCTTTGTTTAGGCATTCCTTTTGCTTTGAAGTTATCATATAGGTTTGTAGATGCATTGTTCATAGGAATTTTCCCTTTTTTAAAACCAAGTCCGGTTTTCTCTTTAGATGGCTTTTGAGAGTTAATCAACTCATTAAGAATTATAGAACCTCCTCTTAGTTTTTAGACCCTTGTCAATTTTCTCTTTTACTTTTTCAAGTTCTTTTCTTAGAGATGCAATATCTTCCTCATGCTTTAAACACTCAACAGTTTTATCATTGAGCTTGGTATTCAAGAAATCCTCAATCCTCTTGCCTTATTCAACTTTGAATTTTAAATTTGAGATCACATCTTCAACTTCTTTGATTTTAGTCTCACATCCATTTCCTCCTATTTGAGCTTTTAGTTTTCCAATCTCTTATTTTCATTATTTAGCTTTTGCCTTCAATTTTTCAATTGTCTCGTTTGATTTTTTTAGCAAGCACTCATATTTGATATTTTGCAATCTTGCTTGATCCAAATCTTTAAGAGTAGATTGGAGTTATTCAAAATCAACTTCACAATCATCTGGATTAATGTCCCAGCCTTTAGGTTCCATTACTTATAAATCTAGTTATGGAATGAACATATCATTGATCTTTGCTACAAACCCCGTGTGTTCAAGTGTAGGATCTACCTCAACTGGTAAGCTTCTTAAAGGTACTTGGCTTTGATACCAATTGTTGAACACATTGTAGTGCTGAGGGTGGGGGGTGAATCGACACATATTAAAACTTAACCATTCCCATTTGCAAATTAAACACTACATCACATAAATTGAAAGAAGAGAAAAAATGAAAAAATGCATCACACAAGGACACCAATATTTTTACATGGAAAACCCAATGAGGGAAAAACCATGGTGAGAGTTAACTCACAATATATGAAGCTCACTGCTTACAAAGATTACAATGTTGTTTAAGGTTCACTACCTATGGACTTGCAGATTAAGACATACAACCTTAGGGCAAGATACAAGAACCTGATGAGACACACTATCTGAGAGCATGATACATGAAAATTATAATGAGAACTATCAATATGAACTATTATAACGAAGAATCCAACATATGTTGATGTTGCAGTCCCTTTTTCAAACAATGAATCCTTCACACTAACTTCGCACACTTCATGTTCAACATACCACTCAATCTCAATTCATCATGCACCGATACCATCACAAATGATTTTTGTCTTATATAAATACCTTCCACAACAACACAAAACTCCAATTAGGTCAGCTCCAAGACCTTTTAGATGAAACATATGTTATCACATAGGTCCGATCCAATCATATACAATCTAAAAATAAAATTAGTTGCGGATCAAAAACAACATATAAAGGCTCAAATGTATCATAAAACATCCTTGAAAAGAAAAATGACTAATCAGGATCAACCGTAGATGAAGGAACCAAGCCTATTGGCCCAAACAATGCCAACACCACCAAAATTGCCAAATGTTCAACTTTGCACCATCAGGGAGAAGCCAAAAGCACCATGCAGACCAATATGTGAACAATGTATTTCATGCACAATATCTTCTCAACCTTTTCTTGAAGTGTATGATCATAATATGCTAGCGCAATTGAAGAAACCCACTGAATATACAAGAATAGAGCATTCCGAACAAATTGCAACAAACTGTCTTTCGAAAACTAATCTTGTGAACCACCAAACCACCAGATACTGCAAAGTAGTGTGCATTTATCATTATTGATCATGTCTTTAAAATAGCAAGGCCATCATTTCTCCTAGAGGAATGCAGAGAATTCCAACATGCCTTCATTAACACTTTAGTTTGCCAGAGCATAGACCAAAACATTGTCGCTTGTAACTTTTATTGCGGAAGGTGTAATGAATTGAATGCTTGGATATAACACTTTCACATCTTGACCATCTTATTTTTTGAACCGCAAGACAAAAGCATGCATTGTGGAGGGATGCAAACCAAAATACCATGACTCTACCTCAGAGTATACATTGTAAATGCCTTAGTAGAATTTTTGCAACTTATCTCAATGTGTGGTACACCAAACATGAATGATATCAAGGTAGGCATGTATGAAATATATTGGAATAGGTGTACCAACCTTCGTATTACACAGACAATAATTAGATCATCATTCATTCATCATACTGCATTGTTGACTTACACTTTGCACACCAACTATCTTCAGAGATGTACAACCTTCAACACATACATTTGGCATCAATGCCGTCCAATCTTGGGTTGACATCAATGACAACACATATTGCCAATAGGAAGAGAGAGACAAAGGGAAGGAGGGAGATAGCGAAAGGTAGGGAATGAGAGGTAGGTATAGAGAGAGTTAGGGAGAGAGAGAGGGGTAGGTGGAGAGAGGTTGTGTGTGTGAGGGAGATAGGGAGTGGTAAGGTGGGAGGGATAGAGGGACATAGAGAAAGAGGGAGTTAGGGAGTGATAGGGTGGGAGGGATAGGAGAAAGAGAAAAAGGGAAGGACATAGATAGAGAGAGGTAAGGTAGGAGAGGTAGGTATATAAAGAGTTAGGGGTAGGTGAAGAGAGGTTATGTGGGAAGGAGGGAGAGAGAGAGAGGGAAGGAGGGAGATAGGGAGTGGAGGGTGCGAGAGATGGAGGGAGAGAAAGAGGGAAGGAGGGAGATAGGAAGAGGTAGGGTGGGAAGGATAGGTATAGAGATAGTTAGGGAGAGAGGGAGAGGTAGGTGGAGAGAGGTTGTGTGTGTGTGAGGCAGAGACAAAGTGGTAATGTGTGAGGGATAGAGGAAGGGAGAGAAAGAGGGAAGGAGGGATTTAATGAGTGGTAGGGTGGGAAGCATAGAGGGAGAGAGAAAGAGGGAGGCATGGAGATAGAGAGAGGTAGGGTAGGAGGG
>VDFB02270651.1:571274308-571490842 GCA_007258455.2 Sequoia sempervirens | reverse complement strand
TTGTCATGTTATATTTAAAGTAAATCACTTTCATTTAATATTGCAGAAGTAAGGGTTCAACAAAGATTTCCATGAAATTACTTTAGAGATTTTCTTGACAGCTCTCATGGGGCTCTTTGCCTCTTGACAATCTCTTCTTCTAGATTCCACTATAGGTAGAATCGATTGGGTCCATACATCTTATCAATTTAATCACATTCTTGGGAAATTGTGGATAGCTAGAGGTGTCATTTTATTTTTAAAATCCAAATTCTTACAAGTTTTATTTTTATTGACAATTTATGTGTTTTGATTATTTTATTAAATTGCATAGCTAGCATTCATGTGTCTCATGTCTATTTGTGCTATTCATAATTATACTATTATAAAGGAAGTAGTTTAAACTCTAAATGAGATAGGTAACAATTAGATATAATTTGTACCTTACACAATATCTATGTATAAATATAAGATGACAATGTCCATATGCAAGTATAGCCGCAATTAAAGTGGTTGCTTAATTTTATATTTTGTAGGGTTGTATAAAATGTATTAGAGTTGATTTATTGTGTTACAAATTATTTTTGTATAGAAAATTGCAAAATTGAAATATGAAGTGTGTTTCCATTAAAATATAAACTCTATTTAATCACAAAGAGTCATGTCTCATGTAAGAGACACACTTTTCCATGTATAATATCTATTTAAGGGTCTTTGTATCCATATTTTTCATATTAGAGAAAATATATTCAAGCTCTCCAATTTTAATAGTTTGAACTTGTATATCTCTATTTCATGATTTGTAATATATCTTTCAAATTTATGGCTTTCTTAATGTATCATATTTTGATTCATAATATGTTGAAAAGATGGTATGTTAAAATATAAACTTTATTTTAATATGAAGAGTCATGTCTCATGTAAGAGACACACCTATCCATATATGTATTTAAAGATATTTCGATCCATATTTTTCAATGTAGAAAAGATAATATCAATGTTTTATGCTCTCTAATTTTCTACATGGTATCAAAGCAATAGTTTCTTGTGCTTTTGTTTGAAGAAGTTTGATGCCAAATATGAAAAATCTATGTGAGAGATAGATGAGCATTAAGGTATTAACATTCCTCCAAATGGAATTTAAATGCAAAAAATAAATAATAAAGTGCTAGGCGAAAGAACTATTGATGATAAAAGTATGCAAACTAATCAAAGGTGACTCTCTCACAAATAAGAGATTGTATAAGCATCTTCTTTACTCTTCATGTTAAGAAGGGAAATTCATGGTCAAGAACAACATAGGAGGAATTAATTTTTTTGTTGGTAGCTAAAGATCTTAGACGCAAAAAAGGGTGCATAAATCTAGTGAGAGAAGGCTTTTCATATTCATCAAATTCAAATGCAGAGATAATACAAAAATAATATATATGTGATATATTGCAAGAAGGAGATAGTGGCTCATCGAATGCTATTACAACATTTATTTGAGCCTATTCTTATTTACCATGCTACACAATATTTATTTAAGTTAGTTTTGAATCCTTCAAGATTGAGCATAATAGTTCACATATGAAATACATTTGTAATAGCACTATTCATAAGAGTTTTGGTTACAATTTGATCAATAGTTTTGGAATTGTGTGAAGGGAGAATATTGTTTTATTTTGAGGAATTTAAATCTAAGCAAGAAAAAGTTATTTTGGTCAATTGTCATGAAAAGGAGATCACTATTTTTATTTATTTTTTTGATATTTGAAAGGAAGGGATCACAACCTTAGAAAAGGGAAAAACTATCAGATTTTAATCTCCTAAAGTGTAAGAGAGACATCATAGTAAATTGTGAGGAGAAAATGCCAAGTATTGAAAGAAGAGCAACAAAATTGGTAAGAGGGAGACAAGATACAAGTTGAAGTCATTATATTATTTTCCAAAATTTATTACTACCCATCATACACTTGTCTTTCCAACAAAGTTGGCTCAAAGAAGATATTAGGTGGAAGATTAAAAATTCTAAAGAAAATAGTTTAAAAGATATTATAGAATGTTGAAATTAATTTAGAAATTATATTGTAGCATATGTCTTTTAATCCACAAGAGACAATTTGTAATAAAGGACAAGAAACATTCCTACCAATAATTGTAGATTTTTTGAAGGGTTTGAAAATTCCAAGAAAGATGTCAATTTGAGAGGAAAATTTCATGTGACAAAAGACAAGGTTGGTAGAGTGAAGGTGGCAAAGTCACCAAAATCAATCGCCATCAGGTATTACATATGTAATTATTTTTGTGGTTAGATTTTAACGATATAAGAAAATTGTTTTCTAATGGAAAAGATTGGTAAAAGAGAAAGGAAAGAAAA
The DNA here is from genome assembly GCA_007258455.2 of Sequoia sempervirens. Classification (NCBI taxonomy): domain Eukaryota; kingdom Viridiplantae; phylum Streptophyta; class Pinopsida; order Cupressales; family Cupressaceae; genus Sequoia; species Sequoia sempervirens. Next base: position 571,488,504 of record VDFB02270651.1, on the reverse strand, counting down.
TAAAATAGATTTTTTGAAGGGTTTGAAGTTTCCAAGAAAGATGTCAATTTGAGAGGAAAATTGCATGTGACAAAAGACAAGGTTGGAGGAGTGAAGGTGGAAAAGTCACCAAAATCAATCGCCATTAGGTATTACATATGTAATTATTTTTGTGGTTAGATTTTAACAATATAAGAAAATTGTTTTCTAATGGAAAAGATTGGTAAAAGAGAAAGGAAAGAAAATAAAATAGATTTTTTGAAGGGTTTGAAGTTTCCAAGAAAGATGTCAATTTGAGAGGAAAATTGCATGTGACAAAAGACAAGGTTGGAGGAGTGAAGGTGGAAAAGTCACCAAAATCAATCGCCATTAGGTATTACATATGTAATTATTTTTGTGGTTAGATTTTAACAATATAAGAAAATTGTTTTCTAATGGAAAAGATTGGTAAAAGAGAAAGGAAAGAAAATAAAATAGATTTTTTGAAGGGTTTGAAGTTTCCAAGAAAGATGTCAATTTGAGAGGAAAATTGCATGTGACAAAAGACAAGGTTGGAAGAGTGAAGGTGGAAAAGTCACCAAAATCAATCGCCATCAAGTATTACATATGTAATTATTTTTGTGGTTAGATTTTAACGATATAAGAAAATTGTTTTCTAATGGAAAAGATTGGTAAAAGAGAAAGGAAAGAAAATAAAAACTTAATATGTGAAAATAACACTTTGGAGGAAGAACTTGTGAAAATTAGAAGGAAAAATGAAGAGTTAGAAATAAAAAAATAACTCACAAAATGAAGATATATTGAAATTGAGAGAAGAAAATCTTTTGTCCAGTGCATTACTTGAAGCTTGTATAAAGGAAAACCAAAATCTAAAGTTTGAAGCTTATGTAAATGAAAACCACAGTCTAAAGTCTAAACTGACACTATGTAATATGTCATGTGATACAAGTGACTTTTTTTAATCATTAGATGAATTTCTTGATAATTGTGATTGTAATCAATGGAAAATCCTAAAATTATTATTAAGTGGTTAGCACAATAACAATAAAATTCCAATGAAATAACAAAGTACAAAGGAAATAAACATGAAAACAAAAGGAACAATGTTACCCTAGGTCTTCATCTTCCCTGCTTCACCTTTGTTACACCTCCTAGCTTGCTGTAAATAGAGATGCCCTCAGATTTCAAATGAGCAACTATGACAAATGATAAGACCAAAGCAAGTTTTGAAGGATTTTATTAAAAGAAATGACTTGACAATAGACTACAATGACAATGACTGTAAATGACAATGACCATGAGTTGACAGAAAATGAGCATGAGATAGATAGAAAGTTAAGAGAGAGAGAGAGCCTCCAAGAGCCAGAGAGATAAGAGACCAAGAGAGAGCCAAATGAGAACAAAATTGCCATTTTATAAAAACTGCAATTTTGAATGTGTGGCCAGGATGAGAAGATGACAAAAACCCTAGAATCAATGATCAAGATTGAATGTTGCAATAAGAATTAGGTTTAGGTCAAAATTAGGGCAAATGATAAGGATGAAGGGCCAAGATTGAATTATAAGATAATTCAATCAAGGGTCGAAATTAAATGAGATGTCAAAAGATAAGAATTAATTTGGAAGATAAGATGGCACGGACAAAGAGGTTGCTGGAGAAATTAAATAATAAAATTTATTTACTCCAGGTGACCAGTAAATAATTAAATAATAAAGATATTATTTAATTATGGAGGAAATCGCTTAATAGGTATGAACTACTTCAATCAAATAATAATTTAATTCAAAACCAAAGATATGTAACTGAAATTAAATAAATTAACTTTTATTTAATCTCTAATGAGAGAAGAGTTAATGAATAACAACAATTAAACAATTATTTAATTATAGAAATGGACAAAAACCAAACAAATTAGAATTCATTTAAATTTTAAAGAAGGACCCTGCTTAGTGACGTAATTAAATAAATAAAATTTATTTATTTAATAATCAAGAGGAATAAATGACAAAAGGGGAATTAAATAAATTAAGAAATTTATTTAATTAAAGGAAGACTTTAGGTAATTAATGACGTATTAGATAAATACATAAAATTTATTTATTTAATAATCAAGGAGAAATAAATGACAAAAATGAATTAATTAAATAATTAAAATTATTTAATTAATAGAAGAATTATGACTTTTGAAAATAATTAAATAATTAAAAATTATTTAATTATTAAGAATGAAAGGGGAAATGTTGAATAATCTAAGAGTTGTAAGCCTAGGACAATTTTATGTAAGTTCACATTTGCCCCTCTTGTCATAATGTAGCATGTCGATTGTGACAAAAGAAAATAAGTCAAAAATATGCCCCAAAGGCAAAATAAGATGAGGAACAAAATGACGAGGAGGAAGGCATGCCCCCCAGAGACGCATGTGTTCCAAGAACATGGGTGTGCTCTCGAAATGGATGAGAAGACTAGAATATGAAGAGACAAAGAAATGTTAATGAAAATGATATGGATGATGAGATGGATGCAATGCCTACATGAGACGAGTGAGAGAAGATGACAAGACTAAAGAAGATGCATGTTAGTTCCTAGACCAAATCCTTCAAAACATTGCCATAGGACTAATATTTATTGCTCTTAATCATCATTGGGCAGTAAAAATGACACAAATGGACAACAAACACCATGGTATGACGTAGACCAAGGTGTGCAAGGTCATCCACTTGAAAAATAGATAGTCACAGACAAGGAATGTCTTAACTCATATTAAGGGCGAAGTTGCCCCAGTCTTTTTGTCAAGACAACCCACAAACATCAGTCAAAGAAAATAAAATAGGCCAGGAGATGTCATCGCACCTCTAAATCCTTCATGGGACATCCTCGAGGTAGCTAGTAACATGACCAAAAAGACAAGATAGTAAAAAAAATATAAGACAAAATAGTCAAGATAGTCAAAAGATAAGACAAGATAGACCAAAGATTAACATCCATTTTATTTTGTTTGCCAATGTTTGTTTGCCAAAGATTGATTTCTGGTCGGTTTGATAGTTTTGACAGTTTAAGAGTTTTGCCAATTTGACAGTGTTGCCAGTTTGACGGGGCCTATTGTCAAGAAGGACACATCCTGAAAAGGCAAAGGACATTTTGACGAGGTCTAACTCCAAGAAGGACACATCTTGAAGAGGACCAAAGAGTGATGAGATTGACATTGTTTTGAGTAATGTGTTTTGGCAAGTTGATTGATGTTGACTGTATGATTGATTGGACTGTGTTGTCTAATTTTGACCAATTTTGACATTGACGTTTCAAATGACTGTCTTGGTGTTCGAGTTTGACTATCTCACTTATTTGACTCATGACATTGTGACAAATGCCATGATTTTATTTTTGACCAACCTGCTGACCTAATCACGTCTCCTGGACTCATCGATCATGTCTTGTTTCATCGCAGCAATGCGCAGAAAGACAACGTGAGTTCGGTTGTAAATGCACATGGACTCGACCGACATGACTAAATTTGACTCCATTTTTAGGATTTTGACATTGACATTGATTTCCATCGTTTTGTGTTTTTCTCTCGACATTTTACATTTTTTTATTTTATTTTATTTTCATGCACATTTTAAATATTTTGCTCCTTTTGTCATTTTATTGATTTTTGGATTTTACATTTTTGAGGTGTCAATGGATGAAAATTTGGGTAGCCTTTGTGCTAGATACCAATGACAAGGGGAAAACTAGGTCTAGGTGCAAGGAGATAAATGGGATTAATGGATGAAATGGATGTATGCATAAGAGAGCAAGGATGTGATCTCCAAAGACTATGTCGCATAGGAATGACATGCCCCATTCTAGGTACAAGACTTAGGATTTTTCATGACAAAGCTGATGACAATAAGATAATGATATGATTGGTTTAGATAGGATGAGGTATGTCAAGAGATTCCCAAAAAACATGTTTCAACACTTTGCCCCTATATCTTCATCAAGATCAAAAGGAGAAGAGTGGATAAGTGGACCCAATATGATAGGTAGGTATGATGGCTAAAGATGGTAGGTAGGATGGAAATGATATGACATAAAAATGATAGGTTGGATAGATAAGACATTGTGCCCCCAAGTGTAAGTGACATAGAAGATCAAACTACACATGATGCCTGTTTGCCAGGTTTTCATCATGGTACTTATCCAAGGCGCCTGTTTACCAAGTTTTCACCATTGGACGAAGGGATTTCTCTTTACTTTTTTTCTTTTCTTTTCTTTTTATCTTTTTTTTTTTGACTTTTTTTTTTGACTTTTTGGATAGGGGAATATGGATAAGAGGGACTCAAGTGTCTAGTTGCATGAAAGGCAATAGTCCCACTAGAGATAGATGTCATTGCATGGACCATGTCAAATGTCATTATGCTCATAGATGTTGGTAAGGGATGACATGAAATGGAGATAGAGTAGGTAGATGATGGATTATGATGTGTATTATGGAGGATTATGGCAGATTATATAGGAATTATGCAAAAGAGGAATGGGGAGGCTTAACCAAAGGCATGGACCATAGGGATGTGATGGGGAAGATATGTAGGATAGTGGATGGGGGGTGATGAGATGGAGGTATAAGGGCTTGTTGTGAAATGGAAGGGAACCATGACCAATGGTTGCACACATTGTGATAAACGTTGAAGCTTTTGATGTGGACGAGGTGTAGGAAGCAATGGAGATGTTTGCTTAGGAGATGGGTGATGAAGTGCTTTAGGTACCCACATAGACTTAGTATTTTTATGGCTTTTATTTGTCTTGTGGGATTTTTGTAATTTTTGAATGGAATGTGTATTTTGGAAGGAAGTGGATGGTTGGGATTTTTGTGGCATAGATGCCTCATTTGACTTGATTTCTTTTTGCTTAGGTACCCAAACCATTTTGTTTTTAGACTTTTCTTTTGGAGGCATGGGCTTATATAACTTTTTGGATGCACTTGGCTTTGACTTTTTGCAATTGTATGCTAAGGCATTAGGACCATTAGAATTTTTGACTTTATAAATAGAGGCATCCAAATTTTTATTTTTGAATCCCATGGGGTGGATGGAATGAGTGGGATCTTTATGTTTACACAATGTGTGCATTTGTTGGTCATGACTAGGATATTTAGGGTATTTATGGATAATTGGATAAGAGGATTGGATGGTAGGGATATTAGGTGTTGGAAGTAATGGTGGCAAAGCGGATGGAGGGGTATTAGGAGTTGGAAGTAATGGTGGCAAAGCGGATGGAGAGGTATTAGGAGTTGGAAGTAATGGTGGTAAATTGGATGGAGGAAGGTGTATGGTCACATGCTTTTGACATTTGTAGGATGACGGTGGTGGAATGGCAACATATGTCTTAGGTGTATGGTAGGATTTATGATGGAAAGTGGACTTAGAATGCATGGAGGAAATACCAACATCTTGAGACTGGTTTCCTTGGGGTATGCAATGGATAATGGGACTAGGTGTAGGTGGAACACTAGACACGAGTTCCTTATTGGAAATACCAAGTAGATATGATGGAGGACTTGCAATGGGGTCGATAGTGGGTGATGGGGGATCATTAGGATCTTGATTAGCATTGTGTTCACTTAGATCCAAGGTATTTGTTTGATCTTCTATACTAGCTTGGGAGGAAAGTGTCTCATCAAGGGAAGTGGATGTTTGAAGGTCATATATGGTGCTAGATGGAGGTGAATTTGGAATATCTTGCTCATGGATAGGCTCTTCATCATTATGGATATCATCTTGATCATAGAAAAGATATAGATTATGGACAGGTTGGATGACAATGATTTGATCTTGATTAGGACTAGGGCTTGATGTTTCCACATGCTTAGGATTAGGCTCTTGACATACATCTTGGGTTGCTTGAATGGAAGTAGAAGGGGATGACTCTTGGAGAGACTTGACATGTTCTAGATGGTCAACAACATAGGAGCATGATGGAGGTTGACTTGGACTTATGAGGGGAGACTCTTGACTTGGCTCAAGGGGTTGTGGATGACATGGTTGACTTGAAGGACTTGGCATGACGTTTGAGGACTCTTTTGTATGTTCAAGTATATGTGTTGAATGACATGGTGGCAATTGATTCCTTTCTTGTAGCCCTTGGGTCACATCCTTTGTAGGTGGATTGGTGGATTTAGATAATGCCATCAATTTATGTTTTAAATATCTAAATGTAATGGATTGATTTGATGGAGGATTAGATGATGGTGGGGGTAATGAAGAGTTTGATGGGTGAGAAGGTGGAGAGGCCAATGGATTAGGACTAGGACATGGTGGATTAGGGATAAGCATTTGATTGGATGGTGGTAAGGGTGTATGGACTAGATTGGTGTTCCCCTTGTCAAAGGTGGCATTAAGACTTAAAGGTTCTTGATGTTGTTGCCAAGGTGGACTTGGGAAGTTACGTTGTTGTTGTGATATGGGTGGACATGTTGATGTGGCATTGTCATAATAGATAGATGTGTTAGGTTGGCATGATGATGAAGGTGACACATAGGATTGGGGTTGAATGTGTTGAGGTTGAAATGGTGTTTGGACTTGTGATATGATTTGTTGTTGTAATGATGATTGAGGGGTTGAATATGATAATGACTGTTGAAAGGTTGATTGATGTGGATAAGAGTTGAAATTAGAAGAGTTGTGATAGGTTGACGAAGGGGAAACTTGATATGTGGATGGATGAGGTTGATATGATGATATAGGTGACACATTAGGTTGATGTGAAATGTGTTGATGTGGTGATTGGACTTGATAATGCGCTTGTTGAACTTGACAATTGGCCATGAGGTATTGGATTTGTGCTATGAGTTGTTGCATTTGTGGTGATTGGTTGGTTTGAAGTTTTTGGATAACATAATGGGTGCTTTGAATGATTTGTTGGTCTAAAGGTGTTTGATTTGTTTGAGCTTTATGAAGCATGTGAATAAGCTCTAGTGCTATGTCTTCAAATGTTGTCATGGTGCAAAATGATGTTGAAAGAGATGATGATGTGGAATGACGAGATTGGATGACTTGGATGATGTGGAAAATTTTTTATTGAAAGTTTGACTTGGGCAATATCAAACACAAGATTTTACATGTAAATGCATAAACACACACACCAAGCACAATGATAAGTTTGTCTTCCAAGATTAAATGCTATGATTAATCAAGCACTTGAATACACAACAACAAGCCCTATGACTAGTCAAGTGGGGTATGGCCAATTAGGTCTCAAGCTAGATTGCACAAGGTTGACTAAGGAATGATTTGAAAGAAAAATCCTGCCACACAGCCGGGAGAAAGGGGTAACCCACCCTTCACCTTCACTTCCCAAAGGTATAAAGTTCTTTGGGGCTTAGCCAAGAGTGACAAGATTTTAACTTCCAAACAAGCGTGTCTTTCGATTCACACTTCGATTGAGGTCGTCCCTAGGGGTGATGAAATCCCCTAGCAGGCCTCCTATGAAGGGTTTGACAAAAGCAAATCAAGTGAGGTGTTTGTGATCACACACACACACTTGATTCACACTCACAATGATTAATTTCCCTTAGAAATGAAATGTTTGTATGCAAACAATAGAAGCACATGTTCTTTTTAACCCCAATTCAAATGTGTAGGAAGACAATGGTTAATTTTAGACCCAATTTTGATATGTGATTGAAGACAAAATTCATTTTTAAGAGCCCAAATCCAAATGTGTTTGCAAACAAGGATTAATTTTATGCCCCAAATTGAAATGTGTGACAAACAAGATTAAGAAATGGAAGATGGGATATGTGCACTTGATTATTCGCTTTCCAATTTGTTGTGTATGAATGATATTTCTGCCACTAAAACTCCTTATGATCACCTACAAAATCAAAAGAAATAATATCATAATGCAGCCATGAAAAAAAAAATAAACTCATTAGAAAATTGCAATTTCAGATACATATTGTTCACATAGCCGAATTAGATTCGATTATTTGAAGACATTATTGATCTGAAAAATACAAAATCAAAGAAGAGACTGATATTATTTTTCGGAGAGCTTTCCAGAAATGTAAAGAAGTCAGAAAAATTCCCTATTGTGCGCCCAATATTAATTTTCTATTAAAAATCATAAAAAAATTATAATAAATACAAAATATCTCCAAAAATTCTGATTTTTTTACTGTATCCGTCTGATGTCATCCCAAATCTGCACAAAAATTTTTATGAGTAGATCTACAACCGTGAGTGAGATCTAAGCAAATTTGTTTTAAACCCTAATTTCAAAAAATATATTTTTTGACTCATAATTGCACATCAAAATTTAAAGACTAAAGAGTAGACCCCTGTTAAATTTAAAAGAGCTTTCCAGAAATGTAAACATATCTGAAAACTTCGATTATTTACTCCCGAAATTAATTTTTTATTAAAAACAGAAAAATAATTATAAAAAATGAAAAACAAATCCAAAAACTATGATTTTTGTAATGAGAGCTCTTGATGGTGTCCTCGACCTACAGAAAAAAAATTGTGAGAAAATACGAAGCAGTGTGAAAGATATGGTCGAATCCTTGGAAACTAGGGTTTTGTCCAAAAATGATGCCAAACCTGCAACAAAAGGCTAACAAAACCTGCAACAAAAAGAAACCCAACTCCAAGATTTCTCAAAATGTGTTAAAATATGTCAGGTTCACCAATGTAATCAATGGAAAATCCTAAAATTATTATTAAGTGGGTTAGCACAATAACAATCAAAATTCCTATGAAAGTAACAAAGCACAATGGAAGTGAGGTGAAGACAAAAGGGATAGTGTTACCCTATGTCTCCACCTTCCATGATTAACCTCTGTTACACCTCCTAGCTTGCAGATAAATAACAATGCCCTCAGATTTATGAGCAACTATGACTAAAGACTAAGCCCTATGCAAGTGTTGAAGGATTTGCAGAAAATAAAAATAACCCTACAATGAGCTAAAATGACTATGACTGTTAATGACTATGACCTAAGTTGACAGCAAGTTGACATAGACTAAGAATGCAAGAAGTCAAAATGAGCTAAAGACTGAGAGAGAGAGAGAAGAGAGAGACCAAGAGAACCAAATGAGAACAAAATTGCCATTTTATAAAAACTGCAATTTTGAATGTGTGGCCAGGATGAGAAGATGACAAAACCCTAGAATCAATGATCAAGATTGAATGTTGCAATAAGAATTAGGGTTAGGTCAAAATTAGGGAAATGATAAGGATGAAGGGCCAAGATTGAATTATAAGATAATTCAATCAAGGGTCGAAATTAAATGAGATGTCAAAAGATAAGAATTAATTTGGAAGATAAGATGGCACGGACAAAGAGGTTGCTGGAGAAATTAAATAATAAAATTTATTTACTCCAGGTGACCAGTAAATAATTAAATAATAAAGATATTATTTAATTATGGAGGAATGTGACAAAGGAATCATTTCGAATTAAATAATAATTTAATTCAAAATTCAAGAGAGTGGACCAAATTAAATAAATTAACTTTATTTAATTTAATGAGAGAAGAGGTTAATGAATAATTAAATAATTAAAATAATTATTTAATTATAGTAGAAAATGGACAAAAATCAAATAAATTAGAATCTATTTAATTTTTAAAAGAAGGGGACTTGCTTAGTGACGTAATTAAATAAATAAAATTTATTTATTTAATAATCAAGAGGAATAAATGACAAAAGGGGAATTAAATAAATTAAGAAATTTATTTAATTAAAGGAAGACTTTAGGTAATTAATGACGTATTAGATAAATAAATAAAATTTATTTATTTAATAATCAAGGAGAAATAAATGACAAAAATGAATTAATTAAATAATTAAATTTATTTAATTAATAGAAGAATTATGACTTTAGAAAATAATTAAATAATTAAAAATTATTTAATTATTAAGAATGAAAGGGGCAATGTTGAATAATCTAAGAGTTGCAAGCCTAGGACAATTTTATGTGTCTACAGTGATATAGCTAAAGACTCTCTTGATGAAAAGTATAAGGAAAACAACAATATTATTAATTATATTAATCTCTCTATTTCTAAGGATAATGAGAAAGAACATTGGGTTTAAGATAATGAAAATAATGGGATACAAAGGAAAAGGTTTGGGAAAATATGTACAAGGAATTATCGAGCCCATTGAGCCAATAATAAAGGCAAAGAATGAAGGCCTTGGATATGCTAGTAGAAATATATATATATATATAGATATTACAAGCTCAAACAACTTATTTCAAGAAACAAAATGCATACAATGTTCTGATTGTCATAGGCATGGCCATAAAAGAGAGATGTGTTGGGATCTTCATCCTTCCAGTATTTGTGGAATTAAGAACAATTATGAGAAATTATGTTGGAACAATTAGTGGAGGAAACAACCTTTAAAAGGTAGTATACAAATGGATTGTGCATGCATTGGTGTATCTAGTTGGAAAAAGGTTAGAAATATGTTCAAAATATTTTACAAGCATAAACATTCTCATGTCAAAGAAATAATAGATCATGTTAAGATGTCCTCCTAGAAACCATATAATCTTGGAATTTTGACAACTATAAAGGCTTCTTGAATTCTATCAATGTAGTGGTATGAGATTTGAAGTTGGAGCACTCATATATGTAAAAAAATTCTATAATTTATCACAAATATCATTACTGAATGGTTGTAATATTGATCCCAAAGATCATTGTTGAACCTAAAAAGTTGTATAATTGATTGCAAACATCATTGTTGAATGGTTGCAGTGTTGATTGTAAAGATCATTATTGAATGTAAGTTGTACTCTTCATTGCAAAGATCATTACTAATCATTGAATGATTTCATCGAAAAGATCATTGTTGATATTGATCGCAAAGATTGTTGTTAAAATTGATTGTAGAGATCATTGCTAAATTTGTGAAGTTCTTGATCGTAAAGATCATTGGGAATGCTTCACTTCCTTTATTGATACAACTATGGATAATTTCTTACTATGAATAATGATGGACAAAAGTAATCAAGGCTATTGAAAAGAACGATAAGTTTTTATACTTTCAAGAAGGCATTTTGGTTAAATATTCTTCATTTGTACATGGTTAGCTAATCAACCTATTTGTTATAGGTGGCCCCGATCATCTAGTTATGTTATGTGATAAAATAAAGTTTATGGGGGGTGTTAAAATATAAACTTTATTTAATTATGAAGAGTTATGTCTCACGTAAGAGACACACCTATCCATATATGTATTTAAGGATATTTGGATCCATATTTTTTAATGTAGAAAATATAATATCAATGTTTTGAGCTCTCTAATTTTCTACATGGTAGTAACTTATTATTGAGTTGAGATTGATAGTACTGATCAAAGAAGTGGTTCTCACTCATCCTTATCTTAAATGAATGGTCAAAATTCCCAGCCTTTCTATAATGAATCTCTATGCACCCAAGAAGTCATCCCCACTCTAGGAATTTAATGAGAGACAAGATGTAGAGGACTGAAAGAAAAATGTGAGTTGTAAACAAACATAATTCTTCTATATATAGGTTTCTCTACTATATGTCAAATAAGACGTGACATGCACGCACACTAAAATAAATCATTGCCTTTTATTTAATCATGACAATAATTTTTTTCTTGAGAAGTTTTTATGCAAAAATATAAAGAAAGGTTTTATATAATACTTCATAATCCCCCCTGTGAAATTGTCCCGTGAATATTAGTCTCATAAGACCTTACACTAAGTTACTATGCAAAAATTACAAAGCTATTCATCATGAACGGGCGGTGATGAGCCATTATTTATGCCACCCCATTCTATTATGTCGCCTACTGGGATTCGACGGTACCTTTGAAGATTCTTTAATATTTTCCCACACCCCACATACCTGCACTTCATTCTGAATTCAGGGACGGAATTGTCTTTTCCTTTTGTTTTTTCAGTCTTATCTTATGTTTAGGCCAATTCGAAGGGAGCATCTTGGAGCGGCACTTCTGTCCGTCATAGAGCAAAAGATTGCAGAGTGGCAAGTGGGATAGACTCTACATAAGAGAAAAGACATGGAATTTGTTTTCCTTAAGTATCACAAATTAGAAATAGATCTAAGAAAGGTAGAGTATTATGCACCTATGATTACAAAGTGAGGTTAAATTAGCTAGTCTAAGCTGCAAGGAACCTTAGACTGAGCTTCTCTTTTTCTAGATCTAGCTTCATGGGCTTGCAACCTCCTATCTACTTCTGAATCCTATAATGAAAATCTTCATCTTTGGATTTGAACCTAAAAAAATCTCAATAAAGGAGGGGAAAGGGTTGTCTATATAGGAGTTTACCTAAGAAAAACCCTTGTTTTGGTATTTCTACCTCCATGAATAGTTGATTGATAAATTGAAACAAAGTATGTTCTCTTAACCTTAAGTGCATCTAATGCTATAATGAGCTAAAACATAACAAACCCTACATAAATGTTTCAGACAAGGACTCCTAAATTACATAAATCAGATAAAATCAAGAGAAATTCAAATACCCTTTGGAAATTCTAAAATGTAGCAATACCTTGCTTAGGGAAAAAAGTAGATAAAAACTTGAAGATGAGAAAAATCTGAAAACAAGTCATTAGGTGGTTGAAGAGGGCCAAAGAAATATCCAAAACCTAGATTATATCATCATTTTGTTGGCCCTAATTTTTTATTGCATCAAAAGATTGGTCTATCAATGCCTGATATAAACAGTAGAGACATGGATCACATGGGAGGTGGTTAGTGCCTTGCCATGAATCCCAATGGGAGCGCTGACCATTTTCCAATATATTTTCCATTGGCATAAAACTCTAAACTTGGTGGTGAACTATTAAATTAAAATTCCTCTTGAAAACCTACAAACTCAAATGTATTTTGGAAAAATGTAGATGCCTTGTAGTTGTCTTCCTTGATTTTGAAATAATATTTCATGCTTATATAGTGGAACTTAGGATAAATTAAATGTTAGGCTAACTCATTTAAATTTAAATCTTCTCGATTAAATTACTACCAAGACCAATATTTGAAAATATATATCTGAAATTAAAGAACAATAGAAATAGGAAATCAAAATTGTTAGGAAAAATAACTAGTTTAGGACACAAGATTTCCTAGACTGGCTTTCTTGTACTAAACAAAATCTAATTTGGGTGTTTAGGTTATGCTAAATTCAATACTTTTCCATTGTGAGAGCACTTTTCAAAGTTCTCTTGATGATGTTTAATTTATAATGCATTTTCTAGGGTATAATAGACACATTCTCCTAGGTTGATAGGAAAAAATTTAGGCTATGGAATGTCTAAGTGCATTGATTAAAAAGGTCATTGAATTAGGTTCCAAATAGAGTGTAAAATTATAGTTTTGTATGAAAGGGAGCACAATTTCTGATGCTAAATCTAGCCCCAACTTTAATGGCCATATGACACTAGGTGCATATGCAAGATAGAGTATTGAAAGTAAAATCATATCAAAAAATGATACCCAAAAAGGATACGGTAGAGGATGTAGATCATTCACCAAATGAGAGAACAAAGCCCCCAACGTATTAATCTGGAAAATAAAAATGCTAGGATCCACATCCTACAATACAATCTATTAGAAAGCTTAAAAAATATCATGCACATTCACACAAAAAATTAGTATAAAAGCTTGCAATGAGAATAAAATTTGAAGGTAGATGCATGTTCCTCGATTTTGCATGCTTTATGGAGGTCAAATCAAGGTATCAATCTCACCACATTGAATGTATTATGATTTTGATGAAGTTATAATAACATGGGCTAACAAGAAAAGCATGAATGAGAGCGAAACTATGATTCCCATGCAATAGACGACACCGAAATAGAAGATCCCAAGCTCAAGTTATGTTTGGTCTAGTAGAGTATAGTATGAAAATTATAGTGGTAAATTTATCTATAAGTGTTAATATTTTTACGTTTTTTACATTCATTTTCACATTTGCAACTTGAAAGCTAAGGATATCAGCCCTAGGAGAAAAAATATTACAATGACAATAATATTAGATCTCGAGACTTGAGGCCTTGAGAGAATGTGTCACATGGTGCATATTGACACGAGAGGTGAACTTCACATTTTTTCCTTTATTTTAGGTTTGACTTTTAATTTATGCATTTTTATTGATTATTTTGAAATTGGGCACTCAAGACTAGTGAATGATGTTTAAATGTTTGCACCAAAGAAGGGGACTATGCACCAACTGAAGGAAGTGTCTGAAGGTAAAACAAGAGTATTTAAGTCCATGGAAGAAAGTGCATGATGTTATTTTACACTGGAAGTAATCCAATTGATTTGGGACTAAGCCAACTCCTCATCTCATATCATTTTATATTAAGGTTTAACCTTGGCTGACATTAATAATTATATAGATAGGGTTAAAAGGATTCTACTTTGACATGAGATGTCCATTTGATTGTATGATGGGTAACACAACATGTCTCCCCTGTTCAAGTGTAATGTGTTAGCTTTGTGACCTATCTTGTTACACATTTCGATAAGGATTTTTTTTGTGGCCAACTTGTGGGTACTCCAAATATATTCCAGGCTAACATCATAATTTTAATACATATTGAACCAAAGGAAATAGGGTGTTACCACCTTTTTGGAGATGGAACTGAGGCTTCATACCTATTTCACTTTTAGTTCATTAGGAAACCCTTGAGATCCCTCAACCAAGTAACTCAATTGAGGGGATGAATTAGGTTGGATTTCCTTAGGTGTGATTAAATGGGTGTTCACCATTATAATGAAGATTCAAAGGAGAAATGAAAACCCTAATGGACTAAGCCCTAGAAAATTAAAGCATGAAATTAAATTACTAAATAGAGAGAAATAGAAAAGTACCTAGAGAATAGGAGATGTTTAAACAAGCTATAAAAACCCTAAAATTTATTGTTTCTTAAGTGCACTAGGAGTCATATGCTAGGCTGGGGGATTTAGTCCTACTACAAGAATCTAGGAAAAATCTAGAGTCTTTTGTTGATAAATTAGGATCTACAAAAACCTAGTAAAAAGAGGTATACTGGGGCTCATATTGCCAGAGGGGCAATTTGGGTATGTGTAGGATCATCATGGAAAAAATAGGCTCTTAAGTGGCAAAAAAATAAGAAAAGTCAGAGTTAGGCAACTTGAAGTAAAAATTTGAATAAGTTATCTATATTATTTCAAAAATATGTAAGAATAGAATCTATAGAAAATTGAATTTAGTTTCTAAACTACTAGGTTTATTTACAAAAAAAAATCTATTTAGTGAAAATTTGAAATTTCAATGCAGTAGTACTTAAATTTCAAGGAAAAAATAAGTAGGTGTTTGTTTGACCACCCTAACCACAATAAAATGACAATATTTTTTTATAATATTTTAGATATAAGTAGACGACTGATGTCCTGTTGTGATGCACACTTTTTTTCTAATTTTTTTCCAAGTAAATAATTAATTATGAATTTTTGATTACAACTTTTAAAAAATATAAAAACTCGTATGTTTGACCACCTTAACTTGGTCAGAACTTCATGAAACTCATTTTTTTTTAATCCTATAGTATGTGAAGCATAGAATGTGACACATGTTTCAGAGTCAAAAAATGTGATACCGTTTGAAAGCTATAGATGTTTTTCAATCAGCCTATCAATCAGGACTTTAGTCATAATTTAAATAGAAAAAGAATAATAATTATTTATTAAATTCAAAGTAAAGCATAATATATATTGGTAGAAAGCTGAGAATCTTCTTTAAAAACCCTTTTAGTTTTATCAATTTTGGGTAAAAAAAGGTCGTCAGCCACATACCCTACGCATACCCATCATATCGCCACTTTTTGGCCCATCATGATCCTACACATACCCATTTAGTCCCAGTATTAGGGTTTAACTGAAACTTCTATAGCATCTAGTGATCTTTTGTAGCTTTCATCTTGTATGATCTGAAAGTCAAGTCCAAAAATCTTAATTTTGGCCTATAAGTGATTTTATGCAAAGTTGACAACTTCTTGACAACTTTTAAACCCTTGTCTTCAAAGGATATTCAAGCTCCAATTCACCTAAATCTGCAATCACACATGAAGAGGGAAAAATGTGTGTTAGGCAATAGGGGTATGCCTTGGTCAAACCCCGTTTTGGTAATTAAACCTTGAAATGAAATGAAATAACATGAAGGAAAGATGAATGAACAAATGTAATGTTGCAACTCACCAAACCATTGATATAAAGGCTACAAACTTGTGTGAAATGGCTTCAATGCATGTGGATGTTGACTCTTTATCTTGATATGGGATAATGTCTTTAAATGCTTACTTGAATCATGAAAACCTAGACCACAAATGTTAGCTCAAAAACACACATGATGCATGAAGACTTTGACATGATGCTTGAATCTTGAATGTAGCTCCAAAATGCTTGGTAACCAGCCCTTGAATGCTCTTGAATGCTCTTGATGTCATAAAATTTCCTTACAAATGCTCTCATCAATTCACTAGAATGTTAGGATGCTTCATAAGATTTATTAGATGACTTGAGAACTTGCTAGGAGAAATTATGTGAAATAAGCTTGTATTATACTTGTTTTTTTCCAAATCTCCTAAAATTACAACACTACAAGCCGAAATCAAATTTAGGATAATAAAATCTCACCAAGAATTGATTGAAAAATAGGTCCTAGTTAAAAGCGAGAGTCATATGCCAGTTGGGGTGTATGAGTCCTAGTGTCTTAAACACGTGACACAAACTTCAAAAAATGTTAAGTTCAATGCAATGTTTAAAATCATGCCCTAAGACCTAGGTGAGACCCATATGCCCAAGGTGGCATATGAGTCCCAAATCACTAGATCTATAACACACAACCTCAAACATTGAATAATGATTTGGAATTTATTAAATGTTAGGATAATCTTAAAAAAAGCATTTAATTAGGCTTGTGGATGCAAAATAGGACCAAATAAGGCATAAAGAAGCCCAATTTTAGTAGGGAGGGCCAGAACAAGTGTGAAAATGTAAAGGGATACATTTTCCTATACTACATTTAGCCCCCACTTTAGTGAGTGGAGGAACTTGGTTCAAATTCACACTAAATTAGACAAACTCACATCAAGAGGGGTCCAAGTGTACCAATGCTAGTGAGATAAAATGACAATGATCAAGAGGGGTGATCAAGCCCTCAAGATCAAGATTCTATGGAAAAGAAACATATGAACAAAATAACATGCATGTGAATGATGTATGAAGCAACAAAAAGGTACAAGCAGACCATACCAAAGACATAAAGAAAGAAAATAAAAAGAGAGAGGATCAAGCCTTGATAGTCTGCCCACCACAATGTGGAACAAGTCTAAGTTGTTTGTCCAAAAATTTTTTACAAGTGGAACATGATTTCCACTATGCAAACCAAACACATAGTCACATGGGCTAGCGGAACCTCAGGTTGTAGGTGAGCCTTAAATGAGACACATATGCACACAATCGGTCTACTCCCACTTAGACAAGCAAGTGGATATGGGAAATTCACCCCTAAGTTTGGCTCCCATATGCTCACCATACCAAAGCTAGAACTCCTGATAACTTTGATAAGGTTCCACACAACATGAATAGTAGGATCCATGAGGCAAGAAAAACTTTGTATGCTAACAATCATGAACAAATAGGATGGCTCCACAGGAAAGCAATGTGTGTTATGCAAGGTGGCAATATAACAGTTATTGTAAATGCAAAAGGTAGTGTAAGGTATGTTCAAAGGGGTTTTCCTTAGTTCATGTAAGGTATTAACTTAGGGAACGTCATGCCTAATGTATCCAAGAGAGGACCAATCGAAGAATAGAAGATTCATAACTTAGGCGATGTAATGTGTCACATCAAGCCACTAAGATGAATATAATATGCTAAGAGATCACGCTCTTTAAGTACATCACATCCAATGTCACCACAAAGAGAAAGGTGTGTTGCATGAAGTAAGAAGACCACACAATGAAACATGAGTTGTAAAATGCAAAAGAATAATGCCAATGTATGCCCCCACTTTAAAGAAATTGCTAAACATCATGTTATGAGAAATTAATTTAAAGTAGCAAATGATAAATGCTAATAATAAATAGGACATGAGAGCTTATTTGGAAAGCCCTATGCCAAGTCACATGTTCCCCAGTGAAGCTATGCCATGAAAATGGGTTGTCCCCAAAACTAAATCTAGAACACATAAGGGATCCATGGATTCGGGGTCAATATGTCTTTGCTACAATTTTTTTAGAGAGCTCAGAAACATCATCATTCTCCAAATACTCATGGAACATGAAGAATGACACAAAGAGAGAAAAAATAAAGAAAATATTTTGGGTCAACATGGAAGAGACCTAAATGTCTTGATGCCTTGCATCATCCCCAAAAGGAAAACACAAGAAAAAGAAAAGATAAAGGTTTACAACATAGAGAAGAATGTAGATACAAATAGAGGAATGTCACAAAGAGAGATACATCAAACAAAATGGTACAGGGAGATCACATTACACACATGCAATCACACACATAACATGAAGAAGAAAATAAATAAAATACTAGTAAGGCGAATGCAAGTCAACCTATTAGTAGGTCATCTGCATCCCAATCTTGTTCATCGTATACAGAAGGTGGAAAACTAGCCAAAGGGACAAGTGTGGTATTAGGACAAGGCTATCTAATTCTCACCCCCACTGTGTGCAAGACAAGAATGAGCCTAGGTATATGATGAGAATGAGCTCCTTTCATTTTGAAATGATTTGCAATGAATGTAAAGCATACAATAGTGAGAATATTGTGATCCTACAACTATTACATGGCAAGGAGCGGAAAGGTTCCCTTTTAAGGGACCATCTCTATGATATCAAACCTTTTAATTTTTTTTTAAGCACAAAACTCATTAGTACTATTTCCAAGAACTCTATGATATCAACAATGAGACATGTTTGTGTCCTTAGGAAATGTTTATGGATTTTCTTTCATGGGTGGTAATTTTATAAGTCCTTGGCTTAGAAGTATGTGTAAGGTTCTTTTAGTTTTAGACATGAGACATGGAAATTTAAGTTCCTTAAGTTTGTAAGGCTTTTTTTTCTTGCTAGATTCACCACCTTGTTGAGGAGGAGGACCTAATATTATCCTATCATCCTTATCATTGTTACGAGGCATTGGTTGTTCTTTAGGAAGGACACTTATGTCAGGAGGAGGATCATGGTAGCCTACTCCTTTGGTACATTCAATTGGTATTTGTTCTAGGAGTTTATAAATTTCATGTTTGCTTGTTATGTCACATCTTTGCTTGCTTAAGATCATGAAGCCTTTTCTATATGTTTCTTTTAGGTTGATTGATGTGTTGGTCACTTTGTTAACATAGGATTGTTGAATGTTTTCTTGGTTAAAGGAGCTAGTTTCATTTGTTATATGAATTTTAGGCTTAACTTGTGACTCAATTTTAGGGTTTTAAAGACCAAACATCTCAAGTTGTGTTGGTTGTTTCATGGAAGGATAAAAGGGTGCATTAGTTTCAAGGTTGTTAAGTCAATCATTTATGAAGTTGTTCATGCATCATCATCTTCTCCAATGATGTCAACTTCATGAGGAGGACATGCATTAGGAGTTGATTGAGCCTGAGTGAGTTGAATTTCATTAGGATTATTCCCAAAAGCACATCTTGACACATCCACTAATGATTTCAAGGACATCCAAAACTTACCAAAGAGTAAAACCATGATGAAATGCAATGCAATGACTTAGAATAAAATGTGTGAATGCAGTTTTTAGATTCTAAAAAAGGTAATCTGTTGATTATACTATAAAACAATCTAAAAAAGAAATGTTGTAAATGCAATTTTGTAATTAAGTAATGCACTAAATGAACCCTGTTAAACTAGGTCTAATGAAATGAATGAAATAGAAGATCAACAAACAAAAGCATAGAAATGAAGCTTTTAATACTATAAAATGTAGATTCATACCTGATACAAGAATAAATCGCCCAAATGGGAAAATGAGTCCTAGTTAAGGTTTATAGAAGGTTTAAATATTGAGAAACAAACAACAACAAAAATTTAAAAATCTGGAAAACAACCTATACAGGAACTAAATCGCCAAGGTGTGAAAATGAGTCCTAGATTAGGGTTTTTAATCCAAATTGAGTGAATTTTGAGTTGATTTTAAGGTTTCTAGATTATATGCTCAAATGACTATTTGCAATTATAGATCTCCAATGAAATTCAATGATGTAAGATGCAAAAATGCAACCTATATGCACTTTTCCACTAATGCAATATTTAGGAGTCCTAAATGCAATTCAACTAATGCAAATCTAATACAAAGTTAACCTATGTCTAGAACTACATTGTTATTCAAATTAGAAATGAAAGTGGCCAAACATCCGTTTCACCAAAATAAACTGAAGGAAATAGGGTGTGTCCAGCTTTTTGGAGATGGAACCAAGGCTTAGGACCTATTTCACTTTTAGTTCGTTAGGAAACCCTAGAGATCCCTCACCTAAGTGACTCAATTGAGGGAAGGAATTAGGGTGGGTTTCCTTAGGTGTGATTAAAAAGAGCGTTCACCATTGAAATGAAGCTTCAAAGGAGAAATGCAAACCCTAATGCACTAAACCCTAGAAACTTAAAGAATGAAATCAAATTGCTAAACAAAGAGAGAAAAAAAGTACCTAGAAGATAAGAGATGTCTAAACGAGATCTAAAAACCTTGAAATTTGTTGTTTTTGAAGTGCACTGGGACTCATACACCAGGCTGGGTGATTTAGTCCTACTATAGGAATCTGGAAAAAATATAGAATCTTCTATTGACAAATCAAGATCTATAGAAAGCTAGTAAAAAGAGGTATACTGGGACTCATACTCCTAGAGGGGTGATTTAGTTCTAGTATTAGGGTTTGAATGAAACATTTGTAGCCTCTAGTGATCTTTTGTAGCTTTTTTCTTGTTCAATATTCAAGTCTAAAAATCTGAATTATGGCCTCTAGGTGAATTTTTGTGATGAAAACTTCTTGATAACTTTGCCAACTTTTTCAACTTTGTCTTCAAAGGATCTTCAAGTTCCAATTCACCTAAATCGGCATTTGCACATGAATTGGGGAAAATTTTGTTGTGTTAGGGAATAGGGGTTTGCCTTGGTCAAACCCATTTTTGGTAATTAAACCTTGAAATGAAATGAAATAGCATGAAGGAATGACAAATGAACAAATGTAATGTTGCGACTCACCAAACCCTTAAAATAAAGGGTAGAAAATTGTGTGAAATGGCTCCAATGGATGTGGATCTTGAATCCTAATCTTGATATGAGATAACGTCTTTGAATACTTTCTTGAATCATGAAAACCTACATCACAAATGTTAGTTCAAAAACACATATGATGAGTGAATAATTTTATGTGATGCTTGAATCTTGAATGTAGATCCAAAATGCTTGATAATTAGCCCTTGATTGCTCTTGAATCCTCTCATCAATTTGCTAGAATTTTAGGATGCTTCATTAGATTACTTAGATGACTTGAGAACTTGCTAAGAGAAAATATGTGAAATAAGCTTGTATTTATACTTGTTTATGCCAAATTTCTTTAAATTACAACACTACAAGCTGACATAAGATCTAGGATAATAGATTAAAATCCTACCAAGAATTTGATTTAAAAGTAGGTCCTTGTTCAAGTGGGTCTCATATGCTATTTGGGGTGTATGAGATAGAGTGTCTTAAACATGAGACAAAATCTTCAAGAAATATTAAGTCCAACGCAATGTTTAGAATCATGCCCCGAGACCTAGGTGGGACCCATATGCCCAAGGCAGTGTATGAGTCCTAGATCACTAGATATGGAACACACAACCTCAAAGATTGAATAATGATATGGAATTTATTAAATGTCATGATTATCCTCATAAAAATGAATGTAATTAGGCTTGTGGACGCAAAATAAGACCAAATAAGGCATAAAGAAGCCCAATTTTAGTAGGTAGGGCCCAAACAAGTGTGAAAATGTAAAGGGATACATTTTCCTACATTACACACATGCACACACACACACATGTACACACACACACACTTAGATTGTAGTCATGGAAAAAGTATCCCTTCTACTTTTCTTTGCTTGTTTAGGCCCTCCTTGTTAGTTAGGCTTAATGTTGCCTTGATTTAGTGTTGTAATACATGTGGGTGACACATTCACATTAGGTCTTGGGCCCTTGTAAACTAATGGATTTAAATGGTACCTTGCTAAAGTGTTGTGAAGTGTTGTAACATAGTTTCACACTTTTCTAAGGTTTTATTAATTAACTAAACCTAATAAACCACTTTTTAATGAAAATTAACCTTAATCTTGCCTTATTTGGAATGTTGTAAAGTGTTGTAACACACTTTCACCCTTTTCTAGGCTTGTTATTAATAATTGGGATTTCCTATGCTTTAATTGGCCATATTTTGCATCCACAAGCCTTATTTATTGAATTTTTTTGAGGATAACCCTGACACCAGTCATTAGCCAATCATAATTCAGGTGTTTTAGGTTTGAATGGCCTAGATTTAGTGATCCAGGACTCATTCACCACCTTGGGTGAATAGTGTTGGAAATGTATGCCTCAATCCCATAGGTTGAAACCTCTAAGAGAGCCAAGTCGGTGTGACATATTTTGTGTCTGACTGACTAGCATTTGAAACCTTGTTGAATAGTTCTGGTCATTGTGACCTTGCTTCAGTCTTATCGAATGAACCTATCGCTATGACATGTTGATCGCTGTGACAGTTTCTATCTCTCACCGCTTGTGGAGATCTCTAGCCAATAGGCCACTCTTATCGTATATCAGGGAGACTTTGGGCAACAAGTGGTGTCGAGGAAACCCTTGGCCAAAAGGCTTATCTCAATATGAAGTCTTATCGAGATGGTATATCTTGTTGATAGGGTGTTACACTTGTGGTCATCAGAGTATCTCATATGCTTCAGTGTGAAGTCTTGTCAATATGGAGATGTCTCACCGATAGGTATTCTCTTCGAGGCATCGGGGTAACACTAAGGTTTCGCTAAGAACTCTTAGTGATGGTGAGAAGTCTTTTCGACTGTTGTTTGGTGCTCAGTATTACTTAAGACTTCAAAGTAACATATTAGTGATAGAAATAAGTCTTAGCGATAGATGAATACTTTGATATAACATAAAGTCTTGGTATGATCTCTCAGTGAAAGTGATAGGTCTTAGCGATAGCGATACAAGTGATGATCATTAGTATGAGGTCTTGGCGACACAGCAAAGTCTTAGCGATAGCTTTCTAGACTCGGTGTAACCTCTTGCCGATAGTAAGGACTCTTGGTGATATTGAATCCTGACTTTATGACATTGGGGAGACATGGTTAGTGTCTCACCAACATGTGAACACAGGTTGAATATTGTTGACCGATTGGGTGACTATCCTACGTGGTGAGTCTACGACCAATCAGAGAAGCCGAATGGGAACCATTGGAGGTTAGTTTGTTGTGGTATTTCTATGAGGAAGTTCGACAGATAGGGATACCATGAATATATTCTAGAATTGCATAAGAAGTTCAGTTCGATGGATTGTTTGATGGTTCGATGTTCAGTTGAATGGATAGATGAATAGTTCGGTGTATGGTCAGTGTGAATTCTATTAAAAAATAATTGTAACTTGATTGTTCTATACAAGGTTCAAGGTCAATTGAATATGCTATTGTAAATTAACATCAAAAAGATAAGTCTGATCTTTGTATGTAATCTCCATTACTATAATACAAATTGACTTCTCCTAGTGTGGTGGGTTTTTCCTCTCGTAAGGGTTTTCCCACTTAAATCTAGTGTTCATATGGGTATGTCTAATTCTCTATTTTTGTTATCTCTGTCAAGTGCATCTTAATTGTACTGTAATTGTAAAAATTGAAAAATGTCTCTGCATTCTTCCTTGAGGTTTTGACGTTAGGAGAGTTGTTTCCGCACTTAACTTTCCTTAAAAGTGGTATTAGAGCCTGTCCAGTTGTGTTATCCTTGTGGGTATGTTGGGTTTTTTGAGTCAATTCTATTCAGTGGGAGTCTTGTAGAAGTTTTTTAATTCTAATTATATATTGAGATGGCTAGCACATCAAGAAAGATTGAAATAGAGAAATTCAATGGCAGCAATTTTGAGTTGTGGAAACTCAAAATGGAAGACCTGTTAGTGGATCATGATCTTTGGATTGTTGTGTCTGGAACGAAGCCTATAGGAATGAAGCAAGAAGATTGGGACCTTGTAGATAGAAAGTCTAAGGGGCTGATAAGGCTCTATTTGGAAAACTCCATTCTTTTGAATGTGCATGAAGAGAATACTGCATCTTCTTTGTGGAAGAGACTGGCATCTATTTATCAGGGGAAGTCCTTGGTGAATAAATTGTTCATAAGGAAGAAGCTGTATACCTTGAGTATATAGGAAGGGGGGTTTGTAGTTGATCATTTGAACACATTCAACATGTTGATTGCACTATTAACATATGTTGGTTTGAAGACTGATGAAGAGGATCTCTATATGCTTTTATTGTGTTCTTTGCCAAAATCTTGGGATCACCTGGTGATGGCTATTTGGATTACAACGTCCAATTTCAAGATGGAAGATTTTGTTGCTTCTTTTTTATAAGAAGAGATGAGAAGGAAATCTTCTAAGATGGTGAAGGAGGCCCTTGCTGTTAGAGGAAGGTCGAAAGAAGAAGGACAAGAAGTCCAAATCAAAATCAGAGGGGAGATCAAAGTCTCCTAGAATGAAGTCCAAGGTGAGGTGTTGGAATTGTGGGCAACTTGGTCATGTCTGAAAGGATTGTAAAAAGGAGGAGAAGAAGAAAAAAGAAGAAGAAGTATTCTTCTGAAAATGATTCTTCTCAGAGTGATGTAGACGCCTTCATTGCAGCCTTGGCTACACAAGCATCAGATGATGTCTAGTTGATTGACTCTGGAGCATCTTTCCACATGACATCTCATAGAGACTGGTTCATGAAGTATGAAAAATATGATGGTGGAAAGGTGTATTTGGAAAGTGATTCTTCATTGGAAATAGTTGGATGTGGAAGAGTCATAATTCAATTCCCTGATGGACGAGTGAAGGGAATTAATAATGTAATGCATATACCAAGTCTGGCTCGACACTTACTTTCTGTTAGTATGTTGAATGATATTGAAGTACAAGTCACATTCTCTAGAAATGGTTGCAAGATGACAAGAGGCTCTATGGTGCTAGCAAGAGGTGCTCGTGTTGGTACCTTGTACAAGCTAGATGCACATGTTGTTCAATGTAGCAGTTTCTCTTAAAAGTCACAAAAAGCTACTCATGGAGGAAAAGAGGGAAATGTTCCTAATTGTGTAAAATCTATGGAAGTTAAACTTCCAATAGAAAAGACTATGCTTTGGCATCATAGGCTAGGCCACATTGGTGAGAAAGGTTTAAAAACCTTGAATAATAAAAACCTGGTTGAGGGGCTTGATGATTGTAACCTTGAATTTGAATTATGTGAGCATTGTATATATGGAAAGTAGCACTGTGTTTCTTTTTATTCCAGTCCTCATAAATCTTCTGGTTTGCTAGATTATATTCATTCTGATGTTTTTGGTCAAGTGAATGTTCCTTCTTTGTCTAATTCAAGGTACTATGTATCATTCATTGATGATTATTCAAGAAGAAAATTTGTCTATTTTTTGAAAATTAAATCAGAAGTGTTCAATCAGTTTAAGGAATTTAAGAACCTCGTAGAAAATCAGATTGGAAGAAAAATAAAATGCTTAAGGACTGGAAATGGCGGTGAATTTTGTTCTGATGAATTTGAGAGGTATTGTAAAGACAATGGGATTAAAAGACATAAGCCTACACCTTATACTCTACATCAAAATGGAGTTATAGAAAGGTTCAATAGGACAGTGATGGAGAAAGCACGAAGTATGCTGAGTAGTGATGGCTTGGAGGAGAAGTTCTAGGCTAAGGTTGTGGCTGCTACATGTTACTTGATAAATCATTCTCCAAATTCTACTCTTGTTGAGGAAACACCTTTGGAAGCATGGTCTAGTAAGAAGCCCTCTCTGAGACACATTTGTGTTTTTGGCTGTGAGGCATATGCTCATGTGCCATATGAGAATAGATCTAAGTTGGAGAACAAGGCTGTTAAATGTATTTTTATTGCCTATAGTGTTGGCATAAAAGGATACAAGCTTTGGAATCTTGATACAGAGAAGGTTGTATACAATAGAAGAGTAATATTTTGTGAGCTGAAGCCTTCTATCTTGGATCTACAATTAGAGATAAAGTCTAAAAACAAAAAGGATGTAGTTGAAATTCCTCTGACACTAGATAAAGAGGAATTGAAAATTCAAAATGTACCTAAAACTAAGGAGAGCTCAAGTAGTTCTGAAAGTTCTGAAGAAGAACAAAAACCTCAGCCTTAGCAAGTGAGGTCGACTCATGAAAGAAAGCAACCTGATAGGTATGGGTTCTCTTTGATAGATTCTACCTGTGCCTATGCTTTAATTTCTAGCACTGATGAACCTAGGACTGTGAAAGAGGCATTTAGAATGTTTGTTTCAGACTCTTGGTTGGAAGCCATGAATAAAGAAATGTCATCATTAGAAAAGAATGAAACCTAGAGTTTGGTGCCCTTTCCTAAAGGTAGAAAAGCCATGGGCTGCAAATGGGTATTTAAGAAGAAAATAGGTCTGGATGGTAGTGTGGAAAAGTACAAGGTGAGGTTGGTTGCAAAGGGTTATTCCTAGGTAGAGGGAATTGATTATGGGGAAATTTTTTCTCTTGTAGCTAAGCTGATGTCCATTAGATTTCTTTTGTCACTTGTAGCAACGTGACTTAAAAGTCGAGCAGATGGATGTGAGGACATCATTTATTCATGGTGATCTTGAAGAAGAAATCTATATGTCCCAGCCTAAGCACTTTGTGGAGAAAGGTAAAGAAAAATTTGTTTGCAAGTTAAAAAAGTCTTTGTATGGGTTAAAGCAATCTCCTAGAATGTGGTACCAGAAGTTTGATACTTTTGTATTGTCTTTTGGATTTGTAAGATTAAAATCTGATCATTGTGTGTATTACAAAGTTAAAAGTGATCAAGTTCTTATTATTTCTCTCTATGTTGATGATATGTTGTTCATAGGCAATAGTAAGTTGATGATTTATGATCTTAAGTCTCGGTTGTCTGCTAAGTTTGAAATGAAAGATCTTGGTGCAACGAGGTATATTTTTGGGATGAATATAACCAAGGACAGGAATAGTAGAAAACTTTGGCTCAATCAGAGTAAGTATATCAAGACTATTCAGTCATAGTAAGTATATCAAGACTGTTCTAGAGAGATTTTGCATGAATGATTGGAAGCAGCTATTTGTTCTAGTTTTACATGGAACAAAGTTATCTATTGAAGACTATCCAAAATATCCTACTAAGATGGAGGACATGACCAATGTACCCTATGCTAGTATGGTTGGTAGTCTTATGTATGCAATGGTCTGTACGAGGTCAGATATTGCCCAAGCAGTTAAAGTACTTAGTCAGTTTATGGCTAATCCTAGAAGGACACATTGGGATGCAGTGAAAAAAGTATTCAGATATTTGAAGGGCACTTCAAAATATGCTTTGTGTTACCATGGGAACTTGGTTGAATCACAGAGTACTCTCAGCATTCGAGGTTATGTGTATTTTGATTGGGTAGGGGACATTGACAGCAAGAGGTCCAATAGTGGATACATTTTCATGATGAATGGTGGTGCAGTGAGTTGGATGAGTAAGCGGTAGGCTGTAGTCACTTTGTCCACTACAGAGGCTGAATACATGGCAGCTACACATGCTTGTAAAGAAGCAGTTTGGTTAAAACATTTTTGTTCTAACATTGTTTTTGATGCAGGGTAAATAACTATTTTTTGTGACAGTCAGAGTGTAATTTTTCTAGCAAAGAATCCTACTTTCCATGCCAGGAAAAAACATATAGATGTACAATACCACTTTGTACGAGATATGGTGGAGCATGGAAAGGTCATTTTGGAAAAATTTGATACTTTGGAGAATGTTGTAGATGCATTGATGAAGCTAGTGAGCACAGACAAGTTCAGGTGGTGTGCCAGTTCGATGGGCCTCAGTTCCCATGAACTGTCAATAGTTTTGTTGTGCTTTGGAGGTTCTTGTGTGATATTCATCAAATGGGAGATTGTTGGAAATGTGTCCCTCAATCCCACAGGCTGAAACCTCTAAGAGAGCCAAGTTGGTGTGACATATTTTTTGTTTGGCCGACTAGTAGTTGAAACCTTGTTGAACAGTTTTGGTTGCTTGTACCTTGCTTTAGTCTTACCGAATGAACCTATCATTGTGATAGTTTCTATCTCTCACCATTCATGGAGATCTCTAGCTGACAGACCACTCTTATCGTATATCGGGGAGACTCTGGGCGATAAGCGGTGTCGAGGAGACCCTTGGCCAAAAGGCTTATCTTAGTATGAAGTCTTATTGAGATGGTATGTCTTGCCAACACGGTGTTACACTTGTGCTCATTGAAGTATCTCATATGCTTCAGTATGAAGTCTTTTCAATATGGAGATGTCTCGCTGATAGGTATTCTCTTGGAGGAATTGCGGTAACAGTAAGTGTTCGCTACAAACTCTTAGCAATGGTGAGAAGTCTTGCTGACTGTTGTTTGGTGCTCAGTATGACTTAAGACTTCGGAGTACTATCTCAGCGATAGTGATAAGTCTTGGCAATGGATGAATACTTTAGTATAACATAAAGGCTCGGTATGATCTCTTAGCGAAAGCGATAAGTCTTGGTGATAGCGATACAAGTGATGATCATTGGTATGAGGTCTTGGCGACATGTCGAGGTCTTAGCGATAGCTTTCTGGAATTGGTGTAACTTCTTTCCAATAGTAAGGACTCTTGGTGATATCAAATGTTGACTTTGTGGCATTGGGGAGACATGGTCAGTGTCTCACCGACATGCCAACACAAGTTGAACACTTTTGACCGATTGGGTGACCATCTTGTGTGGCAAGTCTATGACCAATTAGAGAAGCCAAATGGGAACCACTGGAAGTTATTCTATTGTGGTAGTTTTGTGAGGAAGTTCAACAGATAGGGACATCATGAATATATTCTGGAATTGTAGAAGAAGTTCAGTTTGATGGATTGTTGAATGGTTCAATGTTCAGTTGAATGTCCATGGATGAACAGTTCAGTGTATGGTCAGTGTGAATTCAATTTAGAAAGAATTGTAACTTGATTGTTCTATACAAGGTTGGTCAATTGAATATGCTATTGTAAATTGACATCAGAAAGATAAGTTTGATCTCTATATGTAATCTCCATTACTATAATACAAAGTGACTTCTCTTGGTGTGGTGGGTTTTTCTCCCGTAAGGGTTTTGCCATGTAAATCTAGTGTTCATATGTGTATGTCTAATTCTCTATTTGTATTATCTCTTTCAAGTGCATCTTAATTGGACTGTAATTGTAAAATTTAAAAGTGTCTCTGCATTCTTCCTTGAGGTTTTGATGTTAGGAGAGTTGTTTCTGCACTTAGATTTCCTTACAATTGGGCCCCACCTAGATCTTTTGGTCCCAAACCTGATTTCACACATTTTTAAGAATTTTAAAAAATGGTCACAAAAATTAAACCTAGTGGGACTCATTTGCCACCTTGGGTGAACGAGTCCCATGTGGCCCAAAATAAAAACTAATTCAAATTTATGGCAAAATTTTATTCTCGTAGATCTGATGTCAACTTGCAGTTTTGTAAATTTAGGAATTCTTGCATAATTGAGTATAAATATCTAGTGTAGAAAAACATGTCCCTTGCCTGATTTGGGAATAATCAATAATAAATTAGACTTAATGTCACCTTGATCTAGTTTTGTGAGGTGTTTTACACATCCACATTAGGTCTTGGGGCCTTTTTAAGCTAAATTAACTTAACTTTGTCCTAATTTAATGTTGTAAAATGTATTTATTTACATCTTCACATTAAATTTGGGAGGATTGTAAATCAAGTGGACCTAATCTAGTGTTGTAATGTGTTTTATACATTCACATGGGATTTAGGACCCTTCTAAGCTAAATAGACTCAATTTTTCCTTAAGTTAGTGTTGTAAAGTGTATTTATTTACACTTTCACATTGGATTTTGGGCCCTATTACATTTATGACCTTTATATCATCATTAATAGACCCATATGACCCCTATTGTGCATCCCAAGACATAATTTAATCAAAAACTTGACTGAATCAACATAAAAGCTTAAATTTTCCATTCCTCGACATTCGAACTAGCAAAATAGCCCATGTGGGACCCATTCACCACTTTGGGTGAATGAGTCACATCCAGGTGGGACTCATTCACCTAGGATGGTGAATAAGTCCCATTTGAGCTATTTTTGAGGCTTTGAGTGGGAAAAAGTGGGTTTTACGTTTAAATTTATTCAATGTCAGCCTTGGGGATCAAATTAACAGTCATGTGAGTGGATTTCCTATATAAGAAAGCCTCCAAACCCTCATTTCACATAATAATAACAAGAAAAATCTTACATTCATGTTCTCAAGTCAATCAAGCACTAGTTAGGCCTTTCAAGTCTTCACAAGGTCATGAAGATAGCATTCAAGATCATTTCTAAGGCATTCAAGGGCATATTCTTCATCCATTGTTGCAACAATTCAAGATCCATCATCATGGCAAGGTTCTAATTGCATTATTTCATGCTCACGCTTCATCTTATTTCATCATTTGGTTTAACTACCTAAGCCAGGTTTTGACCAAGGCAATCCCCTATTCCCTAACAATCAACATGGGGTTTGACCAAGGCTCGGAGATGATTGAAGAATAGGTTTCAAACTTTTTGAAGTCATCTCCCTACTTGCAAGGTTGAAATCTTCACAAAAAGTCACTTATAGTCCTAAAAATTAGGGTTTCATATTTAGACACCTAGAGGTACAGATTGAGCAGACCGAGAAGAGAAGATCAAGACATTGAATTTCCAAAAAATCCCAATTGGACTCATTCACCACAAGTGGTGAATTAGTCCCACTGTAGGTTTTTTTCAATGGCTTTTGTAGTTTTGGATACCCATTTTCCTGAAACCCACTTCTGTACAGAAATTTAGAACTGGGACTGATTCACACAAAATGGCAAATGAGTCCCACCAGGCTTAAAACTTAGCATTTTCAAAATTTCAGAGCTATTTCTAGTCTCTTCAAGGTTTCCAAGTGCACACCATTCACATATTTAATTTTCTATTTAAATTTCTAGGTCATTTTTTAGGTCATTTAGCATTTGTTTGTGTAAACAAAGATTTTGGTTACCCAAGGGTTTCTCTAACTCTGCTAGGTTTTTTACCTACAAGGAGAGAAAATGGGGCCAAAATGCTAATTTCTACACTCAAAATTAATGTAAAATGGATGCAATGTATCTAAATATGATGTGCTAATGCATTAAAATGAAAGAAAGATGATTTTTTAATGCTAAACCTAAGAAATGCAAAGTGCTGAAAACCACACTATGATATGAAAAAACACCTAAGAATGCAAGTAAATGATGAAATAATTGAACATAACTAGAGAGATGCACCTGCAATCTAGAATATGAAGTAGAGAGGCTTTGGAATCCTATAGAGTTGACTAGAAATGCTGATTTGGACACTTACGCTAAGGTGGGTGACTTAGTCTAGTCTTGGAGAAAATCTGTTAGAATAGGAATATGCCAAATGGGTATCTAGAAATGCAAAAACCACTTTTTTAGGCCTAGAAGTGGGACTAATTCACCACAGATGGTGACTTAGTCCACCTGGAGATTTCTGAAATTTTGGGATAGGATTTTGTAGCTTCTAGTTTGCACTTGCTTTTCTGATAGGTGTCCAATCCTGAATCTATCGAAAATGAGTTGAAATGAGTCTCCAAGCTTCAATTAGGGCTTTGTTGACTTTGATGGATTGTTGACCACATTTTGACACCAAACTCTTTGATAAATTTGCATACAAACTTTGCAAACATACATACAAATAGGGGGAAAAGGGTTAAGGGTTAGAGTATAGGGGTTTTCCTTGGTCAAACCCCTCATTGGTAATTAAACCCTAGATAATGAAATGAAATAAGAAGAGAATGATAAATAGATAACATGCAATGTTATAAACATACCAAATCCTTGATGTAGAAATCTGAAGATATGCAATGAAGTTTTCCAATGGATTACTTGATTATGCTTAGAGTACTTCAATGCTTGATAATTGCTTGAATGAATGGGGGGTTAAAATGAGAGGAAAAAACCTTATTTATACTTGATTTTCCATTAATTCCCAAAAATAGCACATCATAGGCTGACCTCAAGGGTAAGAGAATAAAATCCCACCAAGAAATTAAAATTATTTTGATTTTTGTGATGAGTGGGACTAAGTTTCCCTAGGTGGCAACTTGGTCCCACTAGGGAAATTTCACTGGGTTTTAGAAATTAAAGTGCATTAAATGGTGTCTAATGGGAATATCCTCAAAAATACACTTAAGAATGACCAAAAGATGCATTAAGGGTACATTTAAAAATGAAAAAGAGTTGAATTAGTGATGACAAGTCTAGAAAAGTGTGAGAGTTTGTTACAAGTCTTTACAACACTTTGAAATAAGACTTAGTAAGTGATAAAAAGGAGTTATTTAAGTGAATAATGATGAAAGGGTCCTAGAAAAGTGTAAAAGTGGGTTACAACACTTCACAACACTTTTACAAGACATCCTAGAAGTCTTAATGATTTACAAGAGTGCAAGACCTAATGTGAATGTGTTGACCACATTACAACATCAAATCTAGGAAAAATCAAGTCAAGGTCCACTAGGAGGGCCTGAACATGAGAAAAAGTAGAAGGGTTACTTTTTTTGTGTCCACAGTTAGCCCCCATTTTAGTGAGAGTATGAACCTGCTTCAAAATCACACTAAAGTAACTGAACATGCAACCAAGAGGGGTTTGAATGCACTAATTCTTGATTTAAGATGAGATAACAATAATCAAGAGGGGTGATCAAGCCCCCAGGATCATGATCCCAAGGAAAATCAAACATAAACACAAGGGAACACACATAGAGATGGTGAGAAAGGATGAAATAAATATTTGATCATTTTTCCAACCCATTGTGGATCAAATCTAGGCTGATTGTTTGAAACAAGAAATGTGTACTGACTCTGGGGTGATGGGACTCATGGTTATCCATCGGGTGAGAAATCCAAAGTATAATCACTCTGGAGACATGAAACTTTTGGTTGTCTATGGGGTGAGAAGGTCTGAAAGGTGAGGAACATATGCTTGGTTGGTATGCACTCACACAAGTAGATGGCTATGGGGAAAAGTCGTGCCTCAGAGTGGGATTTCCTACTCAACCATAAGAAATTTATACCTCTTGATAACTTTAATAAGGAACCACAAAAGACTATCATTTTGTGCTTCATGAGACAAGCAAGGCTTTGTATGCTTAGAATTCATGAAAAAATGCAATGGCACCATAGGCATGCAAGTTGTGTTATGCAAGGTGGCCATGTAAATGCAAACTTCAACATGCAAAATATGTTCAAATGAGTCTTGCTTAGTCTATGCAAGGTCTTTAACTTAGGGAACATTGTGTCTAATGTCTCCAAGAGAGGACTAATCAAAGGATAGAATTTTCAAAACTTAGTGGATGCAGTGCATCGCATCAGGCCACCAAGAGGAATGTAATATGCTAAGATAGATCACGCTCACGAAGGAAATCACACCCAATGTCATCCACAAAGTGACAAATGCATCATATAAAGTAACAAGGCTGCACTAAGAACAAAGAAAAAGAAAAATGCAAATGAATAATGCCAATGTATTCCCCCACTTTAAAGGAATTGCTACACACTGTTATGTGAACAATTACTTTAAAGTAGCGAAGGAAAAATACAAAAAGAAAGAAGACATGACATCTAACTTGGAAAGCCCCTATTCCAAGTCATACATTTCCGAGTAAGGCCATGTCATGCAAAGGAAAGAGAAACAAAAGAAAGAGGGATTTCCTCTAAAGAGGAACACACCAAACACATAAGGGATCTATGGATTTGGGGTTAGTATGTTCGTTGTTGCAATGTTTTTATTAAAGAGCTCAGAACTTTCATCATTCCCAAAATACACATAGAACTGGAAGAATGACACAGAGAGAGAAAATAAATGAAAAATAAAATCGGTTTTGGGTCAACATGGAAGAGACATTGTGGTCTCAACACTTTGCATAGTCCCCAAAAGGAAAACAAAAGCAAAA
Organism: Sequoia sempervirens; assembly: GCA_007258455.2. Taxonomy (NCBI): domain Eukaryota; kingdom Viridiplantae; phylum Streptophyta; class Pinopsida; order Cupressales; family Cupressaceae; genus Sequoia; species Sequoia sempervirens. The sequence goes on along the minus strand of VDFB02270651.1, from coordinate 571,454,259 downwards.
ATAAAATGAAAAGGTGAAAGAAAAGGAATTTTTTTTGGGTCAACATGAAGGAGACATTGTGGTCTTAATTCTTTGCATCATCCCTAGAATGAAAAACACAAGAAAAAGTGAAAAAGAAAGTAAATGAACCTTTTGGGTCAACATGGAAGAGACATAGGTCATCTCTACGCTTTGCATCATCCCCAGAAGGAAAACACAAAACAAAAGCAAAAAAGAAAAGCTATGTATGACATATAGAAGAATGAAGGTACAAATAGAAGAATGTTACAAAGAGAGGAAAACATCAAATGTGAGGTTACGGTGGAACATGATACACACATACAAGCTTAAAAGAAAAAGCAAAATTAAAATGCAAAAGGCTAGTAAGGCGAATGCAAGTCAACCATCTAACAAGTCATCTGCCTCCCAATCATTTTCAGTGTATTATGAGGGTAGTTGACTTTCCAAAGGGACAATTGCAAGGGCCAAACTAGGGGAAGTACCAGGTTCTACACTTGTTGTAGGAGATTTGTCTGTTAAACTCATGGAAGAGGAAAATAATGTATTTAGATCATTGTGCACCTCTTCATCTATTTTAGAGATCTCATCATCATCATCATCATCCAGATTAATCACGATGGGAGGACGGATGGTAATTTCCAAGGAAGGGTGTATTAGGAGTTGTGGTTGTTGTATTGGACTATTTTGTTGTGATTGGGGAGGAGGGCCATTATTTTTTTCTTATGTCAAACGAAGAGGTGGATTTTATTTGTTGTTTTCAATTTGTAGTTAACGAGCAAGGAGATGACATTGATGCCTATGCTCCCTAGCACCGCGATTTCTTTTGATTCTATTTTGAAGTTGTGTAGGTGTAAAAGTGGGTTGATCCACCATAGGCTCATTTTCTTCCTTCAGGGGAGGAACAAAAGGAACCATGGGAGGTGAGTCAATCACTTTCTCTTTTTCTTTACAAACTTGTTTTATACGATGGGGAATGATGGGGTTGGTTTCATTATCTCTTGGTTGTTTAGATGAGGAAGGTGAAGTCTTTAGGGGTGCTTGATTTGGAGTTATTGGTTTAGGCTCAAGTTGAAGCATTGTCTCATCAAGGATGGGAGATTCAGAAACGAATGGGGATTGGTTGTGGAGGGACAATTCAACAATTTTCTTTGCTTTAAATTTTTGATAAGCAATGAAAAAGAGGTCTTTGTGAGGTGTTATGGGCTCCATGGGCTCAGGACAAAAGGCTTCTAAGGAGAAATTTCCTTTAGAAGAAAAAGGATTAAAGCCACTATGGTTAACAGTGAATATGGCATTGTCATGGAAAAAATCTAAACATTTATGTATAATTGAAGGAACAACTTTCATTGAGCGAAGCCATGGATGGCCTAGCCATAGACGAAACTAATCTGATTGTGGAATGATAGAGAATGTAACGTCCACTGTCTTAGGTACTATCCATAATGGAAGAATGATTGATCCTATTATAGGGCACACAAAACCATTGTATGTTTTGATCCATGCTCTTGGTTTTTCATAGTTATCTTGATAAAGATCATGTCATACCAAGAATTCCTCAGTGATCACATTCTCACCATAGGCGGGATCTATGAGTATCCCATTAGTGGGCTTATCATAAATATGTTCGACTATGTAGAGAGGACCATCAGGAAGATTTGGAAGAATATCTTTAGAAGAGAAAGTAATATCAATATTTTTCTTAGTTTGGCCCTTATGAGGGATAAATTCTATTGCTCCTACAAGATCATCCATAGGATTAATAGAAGTAGTATGTGGAATAGGATCAGGAGGTTCAATCTCTTTATGAACAATCATTACATCATTGTTTTGAGTTTCATTGGATTTGACGAATGACACATTATGTTTAGGCATGGGATTGGTAAAAATTTGAAAATTTTGATTGGGTGGGGTAGCAGACATATTGCCTGTAACATTAACATTTGAAATGGATAGACGATCAGAATCAATGAGGTCTTGCACTATGTGTTTAAGAAGCTTACACTATTCTCTATCATGTCCATTTTTTCTATGATAATGGGAATAAGCGTTAGGTTGAAAGGTTAGAAGAAAATTTTTAGTTGGATCCAATGGTTTAACAGTAGGTAAAGAAATCATTTGTTGTTGTATAAGTTGAGTCATTGTGTTATGAAGAGTGTCTGGTAATGGTGTAAACTTTCATTTTGGATCTCGATAACTATAAGGTATCACAACTTTAATCGATGCTACTTGTTTGTTGACGGGTTGAGGTGGTTGTTGAGGAGGATTGAATTTTAAGAACCCTCTATTTGGTTTTTGAAATGGTTGCAAATTGTTTGAAGTGCTAGGTTCAATTTTTAGTTCAGTTGGAAGTGGACTTTGCATCATGACTACTAACTGAATTCTGATAATCATAAAGGGTTGTGGGGTGATCCACAATAGTGGTTTACAATTTTTGGCCAAACTAGACACTGAAATTATTATTTTTAACTAAATATTCACATTCAGGCACCTATAGCGGCTAAACTATGAGAAATTTGAAGATGATGCAAACTAGAGTCTTGTCACATTTTGTTTGTAGATTCTAAAAATATATTTTTAGAAATTTTTGGAATCAGATTGCACTTCTTTTTCCATCTACCATAAAAACTATTTTTTTAAAAAAAATAACATTTTTAAAAGGTGACGCACACCATATAATGCATAAAAAAGTTTCCATGAAGGATAAAATTCTAATTATTTCAAATTTAGATTTGTAACTCTAATATCTAGTGCTTCCACTTGGTTAGATAGTTTTTTATTCAATATTTGTTCTTTAATCAATTTTCGAAGTCAAACCAATTCCAATTTAGACATAGTGCGACTATATAACACATAACTTTTTTTGTATATATTGAAATTCAATTTTATTTTTTTGTTGGATAAAGGACTTCAATTTCTGGTGCATTCATATTTTTCAAATTTTTTTTTGATAATCTACTATTTTTCCACATGTGCAAAACAAAGACCTTCATTTTCAGTGAAGAACCTATGTTTAAGAAAACTAAAATATATATATATATAATAAAATCAAAACATATTAAAATTATATTCATTGGATAGCTCATTTCGAGGACTATCTAGTTCCAGAAGGGTTTCTGAACACTTCTCCATTTTCATCCTCAACTTGAGCTTTGACGTGTAAAAAAATAGACTCTTTTTTGTGTCTTAGGAGGGTGATGAGGGGAAAGGTGGGTTTGAATGAACCCCTAGGGGTTTGAGTGAACCCCTTGGGGTTCACTTGAACTAGGGTTTGGTCAAACCCTAGTTCGAGTGAACCTCTTCAAGGGGGTTCACTCGAACCCCCTTTCCTATGCATTTGTTTTTTTTTTGGCGACCAAAATTTAAAGAGGTTCACTCAAACACTTGTTTGAGCAAACCCCTAATGGGTTCAGTCAAACAAGTATGTTCGTACGAACCCCAAAAATCACTTTTTTTTCTTTGGGGTCATTTTTTGTGAGTTTTCCTTAATGGAATTTTAAACCACTATTGTGGCTTCACCCTGTGCACAAGTGCATAAAGGAGGGAAATTTCACCATGGTCAATCTATCTTGGATTTGATTTTGAAAATTTTCAATGAACATCTTCGGGAGATGCGGATCAGGAATCTTAACATCAAGTTGGGCATAAAGTGATTGATAGTGTGAGATGAAATCAGTTACCTTTCATCTACATTTTGTTTGCATCACATTAAATCATCCAATGTCTTTTTTGGAGTCATATGCACTTGGAAATGACTTACAAATGCATCAACTAATTCATTGAATGAACTAGTTGAATTATGTGGTAAGGATGAAAACCACTCTAAGGTAGTGTCTTTTAAAGTCCTAGGAAACACTTTAGCCAATAGTTTATCATCAAGGACAAAGTCATTGTACAATGTTATGTAAGAATTAACATGATTAGTAGGATCACCCTTTCATCCATACTTCTCAAATCTAGGCATTTCTATTCCTTGTGGCATCGATGTTCTTAGGATTTCTAAAGATAGTGGGCTGCTATGAACATAATAGGTAGTTGCTCCATTCTAGTTCTAGTTGATGGTGGATATTTTTTTTTGCATAGAGGAGACCATTTGGAAAAGTTGTTTGATGGGAGGGTCAATGTAAGTGGTATGAGGTGGAAGGGAAAGTGGTGATGGAGTGTATGTAGTGGTAGGGAAAGTGAACAAGACACTAATAGATGGTATAGTGGAAGAGGAGAGAACATTCAATGCCACATAAGAATGAGGAATGCTAGTAGGAATAGTCAAGGAAGGAATCACATTGCTATACTGTTGCATTGTTGTGGTGACTTGGAGAATGGTGTAGGTAGGTATTGATGTTATTATGGAAGGAAGAGGAGTATTAAGTCCTCCTTGACTAACCACATTGTATGTTGGTTGGGATGTGCTAGAGGTGGAAGGAGCATGTTTTTTGTATATCTTAGCAATTGTTTTCATAACGTTTAAGCCTTCATCACTTTCAATCAAGTGATGAATTTTTTCTATAGAAGGAATCGTAGTGGTTGAAATGTTTTCAAGAAATAAATCTTGTTGCAAATGTTCTAAATCCTCATGAATGTTAACAACTTTTTCTTGCAGAATGTGATCATTTTGTGTATCAATTTGCATATTATTGGAAGGCACAGTATTGCTAAAGTTAGGGTCCATGCCTAATGCACTGGGTAAACCCACAATAGTGGGTTACATTTTTTTAAATGAAGAAAAGTTAGAAATGCCCATCAAAAAGTTTAAAATGGTTTGCCCCTTCTAATGAAGGGGGTTCGAATGAACCAACCCCTTCTAATGAACCCCCCCTTCAAATGAACCCCTCCCCCCTTCTAATGAACCTCCTTTTTTCACCTTCCCCTCCACCATTTCAAAATTTATGCATTTTTTTTACTATCGAAGCTTGGGAAGGAGGTGCAAATGGAGTCAACTTGATAAAACATGTTGGATGATTGTAGTGATTGAAATGTGCTTTCCAATAATTATAAATTTAATAAATTTTGTTTTTATTTTATATTTTAGTTTTTAGTTTTATTGTACATAGGTTTTTCATTGAACATCAAGTTCAATGAAAAAACATTGTGGAAAAATAGTAAATTTAAGGATTTTTTTTTTGAAAAATATATACGCACTAGGTATTGATGTCCTTGTTCCAAAAAAAAAAATGAAAAATTGAATTTCAATACATACCAAAAAAGTTATGCGAGCTGAAGTGCACATATGTCTAAATTATAATTTTTTTGACTTCAAAACTTAAATAAAAGAAAAATATTTAACAAAATGCTATAAAAAAAAATGAAAGCACTAGGTACTTGTGTTACCAACCTAAATTCAAAAGAATCAAAATTTTATCCTTTGTAGGAAAAAAGTTATGTGATCTGAAGTACACACCACTTTTAAAAATGTTGTTTACTATTAAAAACTAGTTATCAAAGGAGATGCAAAAAATTAAAATTTAATTTCATTTTCTTAAAAGTAAAATATACATTTAAAATCTACAGACAAAACCTCACAAATCACTAGTTTACATCATTTTCAAATTCCTAATAGTTTACCTACTATAAGTGTCAGAAAGTGAAGTTTTCTCTGAAAATGTTGATTTCATTGTCAAGTTTGGCCAAAAAGTGTAACCCATTATTGTGGGATGACCCCACTATTGTCAATACTATGAGTAGTAGTTCGAGACAATCCAAGGTCCACAATGAGTGTGTTATCATGGGATGTTGTGAGTTGTGAACTTTGTCTCACTAAAGTATTATCAATAGGGCACCAAACACTCATACAAAGGTTACCAAAGGCGAGGTGGATGCAAATGAAATGCAAAATAGGAGCAATAAAATGATAATAACATAAAGTCTTGAAATTGTAATAGAGGTGCAATAACAAAAAATAGAAATGCAGAAAATTCCCAAGAAATGCCAGAAATTACAGTGCAAAATGTGTAGGACTAAGTCGCCGAGTGTGGAAAATTATTCCCAATGAATATTTTTTGTGATTTTTTAGAAATTTTGAATGAAATTTTATGTCTTTCAGATGCATAGATGCAGCTACAGTATGAAAATGCATAATTTTTAATTTTTGCTAATGAAAGATGATGCAAAAAATGCAAGCTATATGAGCTTTTCACTAACACAATTTTTAAAACCCTAGGATGCAATTTAAACAATGCAACACCTAACGCAATGCTAATTCAAAGTAAACCTAGGATGTTCTTAAAATCAAAAGTAAAACTTTTGAAAACTTGGGTTCACCAAAATGTAAACAAAGATTTTGGTTACCCAAGGGTTTCTATAAGTCTTCTAGGTTTTTCACCTAAAAAGAGAGAAAATGGGGCCAAAATGCTAATGTTTACACTCAAGATTAATTTAAAAGGGATGCAATGTATCTAAATATGATGTGCTAATGCAATAAGCTAAAATAACAATGATTTATTAATGCTAAACCTAAGAAATGCAAAGTGTTGGAAAACACACTATGATATGCAAAAACACCTAAGAATGCATGTAAATGATGAAATAATTAAACAAAACTAGAGAGGTGCACCTAGAATTTGGAATCTAGAATTCGATGTAGAGAGGCTCTAGAATCCTATAGAGTTGACTAGGAATGTTTACTAGGACATTTACACCAAGCTAGGCAACTTAGTCTAGTTTCAGGGAAAATCTGTCAAAATAGGAATCTACCAAATGCGTATTTAGAAATACAGAAACCACTTTTTACACCTAGAAGTGGGACTAATTCACCATAGATGGTGACTTAGTCCACATGGAGATTTCTAGAATTTAAGGATAGGATTCTATAGCTTTCGGTTTGCACTTACTTTTCTTATGTGTCTGATCCTGAATCTACAGAAAATGGGCTGAAATGAGTCTCCAAGCTTCAATTAGGGATTTTTTGACTTTGATAGATTGTTGACCACTTTTTGACACAAAATTTTTTGATAAATATACATACAAAGTCTGCAAACACACATGCAAAGAGGGGAAAAAGGGTTAAGGGTTAGAGTATAAGGGTTTGCCTTGGTCAAACCTCACTTTGGTAATCAAACCCTAGATAATGAAATTAAATAAGAGAATGATAAAAAGATAACATGAAATTTCATAAACTTACCAAACCCTTGATGTAGAAATCTGAAGATATGCAATGAAGTGCTCCAATGGATGACTTGATTATGCTTAGAGTGCTTGAATGATTAGATGAATGAATGCTTGAATGAATGGGGGTTTAAAATGAGAGGAAAAACCATTACTTATACTTTATTTTCCATTAATTCCTGAAAATAGCACATCAGAGGCCAACCTTAAGGGTAAGGGAATAAAATGCCACCAAGAAATTAAAATTATTTTTATTTTTGTGCCCAGTGGGACTAAGTTGCCGCAAGTGGCGACTTGATCCCACCAGGGCATTTCACTTGATTTTGGAAATTAAAGTGCATTAAATGATGTCTAATGGGAATATCCTAAAAAATACACTTAAGAACGGCCAAGAAGTGCATTAAAGGTACATTTAAACATGAGAAAGGGTTGAATTAGTGATGACAAGTCTAGAAAAATGTGAGAGTTTTTTACAACTCTTTACAACACTTTGAAATAAGACTTGGTAAGTGATAAAAATGAGTTATTTAAGTGAATTATGATGAAAGGGTCCTAGAAAAGAGTGAAAGTGGGTTACAACACTTCACAACACTTTTATAAGACATCCTAGAAGTCTTAATGATTTACAAGGGTGTAAGACCTAATGTGAATGTGTTGACCACATTACAACATCAAATCTAGGCAAAATCAGGCCAAAGTCCACTAGGAGGGCCTGAACATGAGAAAAATTAGAAGGGTTAGTTTTCCTGTGTCCACAGTTTGCATATCATATTGTGTTTTCCAACATATTATCTTTTCCAAGTTTAGACTTTGTGGTGAACCCCTCATTAGACATCACCCAGTCCCTATAACCTTCCCTTTGCCAAATCTCAATCTCCTTTGAATTGATATCTCAAGGGTTTGTTTTTGAGTGAAAGGTTGAAAAATTGGTCTTTCTCCTTTTAGGTCCAAAACCCTAGAAGTGAAAGAAAGCATGCCCATTTTTAACCATTTCATTTTGGTGAACCTGCATTTAGAATACCTTTTTTCTATTTGGAGTCCATCATCCTCCTAGAATTAGCTTGCATTAACATTGCATTGCATTTTGCATTAGTGAAATTGCATATAGGTTGCATTTTTTCATATGAAATCATCAAAAAATATCTGAAAACTACATTTGCATTTAGTATTCAGGTAATACAACATAAAAACCATCAAAATAAATTGAAAATTTCTTATTTTTTTGAAATAAAACCCTAACTGGGACTCATTCGCCACCTTGGGTGAATCAGTCCCAGTCTAGATTTTGAACTATCTGTTACAACATCAAAAACCTCATTTATGTGCTTCCTAAGTCTCCTAATAACAGGATGATCCCACAATAGTGGTTTACAATTTTTGGCCAAATTGGACATTGAAATAAATTTTTTGACTAAAACTTCACTTTTAGGCACCTATAGTGGCTAAACTATGAGGAATTTGAGGATGATGCAAACTAGAGTTTGTGACATTTTGTCTTTAGATTCTAAATTTGAGGATGATGCAAACTAGAGTTTTGTGACATTTTGTCTTTAGATTCTAAATATATTTTTTCCAAAATTTTTGGAATCAGATTGCACTTATTTTAACATCTCCCTCGAAAAATAGTTTTTTTAGAAAACAACATTTTTAAAGAGTGATGCTCACCGTATAACACAACTTTTTTTCCATGAAGGATAAAACTCTAATTCTTTCAAATTTAGATTTGTAACTCTGATATCTAGTGCTACCACTTGGTTAGATAGTTTTTTATTGAATATTTTTTCTTTAATCAAGTTTCAAAATCAAAGCAATTACAATTCAGACATAGTGTGACTGTATAACACTTAACTTTTTGTATGTATTGAAATTAAAATTTAGTTTTTTTGTTTGATCAAGGACTTCAATATCTGGTGCACGAGTTCATATTTAAAAAACAAATTTGATAATTTGCTATTTTTTCACATGCAGAACATAGAGCTTGATTTTCGGTGAAAAACCTATGTTTAATAAAACTAATAAAAAATACATAATAAAACAAAAAAATATTAAAATTATAGTCATTGGATAGCTTGTTCTAAGGACTACCTAATTCCAATTGGGTTTGTGAAGTCTCCATTTTCATCCTCAACCCGAGCTTTGAAGTGTAAAAATATGGACTTTCGAAGTGCCTGAGGGGGAGAATGAGGGCAAAGGGGGGTTCGAGCGAAACCCCTTTCAAAAAGGATTTTGCATGTGCTTTTTGGGTGGGATGCATTTAATGGGTTCGGTCGAACCTAGGTTCGAGCGAACCCTCTTTCGGTTCGAACCAATGAGTTCATTCAGACCCCAAGAATGACTTTCTTTGGAATGGAGTCATTTTTTGTTATTTTTCCTTCCTCATTCGAATTGTAAACCACTTTTGTGGGTTTTCCCAACATATACTATAAGTCTGGAAAGTTTCAGAAATATTTGTTTTATGCATCTAGGTCAAAAACATCAATTTAGGGTAGTCATTTTTGAAATCATTTCAATAGCAAGCATCATTATATCTGAAAAATGCTCACATTTCTGAAATTTTGCATAACATGGATAAAATTACTTTTCACTTTTGCATACACAAAGGGTGTTGGTAAGAAGTTGAGTCCACTTTTTGGCCATTTAGTGGAAGTGTTTTCCCTAATTTTCAGAATTTGACACATTTTGACTGTAAAATTTGAAGCACTTAGAGATGGAATCTTGAAAAAAGTCACTAATCATAAAATGTAGTACTCAAAGTCTAGTTTCCAAATATGTAACTTATTTCAATATCTAGATGATACAAATTGATTTTCAATAGGTGTTTCTAAAAACCACTATTTAAAAGTAATTTTTCTTTTACCATACCATGCACATGTACGTCATCCATATTTTGACCTAAATAATCATATTTTTCTAAATCCTTTTGGGAAAATATTTTTAACTCACTAAAGCACGCTTTCCATATTCTTTTGTGATTTTTCATTGACTAACTTTTTTTGTTATTTTTTGTTGGCCATATTTGGTGTTCTAAAAAATCGCCATGTATGTCACACATAAGATGACCTAAACTTATCATTTTTAATTTTTTTAAAAATTGAAAAGAATTTTCTGAAGTGTGCTTTCATGCAATCCATTCGTCAAAAAATTATGTTAATAAAAAGTTATTAAAGTACTGCAAAACCCTAATAATTCAAGTTTATGGACCTGTTTCATTAGAAATTAAATGAAAAATAAAAATTTAATCCAATTGTAAAAAAATTATATATTTGGAATCTAAACTATCTCATCTATAATTCGTTTTAATTTTGTTGAAAAATTCTACAAAAAATGTCTTCAGACATATGGCCAGAGTAACTATTTTTTGTGACATTGCTAGGACCTTCAACTTGCAAGTCAAACCAAGACCAGATCCTAGGTTTGGATCCCCAAACCTTTTCCCAAACCAAAAAAAAGGCACAAACCCAACCAAAAAATCATATTTTAAAAAATGGGATCACATTCTAAAACAGGATCTCGTTTCATAAAAAAATAATTTTTTAATGCTTTTACAAAATGGGATCCTGTTTTGCAAAATGAGATCTTGTTTTGAAATTTGCCAAAAATGGAAAATTTCCATTTTTGGAAACTTTTCAAAATGGGATCCCATTTTTTGCAAGTCGATTTCATTTGTATATGAACTTACTTGTAATTTGATGGTCACCTCAATGGGATCCCATTTTTTGCAAGTCGATTTCATTTTTTTGCCTAAGGAAAAAACTTCCACGTTTCATGGACTCATCTTCTTGCTCTTACCCCAATGTTTCTATTCATAAAACCTTGAATAAGTTTGATTAAAGTACTTTTCATTCTTGGATACACATTATTTGCATTCTTAAAGTTTTGCATACATTGGATAAAAGTGTCTTGTATCTTTGGATATACATTGTTTACATTGTTGAAACATTGCATGACATGGTTACAAGTTCTTTTTATTTTTGTTCAAAATATGTTAATGTCTTACATATCTAGACATGCTAAGAAAAATTTCATATCCCCTCCCTATGAGAGTGTTTTAGTGAAAGAGAATACAACCTTGGACATTCCTAACGATCATATTTGTTCTTCTCCTAATATCTCTCCTATTGGTGAAGAAGATATTTTAGAATTAGAAGAAACAATCAATGAGACTTTTAAGAATCCTAGTTGTTTCTCTCCTCTTACCTTTCTTAGTGGAAAATACATTGATGAACAAGACAATACAACCATAGGTAATCATGACAATAACATCTGTCCTTCTCCTAGTATCTCTCATAGTTGTGAAAAATATACTTTGATGCTAGAAAACACAATCAATGAGAATCTTAGTTGTCCCCCTTCACCTAGGGAAACCCTTATTGAGTGAGAAAATTCAACCATTGATCATTCCCCTACTTGTGTTGAAGTCTTTTCAGAAGAACCAACCTTTGAATATCAAGAACATTTGGTTTTTAGTTCTCCTAAAAACTCTCCTCCTATGGAGGATATCATGGTGCAAGAAAATATGAACATTGACACATATAACATGAGGCTTCCTTAGGTGAAGTGACAATCGAATCCCCTTCACTAAGAGATCATGCAAATAAAGATAAGATTCTTGAGGTTATGACAACAAAAATCGGATCTCCTTTAATTAATGAGCTTCCTAAGTCACCTCCAATTAGCGTTCGTCACATAAAAAAATAAGAGATTTCTTTAAATCTAGGATGCAATCTAACAATGTTTTGCAGCAACCAAGATATACCATAGTTACTCAAACATGTAGGGGACCACAAATCACTCCCTCAACATCACCATCACCTCAACATATTTTTCCTAATTCTCCTCATTCACCTTTTCATAATATAGTTGAAGATCTTAAGAAGACCCCTGCTAATATATCCATATGACAACTTGTTCAACTATCACCTACATACAATTTTCTATTTCAAGAGATGTTACAAATAAAATAGGAGGAGATCCAAGCTTCTATTAAATTTAATAATGTAACATCCTCCTTTCATCCCACACAAGCCACACAATCAAAAATCAGATTCCCTAAACATGAATTACCCTGACTCGAGATTCAAAATAAGAATGAAGCCTTGATGATAAAGGTGATCATTAATGACACTCTGTAGTTAGGCGCACTCTTATAGACAATGAAGAAAAAATTAATGTTTGTACCATTGAACTTCTAGACATAATTTTCATGGACAAAAGGCTCATTCAACTTAACCATGTTCATATTTGTGCCTTTGACAATGTTAATAGGAAACCACTAGGGATGATCACATTGTCTATTGAGGTTGAACCTGTCGTGTTGCCCACCCATATCCATATCATGCAAGGACCCCTTCCTTACAATTTTCTCCTAGGGAGACCATGGATTCATGCTATCAAACAAGTCCCCTCTACTCTACACCATACAATGAAATTTGAATACAACAAAAAGATATACACAGTTGATGCAAATAATAGAAACTATGGATCATATGATCACAACATTTCCAACTCCTCTAATACTTTCCTTCCAAGATCAAAGGTTCAACCTATACAATTTGATACTAATCCTTCACCTACAACAAAAATCTTTAGAGATAATTGGGGTCTGTTAGATTTTATGTCGCCCTTCAATAATACAAATGATTCATTTTTAGATACAAGTTCTAGTAGTGATTTCGGTTTCACACCTTCCTTTAGGGGAGAGTGCAAAATCTCACAATCTAAACCAAAACAACCTTGTGTTTCATTTGTTTAACTTAGTTCTACAAAATTACCCAATGGTAGTGATGGGGGCTATCTAACTCCTATCCATCATGGGGAGATGACACCTAACCTTGAAAAGGATTTGTGTTCTCATGAAGAAGCCAATCCTTCTCAGAAACAAAAACCCCCTTCATCTGACTTGAAATATTATTATGGAATTGGATACAATCTCCCTCCTACACATGGATGCAATGAACACACAAAGAAAACCAACATACCATACTCTTTCAAGGAAAATCTAGGTTTACAATCTTTATCTACCTTCTCATCAAAAGCATTATCATTTAGTGTGTATAACATCTTGTGCAATTGAAGAAACACCTTCTACTACTGATCAAGAAGGAATATTGTCAAGACTCCTCCAATATCATTTGATAACTCTCCATCCAAAAACACAAAAGAAATTTTACTACAAGAATTCATTTTGTGCATATCACAAAGTTCATGGTCATTCTACTAATGAATGTAGGGCTTTAACCAATAAAATTCAGCATCTTGGGGACTTTGGTGCTCTTCCTTGTGTTGAAGCACTTAGTTCCTCTAACTAATACTTAATTTAATCTTATTCAACTCACCCTCGTCTTGCACTAAGTGGGGGAAATGGGTTAGTTAGCCTTGTCCTCGTATGTCACTTGTCATTGCCTCTTTCAGCTAGTTGATCACCTTTCATGAACATATGAGAGCAAGCTTGGGATGTGGATGAAATAACTTAAGTTGGCTCGCATGTGACATACTACCTTTTTCATGACATTGCTTATTGGAAACATATGACTTGGCATAGGGCTTTCTGAGTAAGCTCTCATGTCTTCTTCTACTTTAAAGTAATTGCTCACATAATGGTGTTAGCAACCACTTTAAAGTGGGGGTATACATCGACACTCATGTTTCACTACATTATTTTTCATTTTTCTTATGATGTGTCCTCTTCTTGGTGGTGTCATTGAGCTTGATTTCATCCAAGAGTGTGATATTCCTTTAACTTTTCCTCTCTCGGAAACATTAGGCACATTGTTCCCTAAGAAGAGACCTTGCATGAACTAAGAAAAATCCATTTGAACATACCTTAAACTCTTTTTGAATTTACAACAATTGTTATATGGTCACCTTGCATAACACAACTTGCATGCTTGTGGAGCCATGCTGTTTGTTCATGATCTCCAAGAATACAAAGTTTTTCTTGTCTCATGAAGCTCAAAAATCATTTTTGTATGGCCTCTTATTAAAGTTATCAGGAGGTATAACTTTGGTATGGTTGAGCGGGAAGCCCAACTGAGGCATGACTTTCCCCATAGCCACTTGTGTGTATATGAGTTCATACCGGCCATGAGTGTGTGTATGTTTCTCACCTTTTGGGATATCTCACCAAGCAAGCAGCCAAGAGTTTCATTTTCCTAGAGTGAGTGTACATTTTTTGGACAAACAACCTAGATTTGATCCACATCGCATTGGACAAATGGTTGAAGCTTGATCCACCTTTTTATTTTTGGTCATTTTTATTTCTCCTCCTTTTAGTTATTTTTATTGCATGATTGCATATATGGTTTTGTTTTAAATCATTCACCTTGTGTGTGTCCTCTTCTTCTTATGTTGGTTTGACTTAGGATCTTGGATCTTGGGGGTTTTACCACTACCTTGATCTTTGTCATCCTTTTCCATCCACATTGGCATGATTGCACCCTTCTTCAATGTCTACTTTAGTGTGATTTTGAAGCAAGTTCATCCTCTCACTAAAGTGGGGGCTAAATGTAGTGTAGAAAAACAAGTCCCTTGCTTGATTTGGGAATAATCATTGATAAATTGGACTTAATATTGACTTGATCTTTGACTTGATCTAGTGTTGTGAGGTGTTTTACACATCCACATTAGGTCATGGGCCCTTTTTAAGTTGAATTAACTTAACTTTGTCCTCATTTAATGTTGTAAAATGTATTTATTTACATCTTCAAAGTAAATTTGGGAGGCTTGTAAATCAAGTGGACTTAATCTAGTGTTGTAATGTGTTTTGCACATTCACATGGGATTTAGGGACCTTCTAAGCTAAATAGACTCAATTTTGTGTTGTAAAGTGTATTTATTTACACTTTCACATTGGATTTTGGGCCCTATTAAATTTATGACCTTTATATCATCATTAATAAGCCACTATGACCCCATATTGTGCATCCCAAGGCATAATTTAATCAAAAACCTAACTAAATCAACATAAAAGCTTAAATTCTCCACTCCGTGAGATTACAGCTAGCAAAATAGCCCCTATGGGACCCATTCGCCACTTTGGGTGAATGAGTCCCATTTGAGCTATTTTCAGGGTTTTGAACATGATAGATTGGGTTTTAAATTTAAATTTCTTCAATGTCGGCCTTGGGAATCAAATTAACAGTTGTGTGAGTGGATTTCCTATATAAGAAATCCTTGAAATCCTCATTTCACATAAGAATAACAAGAAACATCTTACATTCATGTTCTCAAGTCAAGCAACTAATACTTAGGCCTTTCAAGTCTTCACAAGGTCATGAAGATGGCATTTAAGATTATTTCTAAGACATTCAAGGGTGTATTCTTCATCCATTGTTGCAACAATTCAAGATGCATCATCATGGAAAGGTTCTAATTGCATTATTTCATTTTCATGCTTCATCTTATTTCATCATTTGGTTTAATTACCTAAACCAAGTTTGACCAAAGAAAACCCCCATTCCCTAACAATCAAAACTTTTGTTCTCTTTCCTTGTGTGATTGTAGATCTAAGTGCTTTTAATAATTGGAGATGATTGAAGAATAGGTTTCAAACTTTTTGGAGTCTCTCCCTACTTGCAAGGTCAAAATCTTCACAAAAGTCACTTACAGTCTCAAAAATTAGGGTTTTAGATCCAGACACCTGGAGGTACAAATTGAGCAAACCGACAAGAGCAGATCTAGACTTTGAATTTCTAGAAAATCCAAATTTGAATCACTTTCCACAAGTGGCAAATGAGTCCCACTATAGGTTTTTTTAAGAGATTTTTTCAGATTTGGATACCCATTTTCTTGAAACCCGCTTTTGTGCAAAAATACAGAATTGGGACTGATTTTCCCAGAATGGTGAATGAGTCCCACTAGGTTTAAAAATTAGCATTTTTTAGAATTTCAGAGCTATTTCTAGTCTCTTCAAGGTTTCGAGGTGCACACCATTCACATATTTACTTTTTTGTTTACATTTCTAGGGCATTTTTTTAGGTGATTTTGCATTTGTTTTCATATCATACTGTGTTTTCCAGCATATTGTCTTTTCAAAGTTTACACTTGGTGGTGAACCCCTCATTAGACATCATTCAATCCCTAGAACCTTCCCTTTTCTATATATCAATCTTCTTTGGACTGAAATCTCAAGAGTGTGTTCTTGAGTGAAAGGTTGGAAAATTGGTCTTTCTCCTTTTATGTCTAAAACCCTAGAAGTGAAACAAAGCACGCCCGTTTTTCACCATTTCAAAACACATTATTGTTTCTCTCATTTTCATCCCAAGAATTAAAGTATTCATCCTAATAGAAATTTTGATTTCACAAGAATTCACAAGAGAATTCAAGGGAAAATTATCAAGCATTCTAGAGCATCATTCAAGCATCAATCATCATGTCAAGGACTTCATGCATCATGTTTATTTTTGAGCTAATAATTGTGATGTAGGTTTTATGACTTAAGAAAGAATTTAATTCAAGATTAACACCATTCAAGAAAGATTAAAGATCTACATCCATTGGAGCCATCTCAAGCATATTTGCAACACTTTATTGCAAGGGTTTGGCAAGTTGCAACATTGTTATTTGTTCATTCATCATTCTCCATTATTATTTGATTTTATTTCAAGGATTCATTTCCAAAAAAAGGTTTGATGAAGGAAAATCCCTATCCACTAACCCAACAACATTTTCCCCTCTCCTTTGTGTGTGATTTACAAGTCTAGGTTGCAGATTTCCTAAGGAGCAAGATTGTAGAAAAGTTGTCAAGAGCTCAAAGTTGTCAAAGTTTTCATCAAGCCTTGGAGAACATTGGAGAAGACCTAAAGGTTGCAAATTAGGGTTTCAAATTCAAAACTCAATTAGGAAGGACACATTAGAAAGGGAAGATTAGGATCATCCTTTGAAGCTTCAGAAAAACCCAACTAGACTGATTCACCACTTCTAGTGAATGAGTCCCAGTTTTAGTCAATTTTGAGGGTTTTGTAGATTTAGATACCCACTTGGTAGATTCTAGTTCCTACATAGTTTTCTAGATTTTGGATATATTTTCCCAACTTCGTGAGTGATTCCTAGTCAACATTAAAGTCAGAGTTTCCAGTGTTCCTCGACAAGAAAGAAAATGGAAAGGGATGGAATTCCCACTCTATTCTCTTTCAATCACTCAATAATGTCCTAGGACCCCCAATTGGTGAGTTAATTCTCAACAAGGAAGACCTAAGAAGGGTTTATTTAAGCTTTGAGGGGTTTGCCACCAAGAAAAATCCTGAAAAAAGAAAAATTTACATTCAACTCACAAAATCTTGTAATGCAAGCTAAATGAAGGATGAAAATGATGAAATTAAGTAACAAGAAGTCTAGAAATGTGATGAGGATTCCAGAAATGCAAAAAAGTTATCAAAATATGCTATGGAGGACTAAGATGCCTATACTATTATTTTAGTCCCATTGCTATTTTTTGGGGCAGATGTAGAATCTTTAGATGCTAGAACCAGATTTGAAAGAATCTCTAAAAAATACCCTCAGGAGGACTAAGATGCCCTAGGTGGCAACTTAGTCCCATCTAGAATTTCTAAAATCTTTGAATGTGATCCTAAGGGTCAAGTTTCACACTTCCTTCTTCTCAGATCTTGGGTCCTAAAACTTCTTGATTTGGCTTGTAGGTGAGTTTTCATGAAGATGAAAACTTTGCAATGCAACTTTGCAAATTTTCACTTTAAATGATCTTCAAGTCTTCAACTTAAATCTGCAAACACAAACACACAAAAGGGTTCAAAAAACTTATTGATTGTTAGTAAATGGGGGCTATCCTTGGCCAAACCCCTTGTTGGTAATTAAACCTTGAAATGAAATAGAAATGATGAATGAAAAAAGTGTTATGTTGCAACTCACCAAACCCTTGTTGTGAAATCTATAAACTTGTGTGAGATGTCAATCTTGAATGTAGATTCTTGAATCAAAGGAATGCTTAATGGATATTTACTTGAATTCCTTGCTTGAATCAAAACCCTACATCACAAATGTTAGCTCAAAAACACACATGATGCAAGAATATCCTTTCAATATGATGCTTGAATCTTGATGATGGCTCCAAGTGTTTGATCAATTGCTCTTGAATGTTGTTAATCTCATAAACTTGCCTTAGAAATGGACACTTCAATGCTTGTTATTATAAAATGATGGAAAGAATCTTGTATTTATACATATCTATGCTTAATATCCTGAAATTACACCACAACAAGCTGAAATATGAATTCATTAATTAAAGGAGGCTAAATCCTGCCAGAATTTGAAATTAAATCCAAAAAATAACTTAAGGAGGACTAAGATGACCTAGGTGCCATCTTAGTCCAAAGGCATGAAACTGGGGGCACAAACTCAAAAAGGGGCCCATTTAGGGTGCATTTGAAATTAGGTTCTCAAGACCTTTGGAGGACAAAGACACCCTAGGTAGCATCTTATTCCTAGTCCAAAAATTAGGGACACAACCGTAATCATTAAATTATAATTTATCCTTTGATTTTTTTTGGGATTAGGCTTGCGGATGTAAAATAGGACCAATTAAGACATAAATAAGGATAAACAAAGCAAGGCATGCCCAAACAAATGTCAAAATGAAAGGGTATGTATTTTCCTACACTACATTTAGCCACCGCTTTAGTGAGAGGATGAACTTGCTTCAAAATCACACTAAAGTAGCCAACCATGCAATCAAGAGGGGTTCCAATGTACGAATGCTAGTAATATAGGATGACAATAATCAAGAGGGTGGCTAGGCCCCCAGGATCAAGATCCTATGGCAAATGAACATAAGCTCAAAGGAACACACATGTGGATGATATATGAAGCCATAACCATATCACAAACATACACCATCAAAGATAGAAAAAGGAAAAAAGAAAAATAAAAATGCAATGGATCAAGCTTCAACTGGGCATAAAATTCATTGTGAACCATGTCTAGGCTATTTTTCCAAAAGAGGTTAACAAGTGGAACACATTGTCCACTATGCAAACAAGATACATGATCCCAAAGGCAAGTGAAGTTAGTTGTCAACTAAGTCCCATGGGACCATATCAAAGTCATACCCCCATGACTATGATAAGGACAAAAAGAAAATGCATGCTCGTAAGGGCTAGTAAAGCTAGTTGTTCACTAGGTGAGCCTGAAGGAACCATATCAAAGCCCTACCTCCATGACTTTAATAAGGTACAAAAATGCAATGCAATAAGAAAAAGGGATGTTTGAAGGGATTTTTCTTAGTTCATGCAAGGGCTCATCTTAGGGAACATTGTGCTTAACATCTCCAAGAGAGGACAAGTGAAGAAAATATCATGCTCTCGAAGGAAATCAAACCTAATGACACTACCAAGAAAGGAATGCATCATAGGAAAAAGAAAATTGCATAATGAAACATGAGTGTTGATGTATGCCCCCACTTTAAAGTGGTTGCTAACACCATTGCTATGAGAAATTGCTTTATGTTGAGAAAATGTGTCTCAAACTCACTAGTATAACCCTAGTTTTATCACAAATCAGCTCAGAATTTCATAAGTGTTACTTTCATGCTTGTACCACTATACATCTAGGTGATTGTGAGAGAGGTGTGGTAGTGCAGTGTACTGCCACCTCGTGGGAGCCTTCTGGCTATCTAGTGGTAGTGCGGTGTACCACTACCCCATGGGAGCCTCCTAGCTATCTAGCGGTAGTGCGGTGTATACCAGCAGCTCGTGGTGATACTTGGTCGAGCATGATAGCTGTGCAGTATACATATCATTATACTAGGACTTTGAAGTGGACCATGGGTGAATGAGTGCGGACTTGGTTGACTAATGAGGTGTACATCGAATAATGGAGGACGTTGTTGACTTGGAGATGGCTATTTGATGACAAGTAAGTTCAACAGTTGCTCAATAGAGGAAACTAAACTGAACCATTTGTACAAAGAATGTTTCAATCATGGTTGTTGCTATACATTGCAAGGTACTATAACTGTTATGTGTTAGATGGTCGAATGATTAGTGAGTGTTCCTCATTGTATGTTGTATATGCATTGTAACAATGAGACATAACAAAGAGTGATCGTAATTTTTTCTGTACAAGGTTGATCAGAGAAATATTGTTCTTGTGAGATTGATTATCTCGAAGGAGAGTATGTAACTTGTATGTAATTCAATTACTATAATACAAGATATTTTTCTTTGGTGTGGTGGTTTTTTCTCCCATAAGGGTTTTCCCATGTAAATATGATGTTCAATTGTGTATGTGTTTATTTCACTATTCTATTATTCCTTTCTTGTGCATCTTAATGAACTGTAATTGAAAAATTTAAAGACATATCTACATTCTTCTCTGAGTTTTGAAATTAGGAGAGTTTGTTTTGCATCTTAATATTTCTTTACAAGTGGTATCAGATCCTAGAAAATTATGTTATCCTTGTGGGTAGGTTGGGTTTTTTGTAGAAGTTTGGTAATCTCGATTACAGATTAAGATGGCAAGCACATCAGGAAAGATTGAAATTAAGAAATTCAATGGTAAAAATTTTGAGTTGTGGAAAATGAAAATGGAAGACCTATTGGTGGATCATGATCTTAGGCTTGTTGTGTTTGGAATGAAACCTTCTGGCATGAAGCAAGAAGATTGGGACCTTGCAGATATAAAAGGAAAAGGGCTGATAAGCCTGTTTGACAGAATTTGTTCTCCTAAACGTTCATGAAAAGAAATCCACATCTTCTTTGTGGAAGAAGCTTGGAGACATTTATTAGGGAAGTCCTTGGTGAATAAGTTGTTCTTAAGGAAGAAGTTATACTCTTTGAAGATGGAGGAAAGGGCATCTATGGCTGATCATCTAAATATGTTTAACACATTGATTGCTTAATTAACATTTGTGAGTGTGAAAATTGATGATGAAGATAGTTGTATGCTTTTGTTGTGTTCTTTGCCTGATTCTTGGGATCATTTAGTGATGGTGATTGAGAACATGACAAACACTTTCAAGGTGGAAGATGTGGTTTCTTCTTTATTGTCAGAAGAAATGAGAAGGAAATCTTCTGAGATGGAAAAGGAGGCTCTAGCTGTTCGTGGCATATCAAAAGAAAAAGGAAAGAATAAGGATAAAAATTCCAAATTAAAATTAGAAGGGAGATCAAAGTCTCCTGGAAAAAATTCCAAGGTGAAGTGTTGGAACTGTGGAAAGCCTGGTCATGTCTGAAAGGATTGCAAAGAGGATAAAAAGAAGAATTTTTTTTATAATGATTCTTCTTGGAGTGAAGCAAATGCCTTTATTGTAGCCTTGGAAACTCAAGCATCAGATGATGTCTGGCTAATTGATTCTAGAGCATCTTTCCACATGACATCTCCTAGACACTGGTTCACAAAGTATGAAAAATACAAAGGTGGAAAGGTGTATTTAGCAAGCGATTCATCTCTGGAAATTGTTGGTCATGGAAGAGTTAGAATTTAGTTTCCCAATGGAAGAATTAAGGGAATTGATGGTGTAATGCATATACCAGTCTAGCTCAAAATTTACTTTCTATAAGTAAGCTAAATGATGGTGGAGTGCAAGTCTCATTCTCAAGCAATGGTTGTAAAATGACTTGAGACCTGATGGTGCTAGCTAGGGGTACCCGAATTGGTACTCTGTACAAGTTGGATGCACTTGTTTTTCAATGTAATAGTGTCTCTGCAAAGTCACAGAAGGTTGCTCCTGTAGAGAAGGAGATTGAAGTCCCTATTGGGGAAAATTATTTGGAAGTTAAAATTCTAGCAGAGAAGACTATAATGTGGCATCAAAGGCTCAGTCAGATTGGTGAAAAAGGTTTAAAAGCCTTGAAATAGAAAAAATTGGTTGAGGGGCTTGATGATTGTAATCTAGAATTTGAATTCTGTGAACATTTTACATATGGTAAACATCATCATGTTTCTTTTTACTCTAGTCCTCACAAATCTTCTGGTGCCCTGTATTATATTCATGTTGATGTTTTTGGTCCAGTATATGTTCCTTCATTATTGAATTCAAAATATTATGGTATCTTTTATTGAAGATTATTCGAGGAGGGAATTTGTATATTTTTTGAAAAATAAATTAGAAGTGTTCAGTCAGTTTAAAGAGTTTAAGAACTTGGTAGAAAATCAGACTGGAAGAAAAATTAAAATTTTAAGGACAGATAATGGTGGTGAATTCTATTCTAGAGATTTCGAAAGGTATTGTAAAGACCATGGAATCAAGAGGCATAAAACAACACCTTACACTACACAGCAAAATGGAGTTGTTGAAAGGTTGAACAGGACATTGATGAAGAAGGCAAGAAGTATGTTGAGCAATGCTGGTATGTAGCAGAAGTTCTAGGCTGAGGTTTTGGCTACAACATGTTACTTGTTGAATCGATCTCCTTCGCCAACACTTGTCAACAAAATGCCTATGGAAACTTGGTCTAGTAAGAAGCCCTCTCTAAGACATATTCATGTCTTTAGCTGTGAAGCATATGTTTATATTCTAGATGAGAAGAGATCTAAATTGGAGAAAAAAGTTGTTAAGTGTATCTTCATTGGCTACGACATTGGTGTGAAAGGATACAAGCTTTGGAATCCTATGATTGAAAAGGTTGTATACAATAGAAGTTTAATCTTTTGGGAGCTGAAAATTTCTTTAGTGGATCTATAGTCAAGGATGAAAGAAAATAAAGAGGAAAATGATGTTGTTGAAATACATCTAACTCCAGAAAAAGAGGAACAACACATTGATAGTGTACTTGAAATTGAGTAGAGTTCAAGCAATTTTGAGAGTTCTGAAGAAGAACCACAACCTCAGCCTCAACCTATGAGGAGGTCTACACATGAGAAGAAGTAACTTGATAGGTATGGGTTCTCAATGTTAGATTCTACTTGTGCCTATACTTTAATCACTAGCACTGATGAGCCTAGGACTGTTAAAGAGGAAATTGGAATGCCTAATTCAAACTCTTGGTTGGAAGCCATGAATGAAGAAATGGCATCATTAAAGAAAAATGACACTTGGGATCTAGTTCCATTTCTTGAAGGTAGAAATCCTGTGGACTGCAAATGGGTATTTATAAAGAAAATCAGTCTGGATGGTAGTGTTGAAAAGTACAAAGCAAGGTTGGTTGCGAAGGGATATTCCCAAGTAGAGGGAATTGATTACGGAGAAATTGTTTCTCCTGTAGCAAAGATGACATCTATTAGATTTATTTTGTCACTTGTAGAAGCATATGACTTGGAGATTGAGAAAATGGATGTGAAGACAACACTTTTTCATGGTGGTCTTGAAGAAGAAATTTATATGTCCCACCCTAAGCACTTTGTGGAAAAAGGTAAAGAAAATCTAGTTTGCAAGTTAAAGAAATCTCGATATGGTTTGAAATAGTCACCTAGAATGTGGTACCAGAAATTTGACACATTTTCTTTGTCATTGGGTTTTGTAAGATCGAAATCAAATCATTGTTTTTACTTCAAAACTAAAAATTATTGGGTTCTTATTATTGCACTCTATGTTGATGATATGTTGTTCATAGGGAATAGTAAGTCTATGATTTCTAATCTAAAATCTCAATTGTTTGCAAAGTTTGAAATGAAGGATCTTGGTGGAACAAGGTATATTCTGGGAATGGAAATAACCAGGGATAGAAAGAGAAGAAAGCTTTAGCTTAGCCAAAGTAAGTATATTAACACTATTCTGGAGAGATATAGTATGACTGATTGCAAGCAGCTAGTTGTTCTAGTTTTACAAGGAATGAAGCTATCTATTGAAGATTGTCAAAAATGTCCTACTAAAATGGAGGACATGACCAGAGTGCCTTATGAAAGTGCAGCTGGAATTTTAATGTATGCAATGGTGTGTACTAGGCTAGACATTGCCCAAGCAGTGGGAGTACTTAGTTGGTTTAAGGCTAATCTAGGAAGGTTGCATTGGGATGCTATAAAAAGAGTATTGACATACCTGAAAGGTACATCATAGTATGCCTCGTGTTATCAAGGTCACTCTACTAGATCTCACAATTTAGTGAGCATTCATGGATATGTGTATTTTGATTGGGCAGGGACATTGAAAATAGAAATTCCACCAGTGGATATATTTTCATGATGAATGATGGTGCAACTAGTTGGATGAGCAAGCGCTAGGTTGTAGTCTCTTTATCCACTACAAAGGCTTATGGCAGCAACCTACACCTGTGAGGAAGCCATTTGGCTTAGGATATTTTGTTTTGATATTGGTTTTGATGTAGGGAAGATTATTATTTGCTATGACAATCAGAGTGTCATTTGTCTGGAAAAAAATCCAACTTTCCATGCCAAGACGAAACATATTGATGTGAAGTACCACTTTGTACGTGATATGGTGGAAGATTGAAAGGTCTATTTGTAAAAGGTTGATACTATGAAGAATGTTTTTGATACATTGACAAAGCTAGTGAGCATGGATAAGTTCAGATGGTGTGCAAATTTGATGGGCCTTGGGGTAAAGAATATTTAGTGACTTCATATATTGAAAAGGGTTCAGTGAGTTCTTCATCAAATGGGAGATTTTTTAGAAAATATGTCTCAAACTTGCTGGTATAGCCCTAGTTCTATCACAAATCAGCTCAGAATTTCATAAGTGTTACTTTCATGCTTGTACCACTATACCACTAGGTGATTGTGAGAGAGGTGTAGTAGTGCGGTGTACCGCCACCCCACAGGAGCCTTCTTGCTATCTAGCAGTAGTGTGGTGTACTACCACCCCATGAGATCATCCTAGCTATCTACTGGTAGTGTGGTGTATACCACAACCCCGCAGTGATACTTGATCAAGCATGATAGTTGTACAGTAGACATACCACTGTACGGTGACTTTGAAGTGGACCATGGGTGAATGAGCATGGACTTGGTTGAATGCTGAGGTGTACACCAAATAGTGGAGGATGTTACTAACTTGGAGATGGTTGTTCAATGACTGGTAAGTTCGACAGTTGCTCAACAAAGGAAGCTAAACTGAACCGTTTATGTAGAGAACATTTCGATCATGGTTGTTGCTATACATTTCAATGTACTATATCTATTATGTGTTAGATGGTCGAATGATCAGTAAGTGTTCTTCATTGTATGATGTATATGTATTTTAATAGTGAGACATAATGAAGAGTGATCAAAATTTGTTCTGTACAAGGTTGATCAGGGAAATGTTGTTGTTGTGAGATTGATTATCTGAAAGGAGAGTCTGTAACTTGTATGTAATTCAATTACTGTAATACAAGAGATTTTTATTTGGTGTGGTGGGTTTTTCTCTTGTAATGGTTTTCTGACCTAAATCTGGTGTTCAATTATGTATGTGTTTATTTCACTATTCTATTATTCCTTTCATGTGCATCTTAATGAACTGTAATTACAAAATTTAAAGACATATCTGCATTCTTCTCTGATTTTTGACATTAG
The DNA here is from genome assembly GCA_007258455.2 of Sequoia sempervirens. NCBI lineage: Eukaryota > Viridiplantae > Streptophyta > Pinopsida > Cupressales > Cupressaceae > Sequoia > Sequoia sempervirens. The sequence continues at coordinate 571,428,759 of VDFB02270651.1, read as the reverse complement.
GAGAGTTTGTTCTGCACCTTAAACTTTCCTTACACTTTAAAGTAGAAGAAGACATGATAGCTTACTTGGAAATCCCTATGCCAATTCATATGTTTCCAATAAGATATGTCATGAAAAGAAGGGGTTTCCCTAAAAATTCATAACTAAGTATGTCACATGTGAGCCAACTTAAGGCATGTCGTCCACATCCCAAGCTTGCTCGTACATAGACATGGAAGGTGGTCAACTAGCTAGAAGAGAAAATGACAAGTGACATATGGGGACAAGGCTAACTAACCCCTTGCCCCCACTTAGTACAGGACAAGGATAAGCTAAAATGATTGATGTGAAACATGCTAGATTGAAAATTTGTAACAATTAGAGGAATTAGGTGGCCCCACATAAGGAAGAACACCATATTCCTTAAGATTTTGGATTTTATTACTCAAATATTTACATTCATTTGTAGAATTACCGTAAACTCTATGATATGCAAAAAATGAACTCCTGTAGTAGAATTTCTTTCATGTTCTTGGAGGGAGAGATATCAAACAATCTTTGAGTCTCAACAAGATACTCTCTTGACCAAAAGTAGCAGATGTTCCTTTATTTTATAACAAAGATATCTCTTGCTTAGTACAAGGTGTGGTACCTACACAAACCTCTTTAGATTGCGAGATTTTGTACTCTTCTATGCAGGAGAGTGTAAAATCTAACGAATTCAAATTATTAGTGTTTTATGGGATGACATTGACATTAAGTGAAGATTTCTTTATTTGTTTCATTTCTTTCAATGGATAATAATCAAAACCACTAGTGTCTGTTATTTCTAGATGCACTACTGCTAAAGTTGGTTTAGAGGAATCCTTTGTGAGAGTGTTGATATTGAGTTAAGGTTTTTTTTATTGTTTGATTTCTATCAAAGGACAATAACCAAGACCATAGGTTGTTTGTTGTGTGTTAGGCTCTCTAGGCACACAGATACCTTTTTCTCTAGCAACACATCATTTTCCACTATACCCAAGTTGTTTCATAAGTCTGTAACCTTTTCCATAAAGCTTTTTCATTTCTTTATGATTTGATGGTTGTTGATAGATAGTTTCATCAAAGTTTGTTGTATAATTCACTTTTTCTTCTAAAATGGTTGAGTTGGATACTTTTTAAGGGTCTTCCAAATTTTTTGTTGACATTACCACTTTTTCTTTTCCCTTTTCTAAATCTTTGTTTATGATCTTATATTCTCCCATGAATTTTGGTTCAAATTCTAAGTAATTCCAATCATCTTCTAATAGCTTTGTGACTTCTTCAATGCATTTTTCTTTATCCTTCTGTTGCATGAGTTCTACTTGCATAGTTGGTGTCATTGTTTTCAAAGGATTCTCTTCACATTTCTCAATGTTCAAACAACTATATGGTTCAGGATTGGCTTTGATTGTATAAACTTTGTTTTTGTAGACATATTTCACAATAAGATGAAGAGTCGAAGGCACCGCATGCATCTCATGAATCCATGGTATTCCTAAATGAAGATTGTATGGAAGCTCATCAGGCATGACATGAATAGGAGTTTGTAAGCTATCATTTATGACTATAATAGGTAAATTAATCACACCGAGCAGTTGCTTTCCTACATTTCCAAATCCTCGAACTGATAAGGAATCAAGTTTTATTTTTGATTTATCCACTCCCAACTTATCTAAATAGTTCACACTAAACACATTAAGAGATGAGCCATTATTAACAAGGGTCCTTTTATTCTCGTGCTATTATATCTGGCTATTATCATGAATGCATCATATTTCTTTCCCATCTCCAAGGGAGGGAGCTCATGTTGGTGAAAGGTAATTTCTACATTAATTGTATTCATTCCTTGTATTAGAGCTGCCACATCATTGGCATTTGTACTAGGAGGAATCACAACTTGTAAGGCAGTTTAAGCATGGTGTGGTAACTAGGTGAAGCTTCAATAAGATCCCATAAGAAAATCTTAGGAATATTCTTAAGTTTTTTAAAAATATCATACTCCTTGCCACTATGCGAAGGAAAATGAGGAGCACTAGGCAAGATGGGATTATTCAAAGGTAGGGATGTTGAAGTTTTTTTTATTATTTTTGGATTGTTCCTAGTGTTGTATGTATGAGAAACAGTATTGTAACTTGGTTGCTATGAAACATTGTTCTTAAGTGGTTCGAGAATAAGGATGAATTTGTTTTTGTAGTGTAGAAAAATACATACCTTTGCATTTTCACACTTAATTTGGACCTATTTTGGCACCCTTTGCATTAAATTACCTTTAGTTCACTTATTATGGGCCCTTAAGACCCTTTTTTTGTGCATCCCGAGGCATATTTCAAATCTAAACCTGACCAAAATTGATAAACAACCATTAATCTTGGTAACAAACCTTTCAAATTTGCAAATTAATCCTTGTGGGACCAAGATGCCCTTGGTGGCATCTTAGTCCCACCTAGTGGAACTGAGATGCCACCTAGGGAATCTTAGTCCCGAGTGCTTTATTCTTGGGAATTAAGAGTGGGAAATGAAAATATTTGAATTAAATTAACATTTTGTTAGCCTTCGGGATCTAATAATCAGGTTATTAGATAAGAGTGCCTATAAAAGTAATATTCACACCTTATTTTCACATAAGTTTTGAAGAGAGAAGAAGTATGAAGAAGGAGAGTCTCAAGAAGCAAGGATTTAAAGTCTTGGAGTAGCCTTCTATTGTGTTTTTGTAAGTTTTTCAAGTCCATTTTTAAGCCAAGATCTAGCATTTCCAAAGAATAATAATGAATGCATATGGATGATCATGAGAGATTATAGGTTGGAGATGCAACTATCCATTCTTCCAAGCCTAAGGACTTGTTTCTTGATTGATTCCATCTTCCATTGTTGTTCTATTTTCTACCTAAGGAAGTTACATTTAATGTTTATGAATTATTAGGGTGATTAGAGATCTTTGTAGGTCACTTTCATTTGCATTTTAGGAATTCCATTCTAACAGACTTGAATAGGGTTTATCAATGTTATAGCTTGTATAATATTAGAAACACTTGAGATTAGGGCACACACACATTTCCATTTTAAGATCTATGCATTTTCATAAACAATGAATCCAATGTGCTCTATCTTGTAGGTTATTTTACAAGTTCAGATCTGAAGACTTGGTGGAGAAGGAAGTGCAGACCTTGAACCTTGGGATTACACTCAAAATTTTTAGAAATTTAGATTGGGACTAAGATGGTAGCAAGGGAATATTAGTCCTCCAAGTGTAATTTTGTAGAGATTCTTTCGGATCTTGTTTTGGCATCCAAAGACTTCATAGTTTCCCCAAAAAACAGCAGTGGGACTAATAAGAAAATAATGGAATCTTAGTCCCCCATAGCACATTTGGACAAGTTCTTTGCATTTTCAAACTTCGTAGGTACACATATCCTTACTTTCTATTGCATAATTTCATCATTTACACTAACCAATTATCTTTCATTATTAGGTTTTGTGAGTTGAATGCTTACTTGTGTTTTCAAAGCTTTTGCTTGGTGGTGAACCCCTTTAAAGTTTAAAGAACCCCTTCCTAGGTTTTCCTTATTGATAATTGACTCACCTTGTGAGGTTGATAGTCAATCCAATTAGGACTCCTAGGACATTATTGAGTGACAATTCAAAAATAAGTGGGCTTTCCCCCCCCCCCCAATTTTTCATATTGTTCATTTTAGTGAACTCGACCTTTTTGATCATTTTCTGATTTGGAGTTCATTAAAGTTCTAGATCTAGGTTGCATTCATTCTTGCATTTCATCTTGCATTAGTGAAATTACATCTAGGGTTTTTCATATTTAGTGAAATTGCATCTAGGGTTTCTTACATTTGCATTAGTGAAATTTCATATAGGTTGATTTTTTCTTTCTTGCATCATTTCATCTCATTGAAAAACTGAAAAGTACATTGTTAATCATCCTAATTGTATTTCAGAACATTGTTATTTCATTCAAAATTGAAAAAATTGCATTTAACTTTGCACCCAAATGCTTGTCATTATTTACTTTTTCTTGTATTCATTTACATAGTTTTTTATTTCTAAACATTAGGTCCCTAGGTAGGCAACCTAAGAACACTATTATCAACTTAGATCTTGCTTTTAAAAAAAAAAAAACATTTACTAGGACTAAAACTCCCTTACTGGCATCTTAGTCCCTCTTAGGGTTTTTGATCCAAAATCCTATTTGAGTTGTGTGCTTTTTGTTCCAATTTTTGGAACCTCTAAATTTCATCAAGAGGACAAAGATTCCCTTCTTGGCATCTTATTCCTTGTGTAGCTTGAGGTTATAGTTTTCAAGGTTAAACAATGAATTTCTCTTGTTTTGTTTTGTTGTAGTTAGTTTGTTGTTTCAATTTTCCAATTTATTGTTCCATGCATTTCCATAGTTTATGTTTACAATTCTTGATAAAGATAGATTATTTCACTTTCATTTTGTTAGAAATAGATTTCATTTTACATTCATTAATAAACCAAAATAAAAAAAATAACATTAACTAGCATAGGTTCATGGTTATTTAAAGTATGTCAAAACCCTTTTTCCAAGTTAGTGTAACCCTCAATCCTTTTAGTAGTGATGACTTTTATATGTTATGTGAATCCCTTGAGGACTTTGTCTCACAAGGTTCATCGACTAAGGCTTGTTCAAAAACACCTAAAAAAAGAGAATTAAATGTCATTCAACCTTAGCTTATCCTTTATCCACCTTCAAACAAACCTCAACCTTCAAACAAACCTATCCTTATCCTTGAAGCCCCTAAAGAAAATGTGTCACAAAAATTGAGTTATAATACTATTGCTCATACATATAACACAAGGAATAATAGACAACCTCAACCTAATCTCATTTCATTACCATTTCCTAATCCTATATTGCCTAGTGCTCCTTGTTTACCATCACATAGTGGAAAGGAGTATGATCTTGTTGAACAAATTAAGAATACTCTTGCTAATATTTCCTTATGGGATCTTATTCAAGCCTCACCTAGTTACCACACTATGCTTCAAATAGCCTTACAACAAGTTTTGGTTTCTCCTAATACAAATGAAAATGATGCATGACATCTCTAATACAGGGAATGAATACAATTAATGTAGACATTAACTTTCACTAACATGAGCTCCCTCCCTTGGAAATGAGAAATAAATATGATGTATTCATGATAATAGCCAAATACAACACCATGGGAATAAAAAGGACCCTTGTTGATAATGGCTCAGCTTTGAATGTGTGCAGTGTAAACCTTTTAGATAAGTTGGAAGTTGATAAATCAAAATGAAACTTGATTCCTTATCAATTCAAGGATTTGAAAATATAGGAAAGAAACCACTTGGTGTGATTAATTTTCCTTTTCCAGTTGGAAAGGCTACCTTACAAACTCCTATTCATGTTATGCCTTATCAACTTTCATACAATCTTCTTTTAGGAAGACCATGGATTCATGAGATTCATGTGGTGCCTTCAACTCTTCATTGTATCATGAAGTATGTCTATAAGGAAAAGATATATGAAATTGAAATGGACCTCGAGCCCAAAATTTTCTTGCAAATTGAAAAAGGAACCACTAGTTCTGAAAACATTAATTCCAACAAAAAAATAAAGCCTATGAAAGAGGAAACACAAGAGATGGAAATTGTGTCAAAATTAGCAGATGATGATTGGGGTTCCTTGGAGTTCACACCTTCATTTAGGGGAGAATATATAATCACAGGAAAAGAGGATGAAAAAAAAAGAAACCAATGGTTATGTCAACAAAGAACTTGGGAGAAAACTCACAAGCATCTACCTCATCTACTCTTGAAGAAGAAACAAGATACACAACAAAATTTGATGAGATAGGTTATCAACAACCACCAAACCCAAAAGAAATGGGAAAACTTTATGGGAGAGGTTATGGACTTATGAAACAATTGGGCTATAGTGGAAGAGGATGTGGAAAGAAAGAATAAGGAATTCATGTTCCTAGAGAACTTAACATGCAAGAAATGAAAAATGGTTTGGGATACTGCCCTTCTAAGATATCGCAAGAAAACACGAGACCTTCATTAAACATCAACACCATTATGTGTAAACCAAAAAAAAATCTACTCTAAAGCATCCATATTTGCTTGATATGAATTATGAACCATCATGGGAATACTTTGAAGATGACGAAGCCTTAAAACAAATGCTAGGATTTTATGATAAACCATCTACTCCTCTTAAAAGTAAAAAGGTTACATGTGCTATGATAAGCACCAAGTAAAAAGATGGATAAAAGGAGAACAGTGAGATAAAAATGAATAATGAAGAATACAACCCTAAATTTTTGAGATCAAACATACTTCCTTTAGGAGATACAATGGATATAGCAATGGACATCAATGATAAAGTGAAATTCATTAAGATAGGAAAATGCCTCGATGATGGAGAACAAGAGGATACTGCAACTTTGCTTCATGAATTTCCTAAAAATTTTGCTTGGATTTAATCAGATATGCCAGGAATTGACCCTAAGATTGTAACACACAACATATTCCTTGCTGAAAATGCTAAGCCCATTAGACAGAAGATTCAAAAAATGAACCCTAAAATAGACTTTTGAGTTAAGGAAGAAATTGAGAAACTCCTTGAGGCTAGTTTCATAAGACATACAGATTATTCTCCTTGGATGTAAAACATTGTTGCAGTCGCAAAACCTGATAATCATATTAGGATGTGTATGGATTTTTGTGATTTGAATAAAGCATCTTTAAAAGATGACTTCCCCTTCCTAATATTGACATGATAGTAGAATCGACTGTGGGACATGCTTTGTTGTCATTCATGGATGGATTTTTTGGATACAATAAAATTTTCCTCAACCCTCAAGATCATTACAAAACAACATTCACAACTATTTGGGGAACATTTTTTTGGTTATGATGCCTTTTGGATTGAAGAACACGGGTGCATCATATCAACAATCTATGACAATGATATTCCATGATTACATACATAAGATTTTGGAAGATTATGTTGATGATATTCTACCTAAATATTTAACAAGAAACAACAATGTGAATGTTATTCAAAAGATATTTGAGTGAATTCAAATATACAACATGAGATTAAATCTAAAAAAGTGTGTCTTTGGTGTAGATAGTGGAAATTTTTTAGGTTTTATCATATCTAACAGAGGCATTGAGGTGGACACAAAAAAAATTAATGCTATTGTTAACATGTCATGTACTAGAAATATCTCTCAATTGTGTATGTTACAAGGAATAATTCAAGTTATTCAATGATTTGTAGCATCCTTAGTAGATTGAATGTTACCATTTACACATCTTCTCAAGAAAGGCATACATTTCAATTTGAATGATGATTCTAAATAGGATTTTGAGAGTTTGAAAGATTATATTGTCACTCCACCTATTTTACAACCCACTTTGCAAAACAAACCATTCATCCTTTATACATCAGCATCATCCCATGCTCTTGTAGCATTGTTGTCACAACAAGACGAAAAGGGTAAATAACATTCTATTTATTACATTACACGAACATTGATTGATTGATTATGAGAAACGATACACAACAATAGAGAAACAATGTTTGGCTCTTGTATTCACTACCAGCAAGTTGTGACATTACTTATTGAATGCCAAAATACATGTAATGACAAATTTTTACCCTTTAAAACATATTTCACTAAAATAGATTTATCTAGACACTTAGCTAAGTGGGTAATGTTGTTGACTGAGTTTGACCTTAAATTTGTTTCACAAAAACCAATTAAGGGTCAAGCCTTGACCGACCAGTTGGATGATGCTCCTTCTCCTTTAGCATTACCTAGTAATGATTCTTTCCCTGATGATAATGTATAACTGGCTCCAGTACGAGGGTTATGAACAATGGGAAAATGGGTGCTTTATAACCTAGGTCATAGAACACCACTATTCTCCTATTATCATTCAATAATATCCTAGGAAACCTAATTGGATTGACTATCAACCTCACAAGGTGAGTCAATTTTCAATGAGGAGAACCTAGGAGGGGGTTCTTTTAGCATTTAGGAGTTCACCACCAAGCAAATTCTTGGAAAAGACAACTTAACTTTCAACTAACAAAACCTAGTTATGTAAGCCAAATAATGAGTAAAAAAGTTAAAATTAAGCTACACCAAGTTAGGGTATGTGTACCTGAGAAGTCTAGAAATGTAATGAGGATTCCATAAATGTAAAAATTATGTCACAAGTGCTATGGAGGACTAAGATGCTCTTACTATTGTCTTAATCCTACTACTGCTTTTTGGGGTAAAAGTGGAATCTTAGGATGCTGGAATAGGATCTGAAACATTATCTACAAAATTCCACCTAGAAGACTAAGATGCCCTTACTTTTGTCTTATTCTTGATATGAATTTCTAAATTTTTTGAGTGTGGTCCTAAGCTCCAAGGTCTACACTTTCCCATTCTCATATCTGAGGTCCTGAATCTTCTAGATCTAGCATGCAGGTGAGTTTTCATGAAGATGACAACTTTGCAACTTTGACAACTTTTCACTACAAATGATCTTCAAGTCTTCAACCTAAATCTATAATTAGAAATATGCAAGAGAGGGAAAACTTGTTGTTTTTTAGTGAATGGGGGTTTTCCTTGGTCAAACCCCCTTTTGGTAATTAAACCTTGATGTAACCTTGTATGATGCTTGTGAAGAAAATCTACAATCTACCATGTAGTGGCCTTGAAGAATGTAGATCTTGTATCCTTGGATATGATGTCAACAATGGTTGCAAATAGATCTTCAATGTTGCATCCACAATCTAGGCTCAAAAACATGAATGGATGCACTAAACCCTTGAAATGATGCTTGAATCTTGATGATGGATCCAAATGCTTAACGAATTACTCTTGAATGTATAAACTTACCATCAGAATGAATGCTTGAATGATTGTTATGAAAATGATTGGAGGAACCTTATATTTACACTTATTCATGCTTAATATCATGAAATTACATCACATCAAGCCGACATAGGAATTCATTAAAAAAAGGAGGCTAAATGTTGCCAAAATTTAAAATTAAATCTTGAAAAATAAGCCAAGGAGGACTAAGATTCCCTAGGTGGCATCTTAGTCCCAAGACTCAAATCTTGGGGCATAGACTCCAAAAAGGGACCTTTTTAGGTACATTCAAAATCAGGGTCCCAAGACCCATGGAGGAAAAAGATGCCTTAGGTGACATTTTAGTCCTACTCCATAAATTAGGGACACACAAATAGAATCATTAAGTGATCATTTATCTTTTGATCTTTTTTGGGATTTTCCATAGAAATATAGAGTTTATTAGGCTTGTGGATGCAAAATAGGACCAATTAAGCCATAAAGAAGTATAAATAAAGCAAGGCACACCCAAAAAAGTGTGAAAATGTAAGGGTATGCATTTTAATACACTTCATTTAGCCCACACTTTAGTGAGAGGATGAACTTGCTTCAAACTCACACTAAAGTAGCCAACCATGCAATCAAGTGTGATTCCAATGTACGATTGCTAGTAAGATAGGATGATAATGATAAAAAGGTATGATCAATCCCCCAAGGTTGAGATCCCATGACAAACCAACATAGGCACAAAGGAACACACATGAAAATGATATATGAAGCTATAACTAGATTGCTAGAATACATAATCAAGGATAGGAAAAAAAAAAAAAAGGAAAAAAAGAAAGAATGGAAAATACCACGGATCAAGCTTCAACTAGCTGACCAACATGCTATGGACCAGGTTTAAGTTGAAAGAGGTTTACAAGTGGAACACATTGTCCACTATACAAACAAAATGCATGCTCACAAGGGCTACTAAAGCTAGTTGTGCACTAGGTGAGCCCCAAGAGATCCATATCAACTTCATACCCCCATTACTATGATAAGGACAAAAATAAAAATGCATGCTCACAAGGGCTAGTGAAGCTAGTTGTTCACTAGGAGAGCCCCAAGGGACCATATCAGAGCCATACCTCCATGACTTTAATAAGGTACGAAAAGAAAAATGCAACAAGAAAGAGGGATGTTCAAAGGGATTTTGCTTAGTTCATGCAAGGTTTCATCTTAGGGAACATTGTTCTTAATTTTTCCAAGAGAGGACAAGTCAAAGAAATATCACACTCTCAGAGGAAATCAAACACAATGACATCACCAAGAAAGGATGCATCACAAGAAGAAATAAAATCGTACAATGAAACATGAGTGTTAATGGATGCCTCCACTTTAAAGCAGTTTCTAACACCATTGCTATGAACAATTGATTTAAAGTAGAATAAGACATGACAACTTATTCAGAAAGCCTTATGTCAAGTCATATGTTTCCAATAAGCTAATTCATGCAATAGGATGGAAGGGTTGCTTAGTATGTCACATGCAAGCCAACTTCAGGCATGTCATCCACATCCCAAGCTTTCTCAGATTATATGTACATAAAATGTGGTCAACTAGCCAAAAGAGGCAACAATAGGTGACATACGAGGACTGTGTTTCCTAACCTCTTGTCCCCACTTGGTGCAGGACAAGGGTGAGCCAAATATAATGAAAATGAATATCAGTTAGAGGAAATAGGTGCTTCAACATAAGGAAGAGCACCACACTCCTTGAGATGTGGAATTTTGTTACTTAAAGGTGTACACTCATTAGTAGTAGGATCATGAACTCTTGTAGTAGAATCTATTTCATGTTCTTGGAGGGAGAGAAATCATACAATCTTAGAGGAGTCTAGTCAAGATACTCTCTTGATCAAAAGTGGAGGATGTTGCTTTATTTTGTGACAAAGATATATCTTGCTTAGTACAATATTTCATACTTATGCAAGGCTCTTTAGATTGTGATATTTTGTTCTCTCCTTTACTGGAGGGTGTAAAATCTAATGAATTGGAGTCATAAGTGTTTTGTGTGATGAAATTTACATCAAGCAAAGATTTATTTGTTTATTTTCTTTGTTGAAAAGGATAAAAATCAAGACCACTAGTGTCTATCAATTCGGGATGCACTACTATTAAAGTCGGCTTAGAAGAATCTTTTGTGATAGTGTTGATGTTAAGTGAGGGATTTTCTGATGAGTTGGTTTCTATGAAAGGATAATAACGAAGGCCATGAGTTGTTTCTTGTGTGTGAGGCTCTATAGGGACATGAATACCTTGTTCTCTAGCACCACATCCTTTTCCACTATATCCCAGTTGTTTCATAAGTTCATAACCTTTTCCATAAAGCTTTTTAATTTCTTTTGGATTCGGTGGTTGCTCATGATTAAGTTCATCAATTTTTGTTGTGTAATTTGTTATATTTTTTCCTAAAGTGGTTGAGGTGGATGCTTTTGAAGGGTTGTCCAAATTTTGTGTTGGCATTACTGCTTTTTATTTTCCCTTTAATCTCAATGTGCAAAGAAGTATATGGCTTAGGATTGGATTTAATTGTATAAACTTTTTTTGTTATAGACATATTTCATTATACGATGAAGGGTAGAGGGCACAACATGCATCTCATGAATCCATGGTCTACCTAAAAGAAGATTATATGAAAGATCATGAGGCATAACATGAATAGGGGTTTGTAAGGTGGGTATGTGCAGGATCATCATGGAAAAAATAGGCCCTTAAGTGGCAAAAAATTCAAAAAAATTAGAGTTAGGAAACTTGATGTAAAAATTTGAATAAGTTATCTATATTATTTCAAAAATATGTAAGAATAGAATCTGTAGCAAATTGAATGTAGTTTCTAAACTACTAGGTTTTTTTAAAAATCTATTTGGAGAAAATTTGAAATTTCAATGTAGTAGTACTTAAATTTTCTGGAAAAAATAAGTAGGTGTTTGTCTAACCACCCTAACCACAATAAAATGATAATATTTTTTATAATATTTTAGATATAAGTAGAGGACTCATGTCCCAATGTGATGAATATTTTTTTTGTAATTTTTTTCCAAGTAAATAATTAATTATGATTTTTTTATTACAACTTTTAAAAAATATAAAAATTGTATGTCTGACCACCTTAACTTGGTCAAAACTTCATGAAATTCATTTTTTTTATAATCCTATAGTATACAAAGGATAGAATGTGACACATGTTTCAGATTCAAAAAATGTGATACTGTTTGAAAGCTATAGATGTTTTTCAATCAGCCTATCAGTCAAGACTTTAGTCATAATTCAAATAGACAATGAATAATAATTATTTATTAAATTCAAAGTAAAGCATAATTTATATTGGTGGAAAGTTGAGAATCCCTTTTATAAACCATTTGGTTTCATAAATTTTGGGTAAAAAAAAAATCGTTAGCCACATACCCTACACATACCCTTCATATCACCACCTTTTGGCCCATCATGATCCTACACATACCTAGGTATCCTTTCCAACTCCTTTCCAACTATAATAGGTAGAATTGTCACTCCAAGTGATTTCTTTCCCACATTGTTAAATCCCTTAATAGATAAAGAGTCATGTTGAATTTTGGATTTATCAACACCAAGCTTATCCAAAAGGTTTGCACTACACACATTTAAGGCTAAGCCATTGTCCGCAAGGGTTTGCTTTATCCCCATGCTAATGTATTTAGCTATTATCATGAAAGAGTCACATATTTTTTTCACTTCCAAAGGAGGGATCTCACTTTAGGGAAAACAATGTTAACAAATGTTTATTCCTTGAATCTTGGCTGTTATGTCATTTGGTTACACATTAGAAGGAATAGGAACTTGTTTCAAGGTTGTTTGAAGCATAGTGTGATAGTTTAGTGAATTTTGGATTAGGTCCCATAGGGATATCTTTGCAAGAGTACTTTTAAGCTATTCAACAAGATCATACTCATTTCCACTTTGTGAAGGAAAACGAGGGGCACTAGGAAAGATGGGATTAGGCAATGGTAGGGATGTTGAGGGTGTTTTTCTTGGTTACAAATTGTTCCTAGCGTTGTATGTAAGGGAAATGGTATTGTAACTTAGTTGCTATGAAACATTAGTCTTAGGTGGTTCGAGGATAAGGTTGGGTTTGTTTTAAACTTGTGGTTTTTGAGAGGGTGGATAAATGATAAGGTTAGGCTCGGGAGAGTACTCCAAGTGGTATCTAATGTACATAATCTCAAAATACTTATCCTCATTTTTGTGATCCCTTAGTGAATAGGAGTCTAATGTCACTTCATCATCTTCATCTAAGGAATTACTATTGTTAATGTTGTCATTTTCTTTTAGCATTATATCTTCCCTAGTAGGAGACTGTTTAGGAGAATTGCAAGCCAAATTTTCTTGAAATTCAAGGGTTGGTTCTTCTAAAATGACATCACATGTAAGGGAGTTATCAATGGTTGAACTGTCTTGTTCATCAATAGTGGGGATATTAGGAGAAGGCTCTATTTGATTTTCCTTTTTCTCTAAGGTCTCATTCTCTTATGCTATACCATCTACCCTAGTAGGAGAGCTTGTAATATATTCATCCATGGTTAGATTTTGTAAAGTATCTTCATCAAAAGTAGGGGAGGCATCAAGAGAAGGACAACTATGATTTTCATGCTTACCAAATAGATCTTCCAAAATGGTAGGAGCATTAGGGAAAGGATGGGAAAGATTCTCATGACTCTTGATAGGTGCATCTTCTAATACCAACCTATCCTCTTTGTATCGAGGGGGAATATTAAGAGAAGGAAAATTTTGGTTGTCATGGCTATCCTCTTTTGCTAAAACATTCTCACAAGAAAGAGATGAATGTAGACTAGGTAAGGTGATGTTTAGAAATGTTTCTATGATTTCATCTTCTTATTTTCTAATATATTCCAAAAGGGGAGGAGGATAGGGACTATCAAGGCTCTCAATGCTTGTATCTTCTTTCACCAGGATACCTTTGTCACTAAGAGGAGAGGTATCAAGAGAAGAAAAAGTATGATTGTTATGATTGTCTACACTACTTTCCTCACCAATGGGTAATGTAATGTTAAGGATTGTGTCAGCATTTGGTTTGATCCCCTTTCTCTAACATGTTCTCATAACTATGAAAGATAGTAGAAGGATGACTAACATGTTTCTTAATGACCTCATTGGTGTGATCTAAATTGAAATCATAAAAGGGGATGTTGTACTTATGCAATCCATTTTTATTCATATCAAAGCCACATCTCTTGAAAGAAAAAAATTCTATTATGGAAAAGTAAAGAAAGTGCAATGCAATGATCTAAAGTAAAATACAATTTTTAGATTAGAAATAAGGTAATTTTTTTATTACACTATGAAACAACCTGAAAGATGAAATGTTGTAAATGAAAATTTGGAATTGAGAAATGAATGAAATGAAGCACTCTAAGCTAGATTTATTAAAATGTATGTAATAGAAATTCAACCCACTGAAATAGATAACCAATGACAGCAAATAGAAATGCAGAAAAGAAAATTTAAACCTTGAAAACTGTAGCTTCAAACTCAATAGGTACTAAGATGCCAACAAGGGTGTCTTGGTCCTTATATAGGAGTGAATTTTCACCCCTTATGCAAATTCCCCCTTTTACATTCCTTCACCTTAGAAAACCAAATCTAAAGCCAAAAATCCACATCAGCTCATTGCCTTCATTCCACTTGGCATCTATTTTGTGTGTTGGCAGAAGAATAACCATTGGAGAAACCTATGCAGTACATAGACATTTGTGTGCCATGCTTACATCCATGATGGATTCCTACGTCTGAAGCATAAAAAGAAATTACACTTCCTATTGGGGTCGATTTGTAACACCCCTCTTCGACCAACTGATCCGAATATGGTTTTTTTTTCTCATTCTCCCTTCAAATTCACTCTTCATTCCTTCATTTCATCCTCTACACAATCTCTTCAAGCAATCTACAAGCATTCTAGCATTCACTTCTTGCACTCTCAACCTTGCACTCTATAGCAACAACACCACTCCATCAACTCTGTAGAGCAAGTGTGGAACATCATTGCAGTAGGGGTTTGATTCCTCTCATTTTCTCCTCCATTAGCTAGTGAGCTCTTGGTGAACATGGTAATATTTTCACTCCTCTCTATGATTTGGTTGAGTGGAATAATACTATTTTGTAGTGTTATTGTGTTCTTTACTTTCATTCTACGTTTATTATACTTTTTCTCCATTATCACTATCTTGGTTGTCTATGGAGGTGGAAACACCAAAATGAGGGTTTGACTGAGGAAAGCCCCTATATAGCCCCCCAAAAATTTTCCTCTTTCTTGTGTGCTGGTGGAACTATACATGGTGATAGTTGGCGAACATGTTCTTTTGTGGGATCCTTCTTGTCACCCTAACATTAATCTGCTCTCTCTATCATATTCGATTATATATTTCTTATTTCATAGTGTTGTTTTGTTCTCCTAAAAACCACTAGCTAGGCTATTAGTCTATTTTCTAGTGGTTCACCTTGTCTTTTTAGTCCTCTAGTCATATAGACACCAAGACACCTAAGAGATGCTAGCACGTTGCATTTCCATCTTGTAACTATGCTTTTTTCCTTAGGTGGAGAGCTACCTAAGGTAGTGTGTGGAACCCGAAAACCAGATCGCCTAGCCCCCTTCCAAGTTCTGTGTCTATAGAGTGATTGAAGGACCTTATAGTCCTCATCATTCTTATCCATCATTCCAAAACATCCTTTAAGCTGAGGTAAGTTAGGGTAGCCTTTTTCTCTTGGCTCTCCATGACTTGGGGCCTTGAACGTGGTTGGTCCCCCTCTCTTACATTTTTAGTGAACCTGATGTGAACCATTTTGGTTCCATCCTGTGATACTGAAAGTTCCTTTCATCATATCCTAGGAGTGTTGTAGGTGTGATTGTTTTGAGGATTTCACCTTACAACCCAACCTATGACCCCTAGTAGGTGTAGCTGGAAGGTTTTGAAGGTTTTGTGTAACAAAACCCTGATTGGGTCATCGTATTATCCTTTAAACTTTTAGGGACTCTATGAAAGTACCATCTAGTGTGCGTAATGTCCTCTTTCTTGCATCAACCTATCACCTCTACACAACTTGTGAGTAGTGGTGTTGGCATAACATTTACTTCACAGGATCTGCTGATGGGTTTTAATAGGGAACCATCTCCTCTGCACATCCCTATGTGCATCAATGAAAACATCATAGTAGGTGTTCTTGTTGATCTGACATCTCAATTAAACATCATAACTAAGGAGATCATGCTAATCAACTTCTTGCACAAAGATGGGTATGATGAACCTTTGAGCACCATATGCACACATGATGAACTTTTTGTGCCCCCTTGGGCTAGTATTGTCCTGTCAGTTTTGGTTGGACCTAGATCCATCAATCTTTTGTTTGACTTAATCCCTAGGTCTGAACTCTTTAGAGTGAAGTTGGGTATCCCTTGGTTAGTAGCTTTGAATGCAGTACCCTCGATCATGCATAAATGTTTAAAATTTATCCATGGGGCTTCTATGCATATGATTCATGACACCAGTTATAAATCATCGGTTGCTCATGGTAGTTACTCCTTGGATTACTCTTGGCATGTGCTTGTTGGTCCTCTCCTACCTAGGATGGACCTTTGGCACCAAATATGTTAGAATTATAAGAAAGGGAACCTAAGGCTGAAAGCGAGATACCCTCTTTCACCTTAGGTTGTTTCACATAGGGATTTCCTAAAAGTTGACAGTGATTCCGCCAAGTCACATAGAAGGGAAGAAGAAAAGTGATCTTGAGATGCACCTTCCTCTTTCATAGTTCATCCTGATGCTATCTCTAGCCCCACTAAGGTGCCATCAGATTTTGTTTCACATTTGTGAGAGAATCCTATGGTGCTCGCTTGGTGAAAGCCCAAGTGTTCCGCATTCGAACATCCTGTCCTACCCATGGAGCCTAGGCCCATTTTGTATAATAGGAAGAAATATGCCCATGGGGAATCCTCTATGTCTCGACCTCCATGGCCTCCTATTGCTCCTACTCCCAAAGTAGTGAACCAAAAGAGGCCTGCTGCTGAGGCAATTGAGTCAACTACCCCCACTACTTCTCAACCCACTCCTCCTACTTCCATTTAGGAGTCTATTCCTCCACCAAAAAAGGCTATAGTGGACACTCCAATGGCTGAGCAGGATCCTTATGATCCTTCATAGCCTCTAGCCTCTGGTTCAAAGAGTCAAAGAAACTACCTTGTGCATGAGCACAAGTGTCAGCAAGAGGCTTGTTGATGGTGTTTTCTACACAACTTAGAAAAGATATAATTATCCTATCTCTCTCAAAAGGTAAATCTCTATCAGCAAGCCTCCAGAGATAACCCTAAGGTCTCTAATGGTAGGTCTTGACAAGGCATAAACAACTCAGTGATAAATGTGAAAATGTTGATAATCACAAAGGGACCTTACTACAAGAAAATGCCAAATCTTAAAGCTTATCATATTTTGCAATTTTATGATACTTGAAGTCCTAAATCTAACCCAAATGATAAAAGAAATAGCAAAAAAGATAAGTTTTTAAGAGATATTTCTAAAATTAACACTAATCCAAAGATTAACAATGCAAATGATAAAATACTTGAAATGGACCAATCCCTGAGAAACTAATTCCTGCTTGACCTAGACGAATTTGAAATCTTACATAAATAGTGCAATATTTTAAGGCATTAAAGATTTTCAGATCATGAACATTCATCCAAAACAACTTTCTTGCAATTGGAATGAACAAATATCCACAATTGAACTAATCACAATGAATATTAAAGTCCAGGCTAACGTTGCAAAGCAACCAACAATCAGATAGCTACAAAAAGTGTGGATCAGAGATTGCTACAAACACTTCAAGCATCAAACCATAAACACCATTGAATCATATCTAATTCCAGATCTAAAATGTATCCAATATTTCTTAAGCAATCTCAAAAGATAGAACAACAAGAAACATGCAAGATAATTCAACACAAGAGAGATCACCAAAGTACAATGTCTTTAATTGTATTGAATCATCCAATAGCAGCAATAATTCCATTGTTCTATGTTACAACACTTGCTTCAAAATAAGACTAACTCCTAGCTCTAACTCTTGCTATACTGCTTAATTCACTCCAATGTAAAACTATCTAGCCCTTACAAATGAGGAAAAATGTAATATTTATAGAAACCCCCAAGATATGTCAGCCCAATTAGGTTTACAAAGATAATTTTCCACAAAACAAGTCAGCCCAAGAAGCTCAAGAACAAAATAAAACAACATTAAATTCTTGGGACTCATCCAAGTTAGCCTAGGTTCTCCAATGTAACTTGGTCCGATGCATGTGAACGATGAAGAAGGAATAATGGGGAAGCACGATTTTTGATATAGCCCTACATTAAATGTTTCCCCCCTTATCTTTATCTATTTTATCTTGCACCTTTAAGAAGATTCCATCTAGGTCGACCAAGGATGGGGTAACAAACACTTTGAATTTCATCTGAATAGATTTAATCTCCTCCCTTGATTTCCTGACGACTTTATCCCATTCCACCTTGAGATCTTCATATTTAT
This sequence comes from Sequoia sempervirens, assembly GCA_007258455.2. NCBI lineage: Eukaryota > Viridiplantae > Streptophyta > Pinopsida > Cupressales > Cupressaceae > Sequoia > Sequoia sempervirens. The sequence goes on along the minus strand of VDFB02270651.1, from coordinate 571,410,278 downwards.
CCATGATAATAACATAGATGGAAGAATCATCTAAATGGTGACCTGTGATTGGACCATCCTCAATAGGAGCATAAAATTTGTGCCACCATTTCTTCAAGTGTTCCAAAGTTAGATGTCTAGGTGCAAACTTCTTCCTTCTAGTCATAATATCAAAGAATGAGATACATCTATTATAAATATCATTCAATGCATTGTCTACCTATTTTCCATACCTATGGATCATCTTCAAAACCTTTTGCTTGATTTGTAGGGATTCATACCATTCCCAAGGCTCAAAAACTCTTGTAGAAGAGAGAATTCCATCATTTTCCAATTTTTCTTTTGTATATTTCATGATGGTTTTTAATTTGTGAAGGATGAGATATGTATTAGATTTATCCTTACCCAATATGTTCTGCAACCACTCAAAAGACCTATATGCATCACCACCTATTGACAAGATTCCCTTGATCATATCATCTACTCGTTGCCTAACTCCATGCAACCATTCATGGGTGGCCTATGTAGAAGTTTTCATCTTTTTAAGTTTTGTGAATGCCTCCTCGGGCAATAAACCTTTAGAAGTTACCCCTTCACTTCCTACTACTTGTAATGGCTTCATTATGTGCTGCACATATTTGTACACATCATTAAGTTATTTTTGCAACCTCTCTTTCTCTGTTGTTTCCTTATCTAGCCTTCTTAGAATAGGTTGGGAAGAATCTTGGAATTCTTCCTTCTCTTGATCCTTATCAGTGGGCCCTAGGTTGAGTGTTTGAATTGTATATTCTTGAGGAAAAATCTCCCTATTATCCTTTTCTATAGTAGGGGTAGCAATGTGAATAATCTTTTTGTCTGCTTCATCCCTTGTAATTTTTGAGATTACCCTAGCTTTCTTCTTTTCCTTCCCTTTACCAATGTTTGCCAACAATTCATCCCAATTTAGAGGGGTGTCGTCTATGATCGCTTGCTTACTCTACAACCTATCATTAAGACAATTTGGGGTGGGGACATCAAATTTTTGCTCACTTGGCCTCTCTTTCCCAACTTGATCCATGGAAGGCTCAACATCTATAGTATGCACTGCAGGGACATCCTCATTCCTACCTTCTCCCTCATCTTTCTCTTTATTAACTTTCAACTTTTGAATCTCCTCTTGATTTACTATCTCTATCATAAATTGAATTGGAGAATGGGTCTTTCCATGTGTCTTTTCCTCTTCCATAGATTTCTCTTATTCTTCTCTGACTAGTGAGCCCTCATAAGATACCAAGGGAGACTAAAATATCTTTTCTATCTCTGCCTCCACACTGTAGAGTTCACCTTCCTGGAAAAATTCCTCTCCTTGATCTTGGTGATCCCCTGCATCTTTATACTCACTTGGTCCATCTTGAGACTCATGAGAAGGAAGGATATCATCATGTTGTTCTGTAGCAGGGTAAACTAAGGGAATATTCCACTTTGGCACACTATCCTTGGGAGAAGGAGTTCTTGATCTTCTTGTGTAAACCTATGTTTTCTCTCTTGAACTCTCCACATTCACTACTAGACAGCCAACCTCATCCTCTACCTTGGAAGATTCCTTCTTTTGAGATAATCTCACTATTCTTCTCCTTTTGGGCACAAGAAGACTATCATTTTCCCTTTCTTCTTCATGCTCCCCCTCGTGAGTAGATGTCTTCTCCTTAGAAGAAACATTCCTCCTCTTAGCACTAGGCTTCTGTTTATTTTCCTTCTCAGTCTTTGCTTGAGCACCCTTAATCTTGATCTTGAAAGGAGAACTTACCTTGTCCTTTACCTTTGGATCTAGCTCTTCTTCTTCAGAAGTGGAGTAGGATTCCAAATCTCCCATCAAATCATATGTGTACTCATTTCCTTCACTGTCCACCTCCCAAATCTTATGCTTGACCCACAACTTTGTATATTTAATCATAGGAGCATTGATTTTCTCCAACTTAGTCTTCTCTTCCTCTAACCAATCAATCTCAGCTATGGGTTTATCTTTGATGGAATCATAGTCAAGGCCTTGGATTACATCCCCATCATCATCAAGCTGGTCAAGAATAGCCTTGATGTTGTATAATCTAATTAGAATGGTTGGAAATCTAGAGAATATTTTCCTCTAGACCTCAAACTCATATTTACAATTATCCTAGTAGTCTTCAATGTCATCCTTGTGGCTAAAATGGTTGCTAGCTCTCTTTTGCACTTCTCCTATCCTATCAAACTTGGGCTTCTTGGAGTGGAACTCCAAACCTAGAGAGCTCATTTCTTCCTCAGAGGACTATACTGTAATCATAGAAGGAAAAGCCTCATGGAATCCTATCCTCAAAAGGAAGTCACCTCCAAAGCCAATCTTATACATATATTTCTTCACAATATCATGAAAGGCCAAAATTTTCCTAGTCACCTCCAAAAGTATGATGTTGTTTTTGGGATATCTTGGTAACCGGTAAGGATCCCTCTAGCAACCATCAATCTTGATGTATGAGAATGTAGGAAATTGTATAAACCATGCTCCATATTTTTGTATCAATTCGTGGGCCATATTAGAGATCCTTACATGCTCTGACCCTTGTAACAATCTTGTGATATACATAGTGAATGCATTATTCACCCTCCTGTAGCTTGAGTTGTCCAAGTTCAACTAGGGATAAACCTCATAAATAGCATCCTAACTAAAGATCCCTTGTGTACTCAACCCCTTGCATGGATGGAACCTTGCCAAGGCATAGACCAGATAAGAAGTCATTGTGAAGATCTTGGTTTGTAAGACATTACTCAATTTCTCATGGATCCTGGCACTGATGATACCTAACCAATGATAATCTACATTTTTCTCCATCCTTACTATGATGTAAAGCATCCAATTCTCAAACATTCTTGTAGTCTTCAAACCCATCACTCTACTAAAGATAGTGATTTCATCATAGTATTTTCATGTGAACTTGGCTCTGTATAACTATTTAGGCAACTTGGAGAAGTGTGTCTTAGGCTTCTTCAACTAAGATTTGATAACTTGTAGAGCCTTAGTTGTATCATATTTATTTTATCTCTTGGCTATATCAAGTTCAAGCCCCACCACATGAGTCCTATTCAGCATGTCAAATGTCTGAGCCATTGAGACATGAGAGAAATTGGAAAGCACCCTTCCTTGTGGACTAATTATCCTTTATATATCTAAATCATAATGCCTAGCACACTCTAGGACTAGCTCATAGCATTGCACCATAGGAGGGAAACCAACCAAATCCAATCCAGAGGTCACCAGTCTGCTAGCCAACAAGGAAGGATTTTGCACTACCATTCTTGCTTTAAACTCTTCATAATCCCATCTCCCAACATTTGTATCTACTACCTCTAACCAAATGGAAACCAACTTTCTCTTAGGAACCTTTCTTTTCATGTCCAACTTGATCCTCTCACCCTTAGAAATATAATCTCCTTCATCACTAGGATCCATTTCATTATCCTTAGTCCTTCCAGCAATGGCCTTGCTTGATTCAGCCTGCATCCAACAAAAAGACCACAATAAAGATCCATCACAACATGAAATACAAGTTATTCCATCATAAAATTACATCTTCATCCTTAAGAAAAGTCCGATGATGAAAAAAATCCCCTAAAATCCCACAAAGATTACTCCTCTCAAAGTTTGAGTTTTTAGTCCTCTCGCAAAATTTAGGCTAGAGAGAAATTTTGGGAAATTCCAAGCCAGATAGAATTTAGTGAAACAAACACAAAAAACTTCCAACAATCATTTAATCAATCACCATCAGTTAAGAAACAACATGACATATTGTTAAATAATTCAAATTGATCACATGATGCACAATCATCAGCTAATAACTCATGATATCTCACAATTCCTCATTTTCAACAAGATTTCAAAGAATTTTGTCTAGGATGGAAATCTGTGAAAAATGGTAGGATTTCACAAATTTTGGGAAAATAAAGTGTCAAAGAAGTTTTGGTAAAACCCCAAGGAAACAAAATTTCATGAAGTCAGCATAATTTGCATGTTTTAAGCATATTTTTGGGAAATTGATAAAGTGATGGAAAATCAAGGAATTCCTAAAGTAAGGAAAATTTGTGAGAAGTTCAAAAACCTAAAATCTTCGACTCTGTTGGGGATTCAGTCTTGGATTCAATTAATTTAAATTGCAAGATGAATAATCTAGGTTTCCAATCAATCTAAATGAGATTCAATCAATATGAGCAATGATTTCAATAAGAGAAACCCTGAGAAAGTGCCATGACAATGCAACTTGTATCACAATTCACCCTCTAATTCCACTAATCCTCCTACAAACTCCCTAAAACCTTACTAAGACAAGACAAATATCAGATTTGGATTATAAATGAAAGGTTTCAATTCACCATGGACGTGATCTCATCGAAGGTTAAGGATTTCTAGGTCAAACCAGAGCTCAACATAGGAAAGCACAAAATCAAGAAAGAGTCAAATAGAGAAATGATTAACCACATTGAATCATAGTCAAGCACAAGAAAAATCAACACAAGCAATAGGAGGGAGGGCATCAAACTAAAACTAGAAACCCTAGCCCTACTACCGAACTCTACCACATAAAAAAACCTAACTCAAAGCATACACACACAAATCATAAAGTGATTCAATTCATTCATTAAAAGAGAAGGAAACATGTAGATACCATGAGAGAAAATAAATCAAAATAGCAGCAACTGGCAAGAAACCCTAAATTCTGAGCAGAGTGCAAGTGACCATGAGAAAACTCTCTTGCAATGATCAATCACAGTCTTGAATGCACAATCTAGCAGTAGCAACTCAAAATAAAGCTCCACCAATCTCACAAGGAAAATGACACAAATTCTCATGATAAATCCTAGTTAAATCTAATAAAAGCAAACTGCACAATTGTGTAGGAGGCATAAATGCAATGAAAAGACAACAGGCTTGGGAATCCAAAGGCACGATGGAATTTTGGGAAAATTCGAGGAAAAAATTTCACGAAGTCCTAGGATTTCTGAAAACAATGTAAAGTAGCCTCCATCGGATTTTCAAGGCATTCAAGGAATTCCACCAAAAGGGAATTTTCCCAAAAATAGAGAAAAACTTGAAATATGTCCCAAAACACAAGATTTTCAAAGTATTTCCTCAAAAGGGGGATTTGCATGAAAAGGATAATCATTTAGGCACATGCCAAGGCAACCAAATCCTCAAAATCAAAGGGCCAAAGCACCAAAAAATGAAATAAAAAGAGGATCCCTGCTTTCAATGGGTCATGTGTGTGAAAACTGCACAACAAATGGCAACTCCTACTAGAAAAATGCTCCAAATCATTTCAATGAAAAACTAGAATCAAGAACCCATAATCTCTAGTTTTAGCCCTTACATCAAGTCAACAATTTGGCAGAGCTTCAAAACCCATATGCAAGCAAACCTTTCCTATACCAAGGCCAAAGTGTGTGCATATGTATTCATTCCCCTTTTCCTTAGTTGCAATAGGAACTAAATCTAGTTTGACTAGGCTACATAATGATTCTAGCTCCAAAAGCATCCTGGATAGAGTCTCGCTGCCAGTCAGGTGTCCATAGCCCTGACAAGGTTATCACTGTGGTCCTACCAAGCATAGCTCTGCTACTAGCCAAGCGTCCATAGCCCCGATAGAGATACTTGGATACCCCTAATAAGTTGAATTCATTCTTTTGATTTTCAATATTTTTTGTCTTTTTTTCTTTTTTGATATTCTTTTCTTTTCACTTTTTCTTTTCAACCTGTGAACAATGAGGTTCACACTTAGGGCTGAGAACCATAGTGGCTTTGAAGTAAAATATACTATTTTTCACCTAGGCAGACCTCATAAGGAATATATGCAACCTTGAAATTCTTTAAGATCTGTGAAAAAATGTAAGACCCAAATACATTCAAGATTTAACTCAATCCCATGACTTATCTACTCATATCATTTGGGTATGTGTAGGATCATGATGGGCCAAAAAGTAGCAATATGATGAGTATGTGGTTGACAACTATTTTTTTTAACCCAAATTGATGAAATGAAAAGGGTTTTTAAAGGAGATTCTCAGCTTTCCACAGATATAAATTATGCTTTAATTTGAATTTAATAAGTAATTATTATTCATTTTCTATTCAAATTACAACTAAAGTCCTAATTGATAGGCTGATTGAAAATAATCTATAGCTTGCAAATGGTATCACATTTTTTGAATCCAAAACATGTGTCACATTCTATGTTTCATATACACTATAGGATTAAAAAAAGAAAAATTGAATTTCATGAAGTTTTGACCAAGTTAAGGTGATCAGACATACAAGTTTTTATATTTTTTAAAATTTTGTAATAAAAAATTCATAATTAATTATTTACTTGGAAAAAAATTACAAAAGAATATGCATCGCATCAGAGCATGAGTCCTCTACTTATATCTAAAATCTTATAAAAAAATATTATCATTTTATTGTGGTTAGGGTGGTTAAATAGACACCTACTTCTTATTTTTTCCCTGAAACTTAAGTACCAATGCATTGAAATTTCAAATTTTCACCAAATAGATTTTTTTTTTTAAAAAACGTAGTAGCTTAGAAACTACATTCAATTTGCTACAGATTCTATTCTTACATATTTTTGAAATAATATAGATAACTTATTCAATTTTTTACGTGAAGTTGCCTAACTCTGATTTTTATAATTTTTTTGCCACTTAAGGGCCTGTTTTTTCCATGATGATCCTGCACATACCCATTTAATACATATGACACCAAATAAAGGACTTTCACCAACTGACTCTGGAAAAATGATTGAATTTTGTAAGAGAAATATTTAGAATAGTCCTAGATAATAATATGATTTCCATGCAGGTGAAACACACCCAAAAGAAAACAAGAAAACACAAAGCAAGAGTGGAGAAAAAGCAAACTAAACCGAAAGAAAACCTAAACTAACCAACAACAACAAAAAAACAAAGAAAAGTAGAAAGGGAAACCTACTCTAACCAAAGCAAAACAAACCAAACAGAAAGGAAACCTACTCTAACTATGTACAAGAAAAGAGTTGTAAAAAACACAAGATTGGAAGTAATGCTTCAGGTATTTCCCATTGATAGGTAGTGGGATATCCTCTCCAATGAGTGTTTTCAAGCAAGAAGAATTATCTCCTAGAATCTCTAAAATCTGGTAAGGGTCGAGCCAAAGTTTGTCAAATTTACCGTGCTCCCCTTTTCATTCATGTGCTTTATCCTAATAGAGAACCAAGTCGGAGATTCTAAAGACTTTTACCTTAGCTCTCCTATCAAGCCATCTTTTGACTACACCTTGATGCTTGGAAAAGTTTTATAAGGCCTCATCTCTTCTTTCTTCAAGGTGTAATAGTTTAGCTAGGCGGGCTTCATGTTTGTCCTCTTCATAATATTCATTAATGAACTGTAAAGTGGGGCTTTTCAACTGAGTGGGGAATATAGGTTCTAGACCATACACAAGTTGGTAAGGAGAGGTCCCTAAGTAGGTATTATGTCTTGTACAGTCTTCCCAAAGATAAAATCTAAGTTAAGTGTGTCAATCCTTGGGATTCTTCTCTAATAACTTGCAGATGACTACTAGGAGGTTCTTATTGGAAGACTTAGCCAAACCATTGCCTTGTGGGTAATAATTGGATGCAAAATTTATTATGATTCCATGATCAAAGAAAAAATTATAAAATTTCAATGATGTGAATGTAGGACCATTATCACAAACTAAAGACAAAGGACATCCAAAGCGATTGATAATAACTGATTTGATGAAATTGATTACCACTTTAGAAGTACATTGTTTGCATGCAAGAGCATCAATCCATCTTGTAAAGTAATCAGTGGTAGTAAGGATATGACTGAGGCCTACAGAAGAAGGTGGGTTGATTGGACCTATGAAGTCCAACCCCCACTGTGCAAATAGTTTTACCTCGATAACTGGTTGAAGTGGAAGAGTCGCATGCTTCTCCTTGGTTGTTGTAGTATGACACACATGAAAATTTTTGACATGGTTGTGGAAATATTTGAATAATTTGGTCCAATAATAACCAACCCTCAAAATCTGATTCGTTGTAGAGGGTGCAGATCCATGGCCTATACCATATCTATCATGAAACTTAGCCATTACCCTTTTAGCTTCTACTTTTCCTAGGAATCTTAAGTAGACACCCTCATGATTTTTCATTTATAGAATATCTCCTTTCATCATAAAAATGTCACTCTTCAAATGTAAAACTCTCCTTTTCACTGAATTAAGATGTTCAGGGCATTGCTAGTTCAAAAGATAATAGATAATATCATCATACCAATCCCTTGGAGAGACATCCAGAAGGTGGTAGTGTTGAGCTGTAAGGTTAGGACCCATCTCTGCCATTATCTTGGTCAACCCTTGTCCTCTCACCAGCTTCATGGGATGAATCTCAATGTCATACTCTTGTAACATGGTCAACCACTTAGCTTTGCATTCTCCCAGTTCATTTTGCATCAATAGTAACTTTACTGCAGGATCTAGAACTATTTCAAAAACCTTGTTCCTTAGAATATAATGTCTAAATTTCTTCACAGCTCTGACCAAGGAATATGCCTACTTATCCACACTTGGATACCTTAGTTTTGCATCCTTCATAGGATCACTTATAAATTCTATAGGGTGTTCATTCCCTTGATCAAACTTTTGAGTCAACATGCTAGCATAGGGGTGATTAGAAGCAAATGAATAAATGTAAAATGGTTTGGCATAATCAGGACTTACTAAAAATGGGGCTTCAACAATGTCTCTCTTAATTTCTGCAAATGCTTCATTTGCTTCTGTACTCCATTCAACTTTAGCTTCCTACTTCAACATCACACTCAATGGCTTGACTATTTCTACAAATCCTATGATAAAATTCCTAACAAAGTTGACTTTACCAAAAAATGACTTCATCTCCTACTTGCTAGCAGGTGGCTGGATCTTGAGTATGGCTTCCACTCATTCAGGTTCAATAGCAATTCCTTTCTTAGAGATAATGTGTCCCAGCAATTTTCCTTCAATAACTCCAAAGATGCACTTCTTTGGATTAAGAGAGATGCCAAATTCTCGACACCTCTGAAATACTTTGCACAATTCTGCTATGTGATCACCTTGCTTCTTGGAAAAGACTATCAAATCATCCATATAAATAATTGTGCATTTTGCCAAGATGTCCTTAAAATCAATGTCCATGGCTCTCTGGAATTTAGCTCCAGCATTGATCAAGCCAAAGGGAATTCTCCTGTAAGCAAAAGTGCCTCACTTTGTGGTGAAGGTAGTTTTATACCTATCTTCATACTGTACCATAACCTAATTATATCTAGAGTAGCCATCTAGAAAAGACATCATTTAAGATCCATTGACAATCTGAAGCACTTCATCCAGTGATGGAACTAGATAATTGTCTTTTTCTGATGCTCCGTTAAGGTTCCTTAAATACACACACAATCTAATCTCCCCATTCTTCTTTCTCATAGAAACCAGGTTTGCAACCCAGGTTGAATGTCTGACTGAGAATATAATTCTAGCAGATAGCAGCTTCTGCACCTCCTTTTGAATTATGGACTCCAACAAGGCATTAATTGGCCTTTTCCTCTACTTGAAAGGTCTTGCTCCTAGCTTAAGAGGGATGGTGTGAGTTATAATTTAAGTGTCATATGTCTTCAAGTCTTTGTAACTCCAGGCTATCACATCTTGATATGTATGTAATTCATCAATAATTCCTTTCCTCTCCTCTGGAGTATGCACTTTTCCAATGAAGACATTCTTGATATCATCTTGAGTCCCTATGTTGTATGTTTCACATTGACCACTAATGGAATCCTTCTTAGCATCTTGTTCTTGATATTTGACCCTATCAAGATAAAAAATCCTCTCTAGCTGCACCATTCCCCTTGGAATAGTATTGTTCTTCAAATTAATGACCCCTTCTAAGTCCATCTCTACTTCTTGGGGTTCAACTTCATCAATGATCTGAGCAGTAAAGACATCTAATCTTGTGATAAAATATAATATATGCTTATCATCTTCAAATACCTAAAATTTTGTCACATTGTTAGGTACTAAAGGTAGTGGGGTTAGCTCCATAGTGAACTTATTCAATCAAGAAAGAGACAAAGGATACAAAGTATTAGCTTCCTGAGCCAGGGAATCTGTAGTTTGGTTCTTACTTCATGGTATCAACTAAATGTTGAAGGAATCAAATCCCTCAATAAGGTCCCATACTTTGTTCCTATAATTGGTCATCCTTCTGTCATGACACGAGTATTGCTTTCTAACTTGCTTGACCACTAACTCAGAATCCCCAAAGACTTACAAAATCTTAACCTTTTTCCTTAATGTCATGAGAAACCCATGAATCAAAGCCTCATACTCTGCTACATTATTGGTACAATAAAACTAAAGTCTATGAGCAACAAAGAAAGTCTTACCTTTTGGATTGATTAACTCAAATCCTACTCCAACACCTTGCTTTGTTTTAGATCCATCAACCTTAGGGTCCAGCAACTAGCAACTCTAGATTTCTTTGTTGTATCCCTTGCACTTTTGCTGCTGGAAGGTTCTTCAAAAAGAATCACCTTCTTCCCCTTAGGATCCTCTTGAGTACTCTGTATATTAATTATGACTACTGAAGTGGGGTTGATACAATTCTGAACCTGTTCTATTGTTGTTTGGCACAAGCAGTATTCCCATTCTAAGTGAGAGGCATTGTGAACTCTACACCAATTGGGTAAGAGTAATTCTTTAAAATTAATTCCTCTACCCAAATGAATCTGATCTTCAATGTATTTTTGAATGAATTCTTGAAAATTTTCCAACAAACTAAGTTGGTTATTTTCAGGATCATCATCATTAATTAGGTCAACCAAGGCTCTAGTACTATTGGATTCTATTGTAAGATAAACGAGTGTAGTATGTAGCATAAGAATTTCTTCTACATCAAGCTCTTCAATAGGGGCTGCCAACACATAATTTCCCATGCCTACCTCTGATAACAATATTTCATTTGAAGTATTCTGATATTTTGTGATCACATACTTCATCCTAGGCTCCCTTTCAATCCTAGTCTAGTTTGGAACTCCTTTCCATGGAAGCCACATGTGGGACTGATCGATTGATACATATCCATTCAAGGCCTTACTAAAATCCCTTCCAAAAATTAGACCATAAGTGTCAGGTGTATCTACTACCTGTATATTGATAACTTGTTTAATTCAGGGGTCTGAGGAAATTTGTATAGGGATCATGTTCAACTACCCTACCACATTAACTTCTTTTCTATCCATTTGGGTGACTTTCTTTTGGGAGAAAATCGGGGTAATGCCTAAGGCTCTATAGACAACAAAGGACATCACATTGGTGGAAGCACCTGAATCCAACAAGCAATTGTACAATTTCTTTCCAAATAGGCAAACAAAGATAAAAAAAATGGAGGAGTTTATGTTCTTCCTTGGAACAAAGTTAGGGGAGTATCAACCTAAGCAACTTGACTTTTATCTTTTTCTTTTCCTTTGTCCCTAGGGTGTGTGTGAACCTAACTCTATTATTTTACTACTTGAGAGCTAGATGCTTTATTAACACTTCCATTGACTTATCTACCTTTTGATACTGAATTCATACTATAAGCTCCTAAAAATAGTTTTCTAATAGTTGGGACTCTCAATAATTCAAATGCGGAGAGACTTACATTTAGCTTCTTGAGTTCTTCTACAATATATGTAGCCAATTGTTCTGTACTCAGGTCAGCAGGAACTTCCTTGAGACATTCCACCACCTTGTCTTTACTTGCTTCAACACCCTTTCCTTTTGATGTATCAACTTGTGCTTGTCCTTCCTTTGATAGGTACTACTTAGGAACATGAGGATATGTTGGATTATTACTGGTGTTGGGATCTAGAGGTATGGTGAAATTGTTTGGAGGGATGGAAGTGGTGAATGGTCCTCCCGCTTGTGGGCATATGTTTGGAAAATATCTTAATTCATACTTCTTAACATGCCACTAGAATGTCTGTACCTCTTGAACAAAGGTTTCTTTTTCATCTAAGGGGCCATTATCATTCTCAGGATTTTCATTAAACAACTATGTAATCTCATCTCCATTGCACACTTGATTTGCCTCCTCCTTAGATTGGCTTGATTCTTCTTCAGGTCCATTCTCCTCACTTCATGGGAAAGGAGCATGGTTTAGCACTAGCACAGGTGAGTCATAAGGAGTAGATGGCACCAACTCCTAGTTACTTGCATTATTCTCCAACTCATTGAAAGATAAAGGCAGTTGTCTAGAATTCAAGGCAGTCTAACTTAGAATGTTGATTTGTCTTATAGAGCCTACACCAACCCGATAAAGTAGCTTCAACCAAAAACACACCACTAGAAGTATTTTCTTGATTAGATGATGGAGATGATGGAAGTCACTAGGTGGATGATGATTCACCCCTTCTTCTGGTCCTTCTTGACCTAGTAGGAGCTTTCAACTCTTGAAATTCCTCTTCTCCTATAGTAGATCTAGTTCTTCTTATAAATATTTCAGGAGAAATGGCAGACAAAAATTAATCTAGCTTGCTTATTCAGGCCCTCCTTCTACCACCAATCTGTTGATGGTGTTGTCTGGACAGCAACACCGCATACCAGATACAAGTATCCTATCTCTCTTGAAAGGTAAATATCTATCAACAAGCCTTAGAGATAACCCCAAAGTCTCTAATGTTAGGTCTTGACAATGCATAAACAACTCAGTGATAAATGTGAAAATGTTGGTAATCACAAAGGGACCTTACTACAAGAAAATGCCAAATATTAAAGCTTATCATATTTTGCAATTTGATGATACTTGAAATCCTAAATCTAACCCAAATGATAAAAGAAATAGCAAAAGATAATGGTTTAAGAGAGATTTCTAAAATTAACACTAATCCTAAGATTAACAATGCAAATGAATAAATACTTAAAAAGGACCAATCCCTCAAAAACTAATTTCTACTTGACCCAGATGAATCTGAAATCTTGGAGAAATAGTGCAATCTTGTAAGGCATTAAATATTTTTAGATCATGAACATTAATCCAAAACAACTCTATTGCAATTGAAATGAACAAATTTCCACAACTGAACTAAGCACAATGAATATTAAATTCCAGGCTAACTTTGCAAAGTAACTAACAATCGACTAGCTACAAAAATTATGGACTAGAGATTTCTACAAAAAATTCAAGCATAAAAACATAAACACCATTGAATCATATCTAATTCTAAATCTAACATATATCCAATATTTCTTAAGAAATCTCAAAAGATAGAAAAAAAAGAACCATGCAAGATAAGGCAACACAAGAGATATCACCAAAGCACAATGTCTTCTATTATATTGAATCATCCAAGAGCAGCAACAATTCCAATGTTTTGTGTTACAACACTTGCTTCAAAATAAGACTAACTCTAATCTCTAACTATTGCTATACTCCTTAATTCACTCCAATGTAAAACTATCTAGCCCTTAAAAATGAGGCAAAATGCCATATTTATAGAAACCCCCAAGATATGTCAACCCAATTAGTTGTACAAAGATAATTAGCCAAAAAAAAAGTTGGCCCAAGAAGCTCAGAAACAACATAAAACAACATTAAATTCTTGGGACTCATCCAGGTTGGCCTAGGTTCTCCAATGTAACTTGGTCCAATGCATGTGAAGGATGAAGAAGGAATAATGGGGAAGCACAAATTTTGACGTAGCCTTGCATTAAATATTTTCCCCCTTATTTTTATCTATTTTATCTTGCACCTTTAAGAAGATTCCATCTAGGTCGGCCAAGGGTGGGGTAACCAATACTTTGAATTTCCTCTCAATAGATTAAATCTCCTCCCTTGATTTCCTGAAAACTTTATACCATTCCACCTTGAGATCTTGATATTTATCCATGACAATAACATAGGTGGAAGCATCAGCTAAATGGTGACTTGTGATTGGACCATCCTCAACACAAGCATAAACTTCATGCCACCATTTCCTCAAGTGTTCCAAAGTTAGATGTCTAGGTGTAAACTTTTTCCTTCCAGTAATAATCTCAAAGCATGAGATACATCTATTATAAATATCATTTCAATGCATCATCTACCTATTTTCCCTACTTATGGATCCTCTTCAAAACGTTTTGCTTGATCTGTAGGGATTCATAGCATTCCCAGGGCTTAGAAACTCTTGCAGAAGAGAGAATTCCATCACTTACCAATTCTTCTTTTGTAAATTCAATGATGGTTTTTAATTTGTGAAGGAGGAGATTTGTATCAGAATTGTCCTTCCCCAATATGTTCTACAACCACTCACAAGACCTATATGCATTACCACCTATTGACAAGATTCCCTTGATCATATCATCTCCTCATTGCCTAACTCCCTAGAACCATTCATGGGTGGCTTGTGTAGAAGCTTTCATTTTTTCAAGTTCTGTGAATGCCTCCTTGGGAAATAAACCTTCAGGAGTTACCCCTTCACTTCCTACTGCTTTTTATGGCTTCATTAGGTTTTGCACATATTTGTACACATCATTAAGTTGTTTATGCAACCTCTCTTTCTCTACTATTTCCTTATCTAGCATTCTTAGAATATCTTGGGTGAACTCTTGGAATTCTTCCTTCTCTTGATCCTTATCAGTGGGCCCTAGGTTCAGAGTCTAAATTGTATATTCTTGAGGAAAAATCTCCATTTTATCCTTTTCTATAGTAGGGGTAGCAATGTGAATAATCTTGTTGCCTGCTTCATCCCTGGTAATTTTGGAGATTACCCTAGCTTTCTTCTTTTCCTTCCCTTTACTAATGTTTTCCAACAATTCATCCCGATTCAGAGGGGTGTTTTCTATGATCACTTGGTTACTCTTCAACCTCTCATGGCCAATTTGGCATAGGGACATCAGATAATTGCTCACTTGTCCTCTCTTTCTCAACTTGATCCATGGAAGGCTCAACATCTACAGTATGCACTGAGGGGACATCCTCATTCCTACCTTCTCCCTCATCTTTCTCTTTATTAACTTCTGGCTTCTGACTCTCCTCTTGATTTGCTGTCTCTATCATAACTTAAGTTGGAGAAGGGGCCCTTTCATGTGTCTTTTCCTCTTCCATAGATTTCTCTTCTTCTTCTCTAACTAGTGAGTCCTCATAAGACACCAAGGGAGACTACAATATCTTCTCTATCTCTTCCTCCATACTATAGAGTTCACCTTCCTAGTATCGTTCCTCTCCTTGATCTTGGTGTTCCTCTACATCTTTAGACTCACTTGGTGCATCCTGAGACTCATGAGAAGGAAGGACATCATCATTTAGTTCTGTAGTAGGGGCAGCTGAGGGAATATCCCCCTTTGGTACACTATCCTTGGGAGAAGGAGTTCTTGATATTCTTGTGTATACCTATGTTTTATCTCCTAGACTCTCCACATTCACTACTTGGAGGGCCAACTTCATCCTATGCCTTAGAATATTCCTTCTTATTTTGAGTAATCTAACTATTCTTCTCCTTTTGTGTATAGGAAGACTATCATTTTCTCTTTCTTCTTCATGGTCCTCCTCCTGAGCAAATGTCTTCTCCTTAGAAGCAACATTCCTCCTCTTAGCACTAGGCTTCCTTTTCTTTTCTTTCTTAGTCTCTACTTGATCACCCTTATTCTTGATCTTGGAAGGAGAACATGCGTTGTCCTTTCCCTTTAGATCTAGCTCTTCTTTTTCAAAAGTGGAGTGGGATTCAAAATCTCCCATCAACTCATGTGTACTCTTTTCCATCACTTTCCAACTCCCAAATCTTATGCTTGATCCAGAACTTGTTATATTTATAAACAAGAGCATTGATTTTCTCTAACTCAGTCTTCTCTTCCTCTAACCAGTCAATCTCAGCTATGGGTTTATCCTTGATGGAATCATAGTCATGGCATTGGATTACATCCCCATCATCATCAAGCTAGTCAGGAATAGACTTGATGTTGTATAATCTAATTATATTGGCTAGAAATCTAGAGAATCTTCTCCTATAGACCTCAAACTCATCTTTACAGTTAGCCCAGTCATCTTCACTGTCATCCTTGTGGCTGAATTCCTTGCTAGCTCTCTTTTGGGCTTCTCCTGTCCTATTAAACCTGGGCCTCTTGGAGTGGAATTCCAAACATAGAGTGCTCATTTCTTCCTTAGAGGAGTATGATATAATCATAGAAGGACAAGCCTCATGCACTCTTATCCTCAAAAGGAAGTCACCTCCAAAGCTAGTCATATGCATATCTTTCTTCACAATATCATCAAAGGCTGAAATTTTCCTAGTCACCTCCAAAAGTATGATGTGGTCTATTGGATATCTTTGTAACTGGTAAGGATCCCTCCAACAACCATCAATCCTGGTGTATGAGAATGTAGGAAATTGTATAAACCATGCTCCATATTTTTGTATCAATTCCTTGGCCACATCAGAGATCCTTACATGCTATCCCCCTTGCAACAATCTTGTGATATACATAGTGAATGCATCATTCACCCTCTTGTAGCTTGAGTTGTCCAAGTGAAACTATGGATAAACCTCATAAATAACATTCTGGCCAAAGATCCGACATGTACTCAACCCCTTGTATGGATGGAACCTTGCCAAGGCATAGACCAGATAAGAAGTCATTGTGAAGATCTTGGTCTGTAAGACATTACTCAATTGCTCATGGACCCTAGTAGTGATGATACTTGACCAATGACAATCTACATTTTTCTCCATCCTTACTATGATGTAAAGCATCCAATTCTCAAACATTCATGTAGTCTTCAAACCCATCACTCTACTAAAGAGAGTGATTGCATCATAGTATTTTGATCTGAACTTGGCTCTGTGTAACTATTTAGGCAACTTGGAGAATTGTGGCTTAGGATTCTTCAACCAGGAATTGATAACTTGTAGAGTCTTAGTTGTATCATTTGTATAGTATCTCTTGGCTATGTCAAGTTCAAGCCCCGCCACATGAGTCCTATCCGGCATGTCAAATGTCTGAGCCACTGAGACATGAGAGAAATTGGCAAGCACCCTTCCTTGTGGACTAATTATCTTGTATGTATTTGAATCATAATTCCTAGCACACTCTAGTAATAGCTCATATAATTGCACCATAAGAGGGAAACCAACCACATGATCTAATCTAGATTTCACGAGTCTTCTAGCCAACAAGGAAGGATTTTGCACTGCCATTCTTTCTTTAAACTCTTCATAATCCCATCTCCCAGCATTAGTATCTGCTACCTCTGACCAAATGGAAACCAACATTCTCTAAGGAACCTCATTTTTCATGTCCAACTTCATCCTCTTGGCCTTAGAAATAGAAGCTCCTTCATCACTAAGATCCCTTGCCTTACCCTTAGTCCTTTGAGCAACGGCCTTGCTTGATTCAACCTGTATTAAAAAAAAAGAAAACAATAAAGATCTATCATAACATGAAACCCAAGTTAGTCCATTGTAAAATTACATATTCATCCTTAAGACAAGTCCCATGATGAACAAATCCCCTAAAACCCCACAAAGATTACTCCTCTCAAAGTTCGGGTTTTTAGTCCTCTCATGGAATTTAGGCCAGAGAGGAATTTTGAGAAATTCCAAGCCAAATGGAATTCAATGAAACAAACACAAAAAACTTCCAAGAATCTTTTAATCAACCACCATCAGTTAAGAAATAGCATGACACATCTTTAAATAACTCAAATTGATCACATGATGCACAATAATTAGCTAATAACTAATGCTATCTCACAAATCCTCATTTTCAACAAGATTTCAAAGAATTCCTTCTAGGATGGAAATCCAAAAAAAATGGCAGGAGTTCACAAATTTTGGGAAAATGAAGGGCCAAATAAGTTTCGGTAAAACCCCAAGCAAACAGAATTTCATGAAGTCAACATAATTTGTATGTTTTAAGTATATTTTCGGGAAATTGATAAAGCAATGGAAAATCAAGGAATTCTTAAAGTAAGGAAAATCTGCGAGATGTTTGAAAACTCAAAATTTTCAACTTTGTCAGGATTTCACCCAAATCGATCAAATGATTAAGAAGTTGGGGATTCAATCTTGGACTTGATTTATTTAAAGTGCAAGATGAATAATCTAGGTTTCTAATTGATCTAAATGAGATTCAATCAATATGAACAATGATTTCAACAAGAGAAACCCTAAGAAAGTGTCATGACAACAAAACATGGATCCTAATTCACCCTCTAATTCCTCTAATCCTCCTACAAACACCCTAAAACATTACTAAGATAAGGAAATTATCAAAATTGGATTATAAACAAAAGGTTTCAATTCACCCAGGACATGATCTCATCGAAGGTCAGGGATTTCTACATCAAACCA
The DNA here is from genome assembly GCA_007258455.2 of Sequoia sempervirens. Classification (NCBI taxonomy): domain Eukaryota; kingdom Viridiplantae; phylum Streptophyta; class Pinopsida; order Cupressales; family Cupressaceae; genus Sequoia; species Sequoia sempervirens. The sequence goes on along the minus strand of VDFB02270651.1, from coordinate 571,391,924 downwards.
AAGATCAACATAAGAAAGCACGAAATTGAACAAAGAGTCAAATAGGGTAATGATTAACCACATTGAATCACGATGAAGCATAAGGAAAAGCAATGTGAGCAATACGGGGGATGACATCCAACTGAAACTAGAAACCCTAGCCCTACTGCCTAACTCTACCACATCAAAATCCTAACTCAAAGAATACACACACAAATCATAAACTGATTCAATTCATTCATTAAAAGTGAAGACAACATGTACATACCATGAGAGAAAAGAAATTGAAATAGCTACAGCTGGAAAGAAACCCTATAGTCCAAGAAGAGTGCAAGTGATCACCAGAAAACTCTACTGCAACAATCGATCACAGTCTCAAATGCACAATCTAATAGTAGCAACTCAAAATCAAGCTCTACCAATCTCACAAGGAAAATGACACAAATTCTCATGATAAATCCTAGTTAAATCCAATAAAAGCAAACTGCAAGATCGTATAGGAGGCATAAATGCGATGAAAAGACAATAGACTCAGGAATCTGAAGGCATGATGGAATTTCAAGAAAATCCAAGGAAAAAATTCTGTGAAGTCCTGGAATTTTTGAAAGTAGTGTAAAGCAACCTCTGTCCAGTTTTCAAGGCATTCAGGGAATTCTGTCCAGAGGGAATTTTCCCAAAAATAGAGAAAAACTTGAAATATGTCCCAAAACACAATATTTTTAAAGTATTTCCTCAAAAGGGGGATTTGCATGAATAGGATAATCATTTATGCACATGCCAAGGCAACCTAATCCTAAAAATCAAAGGGCCAAAACACCAATAAAAGAAAGCAAAAGAGGGTCCTTGCTTTTAGCAGGGCATGTGTGCGAAAACTGTACAAGGCTCTCTTGGGAAAGCAGGAAGCTTTATAGAGGAAGGAAGAGGAGATGACCACCCCTGTATCAGGGCCTCATGCCACATCCTCCTCTCTCCTCCCCTCTACTTCTATTTAGTCTAACTCTATATTGCTTCCAACTTCCACTATGAGTATGAATCCTCTTGACCCTAAAAAAGTGTAGGTGTTCATTGATCCTTCGGTGGAGTCACCCTTGTTGATGTTCCTTCTGGATGTCTAGCCTTTCTCGAAACCCATAGATATGAAAAACACTTTGGTCAAATCTACTGTGGTTCTCTCCTCATCCTCTTCCTCTGCACTTCTTGCCTCATCTATGGGGAGTTCACCTCCTCCGATGAAGTAGAAGGTAGAGTGTGATACTTCCAACAATAGAGGATGTAAGAGGAGCCCACCTTCTTTGAAAGATGGTTCCACACTTACTTGTTCTATCCTAGTGATAGAACTAGTCCTGACTTCTCATGAATTCATTACCGCTCCTGAATCACTCGGCGAGCCTAGCGGTGAATCTCAGACATAACCTTCTCCATCCATTGAGATGAAACATGGCACTTTAACTCTCTAGATGAGGTTTCATCATTTTCAACAATCTTTGCAAAATCGCTGACCTTAGGTGAACAAGAGCTCGGTGGAGAGGAACTTGCAGGGCCCTCTTCCTTAGCCCTTATTGCGAGAGGGTTCAATGCTCCTCCTCTTAACATTTTATTGGTATGTGGTGACTGATCATGCTATAATTTATAGCCCATGGCATAATATACACCTTGGCAAGTATCCTTGTCGGGGTCCTACTTTTTTGGGTCATCATCGAAAAAGGGAAAAATCAACAAAAAAAAGAAAAATCTGATTTTGTAGAACCCAAAATCTGGAAGCTTCTAAGCTTGATAAAAAGGGGTTCAGATGGGTGTTATAGTATGATGAAAAAAATGATTATTCGCAACATTGTAATATGTTTTAAATTGGATAATAAAAGCATTGGATGGCTGCAGTTTGGTGGATGTAGCTTGGATTGGGTGAACCACGTTAAATTTTTGTGTTATGATTTATTCTATGTGTGTTTTAGTTTCTTTGTTTATTAATTAAATCTACATTTAATTGTTAGATATCTTCCATTCTAACCCTAACAGGTGGTATTAGAGCAGGTTGTGTTTCGATTATCATTTGTAGGAAGGTCTCATGGCTAAGTGGGAGTCTCACGATTGAGTGGGAGCAATGGAAGACATGGGTAAGAAGGTTGAGAAGTTTAATAGGCAGAACTATTAGTTATGGAAGATTTATATGGAGGACTATCTCTATCAAAAGGATTTATGGTGGCCATTAGAAGGGAAAACCAAGAAACCCCAAGCAATTTCTGATGAGAACTGTGATATCTTGGATAGAAAGGCTCTTGGAAGTATTCATTTATTCCTGGCACAATCGGTGGCATTCAATATTACAAAAGCAAAGACAACTCAAGAGTTGATGGAAACCTTGGCAAAGTTATATGAAAATCCTTTTGCTTCGAATAAGGTATTTCTTATGAAGCGTTTATTTAATATGAGAATGGTAGAAGGTGGGTCAGTAATTGATCATTTAAATGAGTTTAATATGGTCACTAGTTAATTAAATTCTATAAAAGTAAACTTTGATGAAGAAGTTAGGGCTCTTTTGATTATGTGTTCTTTGCCTAAATGTTGGAATAGCTTGGTAATGACTATTGGCAATTCTATTTCTGGTTCAAATACATTAAAATTTGATGATGTTTTTGGTGTTATTTTGAGTGAGGAAATCCGTAGGAAAAGCTTAGGTGGAACATCCACATCAGGTAGTGTTTTGAATGTAGAAAGCAAGGGAAAAACAAAGGAGAGAGGAAACAATTCTGGAAATCATAGGAAGTCATGAGGAAAATCAAAGGACAAAATGTCCCAATCTAGAGACAAGAGGGATTGCTGGTACTATGGTAAGCTGGGTCATTTGAAGAAAGATTGCTAGTCTTATAAAAATAAAGGAGACAAAAAGGAAGGAAGTAAAGAGGAAAATGTGGTAAGTAATAAATCTGAAGAGGATGCTTTGATTCTTTCCCTTGATAATGATGATGATTCTTGGGTGTTAGATTTAGGGGCTTCATTTCATGCTACCCTCTAGAGAAGTTATTTTCTTGATTATGTCCAAGGGGATTTTAGGTTGGTTTATTTAGGAGTTAACAAACCCTGTCATATTTTTGGAAAGGGAAGAATCAAGATTAAGTTGTAGAATGGGAATCATTGGCTACTACATGAGGTAAGGCATGTTCCAAAGTTAAGCATAAATTTAATTTCAGTAGGGCAACTAGATGATGAAGGTTGTGTTGTTACATTTAGTGATAAAAATTAGAAGGTCACAAAGGGTGCCTTATTGGTAGCAAAAGGTTTGAAAGTAGGAACCTTATATCTTTGTATAGGTCATACTGTTCCTTCTACTTTAATTGTTATGGAAAAATATCAATGTTCAGGAATAGTTGTTGCAGTTTAGCAGGTAGATCATACAATTATTGTTGACTCTGAATCAACACTGTGGCATAATAGACTTGGGCATATGAGTGCAAAAGGTATGAAAGTACTTCATTCAAATAATGTTGTACCAGGTCTAAAATGTGTTAATATGGATTTATGTGAAAGTTTTGTGTATGGAAAACAAAAGAGAGTTTTCTCAAGGATGGGAAGCAAAAGAAAGATGAGAAATTGGAGCTTGTGCATATAGATGTATGGGGACCAACTCAAGTATCTTCTCTTGGTGGCTCTCTATATTATGTTACATTCATTGATGGTGCAACTAGGAAGGTACAAATTTATTTCCTTAGGCAAAAATCTGATGTTTTTGAAACTTTTAAAAATTGGAGAAGCTTGGTTGAGAATGAGATAGGTAAAAAGCTAAAATGTCTCAGATCTGATAATGGTGATGAGTATTGCAGCAAAGAGTTTGAATATTATTGGTCCTCTAATGGTATTCGTAGACAGAAAATGGTTCCAAGTACTCCACAGAAAAATGGAGTGGCTGAGCACATGAATAGAACAATAATGTAGCGTGCACAAACTATGAGATTGAATGCTAGGCTTCCTTTAAAAATGTGGGTAGAGACTATAAACATTGTTGTTTATTTCATTAATAGAGGTCCCTCTAATCCTTTGGGTTGTGGTATTCCAGAGGAAGCATGGAAAGGTAAGAAGGTGAGTTATTGTTTTCTCAAAACATTCAGTTGTGAAGCATTTGCACATTTAGATTTTGGAAATAGAACCAAGCTTGATGCAAAATCAAAGCAATGTGTATTTTTTGGATATGGCATTGATGAATTTGGTTATAGGCTTTGGGATTTTGAAAATCAGAAAATTGTGAGAAGTAGGGATGTCATATTCAATGAGAAAGTGTTGTACAAAGATCTGTTGCTGCAGCATGAGAAGAAAGAAAATGATTATGTAGTTTTGGATGATATTCCAAACAATGATGTTTCAATGGTTCCTCATGTTGGGCAACAACAGCAACAAAAAATACCACAAACTCCTGTTAGATGATCTTCAAGGATAAGTAGACCTCCAGAAAGATTCTCTCCCTCTTTGTATACTATTTTATTAATTGATGTTGGTGAACTAGAATATTATGATGAAGCTATGTAGGTGGATACCAAGGTTCAGTGGGAGCATGGAATGGAAGAAGAAATTGACTCTTTGCCAAAAAACCAAACTTGGGAATTATGCAAATTTCTTGTAGGTAAAAGGGATTTACCAAACAAATGGGTTTATAGGCTAAAAGAGGAGGATGGACGTAAGAAAATATTTAAAGCCAGATTAGTTGTAAAGGGATTTGCACAAAAAAAGGGTATTGATTTTGATGAGATTTTTTCTCCAGTTGTTAAAATGACCTCTATTCATATTGTTTTAAGTATTGTGGATGTTGAAGATTTGCATTTAGAATAGCTTAATGTTAAAACAACCTTTCTCCATGGTGATTTGGAAGAGAAAATATATATGGACCAGCTACAAGGATTTGAGGTCAAAGGTAAGGAGAAACTAGTGTGTAGATTGAGGAAAATTTTATATGGCTTGAAGCAAGTACCTTGACAATGGTACTTGACATTTGATAGTTTTATGGCTGAGCAAGGCTATAGATGGTGTAATTATGACCATTTTGTTTATTTTAAGAGGTTGGATAATGACAGCTACATTATTTTATGTTTATATGTTGATGACATGCTTGTAGCAGGGTCTGACATGGATCACATAAGTGAGCTAAAACAACAGTTAGCAAAATATTTTTCTATGAAGGATTTGGTGGCAGCAAAGCAAATCCTTGGTATGAAAATTTGTAGAGATAGGAAAAGCAGACAATTGTTTTTATCTCAAGCTACTTATGTTGAAAAGGTGTTGTAGAGATTTCATATGGAGAATGCAAAATTTATCAGCACACCTTTGCCTAGTCATGTTAAATTGACGAAGGATATGTGTCCAAAGACACAAGAGGAGGAAGAAAATATGTCCAAGGTACCATATTCTTCAACTATAGGTAGTTTAATGTACACCATGGTATGCATGAGACCGACTATTGCACATGTCGTAGGAGTTGTTAGCAGGTATTTGAGTCATCTCGAAGTTCTGCATTGGAATGTAGTAAAATGGATTCTTAGGTACTTGAGAGGTACATCCAATAAATGTTTATGTTTTGGGGGCTCTAATACTGATTTAAAAGGCTATGTTGACTCAGATTTGGTAGGGTATATAGATACCAAGCGGAGTACGATAGGTTATATTCTTACAGTTGGTGGGACAATAATGAGTTGGATTTCTCGATTGCAAAAGGTGGTTGCTTTATCCACCATAGAGGTAGAGTATGTTGTTGCAACAGAGGCAAAAAAGGAGATGATATGGTTGCAACTTTTCATGGATGAGTTGGACAAACAACATGCTCGAAATTACTTGTTTACAAATAGCTATAGTTCTATACAACTTGCAAAGAATTCTTCCTTGCATTCTAAAATAAAACACATATAGTTGAGATATCATTTCATTCTGTCGGTGTTGGAGGATAGACAGGTCAAGCTAGAAAAAATACATATAGATGTCAATCTAGTGGATATGTTTATGAAGGTAGTGACAAGGGAGAAGTTGAGCTCCTCTTCAGCTTCAGTTGGCCTTCAAGGTTGAATTCAAGTATAACAGAGCAACAGGGTCCAAGGTACTTATTTTCAATGGGAGTTGTAATTGCAGCAATGTTGTCTAGGATCAGTCTCCAAGTGGGAGATTGTGGTGGTGTGGAGCCTGATCAGTCTCCAAGTGGGAGATTGTTGGTATGTGGTGACTGATTATGCTATACTGTATAGCCCATGGTATACTATACACCCCGGAATGTATCCTACTTTTTCGCGTCATCACCAAAAAAGGGAAAAATCAACAAAAAAAAGAAAAATCTGATTTTGCAGAGCCTAAAATTTGGAAGCTTCTAAGCTTGATAAAAAGGGGTTCGGATGGGTGTTATAGTATGATGAAAAATGTTATTATTCACAAGATTGTAATAATTTTTTCACTAGATAATAAAATTATAGGATGGCTATGGTTTGGTGGATGTAGCCTGGATTGGGTGAACCACGTTAAATTTTTGTGTTATGATTTATTTTGTGTGTGTTTTAGTTTCTCTGTTTATTAATTAAATCTGCATTTAATTGTTAGATATCTTCCTTTCTAACCCTAACACATTCCACCACTGAATGCTCATCCTCCTTCCCCCTATGATGATTTAGAGTGGGAAGCAAATGACCTCTCAGTTGATTAGTGTTAGGAGGAGACCTCTTCTTTATCTTTAGATTAGATATGTGTGTGTGTTGTGATGTGTTCCCCCATGATCATGCTATGTGTGTTTGGATGACCCTCATCACCCATGTTGGTGTTTGGATACAGGTGTGGTTTTTGTTTCTTAAACCTTATTTTATTTGTATCATCATTCTTCCATGTTTGTGATTTGTTTTTTGATAAATTGGGGACAATGCAAAGCATTGGGTCATTTAGACTTCCCTTCCATGTTGATCCAATTTTTTATTTTTACTTTGTCTTCTTGTGCATTCCTCACATGGTTTGATATAGTAGGGGGTTGATGATAGTTCATTTTATATACTATTACTAAACATATATATGTTTATGAGTAGTTCTGACCCCGAAATATTAGGCTACCCTTGTGTCCTTTATTTGTGTTATCTTTTCTCTTTTGATTTTCCTTTATCTTTCTCTCTTATTTTCTTGAGTTTTCCCTCTCATGTGTGACAATGACACTTCTACAACACTTTGATTTTACAAAAATGCATTTGTTACCAAAGAATCATTTCTTGAGAATCTTCTCAAACTTTTTTTCAAGAATCATTTTCTCTACTTGAAACCCTAATGGATCGTGTTTCCTTCATCACGAGTTCACAAAGAAAGAACTTGAGAACCTTCCTCCAAAGCAAGAATAGCTTTGACCTTCCCCTCGCATGGAGGCATATTCTTCCTTTTGAATTACTTGATGAAGTGAACATATTTCAAAAGGATTCCTTGATGATGAATCAATTCGAGAAAGAAACATCTCTTTTGTACTTTCAAGTAGTGCATCCATTGAGTGGACCCCTTCTTCACACTGTGTTCCTGAGAGACCCCTTTAAAAATTTTATAACTTTTTTACATTCTATGAGACTATCCACTTACTTGCCTACATGACCACCTTTTGACTTGTTCTATTTGTGGGTAAAAATGTTGCTTTACGAGTGTGCCTATGAAGCCACTTTCTAACTCCACAGAGTCCCCTTTCCTTGGGTTTCCTCCATGTGAGAGATCTTGGGGGATACCTTCCTGCAAGTTTGTGGGTATGTAGGACACTTCTTCTAATGTGAGAGATCTTGGGGATCACTCCCCTACATGTCTATGATTCTATAGGGTACTTTCTTTGGGTTTCCTCGATGTGAGATCTTGGGGGATACCTCCCTACAGGTCTGTGGGTCTATAGGGCACTTTCTTTGGTTACCTTCATGTGAGAGATCTTGAAGGTCACCTTCCCTACCAATCTACAGGTCTATAGGGCACTTTTCTAGCTTCCTCCATGTGAGATATCTTGGGGGATGCTTCCTTGTAGGTCTGTGGATCTGTAAGGTTCTTTTCTAGTTATCCTCCATGTGAGAGATCTTGTAGGACACCTTCCTTGCAGGTTTGTGGGCCTATGAGGTGCTTACTTCTTAGGGCTTCCTTCATGTGAGAGATCTTGGGGGTTGCCTCCTTGCAGGTCCATAGGCTTGTAAGATGCTTTCATTATTTAAGCTTCATAATTATGTGGGGCTATGAAGTCCTTTACTTGTCTTAGGCTCTCAAGTTTGTTAGATTAGGGTTTGCTTCCTTGACAATTTAGGTATACATTTCTAACTCTACTACTTCTCCAATCTACTTTACCAAAGTACTCATCAATATTCATGCTCACTAAAGTGGGGGAAATATGTATAGCAGCAAATTTTCACCCCTTACATGAATTCCCCTTTTTACATTCCTTCACCTTAGAAAACCAAATCCGAAGGTGAAAATCCACATCAACCTGCTGCCTTCATTCCACTTGGCATCCATTTTGTGCATCGACAGAAGAATAATTATCAAGGACACCTGCGTAGTGCGCTTACATCCCTGGTGGATTCTTGCATCTGAAGCCTGTAGAGGAGTTACACTTCCTATTGGGGTCAATTTGTAATGCCTGTCTTCAACCTAACGACCTAAATATGGTTGTTTTTCTCATTCTCCCTTCAAATTCACTCTTCATTCCTTCATTTCATCCTCTACACAATCTCTTCAAGGACTCTCCAAGATTTCTAGTATTCACTTCTTAGACTCTTAGCCTTCAAGCAGAACTTTGCAATCTATAGATACAACAACAACACTTCATCAACTCCATAGAGAAAGTGTGGAACAACACCATTGCAGCAAGGGCTTGAGTCCTCTCCTCTTCTCCTCCATTAGCTAGTGAGCTCTTGGTGGAGGTGGTAATATTTTCACTCATCTCCTCTACAATTTGGTTGAGTAGCATAATACTATTTTGTAGTGTTATTGTGTTCTTTACTTTCATTCTTCCTTTATCAAATTTTTTCTCCATTATCACTATATTTTTTGTCCATGGAGGTGGAAACACCAAAACGAGGGTCTAATTGAGTCAGGCCCCTATACAACCGCCCAACAATTTTCCTCTTTCTTGTGTGTAGGTGGAAGTTTTCTTGGAGCTGGCTGGCGAACAAGCTCTTTTGTGAGATCCTTCTTGTCACCCTAGCTTTAATCTACTTTTTCTATCATATTTGATTGTATATTTCTTATTTCATAGTGTTGTTTTGTTCTCCTAAAAACCACTAGCTAGGCCATTAGTCTATTTTCTAGTGGTTCACATTGTGTTTTTAGTCATCTGGTTGTATGGACACCAACACACTTGAGAGACACCAACATGTCACACTATCATCACAAAACCACACTTTCATCCTTAGGAAGAGAGCTACTTGAGGTACAATGTGGAACCCAAAAATTGGCTCACCTAGCCCCCTTTCAAGTTTTGGGTCTGTAGAGCGATTAAAGGACCTTATAGTACTCATCATTGTTGTCCCTCATTATAAAACATCGTTTAAGCTAAGGTAAGTTAGGGCATCCTTCCACTTTTGGCCCTTCATGACCTGGGGCCTTGAACATGGTTGGTCCCCCTCTCTTACAGTCCTATTGAAGGAATTTGGATGGTCCAAAAAGTGGAGTAGAAATAACACAACTTAGACAGGGTTGTGAGCCAGAAACCCTAAGAGGGACTAAGATATGAGGAAAGGCATGTGTTTCCCAGTGGAGGTTTTTTTTTCATAAAAAACAACAAATTCTAATTCATTAACAATGTTCCAAAATTGTCTACCCAGGGACCTGATGTTTGGAAACAAAAAATTGTGCAAATTAATGCAAGAAAACGTAACTAGTGACAGGAAGTTGGATACAAAAGTGAATGCAATTTTTTCAATTTTGAATGTAATAAAAAATGTTCCTAAATGCAATTAGGATGATAAAAATTTCACTTTTAAGTTGTTTAATGAATGCAACCTATATGCATTTTCACTAATACAAATATGAGAAACCCTAGATGCACTTTCACTAATGCAAGATGCAATGTAAGAATGAATGCAACCTAGATTTGGGGAATTTATGGACTCCAATTCATAAAATGAATGATCAAGAAGTTGGGTTCACCAAAATGAATAATGGGAAAAGGGGTGCTTTATAACCTAGGTCATAAAACACCACTATTCTCCTATTATCATTCAATAATGTCCTAGGAACCTTAATTGGATTGACTATCAACCTCACAAGGTGAGTCAATTCTCAATGAGGAGGACCTAGGAGGGGTTTCTTTCAGCTTTTATGGGTTCACCACCATGCAAATGCTTGGAAAAGACAACTTTCAACTCACAAAACCTAGTAATGAAAGCCAAATAATGAGTACAAATGATGAAATTAAGCAACACCAATTTAGGGTATGTATACATGAGAAGTCTACAAATGTAATGAGGATTCCAGAAATGTAAAAATGCTATCAAAAAGTGATATGGAGGACTAAGACGCCCTTACTATTGTCTTAGTCATGTTACTACTTTTCGGGGTAGACGTGAAATCTTCAGATGTCAGAATAGGATCTGAAAGAATCTCTACAAACTTCCACCTAGAGGACTAAAATTCCCTTACTATTGTCTTAGTCCTGATATGAATTTTTGAATTTTTTGAGTGTGGTCCTGAGCTCCAAGGTCTACACTTACCCCTTCTTAGAACTAAGGTCCTGAATCTTCCAAATTAGGCATGTAGGTGAGTTTTTATGAAGATGACAACTTTGGAATGCAACTTTACAACTTGGACAACTTTGCACTCCAAATGATATTCAAGTCTTCAACCTAAATCTATAATCACAAATATGCAACAGAGGGAAAAAGTTGTTGTTTTTTAGTTAATGGGGGTTTGCCTTGGTAAAACCCCTTGTTGGTAATTAAACCTTGAAATGAAATGAATGAAATGGAGCATGAAATATGAAATATATAAATGATGTCACCTTGTATGATATCTTGTGAAGAAAATCTGCAATCTACCATGTAGTGGCCATGAAGAATACAAATCTTGGATCCTTGGATATGATGTGAACAATGGTCACAAATAGATATTCAATGCTACATCCACAATGTTGGCTGAACAACATGAATGGATGCACTAAACCCTTGACATGATGCTTGAATCTTGATGATGGCTCCAAATGCTTGATGAATTACTCTTGAATGCATAAAATTTCCTTCAGAATGAATACTTTAATTATTTTTATTAAAATGAGTGGAGGAACCTTGTATTTATACTTATTCATGCTTAATATCTTGAAATTACACCACAACAAGCTGACATAGGAATTCATTAAATAAAGCAGGCTAAATCCTACTAGAATTTGAAATTAAATCCTGAAAATAAGCCAAGGAGGACTAAGATTCCCTATGTGGCATCTTAGTCCCAAGGCTCAAATCTCGAGGCACAAACACCAAAAAGGGACCTTTCTAGGTACATTAAAAATTAGGGTCCCAAAACCCATAGAGGACAAAGACACATTAGGTTACATTTTAGTCCCACTCCACAAATCAAGGACACATAGACAAAATTGATTTAAATTATCATTTATCTTTTGATGTTTGTCGGGATTTTCCATAAAAAATATATAGTTTATTAGGCTTGTGGATGCAAAATAGGACCAATTATTCCATAAAGAAGTATAAATAAATCAAGACAGGCCCAAAGAAGTGTGAAAATGTAAGGGTATGCATTTTACTACACTAGATGTTATAATAAAACCACCCACAAAAGAGCCCATTCCCTTATCATATCACTTAAACTTCCTATGTACAAACAACACCATTGAGTATGAACTGTTACTTAGTGGATTACATGTCACTCTAGTTATAGGTGCTAGAGACATTAAGATATTTGGCAATTCACAATTAATCATCAAATAAATAAATGGAATATATAAAAAAAACATGAAAAATTATCAAAATACAAGGATCTCACAATGAAATTGTTAGACAAGTTTGAATCATTCACCATTGATAACATCCCTCGAAAAGATAATCATCATGTGGATGCAATGGAAAGTGCAAATATTCTTAATTTCCCTCAAGATCCTTAAAAATACTTCACCTTCATTGTGCATACAATTATGAAACCATCAATCGATGATAAATAAGATGAAGTATTAGAAAAAAAATTAAAAACTTGAGTGAATAGTATGATACGATATTCAATTGTTTGAAAGATGATACCTTTCCTAAGCCAACAAATAAAAAAACTCACTCTCATCTTTGAGAATTTGTGTCTAGAAATATCATCCTAGTGGACATCTTATATAAATGGTCCTTTGAAGGCCTTTTTCTTAGGTTTCTTAAACAGTCTAAAATCCCTATAGCACTTGAACAAGCTCATGTAGGTGCTTGTGGGGGGTATTTTGGAGGAAGATCATTAGTTCAAAGACTAATCCACATAGGATATTAGTAGAAGAACATGGAACGATATTTCTTCGAATATGTTAAGAAATGTCACAAGTGTCAAGAGCATCAAAATGTAATTCATGCTCCTACCTCTGAGCTCCGTGCAAAAGTTCTTATTTGGCCATTCTTGAAATGGGGTTTGGATATTATTGGAAAAGTATCCCCACCCTCAACCATAGGACATACATTTATAATCATGGTAATGGATTATTTCACAAAATGGGTAGAATATATTCCCTTGCATTCAACAACCTCCAATGTAATATGTCGTTTCATATTGGAACACATTATTGCTTGCTTTGGACTTCCTTATGCATTAGTTTTAGAAAATGGAATACCGTTTAAGAATAATGATGTGCAAAAATTGCTTGGAAACATTTAATATACAACATCAGTTCTCAACATAGTACTAGCCGGAATCTAATGGACAAGATGAATCAACTAACAAAACTCTTGAACAAATCCTAAGAAAAATAGTGAACAAAAATAATAAAGACTAGCATACATAATTAATATACACATTATGGGCTTGTCGTACTAGTATCAGAACTTCAATAGGAAATACACCTTACAACCTTGTTTATGGTGCTAAGGAAATTATGCCCTTGGAGTTAGAGATTCCCTCCTTAAGAATTTCTCTTCAAGGGACAATTGATGATAGTACTTATAGGGAACAATGATTACACCAACTTGAAATGCTAAATGAAAGGTTCATCAATACCCTCAAACATCTTCAAGCTTATCATAAGAAAATGCAATAAAGTTATAATGATCACGACATCCCTCATTCATTCATCAAGGGTGATTTGGTGTTATCCAAGAATCAATGAAATGTCAATGCCAACCTGAAAGAGAAAGGAAATTTGAGCCCTAACTGGTTAGGACCTTATGTAGTTCAAGAGATCTATGGGTCTAGAGCATACCTAATATCTGAAATGGATGGTACACCTCTTCGGGAACCTATTGATTTTTTGCATTTATGTTGGTACTATGCCTAGCCTTTCTAAATAGTGTGAGTTCTTAAAGTAGTGTTGTTAGAGAAAATAGATAGTATGCTATTGTCTCTCACACTTGCTTCATTCCTGACACATTTTTCTTTATGTCTTGAATTGTGGAGTAGTGGGTCCAATTTGGTTTTGGATTCTTACTTTAGGTATCATGCTATTTAGACCTTATGGTGTATGTTATGTTACATTAAATCCTTATTTGAATTTAATGTTCTACAATTAAATCATAATTGTATTTAATTTAGCATAACATACTACATCATAAATTTAAGAAAGGTTAAGAAAAGACATGTTAGATCATGAGGATATTTATTGAAAAGTATAATAGAGATTATTTAATAAATCACATTTTCATCTAACACATAAATATAAAATCCAAATATGTTCATATATATATATAAAGTTGTAATACATCTCATCAATAGTACAATGTCACTATGGCCTATGACTGTTGAATCCCTTGGGATGTGGTGTCTACACTCGTTGAGAGATAGTGGTGTGTGATTAGGATCTACTCATGGTAGACATCTCCCGCATAGTTTTTAGTGCCCCATGTAACTCACCCTCACGTATCAGTGCCTCCACATGCTCTTGCTCTACATGGTCTCTATCAAACTAGATTATGACATTCTCTCTCTGAAGCCGCTCGACATTTGACTATAAGATAGAATCTCTCTCAGATCTTTGAGCTACTTGAGCCTCCTCTAAATATACCACTAGTGTTTTACCTAACCCTTAGCTTGATTAGTGCACCTAGATATGCCATTATATACTCCCTTGAGTCTCACATAAGGCTTAAACAGGTCCATGTGCTATGCCACGAATGGTGGGGGCATGTACTCTATAGAAGTAGCCTCATCTAGATGAAGGGATGGCATTATATTTGTGGAAACACTTTCGAAGAAGTCCTCAAGATCTATCATGGGCCCTGCAAGATAGAAATCATAAGAATAATAAGTATACATCATCATAATATATACATATACATGAGCATTATATACATAAAACATAAAGAATAATAATAAATATCATCACTTGGGTTTGTAGCATGATCTGTAGGAATCTAGAATACCCTACTACTCTCCCCATGCTCTTAGACATTGGCATGTGTAGACTGTGACCTCGTCACCCGTGTGGTAACTATATCTCTCCACTTGGGTCTAGGAGGAATAGCCTCACCTCTATCACTATTCCCACTCATAGGATGCCTCTACTCATCCTTTGTCTCCTCATCATCCTCCCCTCCATCATTGTTGTTATCCTCTCACTCCTCATCCCCCTCTAGGAATAGGTTTGTTAGATCTACCCTCTTTCCTAACTCTCTATCATCCTCCCCATGGATCTGGTAAAGGTATTGTGAAGCCCATAGGATATTCCATAGTAAATATAGCTCTTGGCTGAACCACCTCCCACCACTCATCATACTCCTATGTCATGCTAATTTAGTTCAAGTGAGAGACTGGGGGAACATTTGTCTCCTCCTCCTTTACATCACTTCGGATGAAATTGTTTGTTGTCAACCATTTAAGGTCCCCAAGTCTGTAGGTGCTTCATAGTGACCATCTATATGAAAACCATAGTACTGGTTGTCTCTGTATCTACCCAAACTATCTCATGATATGATCATAGTAGAAAGGCCTCACTACCTGATCATTCCATCCCAACAAAAGCCTGTCTCTCTGCATCTGCCTCAGCTATCCTATTGTGTCTAGCTAGAATAGCTCCATAAAATAGAGTCTCCATACAATTTCTTCCTCACTTAGTCTATCAAATCTAACCCTCCAGAATAGTCAATCACCATGATGCATTCCTATCTAAGGGGATAACTAAAGGCCCATGGGTATCCCACCACTGTGAAAATTGGGAATCCTATAGGCCTGGTACATGTAATGTGCTCTAGGATCCAAGTCTGTAGTAGGGTGTAGTGCAACATGTTGTGTAGCTCTACATAACTAAACCAACCTAAGTCATAGTATAGGTGTGCTAGTATTCTCTGACCCCATGCGAAGATGACATGGTAGTGCTCCATGTCTCGAATCATGTACACTAACCCCCTCCAAATGTGCTCTGCGACCATCAATGACTTTTAAGATGCATTTGACAAGTGATGAATGTGCATGAAGAAGCTATGAAAGCTCAATGCATTGTCCTACGATCTTATAGATAACTGGATTTCCTAGGCAATACTCAGTGTCAAACAACATCTCCTTAAAGCTCTTGCCCTATGCTTGGAATACCCTCTCTCCTTAGATAGGCACTCGTAGTATGCGATGCATTTCCTCTAGTGTGACCCTCATCTCTCCTTTATGTAGATGGAAGGTGCAAGTGTTTGTATCCCATCTCTCTACCAGCATTTTCAACATGACATAATGATACCACATGGCTGGCGAGAGATAGGCCTAGTAGAGGCACATCTCCTAGGGGATCTTCACATCCTCCTTAGGTAGTTGATTGAAAAGCTCTTGAATATGGCTAAATGTATGACTGCCTAGGTGTTGGCACGATTGAGGTGTAGCCTGCCATAAGAAAAGAAGTAAAATGTCATTTAAAACATCTTAAAATCTTAAATTTTTTCTTTAATGGTCAAAGAGTGTGATAAGGTTGCTTTAGGATATCTTAATTAAGGGTTCTAGACACTTTATTCCTTAATTGTGACACTTTGCAAAAATCTAAAACAAAATGAAAGAAAAACCCTCCCTAGAATATAAATTCGTCTAAAAATTGCATAAAAACATAAAAAATTGATTAAATCAAAGTACAAAGAAGGTGAAATCCACTCACAGTAGGTTGTAGCTTGCCCCATGTGATCACCTCCTATAGAAGCTCAATCTATGGATGGGTGGATGGATGTTTGCTTGGCATGGTGGCTCACTCTACTCCAAGCTCACTCTACCAAAAGGTAAAAGATAAAATTAATGCGATTTAACTTCTCTTTTATCTTTATATACATGCATATTTAGGCCACTTTATGTTAAAAAGAAAAGAACCACTCTTTATTTAAACTAACATATTTGGAGGTAGCGAACTCCATTTTTGATGTTCCACTCTTGTTCTCATGAAATGTCTATCATCATGTGGCATGCTACTTGGAGATTCCCTATGATAGACTTGTTTAATTTGATGTGGTTGGATTGCTACCTTGATTCCACCTTCATAAAGAAAGTAGAATCAAGGGGGGCATACATCTACCCTCAAATTTAATTTGCTAGGAAAGATAGATAAGAAGATTATTTTTGAGCTTACTAACGAATATGTGATGTAGGATGTGGTTCCTAACATTGTGGTTTTATAGGTAACTAAAATGGGGGCTTCATTATCCCTAATGAATCCATATGAGTGTCCTTTCATAAAGTTACTTGTTGACGTACTTTTTCTTGCATATGCATGTAGTATCATATGGGTGCTAAAGTGGGGGCTAAATGTAGTGTAGAAAAATGCATATCTTGGCATTTTCACACTTAATTTGGACCTATTTTGGCACCCCTTGCATCAAATTCCCTATAGGTCACTTATTATGGGCCCCTAAAACCCCTTTCTTATGCATCCCAAGGCATATTTCAACTCTAAACCTGACCAAAATCCATAAATAATTGTTAATCTTGGTAACCCACCTTTCACATTTGCAAATTAAGCCTTGTGGGACCAAGACACCCTTAGTTTCATCTTAGTCCCACCTAGTGGAACCAAGATGCTACCTAGGGCGTCTTAGTCCTGAGTTCTTTATTTTCAAGAATTAAGAGTGGGAAATGAAAATATTTGAATTAAATTATCATCTTATCAGCCTTTGGGATCTAATAATTGGGTTATTAGATACGAGTGGCTATAAAAGTAAGATTCACACCCCATTTTCACATAAGTTTTGAAGAGAGAAGAAGTATACAAGGAGAGTTTCAAGAAGTAAGGAATTGAAGTCTTGGAGCAGCCTTCTATTGTATTTTTGTAGGTTTTTCAAATCCATTTTCAAGCCAAGATCTACCATTTCTAAAGACTACTAATGGATGCCTATGCAGGATCATGAGAGATTGTAGGTTGGAGATGTAACTATCCATTCTTCCAAGCCTAAGGACTTGTTTCTTGATTGATTTCATCTTCCATTGTTGTTCTATTTTCCACCTAAGGAAGGTACATTTCATGTTTATGACTTATTAGGGTGATTAGAGATCTCCTTTGTAGGTCACTTTCATTTGCATTTTAGGAATTCTATTCTAACACACTTGAATATGGTTTCTCCATTTTATAGCTTGCATAATATTAGACATGCCTAAGATTGGGGCACAAACATGTCCAATTTTTAGATCTATCCATTTTCATCAAGGTTTAATTACCAAACAAGGTGTTTGACCAAGGAGAACCCCCATAAACAATCAATCAAATATCCTTTGTATTGCAGGTTATTTTATAGGTTCAGCTATGAGAACTTGGTGGTGAAGGAAGTGCAGACCTTGAACCTCAGGATCACACTCTGAAATTTCATAAATTTAGATCATGACTAAGATGGTAGCAAGGGTGTCTTAGTCCTCCAACTGGAATTTTGTAGAGATTCTTTCGGATCCTATTCTGACATCTAAATATTTTGCATTTTCCTTGAAAAATAGTAGCAGGACTAATAAGATAGTAAGGGCTTATTAGTCCTCCATAACACATTTTGACAACTTATTTGCATTTCTAGACTTCCCAAGTACACATATCCTAACTTGCTATTGCATAATTTCATCATTTACACTAACCATTTAGCTTGCATTATTAGGTTTTGTGAGTTGAATGTTTACTTGTCTTTTCCAAGTTTTTTCTTGGTGGTGAACCCCTTTAAAGTTTAAAGGATCCCTTCCTAGGTCTTCTTTTTTATAATTGACTCACATTGTAAGGTTGATGTTTAATCCAATTAGGACTCCTAGGACATTATTGATTGAAAATTGGAAAATAAGTGGGCTTTTCCCCCACCCTATTTTTCATATTGTTCAGTTTTGAACTTGTGGTTTTTGAGAGGATGGATAAATGATATGTTAGGCTCAGGAGAGTACTACAAGGGGTATCTAATGTGCATAATATTAGAATAATTATCCTTATTTTCATGTTCTCTTAGTGAATGGGAGTCTAATTTTACTTCATCATCTTCATATAAGGGATTAATATTGTCAATACATTCTCATTTTCTTCCACTATTATATCTTCCCTAGTATGAGGGTTTTTAAGAGAACTACAAACCAAATGTTCTTGATATTCAATGTTTTTTTCTTCTAAGATGACTTCATCATATGTAATGGAGTTATCAATGGTTTAATTGTATTGGTCATCAATAGTTTGGATATTAGGAGAAGGCTAGATATTTGATTGTTATGATTGTTCATGACTTTATCCTTTTTTTCTAAGGTCTCATTCTCTTGTGCTATACCATCTACCCCAGTAGGAGAGCATGTAAGATGTTTATTACATTCCATGGTTATATTTTGCAAAGTAGCTTCATTAGAAGTAGGGGAGGCATCAAGAGAAGGAAAACTATGTTTACCAAATAGAACTTTTCAAATAGTAGGAGCATTAAGGAAGGGAAGAACAAGATTCTCATGAATCTCAATTTGTGCATCTTCTAATACCAATCTATCCTCTTCACATCGAAAAGGGAGGTTAAGAGAAGGAAAATTTTGATTGTCATGGCTATCTATGATATCATCCTCTTTCACTAAAAAATTCTCACAAGAAAGGAATGAATGGAAACAAGGTAATGTGATGTTTAGAAATGTTTCTATGATATCATCCTCTTGTATTCTAATATCTCCCAAAGGGGGAAGAGAAGAGGGACAATAAATATTATCAATGATTGTATCTTCTTTCACTAAGATAACTTTGTTACTAATAGGAGAGGTATTGGGAGAAGAACAAGTATGATTGTTATCATTTTCTACGCTTGCATCCTCTTGTATCATACCATCCTCACCAATAGGAAATGTAATATTATGGATTGAGTCAATGATTTGATCCAATTTCTCTAAGATTTTCTCATAAGTATGGAAGATAGTAGAAGGATGAGTAACATGTTTCTTAATGACCTCATTGTTGTAATCTAAATTGAACTCATAAGAGGGGATATTGTATTTATGCAATCCATTTTTAACCATATAAAATCCACATCTATTGAAAGAAAACATGCTATCATAGAAAAAATAATAAAGTGCAATTCAATGACTAGAAGTGAAATGTTTAAATGCAATTTTTAGATTTGAAATAAGGTATTTTATTGATTTCACTATGCAACAACCTGAAAGATGAAATTTTGTAAATGAAAATTTGGAATTGAGAAATGCATGAAATGAACCACTTTAAGCTAGATTTAATGAAATACATGTAATAGAAACTCAACCAGCTAAAATAGATAACCAATAGTAGAAAATAGGAGCATAGAAAAGTAGATTTAAACCCTTAGAATTGGAACTTCAAAGTCAATAGGGACTAAGACACTAGCAAGGGCATCTTGTTCCTATTGATGAAATTTAGAGGTTCCAAAAATTGGAACATAAAGCAAACAACCCAGATAGGATTCTAAGACAAAAACTCACAGAGGGACTAATACACTAGGAAGGGTGTTTTAGTCCTAGTAAGGGTTTTTTTAGAAAAAAATAGATTCTAAGTTGATAACAGTGTTACCAGGTTTCCTACCCAAGGACCTCATGTTGAGAAATAGAAAATTGTGTAAATGAATGCAAGAAAAAGTGACTAATAACAAGCAATTGGATGTAAATTTGATTGCATTTTTTTCAATTTTGAATGCAATAACAATGTTTCTAAATTCAATTAGGATATTTGACAATCCACTTTTTTAATTTTTCAATGAGATAAGATGATGCAAGAAAGAAAAAATGCAACTTGCATGCACTTTCACTTTAATGAAAATGTAAGAAACCCTAAGTGCACTTTCACTAATGCAAGATGCAATACACCAATGAATGCAACCTAGATCTAGGACTTTAATAGACTCCAAATCAGAAAATGAATGCTCAAAAATGTCAAGTTCACCAAAATGAACTGGAAAGAAAATGGAAATGGGTGGAATGCCCACTCTATTCTCTTTCGATCACTCAATAATGTCCTAGGACCCCAAATTGGATTACTATCAAACCAAAGGGTGAGTTAATTCTCAACAAGGAAGACCTAGGAGTGAGTTCTTTAAGCTTTGAGGGGTTCACAACCAAGAAAAAGCTTGGAAAAGACAACTTAATATTCATCTCACAAAACCTAGTAATGTAAGCTAAATGAAGGATGAAAATGATGAAATTAAGTAATGGGAAGTTATGATGTATGCACCTAGGAAGTCTTTAATTGTGATGAGGATTCTAGAAATACAAAAATGCTATCAAAATATGTTGTGGAGGACTAATATGCCCTTACTATTGTCTTAGTCCCACTGCTATTTTTTGGGGAAGATGCAAAATCTTTGGATGACAAAATTGGATCTAAAAGAATCTCTAAAAAATACCCTTTAGAGGACTAAGATTCCCTATGTGGCAACTTAGTCCCATCTAGAATTTCTAAAATATTTGAATGCGATCCTAAGACACAAGGTCTACACTTTCTTCTTCTCAGATCTCAAGTCCTAAAACTTCTAGATTTGGCCTGTAGGTGAGTTTCCATGAAGATGGCAACTTTGAAACTTTTCACTTCAAATGATCTTCAAGTCTTCAACCTAAATTTGCAAACACAAACACACAAAATGGGAAAAACTTGTTGATTATTAGTAAATGGTGGTTTTTCTTGGTCAAACCCCTTTGTTGGTAATTAAACCTTGAAATAAAGTAGAAATGATGAAGGGAAATTATGAATGAAAAAAGTGTTATGTTGCAACTCACAAAACCTTTCTTGTGAAATTTGCAAACTTGTGTGAGATGGCTAGCTTGAATGTAGATTCTTGAATCAAAGGGATGCTTGATGGATATATGACTTGAATTGCTTGCTTGAATAAAAACCCTACATTACAAATGTTAGCTCAAAAACACACATGATGCAAAAATATCCTTGATATGATGTTGGAATCTTGATGATGGCTCCAAATTCTTGATGAATTTCTCTTGAATGCACTTGGTCTCATAAACTAGCCTTAGGAATAGATACTTGAATGTTTGTTATGATAAAATGATTGAAAGAACCTTGTATTTATACTTATATATGCTTAATATCCTAAAATTACACCACAACAAGCTAACATATGAATTCATTAATTAAAGGAGGCTAAATCCTACCCAAACTTGAAATTAAATCCTGAAAATACCTTAAGGAGGACTAAGATGCCCTAGGTGGTGTCTTAGCCCCGAGGAATGAAACTCAGGGAAAAGACTACAAAAAGGGGCCCATTTAAGGTACATTTGAAATCAGGGTCCCAATACCTTTGGAGGAAAATAACACCCTAGGTGGTGTCCTAATCCCAGATCAAAAATTAGGGACACACAACTAGAATCATGAAATTATAATTTATCCTTTGATGTTTGTTGGGATTAGCCAAAAAATAATATAATTTATTAGGATTGTGGATGCAAAACAGGACCAATTTAGTCATAAATAAGGATAAAAAAAGCAAGGTGGGCCCAAAAAGTGTGAAAATGCAAGGGTATGCATTTTACTACACTATAGTTATAGATCTCCATCCAGCCATTTCCATATTTCTAGGTGCACACCTTCCTATCTACAGTTTTTTGTGTCATTTCATTCACTTTTCTAGGTCATTTAGCATTACTTTGCATTCAATTAGCATTTAGTGTTTCATCTTGCATGTCGTAATCTTTTCCAAATATAAACTTGGTCGTGAACCCCTTATTTGTCTAGTTTTAGGCCCTAGGACAACCTTATTGCAAGATCTCTTTCTCTTTTTGCATTGAGATATCTAGGGTTATCCTTTAATGTAATAGCTTGAAACTAGGTGTGATAGTACCTAATTATCATTCACCCCCACTTTTAGAGGTTCCATTTTGGTGAACTTGCATTTAAAAGATAATAATTCTGATTTGGAGTGCATTGTTATCCTAGATTTGGCTTGCATTAACATTGCATTAGGATTTGCATTGGTTAATCTACATTCTAGGGTTTCAAAATTTTCATTAGTGAAATCTCATATAGCTTGCATTTTTTCACCTAATTTCATTAAAAATCATTCAAAACCTATATTTTTATCTCAAATATAGATCATAAAACATAAAAAGCATAAAATTCAATTCAAAAAATTATGAAATTTTTGAAAAAAATCATCACTGTGACTCATTCGCCACCTTGGGTGAATCAGTCCCTATGCATATTCTACACTACATTTTATAGCATTTCAACTTTAGTTTCTAAGTTTCTATTTGTTGTTATTTCCTTTTTGTTTTAGTTTCCATAATTTTTGTTACAAGCATTTCATTGTTCTTAGCTTACATTGCATTTGCATTCAAATTGCATTAGTATCCCTTGTATGATTATTTAGTGTCCTATTGCAAATACTATAGTGAGAATTTTTTTGAGACTCATGTCATCCCATGATAGTACAATTGTTGTGGATCTTGGGTTGTCTATCTCTTCCACTCATAGTATTGATGCTAGTACACTAGATATGGACAATACCCTTAACAATTATTTACCTTCAAATAGTATACAAGTTGAAACAAGGAATGATAGTGTCCCACAAGAAAAAATAATTCAAATTCATGAGGACCTAGAAAACTTACAACATCAAGTGAAAAATGACAACATTTCAACTATTTCCATCCCTACTATATAGATAACATTCACCGCATGCTTGAAAGTGAAGATGGAATTGACCTTGTGAAAAAAATAGTTCAAATCTTTAGAAAAAATATCACCTCAACCACTAGTTTTCCTTTACCAACAAAGAATCTCACAAGCCAAGGAGGAACTCAAATTCCTCCCACAAAAATTGCCTCAATACCTACCTATACCAAGTCCCAACAACAATGTATCCCTAGTTCCTATGTGGCATCACATGTCATATCTCCTCCCAACTTACCACCTATAAGCATTAAATTCACTTTCCCCTTGAACACATACACCCCTTCACCAATTTAACTTCCATCTCATAACACAAATAATTACCCTCTCATAACTCAACTCTTCCAAACCATTTCATCCCTTCAAAAAAAAGTTTCAACCATCAACTAAAATCAAAATGACCCACCTACACATTATGTCAAAAGTAGCCCATTGTCCTTGGAGATATTGTGAACACCGATGCCACAAGGTGTAGAGGTGCCTAAATTTGAGAAATATGGAAGGAAGGGATATCCTTCTACCATTTTAATGCTTATACTACTTTCTGTAGTGACTTTTTCCTTGATGCTAAATTGTTGGCTAAGCTTTTTCCTAGGTCCTTGAAAGATACTGCCTTGGAATGGTTCTTTACCAAACAACTCAATCAATTCATTCAATGAACTTGTTGAGGCATTTGAAAACCATTTCCAAGTGCGTATGACTCCTAAGGTAACCTTGGATGATTTGATGAGATGTAATCAAAAAGAAGAAGAAAAGATAACTGACTTTATCTCATGCTATCAATCTCTTTATTCCCAAATCGATGTCAAGGTCCTCAACCCTCACCTTCAAAAGATGTTCATACAAAATTTGTAAATCAAGATTCAAGAAAAGTTCACAATGATGAAGTTCCCATCCTTTATGTACTTGTGTACTACCCTCTATGATTATCAAAATTTGGTTAGTAGTTGAGATACAAATTCCACTTCTAGCTGAATTGAGAAATTTGAGCCTACAAACCAAAATAATTCCCAACCATTTAGAAAATAGAACAAAGGATTCCTTCAATCCAATTCCTTTGAATAAAAAAATCAAAATGAAAATAACCAAGTAGCTGATATTAAAGCCATGATACCCTTTAGCTATGGGGAGCCGAAAAGAAAATTCACTCCATTACCCGATACCCTTCATAACACAATGTCCCAACTTTAGAACAACAAATGATTAACTTTCCTCCCATCAAAACACCCAATCCTAATAAGCCTTTACCCTTGAGCTTTAGATCAAATTCTTATTGCCATTACCACTGAAAAAATAGATATGGCATTGAAAATTGCAAGCGTCTTAAACATCTTGTGCAAGACCTCATTGATTTCAATTGTCTTTCCGTTAGAGGTGTTAGTGATGAAGGAAATAAGTTTGTTGCCCCTTGTAACCAAAAATTGAAAATTTTCACCAACCCATGTCAAAACATAATATTTCATTTGTCAAAGCGAGTGAAACTACAAAGAATGATGTGATGAATGTTAACATAGATGATGGTAACAATGATTATTTTCAACATGATCTTATAGATAATGATCCTATGGATGAAATAGTAGGAGTGATAGTTGCCATTCCTTGTAAGGTCTGAAATAAGAATCCTCTTGGAATTTCTTTCTCATCTAATGATATACTTAAACATCCATTGGATGTTCCTCTTTACATAGCCGACCGAATCTATGACAAGACCACTAATGGGACACTAATAGATCCCACCTGTCGACAGAATGTGATCACCGAGGAATTCTTACTTTTTAATGAGTTCTATCAAGACATATACGATAAAATGAAAGCGTGGATCAAGACACATAATGATTTTTCTTTCCTTATGATGGGATCAATCACCTTACCATTGTAAATAGGACCAAAAATATTAGATGTCTCATTCCTCATCATACCATAGTTGGACCAATTTTGTATGAAGTTAGGCCATCCATGGCTTCACTCCATGAAAGATGTCCCTTTAGCTATGCATAAATTCTTAAAGTTTCCCTTTGAAAATGAGGTATTCACTATCCACCACAGTGGATTTAACCATTTGTACTCTGAAGGTAACTTTTCCTTATATTTCTTTTGGCCAAAGCCCATGGAACCTATAAAACAATGATAAGACTTTTTTTTCTTGTCCTATCAAAGTTTCAAGGCAAAGAAGACAATAGAATTATCCCTTTGTAACATGTCTCCACCCACCATTGAGCCTACTATTCTTCACAAAACCATGCTTGAACCTAAAGAAATTATAAACAACCAAGACCAACCTAAGACAAAAACGTCACCTACCTCCTACAAAAGACCAAAAGACAATGAAGACAACCCATATCACACCTCCTAGAATAATACAAGTTTACAAAGTCAAAGAGAAAGAGGTTGGAAAACCTCCTATGGTTCCTTTCATTCTTCCCCTTAGGGAAGAAAATAAACCTTTGGTTGATCAACCCTCCCCTACACAAATGAAAATTAAAAAGAAAACTAAAAGAAACGAAGGTTCTAGAGAGCATAGGCGTAGATGTCATGCCCTTACTCACAGGTTACATAAAGAATTAAACAAAGAAAATCAAAATCCAAACTTGACTGAGGCAGTGCATGATGACTCTACCCTTACCCCAACACAAAAAATCCAATACAACAACCACAAAAAGAGTTTAACTCTTCCATGGACATTATCATTTGACCTCTTGATGTGACTAACTTTGATGATGATGAGGAAATTTCTAAAATTGATGAAGAGGTACATAATGAATTGAATACATTATTTTCGTCTTCCATGAGATGTGATGAAAAATCTCCTACAAAGAGTGTTGAACCTAGTTCTTCTCCTAGTTTGGCACTTGATCTTGTCTCTTTGGCTAGTTTCCTACCTTTTGTATACAATGAAGTTTACTAGGAAGCAGATAACCTGCTTTAGGTTGACTCACATTTTCCTTACTAGTCTTTTTCTTTATTTATTTTTCTTTTTCTTTTGTGTGATTTCATGTGTGTGATGTGATCACCCGTGATGTTTTGTTTAACATTATCTCTCTTTTTGTGACATTCCTCTATTTGTACATTCATTCTTCTCCATGTTGTAAATCATTTACTTTTCAATTTTTATCTTTTTCATTTTGTCTTGTGTTTTCCTTTTGGGGATGATGCAAGGCGTCAAGACAATCATGTATCTTCCATGTTGACCCAAAAGCTTTTCCTTTTCTTTTCTTTATTTCTTTTCATTTTTATTGTGTTTTCCTTTTGGGGTTGATGCAAGGCTTCAATACATTCATGTCTCTTCCATGTTGACCCAAAACATTTTTCATTATCTTTTATTTTCCTTTCATGCTTTTCTTGTGTTTTCCTTTTGGGGATGATGTAAGGCATTGAGACATTCATGTCTCTTCCATGTTACCCCAAAATATTTTCCTTTGTTTTTCTTTATTTATTTTCATTTGTCTTATGTTTTCCTTTTGGAGATGACACAAGGCATTAAGACACTCATGTCTCTTCCATGTTGACCCAAAATATTTTTCATTATCTTTTATTTTCCTTTCATGTTTGTCTTGTGTTTTCCTTGTGGGTATGACATAAGGCATAAAGAAATTCATGTCTCTTCCATGTTGAACCAAAAGATTTTCATTTTCTTTTATTTATTTATTTTTATTTTTCTTGTGTTTTCCTTTTGGGGATGATGCAAGGCATTGAGAAATTCATGTTTCTTCCATGTTGACCCAAAGGTTTTTCTTTGTTTTTGCCCTCTTTGTGTCATTCTTCTAGTTCTATGTGTATTTGGGGAATGATGATAGTTTTGAGCTCTCTAAAAACATTGTAGCAAGAACATACTGACCCTAAATCTATAGATCCCTTATGTGTTTGGTGTTTTCATTTTGGGGCAACCCCTCTATTTTCCTTACATGGCGTGGATTTACATAGAAACACATGACTTGGAATAGGGATTTCCATGTTGGTTGTCATGTTTTCTTTATTGTTAGCATTTATCATTTGCTACTTTAATGTAATTTCTCACAGTCAAGTGTTTAGAAATTTCTTTCAAGTGGGGGAATACATTAGCATTATTCTTTTTCATTTTTCTCTTTTCATGGTTCATGGTGCAGTTTTCTTATTTCATACGATGCATTTTTCACTTTTTGGATGACATTGGGGGCGATTTCCTTCAAGAGTGTGATCTCTCTTAGCATATTACATTCCTCTTAGTGGCTTGGTGTGACACATTGCATCCCCTAAGTTGTGAATTTTCTATTCTATGATTTGTTCCTTATTTTTCATTTGTAGTTATATGAAAACCTTGCATAACATAGCTTGCATAACATTCATTATGAACTAAGTAATAAATTAAGGCACAATGATAACTAAGTTAAAGACCTCACATGAACTAGGTAAGACTACTTTGAATGCTCCTTATTTTTTCATTTGTAGTTATATGGAAACCTTGCATAACATGTCTTGCATGTTTATAGAGCCATCTTGTTTGTTCATTAGCTCCAAGAAATATGTAGTTTTTATTGTCTCATGAAGCTCGAAAATAAATTTTGTGTGGTGCCTTATTAAAGTTATCATGAGGTATAAATTTGGTATGGTTGAGAGAGAAGCCGAACCAAGGCATAAATTTTCACATAGCCACTCACGTGTGTGTGTGAGTGCATACCAACCATTAGTGTATGTTTCTCACCTTATTGGACTTCTCACCCAGTGGACAACTAGGAGTTCCATTGCCACACAATGAGTATGCATTTTTTAGACAAATATATTAGATTTGATCCACATCGCAATGGACAAATGGTCGAAGCTTGATCTGACTCTTTTATTTTGTACCTTTTCTCTCTTATGTCTCTGGTAGTGCATGCTTGTTATTTTTTATTGCTCTTCATATCATTCTCATGTGTGTTCTTCTGCACCTATGTTGTTTTTCCATGAGATCTTGATCCTAGGGGCTTGATCACTCCTCTTGATTGTTGTCATCTCATCTTACTAGCATTGGTACACTTGGACCCCTCTTGATGCGTGTTTTCCTACTTTAGTTTGAGTTTGAAGCAAGTTAGTCCTCTCACTAAAGTGGTAGCTAAATGTGGTCATAGGAAAAGTATCCCTTCTACTTTTCTTGGCTTGTTTGGGCCCTCCTTGTGAGTTAGGCATAATGTTGCCTTGATTTAGTGTTGTAATGTGGTTGATACATTCACATTAGGTCTTGGGCCCTTATGAACTAATGGATTTAAATGGTTCCTTGCTAAAGTGTTGTGAAGTGTTGTAACATAGTTTCACACTTTTCTAAAGTTTTATTAATTAACTAAGCCTAATAAACCTCTTTTTAATCAAAATAAACCTTAATCTTGCCTTATTTGGAGTGTTGTAAGAAACTTTCATAGTTTTCTAGGCTTTTCATTAATAATTGGGCTTTTTTATGCTTTAATTGGACCTATTTAGCATCCACAAGCCTCATTTATTGTATCTTTTCAAGGACAATCCCCACACCATTCATTATTCAATCATAATACAGGTGCTTTAGGTTTGAATTGCCTAGATTAGTGACCTGAGACTCACTTTCCACCTTGGGAAAATGGGTCCCACCTAGATCTTTTGGTCCCAAACCTAATTTCACACTTTTCTAAGAATTTTAAAAAAATGGTCCCAAAAATTAAGCCTGGTGGAACTCATTCTCCACCTTGGGTGAATGAGTCCCATGTGGCCCAAAATAAAAATTAATTCAAATTTATTGTGGGATTTTATTCTCCTAGATCTAATGTTAGCTTGTAGTGTTGTAGTTTTGGAAATTATTGCATAATTGAGTATAATACAACATTCTTTCTCTCATTTTCATCCCAAGCATTCAAGAATTCATCCTTATAGCATGTTTGAGTTCACAAGAATTCACAAGAGCATTCAAGATCATTCAAGGGAAGATTATCAAGCATTCAAGAGTGTCATTCAATCATCAATCCTCATGTCAAGGACTTCATGCATCATGTTTTTTTTTTAGCTAACAATTGTGATGTAGGGTTTATGATTGAAGAAAGCATTGCATTCAAGATCAACATCATTCAAGAAATATTCAAGATATACATCCATTGGAGCCATCTCAAGCATATTTGTAGCAATTTATTGCAAGGGTTTGGTGAGTTGCATTATTGTTATTTGTTCATTCATCATTCTCCATTCCTATTTAATTTCATTTCAAGGATTGATTTCCAAAACGGGGTTTGAGTAAGGAAAACCCCTATCCACTAACCCAAAATGTTTCCCTCTCCTTTGTGTGTGATTTGTAGATTTAGGTTGTAGATTTTTTGAGGAAGATTGGAGAAAAGTTTCCAAGAGCTCAAAGTTTTCATCAAGCCTTGTAGAACATTGTAGAAGACCTACAAGTTGCAAATCAGGGTTTTAGATCTAGAAATCAATTAGGAAGGATAGAGCTGACATGGAAGAGTAGGATTAGCCTTTGAAGCTTCAGAAAAGCCCAACTATTCTGATTTACCACTTCTGGCTTTAGTCAAATTTTTAGGATTTTGCAAATTCAGATACCCATTTGGTAGATTCCTGTTCCTGCATAGTTTCCAAATTCTAGATTGATTCTCCTAGCTTGGTGAATGAGTCCTAGTCAACATTAAAGTCATAGCTTCTAGTGTTCTAGATCTCCATCCATCCATTTCTAGATTTCTAGGTGCACACATTCCTATCTGTAGTTTTCTATTTCATTTCATTTACCTTTCTAGGTCATTTAGTGTTACTTTGCATTCAATTAGGGCTTAGTAAATTGCATCTTGCACTTCATTATCTTTTCTATGTCTAAAACTTGTGGTGAACCCCTTATTAGTATACTTTCATCCCCTAGGACAACCCTATTGCAAGATCTATTTCTCTTTTGCATTTAGATCTCTAGGGTTATCCTTGAATGGAATAGCTTGAAAGTGGGTGTGATAGCACTTAATTATAATTCACCCCCATTTTTAGAGGTTCCATATATATAATAGAGGTTCATTCCTATGAGGGTTTGGTATGGATACTATGAAATATTTGTGTAAGGTGCTTATTCAATTAGCAAAGATATGTCAAGGTGTGTTAATTAAGTTGAAGATCCTATACACAAAGAGGGGGAGTGTTCTATAATAGATCAAATTTGGCTAATGGTCCATTCTGAATTTGGAAGGTCTAGATGATTCATATCTTGTTGTAATTGAGGTTAGCAGCTCATAAATGAGATAGTAATTAGTCTTGTGTTATGGGATTGGTGTATCTTGTAGGTTGGTGACTACAAATCATTGTAATTTTTATACTACTTCTATGCAGCTAGATTTGGATAGTAGCTCTAAGTAGCTTTTCTCATTGTGGTTTTTTCAATTTTGGGTTTCCATGTATATCTAGTGTTATTTCTATGGATGTGTGCATTTTTGTTATTGTTTCATCATTAAGGAAATTTATTTATTATTTCTTTAATGTTTTTGGATTCATGTTTGGAGAATTATTAATGGTAATTAATTTTTAAACAAGTTGAAATTGGAATATACTTATTCACCCCCCTCAGTATATTGTATGTCATTCAATTGGTATCAGAGAAAGCTTCATTCATTGAAGCTTAACATTTTGAGGTAGATCCAAAATGGTACACTTAGTTCTTCAAGAAGTTTCATCTTCAAATAAGGAACCACTTTTGATGGATCCAATTATTGTTTTTAGATTGTAAGGATGGAAGTATATTTGATAGCCCTAGGGTTTGAGGTTTGGAAATTAGTTCTAGATGGTTATGAAATTCCTAATAGTCCTTCAAGGGATCAAGATGGAAAGAGGGCTTCTGAGAATAATTCCAAGGAAATAAATTATACTCTATGTGGTTTATCTAACTCCAAGTTTGTGAGGATTATGCACATTGCAGAACAAAAAACCAAGTGTGGGTTAAGTTAAACAAAATTTATGAAGGAGATGACAAGGTCAGAAAAGAAAAGCTTTAGACCTAGTGAGATCAATTTGAAAGTGAAAATGAAAGAAGAGGAAATTTTTTTTACATTCCTACTCCAGGTTGATGAGGTTGTCAACTCTATCAGAGGTCTTGGTGAAGAATTTGAGAAGGTATAACTATGAAAGGGTACTTACACTCCCTTCCCCAAAGGTTTGATGCCAATATTTTTGTAGTTGAAGAGGCTAAGTATTTGAATACACTAACTATGGATGAGTTACACGAACTTTAAACTACCTATGACATGAGGAATGATAGTGGTAAATCTACAAGGAAAGGTGTTGCATTCAAAGTTTCCAAGAAACAAGATGATCCAAATTTGAAAGATGAGTCAAATCCAAAGGAAGAATTTTTTTTTCCAAAATTCCCAGAGGGGTTGAGAAAAGTATAAAGGTAAGTTGAATTTAAATTTTTTTACCTATGGTGAAGTAGGACATTTCATGGCTAAGTTTCCATACAAATATTGTAACATTGATAATCAAAATAATAATAAAAAGTCATGTTTCCAAAAGGGAAAACATTTTAGAAGAATAAAAAAAAAATATTCATTAATGAGGAAAGCTATTTATCTAATGATGATGAAAAAGGAAATTTTAGGAATAAAGAAGTAAAGGCACTATTTATGGCCATGAAAACTACTAAACATGATGTAGGAATGAAATTCAAAAAAGATAATGTTGATGAGATAGATCTTGTGGAATAATTTCTTTGTGCTAGAAATGAAATTAAAACAATACAAAAGAGGATTGTTGAAGAAGTAAAAGTAAAAGATAAATTATCTCAAAATGTTGAGAAGGTGGAGAAGAGGGTCATTGATTTGAATATTTAAGTAGAAGAAGAGAAAAGGATTGAAAAATTTATGACAAAAATTTTGCTACGAAGAGAAAAGGATTGTGAAAAAAATGAGGTAGAGTTTGTGTCATTGAAAATATTTGGAAAATTAAAACAATCAACTAAAGTTGAATTTTGGGAAAAGAACTAAAATCTCGGACCAGATAATAGAAAGTTAGAGAATATCACATATCAAAATATGTATTGATTACACTAATATACATAAGAATAAGGTAGCTGAGCAACCCATGAAGTCAGTTGATGAGAGTCTAGAAGAGTGGTTCCAAAAGCTCAAAATCTAAACAAGTTGTGACAACTAAGGAGATCAAGATGGTGGATGTGTTTTCACTCAAGTTCATAGACAAAATATTAGATTTGATAGATATTCTTCTACAAGACAAGGATACAATACCAGGTTCAATCATTATTATTTTTTACCATTTTAATTGAAATCAATTTTGTCATAAGGCTATAAATTATAGGAAGATTTCAACAAGAAATTATTTTGTTAGCAAAAATATCTTTGCACAATTTTTTTATTTTAATATTATCTGTCACATGTTTAATAATTTTGGAAATATTACTGTAAAGTAGAACCAATTTTGTGATTCCTCCTATTCTAGATGTAAGAAAAAATCACTTAGTAAGTCAGAGTAGTTAACAAATAAAAATTTTGGAAGAAGAAAAAAGAAGGAAAAAGATTAGAGAAATACATGGTGGCTCACATTGTAATACATTCTCAAAAAGAGAAGAATCTATGGATCATTGACAGTGGATATTCAAGTCACATGACTAGAGATAAGAGCAAGTTCATGAACTTCAATAAGTTTGACAAAGTTGCTTTAACTCTTGGTAATAATTCAATTTCTAAGATTACATGTAAGGGTACTTAGAGGCTTTATATTGGAAAGACAAAAGGAAATGATGTCTAGTAAGTAAAAGGGTTGAAACACAATCTTCTAAGTGTAAACCAAATGTGTGATAAATGTTATAATTTATCATTCAATGCTAAAGTTGGTGAAATTAGATAGTCAAGTACCAATGAGTTAGTTGCAAAAGGATGCAAGAGTTATAGTGATTTGTATCATCTCAGTGAGGTGAATGGGAAAATATTTTTTTTTATTCAAATAGAAGAGATTTATATTTGGCATAGAAGGTTGGGGTATATCAATTTTGATGATCTTGTGAGAATTAGTTCAAAAGGAATGGTAAGAGATATGCAAAAGATGAAGAAACCACCATACAATAATTACAGACCATGTCATGAGGGAAAGAAGATGAAGACCGAATTCGCTACTAAGAAATATCCTACAATAAATCCATTGGATTTGAATCATACAAATTCATGTGGACTAATGAGGACAAAGAGTATTCAAGGTGATAGGTACTTTGTGATGCTTATTGTTGATTATTCTTGAATGAATTGGATTACTTTGTTGAAAGAGAAAAAAAATGTTTCGAGAAGTTTAAATAATTTAAGGCGATGGTCAAAAATTAGAGTGGAAGAACAATTAAGTATTTGATATTAGACAGAGATCGAGATTTTACTTCCAACAGATATGATGAATTTTGTGAGATACATGGGATCTGGAGAAAATATTCTACACCTAGAACTCCTCAAAAAAGTGGAGGTTTTGAGAGAAAGAACTGGACTATACAAGATATGGCTAGAACAATGTTGAGTCAAGA
The DNA here is from genome assembly GCA_007258455.2 of Sequoia sempervirens. Taxonomy (NCBI): domain Eukaryota; kingdom Viridiplantae; phylum Streptophyta; class Pinopsida; order Cupressales; family Cupressaceae; genus Sequoia; species Sequoia sempervirens. Next base: position 571,358,295 of record VDFB02270651.1, on the reverse strand, counting down.
AAATTTTCTAGATATGTACTAGAGAGAAGTGGTCTAGACAATAGTATACATTTGAATAGATCTCAAATTAGACTAGAGACTACCAAGAAACCATATAAACAATGTAAAGGAATATTGATCTCAATTAGGCATTTGTAGATATTTTGAATCAAGTGTTACATCAAAATGGATGAACACTTGGGTATATTTGATTTTAGTTTTGATGAAGATTATTTTCTTGGATATTCAATGGAAAGCAAGGTCTGTAGATTTTATAAAAAAATATTGAAAAGGATTATTGAAAGTGCCAATGTAAGTATTCATGTGATAATATATTCTATTAAGGTTTTGGAAATGAAGAAGAAAATAATGACTTGATTTGTGGTAATTGGTTAAGACTTAGAAAGTGAATCAAAGAATATAGTTGTAAAGAATCGAACCAAGTATTTCTAGAAGAACCATTCCAAAGATGAAATCATAGGAGATAAAGGTAGTGGAGTTCAAACCTGGAGAAGAATTGAGAAATCCAATGAACATTACAATTTTCTTTACTATAAAAAAAATGAACCAAGTTTTTATGCTAAGAAAAGCAAAGAAAAATATTGGTTAGAGGCCATGGAGGAAGAGTTATCTTAGATTAATAAAAATAAAACTTAGGAGTTTGTTTTGAGACCTACAAAAAAAAATGTTATTGGCACCAAATGGGTCTTCAAAAATACATTGAATGAAGATGGAAAAGGGATCTAAAATAAAGCCAAACTTGTGTGTAAAGGATATGCTCAAGTTGAGTGAGTTGATCTTGAGGATAAATTTACTTTGATACCAAGGTTATAGGAAATTAGAATGGTTTTAGCATTATCCACATTCAATAATTTCAATGTATATAAGATGGATTTCAATTCTATATTTTTGAATGAAGAGTTAGAAGAGGAAGTCTACAATGGATGACCAAAATTATTTCAGTCTTCAATAAAGCTAGATATTGTGTGTGGACTAAGGAAGGATCTTTATGGACTCAAGTAGCCCCCTAGAGCATGGTATTCCAAATTGGATAGATATTTACAACAACAAGATTTTAGGAGACATAGCCGCATAAAACAATTTATACATAGAAAATAGAAGGTGATCAATTATTGATTGTGAAACGAAGATTTTTGTCACCTCTTTCACCTCTAGGGTTTTGCACCTAAAAGGAGAGAGACAAATATCAACACTTCATTCAAGAACAAACCCTTGATATTTTAATGCAAAAGGAGATTGAATTTTTTCAAAGGGGATTGTCCTAAAGGCTAAAAATAGAAGGGGTTCACCACCAAGTGTAAACTTGGAAAATACAAAATGTTTGAAAGCACGCTGGGAAATGAAAAAGGACCTAGTGAATGACCTAGAAATGCAAATAAAGATGAATAGAAAGGAAAATTTATAAATGGTGTGAACCTTGAAATGTGTTGAACATTGGAAATATTTCTAAAATTCTAAAATTGCTACTTTTTAAGCTTGGTGGGACTCATTCGCCAATCTGGGACTCATATGTCACTATTGAGGGATGAGTCTCATTTTGTTGAAAAGTGTCCCAGGAGTGGAATCCCAAACTGAAAGTTTGCATGCCTCTAAAGATGGATGAAATAAGCACTTTCTGACTAATTTCATGCAGATTGGATGGATATTTTTCCCTAGTTCTAAGTTTCCATGAGTCTTGAAAAATTTTCATGACAACTTTGACAACATTTGCAACTTTATAATTTTGGCATTTTTCTTCAATCTGTAGACCATGGTGATAGATCTCGAATTACTGCAGCAATGCATGAAGAATCTACCCTCAAATGCATTAAAAAACTATCTTGATTCTAAAACCTTAGATTGCTTGACTTGAATGCATGATGAATGATGAATGAATAATGAATTAGGGTTTAAAAGCTTGTTTATATAGGAAATTCACCTTAATTTCTTGTTAATTTGATCCCCAAGGCTGAAATTGATGAAAATTAAACTTAAAATATAATTTTTTCAACTGAAACCTCAAAAATAGCTCAAATGGGACTCATTCACCAAGCAGGGTGACTTAGTCCCACCTAGATGGGACTCATTTTCCCAAAGTGGTGAATGGGTCCCACAGGGGCTCTTTTGCCAACTAGGATGTTGAGGAATGCAAAATTTTAGTTTTTATGTTGATTCTATCATGTCTTTGATCAAAATAATCCTCAGGATGCACAATATGGGGTCATAGGGGGCCTATTAATGATGATATAAAGGGTGATTAGGGCTAAGGACATAAAGTTCAATGTGAAAGTGTGATTAAATACACTCTACAACATTAAAATGAGGTCCACATAGCCTAGAAAGGAACAAGAACTATTGTGAATGCGCAAAACACATTACAACACAAGATTAAAACTAATTTTAATTTACAAGCCTTCTATATTAATGTAAAAATACAATTAAATACATTTTACAATATTAAATTAAGGGAAAAATAGGTCCATTGGAATTAAATACTTAATAAAAGTCTAGAAAAGTGTGAAAGTCATTTACAACACTTTACAACACCTTTACAAGACATGCATTTTATTCAGTTTGCAAGGGCCCAAGACCTATTGTGGATGTGTAAAACACCTCACAACACTAAATAAAGGCATCACTAAGTCAAACTTATCATCAATTATTCCCATATCAAGCAAGAGATACTTTTTTCTACACTACAAATTGTTGTTGTTTATGTTGATGAAATGATATTTTGAGGTAGCAATGATGCAATGTCCAAAGAGTTTCAGGATGTAATGTAGAAAGAATTTGAAATTTCAATGCCTAGTGAGTCATATTTCTTTCTTGGATTACAAATATATCAATTGGAAAAACGTATTTTTATTTCTCAAAATGGTTACATCAAAGAGATGTTGAGTAAGTTTAAGATGGAAGAATGCAAACTAATAAGTACACCTATTGTTACTAGGTGTAAACTTAGTAAGGATGATGAATCAACTCCAAAAAATCAAACCTTGTATAGGTCAATGATTGGTAGTCTGTTGTATGTAACTGCATCCAGACTAGATATAATGCACACAGTAGGGATGGTAGCATGGTTTCAAGAAGCACCTAAGGAAACTCATGTCAAGGAAGTAAAAAGGATATTTAGATCTCTAAAGTCTACAATGTATTTTGGTTTGTGGTAAATTAAGAGTGAAAAATTCACATTGGCTACATACATACATGTAGATTAGGCTGAAAGTCTAGATGATTGAAAGAGTACAAGTAGTAGAGATTTCATTCTTGGTGACAGTCTTGTATTCTCATTGAGAAAGAAGTAGGATTCACTAACCTTATCTAGAATAGAAGTAGAGTGCATTGTAGTAGTTTCTTATTGCACTCGGGTGTTATGGATGAATAAGAACCTAAAGGAGATGAAAATAGAGTTTGATGAGACCATTTCCATTCTTTGTTCAACAATACTAGTGGATTTAGAGTATATTGAGAATAAGGAACACATTTAAGACATTTCCATAAAACCTCTTCCCAAGGAGACTTATGAGTTTCTCTGATAGAAGTTGGGAGTGGCTTCTCTCTCTTCTTCAATCACGAGGAAGTATAAGGTGAGAGGAAGTATTGAGTCCATGTCGCAAGCAATGTTGGTGGCCTTGTGGAATGTTTTCTTAGATGGGTACTATCACAGAGGGGGGAAAGAGACCTAGGATGAAAGGAGGAACCAACGATGCTATATCTTTTAGATGGGAGATTATTGTCCTTTTCCATTGATGTCAAAAGGGAAGAAAGGAATTAAAAATGATATATATTTCAAGTGGTTCAAATTATTTGAAGCTTCTATTATATCACATCAATCTAAGAATTTTTAAAAATGTGCCTCATAATTATGCCTAATAGGACTCATATGTGACTTCTGGTGTATGAGTACTGTGTGACCCAAAATTAAATTTAATTAAAATTCTTGGTGATATTTTATCCTCCTAGATTTGATGTCTACTTGTAGTATTTTAATTTCGAGAAATTTGGCATAAACAAGTATAAATACAATGTTATTTCACTCATTTTCACCTAGAAAGTTTACAAGTTATCTAATAGTTTGAAGAGAAAATTCCTAATGGAAACTTTATGATTACAAGACTTCACAAGAGTGTTAAGAGAGTCTACAAGAACATTTATAATGCATTAAAGGGAAAAATTCTTCATCATTTGTTGCAGCAATTCAAGATCCATTATTGTATACGTCTAAAAATGGTCATGTTTAATCAAGCTTGTCAATTAATTAAATATAAATTATTTAATTAATCTTCTAAAGTCATCTACATATAAATAAATTTATTTATTTATTTATATTTTTCACTTTGATAATTCTTCTACCTTAATTAAATAAATAACTTACCATCTTCCATATTCCTCTTAATTAAAGTAAATAAATTTTATAATTTATTTATATTAATGATCATGTTATTCCAAATTTGAATAATTGAATTCAAATAGTGGAATATTCCTCTGAACACCCTCTTCATCTCATAATTAAATTAAATAATATAAATATTTAATTTAATACCTTTTCTCACTCCACACATAATTAAATATTTTTAATATTTAATTACCTTCTAAATTCATCTCTCACACATAATTAGATATTACTATTTAATTATGCAAACTTCTAAATTCATCTCCCACACATAATTAAATATTACTTATTTAATTATGTAAACTTCTAATCTCATCTTCACATATAATTAAGTAAGTTTATTTATTTAATTATGAAATTCATTCTCAACTCATTCTTCAAATGGAAACCTTCTTTTTATTCTAAATGAGAAAAATTGAAGAAGAGGAAACCTTATATCTTTCACTCAACTTTCAAAAATCCCTCACCATCCATCTTGACAAGCTTGATCACAACCGTTGATAAAAATAGCCAATCAAGTTCTTCAAAAACTCTTTGAATACATGTGCAAATCCAAGCATTATTTACATATGCACAAACACATGAACACACATACACAATTATTCTCACACATTTGCATCTTTGGAATTTTTATCAATATCCATATCTTAGCAATAATTTTATCACAGTAATAGCATAATCTTGTATTTTAGCATAGTATGCATTTTAGTTTAAATCTCATTCTCTAGTAGTCCATTTCATTGAGCTTGGCACACAAAATCTGAGAGCAACTTGAATTAATGAAATGTTGGAGATAGAGAGCAATAGAATGACTTTGAGGAAGCTGCCATAAAGAGTTTGTTTAAATTTTCTTTTAGTTTCTTTGATATAAGGTTTTATTGATTGTGTTTTGAATTCGTTAATTTTAACCATATTTTCATGCACACATAAAATGGTGCCCACCATGGGCATATGCCCTGATTTTTTTATTTTTTTTTTGTAGAGTATTTTGACAAATTTCCGCATTCTAGAGTTCAGCTTTAGAAAAAATTTGCATTTTAGTGCATCCAATACTTTTTGCAGTGCATCTAGGGGTTTGATTTCTTCTATTTTGTAGGTTTCTTTTAGTGCATCTGAGGACTGTTTTGGCACTTCTGAGGGTTAATTTGGCATATCTAAGGGATAGAGTAGTGCATATAGTCTCATTTCATTTAGAGTTAAATCTGCACTTAGTTAAAGTAGCACATTTAAGGACTATTTTAGCACATTTAAGGGTTAGATTAGCGCATTTAAGGTAGAATTTAGAGCAATAACTATTGTATCAGTTAGAGGTTTAAATCTACATTTATTAAAGTAGCGCATTTAAGGTCTATTTTAGTGCATCTGTAGTCTGTTTCAGCACATCTGGGTTCCATTTTCTGCAGATATGTAGTTTGATTTAGCGCATTTAAGGATTGTTTTAGCGCATTTAGGATTTTTTTGTAGTGCATTTAGGGTCTGTTTTGATGCATATACTGTCTGTTTTGGCACATATATTGTCTGTTTCTATGCATTTAAGGTTTGTTTTGGCACATATACTATCTATTTTGGCGCATCTAGGTTGTAATACAAAAAACAAGATAGTCACCACACTTTGATCATGCAATTAAAATAAACCCCATGTCTGTTGTGAAGCAATATCTTCACTTAGCTTAAATCATTGTGATTTGGTGCATTAAAATGAATCTATTTACTTTGCTTAATTATGCTTGAAAGTGGTAGATGACTATGCTCTCACCCTATGCAAACTAGGTGATCAAAAAGCCAGACCCACTTTATCCCTATGTAACCCTAACACAATAATAGAAGTATCCTCTCCCCTTGCATAGTGATGCGATCTTGGGTGTAAGAGAAATGATTATTGTCTCTAGAAATTGGGCCTTCCTGGGGATTTTATCACCCCAATGCAACTCAAACCGGTAATGGAGCTAAGGCCAAGCTACCCCCAACTGATATACAAATGTGAATCTTAAGGGAAAACCTAAGATTGTGAGTGCAGATGTGTCATACAAATAGAGTAGTACTCCCATAAACCCTGTTGAGCTTAACCTCTTCAGGCTGGAGTGCCACCTAAATTGGTGATTAATCTATTGCCCCATGTATGGCCACTCGAACAGGGGTCCCGAATTAAACACCATTGTTTTAGTATACCAAAAACCTTCTATTTGCTAGCGTAGCACATGTCGGTGTGAAGGCATCCACACTTTCGCAGTCTATAGTAGAGGTGATCAATCTACCATGGGAGTTTCATGGGGGTTGGAAGCTTGGTTGGCCTGAGAAGAGAGTGCACTGTAAGGGGGAGCCTGTATAGCCAAGCTTCTAAATTCACACGCTACCGATATGTGGTTGGGGAAACCTGCATGGAATCTAGCGGATATTGTCCTGGCTTTACCATAGGATGTGCTTGATTTATGTGTGTTTGGTTACATTCCATTTAATTCAAAGTGTTTGTTGTGTTTTCATTCATATTAATTCAGATAAAAGATCATCTGAAATGAACATGAAAAATAGCAACTGAAATCATTCAAAAACTATTTGTATCTTTAGTCCAGTAAGCATACTAATATTTCTCCCATGCTTAGAAAGTGGAAATCAACAAATTTTTTCAAAAAATCAGTTTCCACTAGGATCAAGAAACCTAGGAAACATTTAGGGTACAAGAAAACATCACAAAAAAGGAATTTTTTGTACCAAAGTTGACACATCTTGCTTCATTATCGTAGATTTCTTCATAGATACCAAGACTTTGTTAGGGGATTCACTGATGAGTATGTTGTAGAGCCTTTCGATTCTTGAGCTGATTATCAGAGATTAGCTCTATCTCAATGACATAATTTTAACCAACCTCTTGAGTTTGATAATATACCACAACCTTCTATAGAATATCCATCACATCCCAATCAAATCATTCAGTGATTTTAAAACCTTTCTTCGGAAACAAAGATCAAATATTTAAGAGTACACCTTTCAAAAAAATTATGATTATTGATTCAACTTCCCCAATAGGATTCTGATATCCTTCATCATTGGAAGCCACAATAAAAAATTAGGAACATCTTTGATCATATCATAGGATACAAATCTTATCAGATTAAGATATCATCATCATTGCACATATCAAAACTGTGATCTAAGTTTAGAAAGATTCTTCAAAATCATATGCCTATCTCCACAAGATCTCAATACAATAAATTGAGGGATGAAATTCAACAAGAAGGTCATACCCAAAACATTCAAGAAGAAGGTGAAAGCAGTAATCCTCTTTACAATATTAGTCATAATCCACTTTTCAACAATGATATGGATAACAGAGAAGAAAATCCATTCCACCATTACAGAGATGAGCAAAACCCATATAGATAGTGATGATGAATGAGATGAGGAATGTCTTAGAGAGGTTGAGCAAGATCCTAAATTTCACAAAGCCATAGAAAAGATGTTGTAGCGTGATAAAGAAAAATACTTCCTCTATCTAGCTAACCAAGGAGCTAAATTGCTTCATAACTTTGATACTGAGAATTTGAAGGGAAAACCTAAGGAAATACCCCTATCTAATCTTAGTGCTTTGACTCAAAATTAAAGAACTTCAAGGAAAAATTAAAGAGTTGCAAGGGGGAACCACAACAAAGAAATATACTCTTGAGGACATTTGTCCTTATCCTTTCGATTGAAGTCTCAACATGATTTCATTTCCTAAACATTGTGAAATTCCAAATTTTGATCATTATAATGGGAAATCGGATCCAATCGATCATGTTAGAGACTTTCAAAACATGAATTTATAGTTCGCTCATGAGAATACTTACTTGATGTGTTTGTTTCCTAGGAGTCTTGGAGGTCACTCTATGTAATGGCTATCAAAAATCACACCTCCTATCAAGACATTTGAAGAATTAATCAATCTATTTATATCACAATATGCCTACAACATCCAACACTAAATCACTATGATAGATCTCTATAAAGTTGCACAAAAACTTGGCAAACCTTTCATTACTTTTCTTCAAATATGGAGAAGAATGTTCGCTAGATATCCATGTCCTGCTCCTGAAAAGGAAAAGATGGTCACCTTCATTAATAGCTTGAATTCAGAGATGAGCTATCATTTTAAATTACATTGTCCTCCCTCCTTTGAGAAATTGATTGAAGATGCTATAACCATTGAAAGTGCTTTGGTCAAAAAAGGAATCATAAAACTAGAAAAAGACAATCCTAGTTCATCCAACCATCACAACAATCAAGACAAGTCTAAATTTTGGATTTGCAACAAGAATGTGGTGAATGATGGTGTTGTTGATGCAAATCATGTCTCGACCAAGCCATTTGTCCTTAGTACTCCAAATACTCCACACAACAACAATTATAACAATGTCAACTCGATCACAAATCAAGGAAACAATCCTCCTTTGAGGAACAATGTGAATCAAAATTCTACTCCCAATCAAGGGACTGCCAAAAATCAAGGTTACTAGGGAACCAATAACAATAGCAAATCCTTAGGGAATACCTCAAATACAAATCCACAACAATTTTCATACTTCTCCAATAAAAGAACTTACACTCCACTGGGACAATCTTTGGAATCTGCATTCAAAGAGTTGATGGCTAAAAATGTCATTACCTTGCCACCTCAATGAAACTATGAACCCAGTGTGAAGCCTCCATCATGGAATGAGGCATACTATTGTGACTATCATTGGTGCAAAGGTCATATCACAAATAAATATCAAGCCTTGAATAATACCATTCAAGACTTAATCAAAAATAGCACCATCGCAATAGAAGGACATCAACAATCAAATGAAGACCACAAAGCTTTTCACAATCCTTTGCCCAACTATCAAAAAGGTGAATCTTTTGGAAAGAGTGTAAATCATATTGAGGATCTGATAATCAATCATATCTACACTGATGACGGTTGGATCAATGTTATAAAAGTCAAGGAAAAGATGGAATATAGGGAGGTCAATGCAACAACAAGAGCACAAGCCAAAGTTGTCTTAAAGGGTGCCTCAAAATCCACTAGACCTACACCTCAACATCAATATGATTTAGTCAACTAACTTCGAAAAACTCCTACTCAAATTTCTATCTTAGAACTCTTAAAAATTTCCCCAGTGCATAAGGAAATTCTCGAAAAGGCCCTCGTTGAAACAAATGTATCCACTGATTTGGATGTGGACCAATTTCAAGCCATGGTAGGACACTTTTCCTCACCTACATGCCTTTCATTCTCTAAAAAAGATGATGTTTCCATAACTCATCTCCATAATTCATCATTATATTTAGAAGTCAAGGTTCACAAGTTTCATGCCAGATGAGTTCTAATAGATGTAGGTGCTGGTTTAAACATATGTACCATGAAGTTGGTTAAGGCTTTAGAATTTTCTAAGGATTCCATTGATCTTAGAAGAAAAATTACCATCAAAGCCTACGATGATGAGGAAAGAGCATCCAAGGGTCTAATCATGCTACTAATCAAAGTAGGCCCTGTTATCAAAAATACCTTATGTCAAGTACTAGACCGTGATCTTCCATACAACATCTTGTTGGGTCATCCTTGGATCCACAAAATGCAAGTTGTCCCATCCACATATCATCAATGTCTTATGTATCATTATGATGGATAGGAAATCATGATATCAGCTAATAATTCAAATATTCAAACTTGTGCCAACATAAAAGCCAATCAAGATACCTTGGTTCCTAACAATCGGGAAGCTCGTGCTGGTACTTCTCTCAAGATTGACACACAAATCATTCAATTAACCAATAGTTTTAACAAGAAATTGAAATTCAAGGACCATGGAGTCAGGGAATACTCTCTTTATTTGGATAATTTACCTACATCACCTTGATCACATGGACAACCATCTATCATGCAACATCAAATATCAATAGCATCAACATTAACGCAACCACTAATAGGGCCAAACACAAAGTTCAATGGACAATTCATCAAAGAAAAATTCCCCATGGAATATCTTAAGGATACAAAAATTCTAAACTAGCTCTATAAAGATGAAGATGAAGCAGTTTTTAATGTCAAATTACCCATAGATAGATATAGAAAAGGATATTCAATCATGTAGAAAATGGGCTATGATAAGGGTTCTATCGAAAAAAGAAAAGGAGTAGTTGAGCCTATTCACCTCTGCGGACTCACTGTGAAAGAGAAAACTGAATTAGGCTATGATACTAACTCCAAAGAAAGAACATCCAAACAATTGCATGGCACAATCTTCACATTGCAAGAAGGTTTAGATTCACGAGAAGCATGTTTGGCAACATTTCAGAACTTCGTGTATAATATCTCTAACACATACTCTGCTGAATATGAATGGGACACCATTTAAAATGATGAGTTATGGATAGACAAAGAGGTTGATGTAATACACCATTATGCCCCAACTCTAATCGAAGGTCAAGGTTTAGGGACCCAAACACGTGAATTCGAACTACAAATTCACTATGATTCTAGTGATACTAAGTCAGATTTAAATGAATGAGACTATCATGAGAACAGTATCACCATTGATCCAGCTCATACCTCAAATCCTACGGTCAATTCCATTATGACCATAACCATAGCCGATTTCACACAACCCGATGACCCGCTATCTTTGATCCATCCCAATCTCATTGATTGTAATTCATCTAAACCTATCGATATACCCATGTTTACAAGTGACGAAGCTATTGTCAACTTCCTTTCCATAGATGACACAAATGATTGTTCCACCAATGATTTTTAGTATAGAGTCTTTAATCAGGAGAGTTTCAAGTCTCCTAGCTACAAAAATAAAATTCAAAAAGAAAGATCTAATGGTGAAAACCAAAATCTGGTAGTATTAGATCAAACAAAAGATAAAATAAAGAGTGTATCGAATGGTGAAAAACTTTATAAGGCACTAGACGATGGGAATCTTGACACTCTCCCTAAGCACTACCATGAGCAATCACCTATTTTGATTGAGCCTACAAATGCCATCAATCTTAAAAATTCAGATAAGTCAAGAATTTTATATTTAACTATGTCACTAACAGAGAAAGAAATTCCAGAGTTCATGGAATTTCTAAGAGAAAATCAAGTCAACTTTGCTTGGTCTTATGCAAACATGCCTGGTCTTGATCCTAATCTTATCACGCATCACTTGTCTATCAAACTAGAGCTTAAGCATGTGAAACAAAAACTCAAAAAAATGCAACCCCATGTTGCATTATTGGTTAAAGAAGAACCGAGAAAACTCCTTGATGCGGGCTTCATAAGATCAATCGACTATGTAGAATGGATCTCTAACATTGTTCCTATATCCAAGCTAGATAAGAGTGTCAGAGTGTGCACAAATTTCAAAGATCTTAATAAAGCATGTCCTAAGGATGACTTTCCATTGCCAAACATCGACACTATAGTTGATTTGACAGCTGGCCATGCCATTTATTCATTAATGGATGGTTTTTCTAGTTACAACCAAATCAAGATCGCACCTGAAGACCAGGAAAAAACAACTTTCACATGTCCATGGGGAACCTAGTGTTGGAACGTCATGCCTTTCAGTCTAAAGAATGTTGGGGCTACTTACCAAAGAGCCATGACTACAATCTTTCCGGACATGATGCATACATTCATGGAAGATTATGTAGATGACATATTGGAAAAGTCATACACCAGATAAGGACATTTGGAAATATTGTCCAAAATATTTGCAAGATTGGAGGAATTCAAAGTTTGCCTCAATCCAAAGAAATGTGTTTTTGGGGTGACATCTAGAAAAATCTTAGGATACATAGTATCAGGAAAAGGAATTGAAGTAGATCCTACCAAGGTATAGGCAATCATGGAAATGCCTCCCCCAAGGAACATAAGTCAATTGAGATCATTGCAGGGATGACTTCAATCTATATGAAGGTTCATTGCACAACTGGCAGAAAAAAGTATACCTTTCACACATCTACTACATAAGAATGTTCCTTTCAAGTGGGATGACAAGTGTGAATTGGATTTTCAACAAATCAAGCAATAATTAATGACTCCACCAGTTCTAGTACCACCAAATCTAGACAAACCATTGATCTTGTATATTGCCACAACAAAGAATTCCTTGGGTGCATTGCTAGCACAAGAAGACTGTATGGGGAAAGAACATGCAATTTATTACATTAGTAGAACACTCACAAGTGATGAGCTCAACTACACTACCATCAAGAAGGCTTGTCTAGTAGTAGTATTTGCTTCATAGAAATTTCAGCATTACATGTTAACTCATACGATCAATCTTGTTTCAAAGATTGATCCACTCAAGTATCTATTAAGCAAAGCATCATTGACAAGAAGGTTAGAAAAGTGGGAAATGATTCTGAGTGAGTTTGAAATCCATTATGTTGATTCCAAGGCAATCAAAGGACAAGTTATTTTGATCAGTTAGCTAAAGCACCACTGCAAGCAAACCATCCCTTGCATATTGAATTTCTAGATGTCAATGTCTTTACTGTAGAATCCAAACAACAACGGTCCTTATATTTTGATGGTTCTTTTACTCAACATGGATTAGGGGTAGGCATACTTTTTTTCACCCCCCAAGGACACACCATTCCTTGATCATATAGGATGATGTTTCCATGCACCAACAACATAGCTGAATATGAAGCATTAATCACAAGACTTAAAATAGCATTGGAATAGATAATTACAGAACTACAAGTGTACGATGACTCACAGCTAGTCATTTATTAGATCAATGATAATTATTAGACCAAAGATGACAAATTGTTGCCATATAAAAATATGGTTGATGACTTCAAGAAGTACTTTGTGGACATAAAATTCACACAAATTCCAAGGCTTGATAACAAAGCAGCTGACGCCATGGATTTGATCGCATCATTGTTACAACTCCTAGAAACTTGGACTCGCTATGAATTTTTGGTGGAACAATCATTTAATCTTGCCTATGACACCCCTGAAAGCAAAATCATTTGCCACTTGGTGGGATCCGATTCACCTTGGTACAAAAAAATTTATGCCTACCTAAAATATGATATCTTACCACCTGATTTATCCCATAACCAAAAATGAAACTTTATCCGCCAATCCTCGTGCTACACTCTTATTGCCGACACCCTTTATCGCCATGGTCTTGTTGGTACTCTACTTTGATGCCTTGAACATGATGAATCTGACAAATATTTACAAGAAGTTCATGGTGGTATTTGTGGTACTCATTTGAGTGGATTGGCTTTATCCAAGAAATTGATTAGAATGGGTTACCACTGACCTACAATGGAGAGGGAATCATTCACTTTTATGAAAACATGCTCAAAATTCTAGATTCATGGGAATATCATTCATGCTCCTGCACAGGAACTTTAGCCATTTACGCCAACTTGGTCATTCTCTCAATGGCGGTTAGATCTAGTGGGCAAGATTCATCCTTCATCATCGAAGGGGCATAAGTTCATCATCATAGCTACAAAGTATTTTACCAAGTGGATTGAGGCAGTACCTCTCACTAAAGTCACTGACAAACATATCTCATTGCTCATACTCAACTATATTATTTGTCGGTATGGCATTCCAAACTCCATTATTACGGGTAATGGATGACCTTTTAAGAATTAGGATGTTGATGAACTTTGTGAGAGATTTCATATTCAACATAGATATTCAACACCTTACTATCCACAAGGGAATGGCCAATCACAAGTCTCAAATAAAACAATATTGAAAATCTTGAAGAAGACTGTGAATGATGTAGGGAAAGATTGGCATGTGCAACTCAATCCCACCTTACGGGCCTACAGAACTAGTATCTGCATGCCAATAGGAGCAACACCATTTTCTCTTGTCTATGGGGCAGAAGAAATCCTACCTCTAGAATTTGAGATTCCCTCACTTAGAGTATCATTGAAGGGCCTCACAATAGATTATGAATACAGAGTTTCCTGACTCCAAGAGCTAGAACTCCTAGACATAAAGAGATAAAGAGTTGTTGACCATTTGAAAGAATACCAATAGATGATGTCTCGTAGCTATAATCACAAAGTAAAGCCATGTACCTTTCAGGTGGGTGATCTAGTTTTGAAAGAAAACCCACGAAATCAACAAGATAGAGAAAAAGGAAAATTTGAACCAAATTGGCTAGGTCCTTATGTGGTTATCACTGTCTTTGGTTCGGGAGCATACAAGCTATCAACACTAGAAGGGGACCTATTTGACAAACCCATCAACAACATGCACCTGAAAAAATATTATGTCTAAAGCAGTTATCATCATCAGAAAAAGTCTTAAAGAAATCCAAAAATAGTAGAAAAATTCTTGAAGAAATCCAAAAACAACAGAAAAAGTCCTGAAGAAATCCAAAAACATTAGAAAAAGTCCTGAAGAAATCCAAAAATAGTAGAAAAAGTCCTGAAGAAATCCAAAAATAGTAGAAAAAATCCTGAAAAAATGGTTACCCTGGTGAGAACCTAACAAATAGGCATCTTGGTAATGACCAAAAAAATTAAAAAAATATCATAGTCATAGGGTGAAAACCTGGCAACAGGTAGTTTATTGAAAAGAAAATTTCAATAAAAACAAATAGTGAAAATATGGCAAACAAACGCTATTTGTAGCCCTCCATCTATTAGTTCATGGTCTGCACTTGGCTTCTCAGCCTTCATTTCATGCATCTTTTTCATCATCTTCGGGCTATACTAGCATCATACTGTCATCATTTTCCTAAAACAATAATATCCTACCATGGCTTGATTATTTTACATATTCATTTCACCAAGTTGTGTCAATATTGGGGGAAAAACATTGACATACTAGGGGCAACCAACTTTCAAGTTTTACTGAAACAACTAGACAATGACATTGGATCCAATCATGTGAGCAAACAACCAAATCAAATCATAAGAACAAATATCCAATCATTGATCCAAAGCACAACAATTTTTAGCTAAGTAACATGCCATGACTCATATCTAGACGATCTAAAGATCTAAATAATGTTTGGAATAGCAGTATTATATTTTGAACAATGGTTGTTTAATTTTCGATATCATTTCTCTGGAATACACTCGATGATGTACTGAAACTAGAGTGGCAAGGAAAGAGGATGATTTTTCTTTGTCTGCTGTCTTGAGGTTAACCATACATCTATTGTAAATATGTTGCGAGACATGATTACCCACATTTATCATTGATGACAGTCCCAAAGTTGCATCAGAAAGTGGTTAATCTTTGTTTGTTCATGCAAGAAATGCTTAGGTCATCTTGGTTCAATTATACCTCAATGCTTGTGTTCACTTGCTATATCAAAAATCATGAAAGTGGTACTCAAGTCATCATTGGTGCTAATTTACCCTATGATGCTTGTACATACTTCCAACATTTTAAAATGATCTATGATGATTCAAGAAAGATAGAAAAAATCTCAACAACTAGTTTGTTTCATTTAATTGCATTTCATTTTAGATCATTGTCCATATCTGCATATTGGATTTGCATCAAATTTTTCTTCGAAAGGATTACAAGAACATCAACGACTGTCATGTATCTTTGGACTATTTGTGGAGGACATTTGAACATTTTTTTCATCATCACCTTTCATCTTCATTATCATTAATCATTATCACTTATCATTTATCATTTCATATCATTATCACTTATCATTTTTCATTTCATATCATTATCACTTATCATTTTTCATTTCATATCATTATCACTTATCATTTATCATTTCTTATCATTTTTCATTTCATATCATTTTTTCATTTCATTTCATTATCACTTATCATTTATCATTTCATTTCATTTCTTATCATTTATCATTTCATATCATTATCACTTATCATTTATCATTTCATACCATTATCACTTCTCATATCATTTCACTTATCATTCATTATCATCTCACTTTCATTTAACTTATCATATCATTTTCATTTTCATTATTGTTCATTTCATTATCACTTATTATTTCATTTATCATTTTCATTATCATTTCATTATCATCTTCAGTATCATACATTTCATTTCATATCACTTCTCATTTTCATACATGTCATTATCATTGCATTTCATTTTATCATTTCACTTAATCATCATTACAAAACATTACATTTCATCATGTATCATTTATCATCTTATCCTACATCACATTATTATTAATCACTTCATTTCATAACATTGGTCACATCACATTCATATCATATCATTAATAATCCTATCATTTTCCATATCAATTAATCTTACAAATTCATGATGTATATCATAAACACAAACATTCATTTTTCATCATAGTATTAGTATTTATACTTGCATTTGAAAATCCAAAAATAAACATTCCATACATACATATTCATATCTTTTTCAAACAACATTTTCATAAAACATATAAAATATCCCATGAAATATTCTCATAATCTCCTCACAGGACATCCACCTGCATGACATCATTAGTACGCATAATCAATCATTTCTCATTATTATAAAAACATCATATCAAATCATCCTGCATATCATGCCAGTCATCAAATCATTCCAATTCATATCAAAATACCATAACATGTATAGAAATAAATGCATATCACATCATCATCTCATACATGCACATCTTATCATCAAAAATCATCGTCGTTGCATATCATCGCTCATCATAAATAATACAAATTTCCAATTTCCAGGGAAATTGAAAAGTGCAAAGAGATACATGGGATATATACATGCTCCAAAAATGATATACATGTGTGAAATAGATCACAGTATCACAAAAAATAGCTAGTCAATGCCCCTAATGGAGCTGGTCTGGAAGGAGGTGGCCTGCCACTGGTACCTGCATCAGGATCCCCCCAAGGCCCAGTAACCCCTAGGCTCTTTGTGTGTGTCTGTGATTTGCTCCTGGTCCTAGTGTGGGACCATGGGAATGGCTCTCTATGCTCAAGAGGACATAACTCCTCATATCTCACATAGTAGTACTCTGCCTCCCTCACCATCTCCATACCCTCTGCAATGGTATCCTGCAAAGATGCACTCTCTATAGTGCCCATGAGCCTCTGAGCTATGCCCTCAACCTCCACTACCCTCTGTCTCAAAGCATCCCTCTCTGTCATTAGTTGAGCTATCTGTGGGTCTAGGGTAGGCTAAGATAAATGTGCTAGTGCTAGAACCTGTGCCTGTAACTACGCTATCACACTCTAAGCTTGACCTAGCTAACCCTAAACAACTTGCAGCTAAGCCTACAACATGTCTATCTACACCTACTGTGATGAGGAGGACACCTTGATAATAGTCTATGATTTGCCACCAGATTTGGGTCACCGTACCACCTGCGCACTGGCTAGGCTATCAAACCTCTATCACACTACCCTCTTTGCCTCCTGTCCACCATCTCCCCCATCATCCCCATCATCTGAGCTCTCATCATCTCTATCACCCTCCTCCTCATCCCTGTCACCCTCCTCCCCCTCTTTGTCACCATCCTCCTCATCTCCAACCTCCCCCTCCTCTCCTCCACCCACTACCTACTCTCTGTCGTCCACACCCTCCTATCTCTCCACCTCTAGCTGTTGTACCACTACATTGGGCCTTGGCTCATTTGGACATGTAAACTGTGGGAAGCAATGTGTATGGAAGTACACTAAGTACTCATCTAACATCCCTGCATATGTAACCTTTGGCCTGTATGCCCATGCCTCATGCTATAAACTCGAATACTCTATGTATGCCACCTCGTATGTAATGCAACGGCCCCATCCAGGATCATCCTTGCACCTTCCATAATGAGAAACACCCTATGGTATCCCCTATGTGAATCCATACTATCTCTAAACCCGCAAGGCCAAAAATTGCTCAATAATGAATGGGGTCCGCCCTATCAGATATCGAGGTATATAGACAAATGACATCTCCAAATGATTTGTGTCCCAGGGCTCACAATCTCTATATGGCCTCCATGTAATGGCATCCACATTGTCTAGCACACGTCGCTAGTACTCCAACTTGCCCAACTTGGGCTAGAAAAGTGATCCTAAATATGCATTTATATATGGCTGACCTAGTGGCCTAGCCCTAGAACATGCAAACCTCATAACCGCAATATGCTCCCATGCCCAGATCTGGAGCAAAGTCACACCACTGGCCAAACTCGTCGATCCTTAGTAGACTACTTGATGTAGATCATGATATAAATGGGCCAAAATGCAGCTCCCCTAGGCATACCTCCATGGCTAAGTCATCATCCACTCTAGCATCCTCCCCCAGCCAACTAAGAATCCCTTTGACTGGTGGTCTGGTCCAAGGAAACCTCCAATAAATGCCACCAACACAACAATTAAGGCTGGATATCTATTGAAGTCCATCCACGACACCCAATATCCTTCTATAGACATGTCACCACAAATCCTCCTTAGTGCCTCTATCCTGCCTATCTCCTTGTGGTCATAAACAACAAGAGCACCTACCAAGGGAATCCCTAGAATCTTGTATACATCCTCCGGTGTCACGGTCATCTCACTAGTCAGCAAATGAAAGGTGTTATGATATGAATGCCACCTCTCAGCCAATGTAGTCAATAGTCCCCTATTGACTCAAATCCCTCATGGGATAGTCAACAAGGATCCCAACCTGTAGTCACCTATCCATTGCACCTTTGCTAGAGTCAACTCTCCTATCCGATCCTAGCATATCGGGAACCGCTCTCTAATCTAGAGGTTGTCGAAAACCTCCTATTTTTGGTCATCACAAGGAAAATTAATTAGATTCATATCAATGACTCATATCATGTGTTCTATCTATCAAGTGACCCATATTAGTGATCCATATCAAAAAAATCAAAGCATCATATCAGTGACCCATATCACACAATGAAATCATATCAGGAAAATCAGTACTACATCTATCTATCTGAATATCAAATCAAGCTACTCTATCATCATATTACTCTTTGTTTTCTTTTTCAAGAAAACAAATTTATCATTGATCAAATCATTTTTCTTCTTTTTACTTCAGCCATGAATGCAAATATATTTGAGAATCATCATCTACTATTTGGTTTCTATTGTAGAAAACAAATTTATCAAACAATTAGATAGTCAGTCAATCAATCAATCAATCTACTCTTTGTTTTTGAAAAAAAATTATCAAACATTTACTCTCTGTTTTCTATTTGGGGAAGTAAAGTTATCAATCAACCATCAGATTTTCTATCATTTCTATCTCTCTCGGCATCATTTTTCATTAATCTTTCATTATGCCAAAATTTTCCCAAATGTGCTAATTTGCGACTCTGATGTGCTAAAACTCAAAAGCGCTACAATTTACCTCAAAAGTGCTAAAACTCATCATCTACATTTTTTCACCCTATAAGCGCTAAATTTTTCCCTATAAGCGCTACAACCCTGGATGAGCTAATGTACATAGCCGATGTGTTATTTCACCACCTAGAAGTGCTAAAACACTCAATGTGCTAAACTACCCTGCATATGTGCTACTTCATACCCTAGAAGTGCTAATATACCCTATTGCGTCCAATTCTTGGATGCATGACTCTATGCCCTAGATGCGCTAAAGTTCCCTACCCAGACTTCCACCCTAGAAGCATTACTCTATACTTCGTATGTGCTAGAATCCCTGGTTTTCTCCTACACCTAAAAGCACTAAAGAACACCCTATATGCACTACAAAACACTTCGAATGCACTAAAATAGACCTGCAAATGCACTAAAATGGAATTTCTAATCCTAAATCCATGTAAAAAACTTACAAAAACTGATAAAATGAATAAAATTTTGAATCACAAAGGGTTTAATTGACTCACTGGTAGTCCATACGCGGCTGGTCTCTGAAATCGACGGGCCCACTTGAATCTATGCATGTGCAATGGGATCTGCATCTCGCTAGGTCACTGTCAGAGCATCAAAATCACTGAAGCAAAATGATGAAAATGACTTTTACTTTTACCCTTTTTACCTTATATGGGTCAATTAAGGTGGGTTTTGAGGACATTTACTTTATTTTTCACTAGGGGCATCTTTTACACCAATTATCGGGAGCTAAATCACTGAATCACCATCAGTATATCATCATCCAATCCAATTTTATTTATCACATTTTTGAAATCATCATCTATGATTTACCTCCCAAGGGGGCATCATCAATGTCGACATCAAAAACATATCAGGGGCAAAAAATTTATTTTCTTTGAAGCAATGTGTTTCAAACATCACTTCAAAGAGGGAAAAAATGCATACGTCTAAAAATGGTCATGTTTAATGAAGCTTGTCAATTAATTAAATATAAATTATTTAATTAATCTTCTAAAGTCATCTACATATAAATAAATTTAATTATTTATTTATATTGTTCACTTCAATAATTCTTCTACCTTAATTAAATAAATAACTTACCATCTTTCATATTCCTCTTAATTAAAGTAAATAAATTTTATAATTTATTTATTTTAATTATCATGTTATTCCAAATTTGAATATTTGAATTCAAATAGTGGAATATTCCTTTGAAGACCCTCTTCATCTCATAGTTAAATTAAATAATATAAATATTTAATTTAATACCTTTTCTCACTCCACACATAATTAAATATCACTATTTAATTATGCGAACTTCTAAATTCATCTCCCACACATAATTAAATATTACTTATTTAATTATGTAAACTTCTAATCTCATCTTCACATATAATTAAATAAGTTTATTTATTTAATTATGAAATTCATTCTCAACTCATTCTTCAAATGGCAACCTTCTTTTTATTCTGAATGACAAAAATTGAAGAGGAAACCTTTTATCTTTCACTCAACTTTCAAAAATCCCTCACCGTCCATCTTGACAAGCTTGATCACAACCATTGATAAAAATAGCCAATCAGGTTCTTTCAAAAACTCTTTAAATACATGTGCAAATCCAAGCATTGGTTACATACGCACAAACACATGAACACACATATGCAATTACACTCACGCATTTGCATCTTTGGAATTTTTATCAATATCCATATCTTAGCAATAATTTAATCACAGTAATAGCATAATCTTGCATTTTAGCATAGTATGCATTTTAGTTTAAATCTCATTCTCTAGTAGTCCATTTCGTTGAGCTTGGCACACAAAATCTAAGAGCAACTTGAATCAACGAAATGCTAGAGATAGAGAGCAATAGAATGACTTCGAGGAAGCTACCATAAAGAGTTTGTTTAAATTTTCTTTTAGTTTCTTTGATATAAGGTTTTATTGATTGTGTTTTGAATTCGTTAATTTTAACCATATTTTTATACACACAATTATCATGTCAAGATCATTAAGCATCAAGCATTTTGTTGAGCTAGTGTTGTGATGTAGCATCCTAGATCCATTTGCAAGCATTGTTTCATATCAAAGTTCAAGATCAAGATCTATATTCTACATGGCCACTTAATCTTAGATTTTTGATATGCATCTCAAGACATCTTTCAAGGTGTCATTGTGCCTGTTTTATGTTCATATTTCATTGTTTCATCACAAGGTTTAATTACCTAAATAGGGTTTGACCAAGGAAAACCCCTATTCCCTAACAATCAACAAGTTTTTCTCTCTCTCTAAATGTGTGATTGTATATCTATGTACTTTGAGGCTTGAATATCCTTTGAAGATTGAGTTACAAGATTGAGCAAAGCTTTCAACTAGTCACAAGGTTGTCATCTTCACAAAAACTCACCTACAGGTTGCAAATTAGGGTTTCAGATCTAGAAATAAAGTGTTAAAGGAAGAGGAGAGATAGGAGAGTAGAATGAGCCCCTAACCCTCTTAAAAAGTTGAGTAGGACTGATACGCCACTTATGGCATATGAGTCCCATTATAGGGCCTTTTCCAAATTTCAATTGTTTCAGATCATATAATGCCAAATTCCAATTTTGGCATAGAAACCCTAGTCTGGGACTAAATCACCTAGACTGGTGTATGAGTCCCAGTAGGCCTTAAATTCAATGTTTTCAAAATTTTAAGTCTCCATCCAGTCCTCTATTGGTTTCCAAGTGCTTTCCTTTCATCTCTCAACTTTCTATTTTGATTTGCATGATTTTCTAGGTCATTTAGTGAAATATTGTGTTACATTAGGTTTAAGAATTAGGTCTTACATTTCATTAGTCCTTTCAAGCCCTAGCTTGGTGTTGAACCCTCTTATTATCTATAGCCAAGCCCTAGGATACCTTAATGCAAATCTCTTTCCCTTTTCCATCCTTGGATTGAGATCTCTAGGGTTTCCTGGAATGAATATTTGAGAAACTTGTTAGCTCTATCCTTCAAATCATAGGGCTTACATTTTTCTATGTTTCATTTTGGTGAACATACATTTAGAACATATTAATTCTAATTTTGAGTGCATCATCATCCTAGATCTAGCTTACATTGAATTTGCATTATCTTTTACATTAATTGATTGGCATTTAGGGTTTTCAAATCTTGCATTACTAAAAGTGCATATAGGTTGCATTTTTACATCTTGCATCATTAAATTTCATCTTAAATCTACATTTGCACTTAGTATAGACATCATCCTAACCAAAAAACATAACATTCACACATAATTTTCTAAAAATGGTGCAAAAACCCTAATATGGGAATCATATGGCCCTCTAGGTGATTTAGTACCAGTACAAGTTGTTTTTCCTACTTTCTAGGATTTTTGTGTTGTGCATTTTTCATCATTTAAGCCTCTATAAAACCCTAACTAGGACTCATACACCTCTCTGGGCGAATTAGTCCTAGATCATCCCTAAAAATGCCTTTTATAGCATTAAAAACCTTTTTTCTGCACTTTTCTTTGCTGCCATTAGTTATCTATTTTAGTTTGCTTAGTTTCTATTACATCCATTTTATGCATTGCTTAATTCCATATTTACATTTACAACATTTCATTTTCAAATTATTGCATAGTGTAATTGAAGTAAAATTACCTTGTTTTAAACTTGAAAATTACATTTCATTCTAGGTCTTTACATTGCATTTTAAGTCTCTTTCCATTTTAATTTTGCATAGATTAATTTTCACAAATGTTGGTATCTATCTTTTCAAAGTTTGCAAAGAAAAATTTAGTCAATAGGCATTTTATTCATGCATTCAATACATTCCCTAGTTATGACAGTCTCTTAGTGCAAGATAATGAAGATGTTGACACTAGCCTTGAACATATACCCCTCCCTAGATCTCTCATATTTGTGGGAATGATGTAATAGAAGAAGATGTAAACACATACAATCATGAAAACCATAATTTATTTTCTCCCGATACGTCTCCTGCTAGTGATGAAGGTATCTTGGTGAGAGAATATGCAATCGTTGAGAATCATGAAGGTCTTGTTGGTCCTTCTCATCCCCCTTTGAAATATATTATAACAATAGAAGATGAAATTATTTCCACCACTTTACTTAGTTTACATTCCTCTCCCAACACCTCTACTACTTTTGACAATGCTTTAGAGAAAGAGAATACAATCGAGAATGACCATGATATGTTGGTGTTAGAAGATCAAATGATTGAAATTTATAACATCATTTCTATCCTTCCTAATGTACCTAATAATTGGAAATATCTATATGAACAAAATGATTCAATCATTCATAGTCATAGAAATGATAGTTATCCTTCCCTTGATGCCTCCCCTATGAACGATGAAGTTTCTTTACAAAATATATAATCATGGCATGTGACCAACCTCTTAACTCTCCTACTAGGGTAGAAGTTATGGTACACAAGAATGAGACCCTAGAAAACAAGGATGAAATCATGGACACTCATAATAATCAAATTGGACCTTCTCCTAATATCTCTACTATTGGTGAAGAAGAAACTTTGATACCAGAAGATCAATGCAATAAGATCCATGAGAATCTTAGCTGCATCTCTTCCCCTAAGGAAAACATTATCAAACAAGAGAATACCATCATCAATAAACAAGAAAACTCAACCATTGATAAGTCCCTTATTTTCAATGAAGTCATTTTAGAGGAACCAACCTTTGAATGTCATGAAAATATAGCTTGTAGTTCTCCTAAAAACACTTCTCCCAGGGAGGATATCATGGTGCAAGAAAATGAAAACATTGAAAATAGTTATATAGTTTCCTTAGATGAAGATGATGAAGTAACATTAGACTCTTCTTCACTAAGGAACATTAATATTATTCAACCTCAACTCATCCTTTACCCAACTTCACACAAACTTTCAACTCAAAAAAAACTAAACTTATCCTTTACCAACCTACAAATGATGTTTTGTAGTAGCCAAGCTATAATATTGTTGCTCATACATATAAAACTAGAAACAATCCACAACCAAAACAAACACCTTCAACATCCCTCCCATTTCCTAACCCTATCTTTCCTAGTGCCCCTCATTTGTCTTCACAAAATGAAAAGGAGTACAATCATGTTGAACAACTAAAGAATACTCCTACTAAGATATCATTATAGGACCTCTTTCAAGCTTCCCCTCACTATCACAACATGATTCAAAGTGATTTTTCAACAAGTTCCTATTCCTTGAAATGTGCAATTGAATGACATAGCAGTTGTGATTGAAGGAATAAATGCTGACATTGTTTTCCACCAAAGTGAGCTAGCTACTTTGGAAGTGCAAAAAAAAATGATGCTTTCATGATAATAGCTAAGTACAATGGGTGGGGAATAAAAAGAACCCTCGTTGATAATGGATTTTCCCTTAATGTGTGTACTGTGACCCTTTTGGATAAGCTCGCATGGATAAATCAAAAATTCAACCTGACTCTTTATCTATTAAGGGATTTGACAATGTAGGAAAACAACCGCTTGGTGTGATCACTTTTCCTCTTATAGTTGGAAAGGCCACATTAGAAACACTGATCCATGTTATGCCTCACGATATTTCATACAACCTACTTTTAGGAAGACTATGGATTCATGAAATGAATTGGGTGCCTTCTACTAATCATCATAAAATGAAGTATGTCCACAACAACAAAGTGTACACACTTGAAGCTAACCCTAAACCAAACAGTTGTTTAAAATTTGAAAAAAATAAAGGGAAATTGTTTGAAAACATTGACACCAACTACATAAGTAGAACACATGCAAAAGAAAGACCAAAAAAAACACATTGAGGAAGTCACAAAGCTATGAGAAGATCATTGGGGTTCCTTAGACTTCAAACCAACATTCATGGGAGAATACAAGATCATAAAAAAATAATCTGAAAAGGGAAAAGAAAAAGTGGTAATGTCAACACAAAATTTGGATGACTCTTTGAAAGCATCCACCTTAACCACTTTAGAACAAAAGACCAAAAATTACACAATAAAATTTGATGAAATTAATTGTGAGCAACCACTAAATCCAAAAGAGATGAAAAATATTTATGGGAAAGGTTATGAAATGTTGAAACAACTTGGTTATAGTGGAAAAGGATGTGGTGCTAGAGAATAAGGTATCTGTGGTCTTGGTTATTGTCCCTAAAAAAAAAACAAAAATCCTTCACTTAATAGCAAAACTATTACAAAACATCCTTCTAAGCCAACTTTAACAATAGTGCATCCTCAACTAATAGAAACTAGTGGTCTTGATTATTATCCTTTGAAATAAATGAATGAAACAATAGAAAAAATTAAATATTCAATTCATATCAATGTCATTACGTAAAACACTAATGATTCAAGATCATTTTATTTTACACCTTCCTTTAAAGAAGAGTATAAAATATCACAATTTAAAGAGTCTTGTGTAAGTATGACATCCTATACTAAGCAAGAGATATCTTTATCACAAAATTAAGGAACTTTTTCTACTTTTGTTCAAGAGAGTATCTTGTCGAGAATCCTCCAAGATCACTTGTTATCTCTCCCTCCAAGAACACGAAAGAAATTCTACTATAAAAGTTCAATTTTCACATATCATAGAGTTCATGGTCATTCTACTAATTAATGTAAGGCTTTGAGTAAAAAAAATTAACATCTTAAGGATTGTGGTGTTCCTCCTTGTGTTGAAGCAACTATTCCCTCTAATTTGTATTGATATTCATCCTATTTATCTCATCCTTGTCCTGCACTAAGTTGGGGCAAGGGGTTAGTTAGCCTTGTCATTGTATGTCACTTGTCTTTGTCTCTTTTGGCTAGTTGACCACATTTCATGAATACATATAGGAGAAATCTTGGGAATGTGGAAGACATGCCTTAAGTTGGCTCGCATATGACATACTCATCCATGATGTAGTTAGATTTAGAAACATATGACTTGGCATAGGCCTTTCCAAGTAAGCTCTCATGTCTTCTTCTTCTTTAAAGAAATTGCTCACAATAATGGTGTTAGAAATTTTTTTAAAGTGGGGAAATACATTGGAATTATTCTTTTTCATTTCTCTTTTTCATGTTTCATGGTGTATTATTTTTTCTTCATGTGATGCACTTTTTCTTGTGGTGTCATTGGGTGTGATATCCCTCAAGAGCATGATCTCTCTAAGCATATTACACTCCTCTTAGTGGCATGATGCGACACACTATATCCCCTAAGGTAAGAATATTTTATTCTTTAGTTTTTCCTCTCTTGGAGACATTAGGCACAATGTTTCCTAAGTTAAGACCTCACATGAACTAAGAAAACTCCCTTTGAACATACCTTACAATATTTCACATTTACAATATTGATTATATGGCCACCTTGTATAATACATTATGCCTGCCTATGGGGCCATCTTGTTTGCCTCATGAAGCTTGAAGTTTATTGTGGTGCCTTGTCAAAGTTATCAGGAGTTATAAATTTGGTATGGTTGATGTATGATGAGAAGCCTAAATTTCAGCACAAATTTCTCATTATATGGTGAGAAGCTGGTACAGAAGCATGAATTTCTCACTAAGCCACCCGTTTTGGATACTTTCCTTGTGGAGAGCCTGAAGTTTTGTTGCCTCAAATTCAATATTCATTTTTGGACAAATAGCCTAGATCCGATCCACAATGTATAGGACAAATGGTCAAATATTGATCCACCTTTTCTTTCTTTTTCTTTCGTCTTTATGTCTTTGATATTGCATGTTCGTGTATCTTGTTTTGTTGCATATTATACACCTTGTGCGTGTCCTTTCATGCTTATGTCAGTTTGACTTAGGATCTTGGATCCTAGGGGCTTGACCAAATCCTCAATATTTTTTATCCTAGACCATCCACATTGATACACTTGGACCCCTCTTGAATGACTACTTTAGTATGAGTTTGAAGTAAGTTCATCCTCTCACTAAAGTGGGGGCTAAATGTGGCAATGGAAAACGTAGCCTTTTTCCTCACTTAATATGGGAATGATTAACCTTAATATGGACCTAATGTTTCCTTGATCAAGTGTTGTAATGTTTTTTCCATATTCACATTGGATTTAGGGCCTTTTTAAGCTAAATAGACCTAATTTTCAGTTAATTTAATGTTGTAAAGTGTATTTATTTGCACCTTCACATTAAATTTAGGATACTTGTAAACTAAATGGACTTAATTATGACTTATTTAAGGTTTTCTAAATTTTGTACCACACTTTCACACTTTTTTGGGGTTTTCATAATTAACTTAGCTTCTTTATGCCTTATTTGGCCTTGTTTTGCATCCACAATCCTTAATTAATGCATCTTTTTGAGGATAATCCTGACATAAAACAAAATCCAATCATAGTTTAAATGATTTTAGATTTTTTGGCCTATTTTTAGTGATTTGGGACTCATATGCCACCTTGGGTGTATAAGTCCCACTTAGGTTTTATGGGCCCGATCTAGATTTTACATCATTCTAAGCATTGTTGAAAATGTGTCCCATAATTATGCCTAATGGGACTCATATGCCACTTCTAGTGTATGAGTCTTGTGTGGCCCAAAATCAAATTTAATTCATATTATGGGTGGGATTTTATCCTCCTAGATCTGATGTCAGCTTGTAGTGTTGTAATTTCAAGAAATTTGGCATAAACAAGTATAAATACAAGGTTATTTCACTTATTTTCACCTAGCAAGTTTAAATGTTATCTAAGAATTTTATGAGAAGATTTCTAATAGAAATTTTATGAGTACAAGAATTCACAAGAGTGTCAAGAGATTCTACAAGATCATTTCTAAGGCATTCAAGGGAAGAATTCTTCATCATTTGTCGCAACAATTCAAGATCCATTATCATGTCAAGATCATCAACCATAAAGCATGTTGTTGAGATAGTGTTGTGATGTTACATTTTAGATCCATTTGCAAGAGTTTTTTCATATCAAAGTTCAAGAAAGATCAACATTGTACATGGCCACTTCATGTTAGATTTTTGATTTACATCTTAATACATCTTTCAAGGTATCGTTGTGCATTTTTCATATTTCATTGTTTCATCACAAGGTTAAATTACCTAAATGGGGTTTGACCAAGGAAAACCCCTATTCCCTAACAATCAACAAGTTTTTCTATCTCTCTACATTTGTGATTGTTGATCTAGGTGCTTTGAGGCTTGAATATCCTTTTAATATTAAGTTACAAGATTGAGGAAATTTTTCAAGTTGTCACAAGGTTGTCATCTTCACAGAAATTCACCTATAGGTTGCAAATCAGGGTTTCAGATCTGGAAACAAAAAGTGAAAGGAAGAGAAGAGAAGAGAGAGAAGAATCAGGCCTTAACCCTCCAAAAAATATTAGTGGGACTGATATGCCACTTGTGTCATACGAGTCTCAGTACATGGATTTTTCCAAATTTTAGTTGTTTTAGATCATACACTATCATAAACCCTATCCTGGGACTAAATAGCCGAGACTAGTGTATGAGTCCTAATAGGCCTTAAATTCAATGTTTTCAACATTTAAATTCTCCATCTAGTCCTCTACAGGTTTCCAAGTGCATACCTTTCATCTCTCAACTTTCTATTTTGATTTACATTCTTTTCTAGGTCATTTAGTGAAATCTTGCATTGCATTAGGTTTAAGCATTATGTATTTCATTTCATTAGTCTTTCCAAGCCCTAGCTTGGTGGTGAACCCTCTTATTGTCTATAATAAAACCCTAGGATACCTTATTGTAGTTCTCTTTCCCTTTTCCATCCTTGGATTAAGATCTTTAGGGTTTCCTTGAATGAAACTTGGAGAAACTTGTTAGCTCTATCCTTCAAAACATAGGGCTTACATTTTTCTATGTTTCATTTATCATTGATGTCAGAGGTATGATTTCTAAAGTGTCAATAGGTCAATGAGAATTAAAATTAATTATTCTTATCATTACTTGTCTAAGAATTTAGGTTCCAAAAGTATCGTGACAAGAGTGATCAGTTGCAAGCTATTAATTTCATCATTATTGAGAAAAAAGAAATGTGTGAAGGTTTGTTGTAATATGATTCTAGTAGCACCTTATATCTAATCCAATTGTTGGAGATGGTCTACAACTATTTGAGGTAGTGTTTTGTGGTTTGATCCTCTAATCTAAAAAATGCACTATACTATATTGTCACTTATTTGGTACTACATTCTACCATTGCTATTTTTTATGGCCTACAATTTGGATGTTAAGTGCATCCATGCATGAAATATCATAGTATATAGTTTCAATATATTTGGGTTACAAAATTGCAAGTTAAAAGGGAAAGAGTATAGTTTTTGTTTGTTGGTTGATTGTGAATGATGTCTAAATGTTTGTGCAAGAGAAGGGAAGCATGTGCTAGTTGGAAGAAGCATGTGAAGGCAAAATAGGACTAGTTAAGTCCATGGAAGGAAGTGGAAGTTGTAATCTTACACCAAAGGTAACACAATTGATTTAAGAACAAGCTAAATACACAATTTATATAGTTTTCTATTAAGGTTTGACCTTGGATGACATGAATAATTGTGGATGGTGTTAAAGGATTTTACTCCAAAATGAGATGTCCATTTGAGTCTATGATGGGTAAGGAAAAGTGTGTCCCCACTTCTAGTGTAATGTGTGGCATTTTGGACCTAACCTATTAAATGTTTGGTTAAGT
Source organism: Sequoia sempervirens (assembly GCA_007258455.2). Classification (NCBI taxonomy): domain Eukaryota; kingdom Viridiplantae; phylum Streptophyta; class Pinopsida; order Cupressales; family Cupressaceae; genus Sequoia; species Sequoia sempervirens. The sequence continues at coordinate 571,327,943 of VDFB02270651.1, read as the reverse complement.
GATTTATGTGTACCTGGTCAAGATCAAAGGTGGAAAGGTAAAGGATGAATGTAAAGAGGATAATGGATATGAATGACAGGATGGATGAAACTTGTCCCCAAGTGTAGAATGCAAGAGGAATATGGAAGATAAGATATGGATAGGGATAAATGAATATGGAAGATAGTATATACATGATAGGAAGATGGAGGGAGGACTCAAGCATCAAGTTTCACGGCTAATATTCCTCAAATATGTGCTCTAATAAACCATGAAAATGAGAATTAGGCTCATAAACGTTGGTAGATTAATGGTATGATGGAAGAAGCTAAGGGCTTATGCAAAGGTTTGGATTAAAGGAGGCTAATGGAGGATGAATGTTGGGTAATGGATATGAGGTTGGAAGGCTTGTTGATGGTTATATAGAAAGGATGGAAAGATCAACATTGACATACACCTTGAAGGGTGGTGGAGTGATGGAGGAAAAATAGAGTTTGAAGGTAACAAGTTTTTAGATGGACGATTAGAGGAAGCTTTCGATTAGAAAATTTGGATGCCACTTTAGATTTTATTGCTTCTATGAGAATTTTAGGAATCCACATAGCTTTTGAATTTGATTTTTTCTTTGTGGGGCTTTGTGGCCTTTGAGATTTTTCTTTTTTCTTTATGGACCTTTGTGGCCTTTGAAATTTTTCTTTTTGCTTTATGAGCCTTTTTGGCCTTTGATTTTTTTTATTTTGAATTTGGATCAGATTTTCTTTTATTTTTGCATTTATCCTCAAGGAGACATGTTGATCCTTTGATATATGTGGATTATGATATGGAAGGTTTTAACATTTTTCACCCAAATTACTCCCAAGAGCAATGGGATGGGTGGATGGAGATCAATGATATGGAGGTCTTATGGATGGGTTAATGTAGGTAACATTTTTAGAGGGAATCAAGGATGTGTTCCTTTGTTGTTCTTGATGAATAGGAGATGGATGGATGTAGGGCCCCAATATTTTATGCATTATCTTTCATTAATCTATTTGCATCTATCATCTTCATCTCAACGTTATGCTACTGCAATAGTGAGCAACTAACATTCCTCCATCAACAATCCTTTGAAATATTACATTCTCATGAGAGGTTGAGAAGAGCAATGGAGATCAATCAAGTTTAGCATGGAGATCAGTTTGCATTTGAATTTATTATTTTGATTTTCATGTTATCTTTTCCTTCATTCTGCATTGTTAGGGTTTCATTTTAAAAATTTTATGCATTTTCCCTAAATTTTTACCCTAAATACATTAGCATGCACAGTGGCCAACTTGTAGATAATACAATTATGTTCTAGGAATACATCATAATTGTACTACATATGTATATTTGATCAAGTTGAATTACTATGAGGATGTGGTATGGATACAATGAAATATTTGTGCAAGGTTCTTATTCAATTATTAGAGATATATCAAGGTGTGTGAATTAAATTGAAGATCATATGCATACAAAGAGAGTGTTTCCTATAGCAGATTAGATATGATTGATGGTCTAATCTAAATTTGGAAGGTCCACATGATTCATATCTTTTTGTAATTGATGTTGGTGTCTCATATTTAAGGTTTTACTCAGTTCCTATATTAGGATATTTGTGTCTCTTGTAGGTTGGTACTTGTATATCATTGTAAGTTGTATACTATTTCTAGGAGGTTATATTTGGATAGTAGCACCAAGTGGATTTTATCACCATGTATTTCCCTATTCTAGGTTTCCATGTATATCTAGTTTTCTTTGTGTGTGAACAATAGGAGATTGGATGCTTTATAACCTAGGTCATAAAACACCACTATTCTCCTATTATCATTCAATAATGTTCTAGGAGTCCCAATTGGATTGACTAACAACCTCACAAGGTGAGTCAATTCACAATAAGGAGGACCTACGAGGGGGCTTTCTCAGCTTTAAAGGGGTTCACCACCAAGAAAATTCTTGGAAAAGAAAATTTTGGAAAACACACTATGATATGCAAAAGAATGCTAAATGACTTAAGAGAGATAAACACAATACACTTGAAAACTATGAAACTGGAAATGTGCACTTGGGAAGTCTAGAGATGTGAGGATTCTAGAAATGTAAAGAGGTTTCCAAAAAGTGCTATGGAGGACTAAGACGTCCAGGATGGCATATTAGTCCCATTGCTATTTTTTGAGGTAGATGCAAAGTCTTTAGATGGGGGAACCAGATCTGATGGAACCACTGAAAAATATGCTTGGGAGGACTAAGATGCCCAAGGTGGTGTATTAGTCCCATTCTAAGTTTTTGAAAACTATGAATGTGGTCTTGAGCTCCAAGGTCTGCACTAGCTTCTCTTCTAATCTCAGGTTCTAAAACTTCTAGATTCGGCTTGTAGGTGAGTTTCTGTGAAGATGACAAATTTGTAATACAACTTTGCATATTATACAATTTTGCACTCCAAATGATCTTCAAGACTTTAACCTAGATCTGCAATCACAAATATGCAAGATGGGAAAAACTAGTGTTTTGTTAGTAAATGGGAGTTTTCCTTGGTCAAACCCCCTATAGGTAGTCAAACCAAATGACGAAATGAAGCATGAAATATGAAATGTGTAAATGATATCACCTTGTATGATGCCTTGGGAAGTAAATATGCAATCTACCATGTAGTTGTGATGAAGAATGTAGATCTTGTATCCTTGGATATGATATGAATAATGGTTGCAAATAGATCTTTAATGCTACATTGATGTAGAGTAGGGGTGGAAAACTCAAAAAAATATAAATCAACCAATCTTGAAACCCTAAAAAATCACTTGGTGCATTTTTCCTCACAAGCCTTCAATCCTTAGAGCCTAAAACATGGGGGAATGATGTAGAGCAGGGAAGTAACTTGCTTCCAATCTCAAATTGAACCAATTCAAACACTCTTTTAGACTTTACAACCTTATCTTTCCTATCTTTCACAAACTCACATATTCTTCCTTGTAAGTGTTCAACAAAGGTGTATTGACCTCAAATCCACAATCCAGTACCAAAACTTCAAACCAAATACATTTTCAAACATGCATTAAACCCTAACACAACATACCTCAAAACTCCATTAGGTTACTTTGGAACAACTTTATCAAAACAAGGCACCTACGTTGTCCTAGACCACAAATTAGGTCACTTTTACAAAGGGAGCCTATTGTAAAATCCTCCTCAAGCCCAAGACTCAATGGGGAAGCAATAAATAGTCAATAAAACCACCAATTTCACAACTTATTCTCAAATAAATGCTTCCGAAGACACTCAATCAAGAAACCCTCATTTTTGGCAATTTAAATGGGGTTTTATTGGAAAACTATATACCAGACCTTCCCAACCCTACCACCACTTCAAACACACTTAATTATGTCTAAAATTGTTTATAATTTCATTCACTAGCCTCTTTCATTACTATTTCACCAAACCCTAGTTCAACACCTCCATTTTCAAGCAAAATTTGCACAAAGACATTCAAGATAGTAGCACGAAATGCCTTCAATCATCTCCCCTACTCCAATAGACCATGGAAACACCTAAAACATGTCCTAGTGAGCCATTCCATTGAGCTACAAAAGAAAAAAGTGGGTGGAATGGGTTGATCCCATAATAGTGGTTTACAATTTTTGGCCAAACTAGACACTTAAATAATTTTTTTAACTAAATCTTCACTTTCGGGCACCTATAGCAGCTAAACCGTGAGGAATTCAAAGATGATGCAAACTAGAGTTTTGTGACATTTTGTCTGTAGATTCTAAATATATTTTTTTTCAAAATATTTTGAATCATTTTGCACTTCTTTTTCCATCTCCCTCAATTTTTTTTTTTTTCATAAAACAACATTTTAAGTGATGCTCACCATATAACACATAACTTTTTTCCCATGAAGGATAAAATTCTAATTCTTTCGAATTTAGATTTGTAACTTTGATATCTAGTGCTTCCACTTTGTTAGATAGTTTTTTAGAGAATATTTTTTCTTTAATTAAGTTTCAAAGTCAAACCAATTACAATTCAGACATAGCATGACTGTATAATGCATAACTTTTTTTGTATGTATTGAAATTCTTTTTTTTTGTTGGATCAATGACTTCAATATCTGGTGCACTCATATTTTTCAATTTTTTTTTTATAATCTACTATTTTTCCACATGTACAGAACAAAGAACTTGATTTTTGATGAAAAACCTATGTTTAATAAAACTAAAAAGACAAATACATAATAAAAAAAAAGATATTAAAATTATATTCGTTGGATAGCTCGTTCAGAGGACTACCTGATTCTAGTTGGGTTTGTGAATTCTCCACCATTTTTTTGTCTTCAACCTGAGCGCCGAAGTGCAAAAATTTATATTTTTTTTGTGTCTCAAGTGGAGAATGAGGGATAAGGGGGGTTCGAGCAAAGCACCCTTCCATAATGCATTTTGTTTGGTTTTTGGGTAGGAAAGAATTAAATGGGTTCGCTCGAACCAGTAGGTTCGTACGAATCCCTAAAATCAATTTTTTTTCCATGGGGTCATTTTTTTGTGAGCTTTCCTTCCTCACTTGAATTTTAAACCACTTTTGTGGGTTTACCTAATGGCTTAAAATGTCATTTTACACATGCAAACCCTTAAAATAGGGTATACACAAGCAATTCCAATCATTTTCTTATAAAATTTACAAAAATAAATGAATAAACCTCAAACCAAATGCATTTGAAAGTAGATCCAACCTCCTAACTATTCCAATTCATTTCATACAAAATGATTCACTTTACGAGTCATACAATTGAATGGTAACACAAAAAAATTCAAGAAAATGCAGGAAATGAGTGTTTTTGATATACAAATTTATGATCTCTACATCATCCAACCTTCTATGCACCTTTTGAGGCTTTTCTAAACTCAGAAACCAAAACTAAACTATCCCAACTAACCTTAACCACCAAAAACCAACGTTCAAAAATTTGACCATTGGTATTCCCCTACTTACACATTTTTGTAACTTTTTGCCCAAGATAACAACTCTTACAAATATGTCAAAATATGACAATTTGAACCTTGGGACCACCAAAAACATGAAAAAATAACTCTATTCTATGTATCTAGACTCAAATCACACCAAAACATGACCTCAAAACTTTCACCTTCCCAATGCTTCATTCTTGTCAACTTTTACAATCTTGCACTTTTGTACATCAAATCTAACAATATTACACATTTACAAAGATGACCACCCTAATACAAATAAAATGTTCAATTTATACCTTATTTTCCTACCTAAAGACTTCAAAACACTTAAGAAATCCTTCATGAAACAAACTAGACCAAATTCCCTTGAAGTGGATTGGGGCTCCTGCACCATACACCCAACCAAAAGAAATTCCAAAGCCCCCTTTGAGGATTGTATGTCATCAAACCATGCTGCCCTTGATCATACCATGACCACCAATTTGCATATCCACCTAGTGACTCCTTAAAACTTGCATCATTTCGGCCTTTGAATTGATTACTTTCTTGTTTATACTATCCTCCTCTTGATGGTTGTTTTTTAATCGTTATACCTTTAGGAAACACTGCTAAATTTGCTTGAATGTCTGTCTTTAAACCTACACCAACTGTCCTTTTCCTAGTCCTTGTAGCATACTTATCTTCATGCCCCTATCCTTTCCTTTCTACTTGACTCACTTCATCCTTTCCTCTAGTATTTTGTACCATATTCACTATCCTCAAAACCTTTTCATTTTCATACCTATATACCACTGTATTGTCAATCTTAGTAGCCTTTTCCTTAACAAAACTTGATTGCCCCTCAACTTTTACAACTATTATAGGACACAACACTATTCCAACCAGAATTTCATCATCTTTTATCAACACATATTGCTTCATAAAAAAAAAATCATCCTTGACCTTCTCTAGGTCAGTCTCTAACATCCTCTTCTCATCATTTTTCCTTTCTAACTATGCACCATCCTTCAATATCATTGTCCTAACATCTGTAACTTTTTTCATGGCTGCAAATTTTGCATTCTTGACTTCCTCAATCATTACATACTTATCACAATCACTTGAGTTGCCTTGCCTTTCTCCTTCACATACTCAACCAATGGAGTCAAATTAAACACATTCCCATCCTTCTCAATCTGATAAGTTTTTCGTCTTCCATCATAAATGGCATGTATATCATATATCCATGGTCTTCCAAGCAATAGATGACAACAAATCATGGGTAGAACATCAAAAATTACCTTATCTTTGTACCCTCCAATATGAAACTAAAGTAAAGCCTGCTCATTTACTAGAAGTGACTGATCATCATTTAACTATGATACCTTATAGGGTGTTTCATGAGGAACTTTCACCAAATTTAACTTATCTACCATTTCACTTGATACCATGTTTTTAGTGGTACCTGAATCTATCACTACCTTGCATACTTTACCTCTGCTCTTACATATGGTTCTAAATAGAGCTCTCCTTTGGAATGGTTCTTTCTCCTTGGAGGCCTTCAAGAGTTGTCTTCTCAGCATCAAAGATTCACCAACTTCTGGTGCATCAACATGACTTGGAGAATTAACACATTCACCTTCATCTTCTTGCACAATTTGAACTCTCTTTTCACCTCTTTGCTTACTCTCACATGAAGTAGCACCAAAATTTTTAGGGCACTTATATGTTGGATGTCCAAACTCTTGACAATTGTAACACCTTCCTGAAAACACATTAGAATCTCTTCCTTGATCTGTATATGTGCCCCTAAATTTGTTCTTCCACCTCTCCATCCATGGCTAGATTTAGCCACTTGTTCTTTACCTTTACCTGCATCTTCTTGGTCTTCTTTGGACTGTCTTGGGGTAGAAAAATTTCCTTTTCCTTTAGAAGTACTGCCCTTGCTGCTAATTTATTTCTCTTACTTCCTCTTGAATTTTTCTTCTACCTTAACAGCCAACTAAAAACATTCTTCAATTGTTTCTGGTGCCATTAAACTTATTTCATCCTCAATATTATACCTCAAACCATTAAGATACCTTACTAATTTTTCTTCTTCATCTTCCTCATGCTTTTTCCCTATGCTTAATCTATATAACTCCTCGGTGTATGCTTGCACATCTAGGTCCTTTTGCTTGATATTTTGAAGTTTTTTAAGCAATTAAACATTGCAATCACTAGGAAGGAACTTACCTTTGCGTTTTGTCTTCATTCTCTCCCAATAAGTAATCTTGATCTTCCCCTTTTTTTGCCTTTCATCTTGCACAAAGTTCCACCACAATAAAGCATGCCCTTTCAACTTGGTCTTAGCCTTCTTCACCTTGTGATATTCATCTACTTCTTCACTTTCAAAGTAATTCTCCATGGCTCTTATCAAGTCCAAGAGCTCTTCACCATCAAATTTACCTCCATACATAGGAAAATCCATTTTTCCATGTCAATCACCTTTCACAGCCTTCAAAAGCTTTACCATCCTCACATCCTCTAGATCCAACTCTTCCTCTTCACTAGAAGTTTCTTCCTCTTTAGAATCACTCTCATCCATGGTGACCCCATCTTTAGACTTTAATGCTGAAATATCCTTCTTCAAGGCTTCTAATTCTCTAGCCTAGTTATCAATATTTCTAGGAACTGTGCTTCCTTTAGGAGGCATCTTGAATCCTCAAATTCCACTTTTTTCCCCGCTCAAACATCAACCTTCTCCCTCAAGAGATCTAGTTCCTTTGATCTAATACCAATTGATGTAGATCAGGGAAGCAACTTGTTTCCAATCTCAAATTGAACCAATTCAAACTCTCTTTTAGAATTTACAACCTTATCTTTCCTATCTTTCACAAAATCACCTATTCTTCCTTGTAGGTGTTCAACTAAGGTTTATTGACCTCAAATCCATAATTCAGTACCAAAAACTCAAACCAAATATATTTTCAAACACCCATTAACCCCTACTACAACATACCTTAAAACACCATTAGGTTACTTTGGAATAACTTTATCAAAACAAGGCACCTATGTTGTCCTAGACCATAAATTAGGTCACTTTTATAAAGGGAACCTATTGTAAAATAATCCTCATGTACAAAATTCAATGGGGCAGCAATAACCAATCAATATAACCACAAATTTCACAACTTATTCTCAGCGACACGCTTCCCAAGACACTTAATCAAGAAACCCTCATTTTTGGCAATTTACATGGGGTTTTATTTGAAAACTATATACCAGACCTTCTCTAACCCTACCACCACTTCCAACACCCTTAATTATGTTTGAAAATTCTTATAATTTCATTAATCAGCCTCTATCATCACTATTTCAACAAACCCCAGTTCAAAACCTCCATTTTAAAGCAAAATCTGCACAAAGACATTCAGGACAACAACAAAAAAATTCCTTCAAGCATCTCCCCTACTCTAATAGACCATTCACATACCTAAAACATGCCCTAGTGAGCCATTCCACTGAGCTATAGAAGAAAACAATGGGTGTAATGGCTTCAAATGTCATTTTACACATGTAAACCCTTAAAACAGGGTATACATAAATAGTTCCAATCATTTGCTTATAAAATTTACAAAACTCAATGAATAAAACTCAAACCAAATTAATTTGAAAGTAGATCCAACCTCCTAATTGTTCCAATTAATTTCATTCCAAATGATTCACTGTAAGGGCTGTACAATTGACTGGTAACACAAAAAAATTCAAGAAAATGCAGGAAATGAGTGTTTTTGATATACAAATTTCTGATTTCTAAATCAACCAACCTTATACAAGCCTTTTGAGGCCTTTTTAAACTCAAAAACACCAAAACTAAACTATCCCAACTAACCTCAACCACCAAAAACCAACGTTCAAAAATTTGACCATTAGTATTCCCCTACTTACACATTTTTGTAACTTTTTTCCCAAGATAGAAACTCTTACAAATATGTCAAAATATGACAATTTGAATCTTGGGACAACCAAAAACATGACAAAATAACCATTTTTTATGTCTCTAGACTCAAATCACACCAAAAAATGACCTCAGACCTTTCACCTTCCCAATGTTGCATTCTTGTCAACTTTTACAATATTGCACATTTACAAATATAACCACCCTAATACTCATCAAATGTACCTTATTTACCTACCAAAGGCTTCAAAACACTTAATACATCCTTCATGAAACAAGCTAGACCAAATTTCCCTAAAATGGATTGGTGCTCCTACACTAGGGAAACAAATTGGATTTTTTGGTCATAACTTTCATTACAGACATGATATAAAAAATGTAAACACATTTCTAGATACCCATTTGGGCTTTATACAACATACCAAAGTTTTAGGGCTGGTCACTCTATACAGAACCCTTCAAAAATTGGCTATTCTCTTCCTGAATAGGCCTAAAAAATGAAAATATTAGAACTAGGGAATCACCAAAGCATGTGCCAACCCAAGCCCCAAATCCTGCAATTTTAGAATAAGAAAATAAACATAAAAATGTGCCATCCCACAAATTTTTAGATTTTTCCATTGTGGGAATGGTGAGAAATTGCATTTTTAAGCCCACTAGTAACCCTAACCAGGGTTCTAGACAGTTTTCAGTAAAACAACTATATCTTACACAAAAAAGGGTAAAAATATATGCCACAAAAAGAATAATAAAGTAGACTCACTGTACTATCATTCCCAACTAGTTTTAGACCCAGAGGAAGGCTGTAAGTTCATACAGAAAATGAATAAAAGGAAAGAATGTGTTAGAATGTAGGAAAAATGAGGTTTTCTTTCATTGATTTCAATAAACTCTTTATCAACCTGTACAAATGTGATCTTGGAGCATTTTATACCCAATACATCTTCCATAACTACCCATCAACCAAGAAAGGTGAATTTTCAACTTTTTACAAGAAAATAGCAACATCTAGAAAAGTTGTCATGCAACTTTTGAGCAACAAAACAACTTTTACCATATTGTGACCTATGGACACCAAACTTGACTTAATGGGCCCACAAGAACATTATTTGCCTAAAATGGCCTTATTACAAGAAAACAACACAAAATGAACCAAAATCCAACTTTTTCCTCTTGGAGGCATATCAAGACCTGAGGGTGCTCCTGCACCGCATCGACAATCTTGGCTCAACAACACGAATGGATGCACTAAACCCCTGGCATGATGCTTGAATCTTGATGGTAGCTCTAAATGCTTTATGAATTACTCTTGAATGCATAGAATTACCTTAGGAATGAATAATTGAATGCTTGTTATCTTGCTTATCTAAAAATGAGTGGAGGAACCTTGTATTTATACTTATTCATGCTTAGTATCCCGAAATTACACCACAACAAGCTGACATATGAAATCATTAATTAAAGGAGGCTAAATCTCACCAAAATTTGAAATTAAATCTCAAAAATAAGCTAAGGAGGACTAAGACACCCTAGGTGGCATCTTAGTCCCAAGGCTCAAATGTCAAGGAACAAACTCCAAAAAGGGACCTTTTCAAGTATATTCAATATCAGGGTCCCAAGACCCATGGAAGACAAAGACGCCCTAGGTGGCATTCTAGTCCCACTCCACAAATCAGGGACACTGATTGAATCATTAAATGATCATTTATCCACTGATTATTGTTGGGATTCTCCATAAAAATATATAGTTTATAAGGCCCGTGGATGCAAAATATGACCAATTAAGACATAAATAAGCATAAATAAAGCAAGGTGTGCCCAAAAAAGTGTGAAAATGCAAGGGTATGCATTTTACTACACTACATTAGCCCCCACTTTAGTGAGAGGATGAACTTTCTTCAAACTTATACTAAAGTAACCAACCATTAAATCAAGAGGGGTTTGATCAAACCATCTTAAATTGGAATGATTTTATTAGCATTTTAATAAGTGTAAAGGAGACTCTGTTATATGTATGGTTTAAAACTAGCAAGGTTCTATCCAAGGGGGTTTTATCTAAGGTAGTTTGATCAAACAATCTTAAATTGGAATGATTTAAGTGAAAAATTTTAAGGCTTAAATCATTATATTTTCTAAAAATATGTGATTTCAGCAAAAATCAAAATCTCCCAGAAATTGTAAACTAGCTTTGTGAGATCACCCTAGTAAGATAGGATGACAACAATCAAGAGGGATGATCAAGACCCTAGGGTTGAGATCCTATGGAAATCCAACATAAGCACAAAGGAACATACATGCAGATGATATATGAAGCCATAACCATATCAAAAACATATACCATCAAAGATAGAAAAAGGAAAACAAAAAGGAAAAAAAGGGGGAGAAAAGGAAAATGCCATAGATGAAGCTTTGATTGGCTGTCCAATGCAGTGGACTAGGTCTAGGCTGAAAAAGGTTTACAAGTGGAATGCATTGTCCACTATGCAAACAAAATGCATGCTCACAAGGGCTAATGGGAGCTAGGTGTCCACTAGGTGAGCCCTAGGAAGTCCATATCAAAGTCATATCCCCATGACTATGATAAGGACAAAAAGAAAATGCATGCTCACAAGGGCTAGTGGAGCTAGGTGTTCACTAGGTTAGCCCCAAGGAACCATATCAAAGCCATACCTCCATGACTTTAATAAGGTACAAAAGAAAATGCAATGAGAAAGAGGGATGTTCAAAGGGATTTTACTTAGTTCATGCAAGGTCTCTTCTTAAGGAACATTGTGCCTAACATTTCCAAGAGAGGACAAGTGCAAAGAAATATCACGCTCTTGGAGGAAATCAAACCTAATGACACCAACAAGAAAAGGATGCATCACAAGAAGAAATAAAATAGCACAATGAAATATGAGCGTGGATGTATGCCCCCACTTTAAAGCAGTTGCTAACACCATTACTGTGAGCAATTTCTTTAAAGTAGAAGAAGACATGAGAGCTTATTCAGAAAGCCCTATGCCATATGTTTTTGATAAGATACATCATGCAATGTGATGGAAGGGTTGCTTAGTATGTGACATGTGAGCCAACTTAAGGTATGTCATGCACATCCCAATATTTCTCTTATATGTACATGAAAGGTGGTCAACTAGCCAAAAGAGGCAAAGACAGGTGACATACGAGGACACAGCTATCTAACCCCTTGCCCCCACTTAGTGTAGGACAAGGGTGAGCTGAATAGAATGAAAATGAGTATCAGTTAGAGGAATTAGGTGCCTCAAAAAAAGGAAGATCACCACATTCCTTGAGATGTTGAATTTTTTTACTTAAAGCCTTACATTCATTAGTAGCATGACCATGAACTCTATGATATGTGCAAAATGAAGTCTTGTAGTAGAATTTATTTCGTGTTCTTGGAGAAAAAGAAATTAGATGATATTAGAGGAGTCTCATCAAGATACTCTCTTGGTCAATGGTAGAAGAAATTATTTTATTTTGTGACAAATATGTCTCTTCCTTAGTATTAGGTGTCATACTTACACAAAACTTTTTAGATTGTGAGATTTTGTTCTCTCCTTTATAGGAGGGTTTAAAATCTATTGAATTCAAATCATTAGTATTTTGTGAGATGACAGTGACATTAAGAGAAGATTTATTTGTCTCTTTTGTTTCTTACAAAGGATAATAATCAAGACCACTAATGTCTATCAATTTAGGATACACCACTATTAAAATCAGATTAGAAGGATGTTTTGTGATAGTGTTGATATTAAGTGAAGATTTTTTTTTTTCTTTCGAGGGACAATAACCAAGACCACTATTATTTTCTTGTGTGTGAGTCTCTATAGGGACAAAAATACTTTGTTCTCTAGCACCACATCCTTTTCCACTATATCCAAGTTTTTTCATAAGCTCATAACCTTTTCCATATTGTTTTTTATCTATTCTGGATTCAGTGGTTGTTGATAATCACTGTCATCAAATTTTGTTGTATAATTTTCTTCTTTGTATTTAGTGGTTGAGGTGGATTCTTTTGAAGGGTCTTCCAATTTTTGTGTTGACATTACCACTTTTTTTATTTTGTGCTTCTTTATTATGATCTTCAATTTCCCATCAAATCTAGATGTGAAATCCAAGGAACCCCAATCATCATCTAATAGCTTTGTGACGTGTTCAATGTGTTTTTCTTTGTGGTTTTGCTGCATGGGTTCCACTGGTGTAGTTGTTGTCAATGTTTTCAAAGGATTCTCTTTACCATTCTTAATGTTTAGACAACTGTATGGTTTAGGATCGGCTTTGATTGTATAAAATTTATTGTTGTAGACATATTTCATGATATGATGAAGGATAGAGGGCACAACATGCATCTTATAAATCCATGATCTACCTAAAAGGAGATTGTATGAAAGATCATCGGGAATAACATGGATCAGGGTTTGTAATGTAACTTTGTCAACTTTAATTGGTAATGTGATCACTCCAAGTGGTCATTTTTGTGTGTTATCAAAGCCATTAATAGATAAAGAGGCGAGTTGGATTTCGGATTTATTAACACCAGGCTTATCCAAAAGGTTCACACTAAACACATTTAAGGTTGAGCCATTGTCCACAAGGGTTCATTTTATCCATTTCATATTGTATTGAGCTATTATCATGAATGCATCACATTGTTTTTGCACTTCCATAGTGGGGAGTTCACTTTGGTGGAAAATAATGTTAGTGTTAATTCCTTGAATCATGGCTGCTATGTCATTTAGGTTTTCACTAGAGGGAACCACAACTTTTTGTAAGGATATTTGAAGCATGGTGTGATAATTAGGTGAGTTCTAAAATAAGTCCCATAGGGATATCTTTGCAGGAGTATTCTTAATTTGTTCAACAAGATCATACTCCTTTCCACTTTGTGAAGGTAAGCGAGGGGCACTAGGAAAGATAGGATTAGGAAATGGGAGGGATTTTGAAGGTGCTTGTCTTGGTTACAAATTATTCCTAGTGTTGTATGTATGAGCACCGACATTGTAACTTGGTTGTTGTAAAAAAAAATTCTTAGGCAGTTTGAGGATAAGGACTGGTTTTTTTTGAACTTGTGGTTTTTGAGAGGGTGGATAAAGGATAAGTTTAGGCTTAGGAGAGTACTCCAAGAGGTATCTAATGTGTATAACCTTAGAATAATTATCCTCAATTTCATGATCTCTTAGTGAAGAGGAGTCTAATGTTACTTCATCATCTTCATCTAAGGAATTAATATTGTCAATGTTCTCATTTTCTTCCATCATTATATCTTCCCTACTAGGAGAGTTTTTAGGAGAACTAAAAACCAAATGTTCTTGACATTCAATAGTTGTTTCTTCTAAAATGACTTCATCACATGTAAGGGAGTTATCAATGGTTGAATTTTATTTCTCAATAAGGGTTTCCCTAGGCGAAGGGGGAAAACTAAGATTCTCATGAATTTCATCTATCAAAGTATCTTCTTGACAATGAGGAGAGATATTAGGAGAAGGAAAAGTATGATTTTAATGATAATTTATGATTTTATTCCTTTGTTCCCTCACATCTTCCAAAATAGGGTAAGTAGGGGAAGGATAATAAAGAGGGTTGTTATAGACCTTAAAGATTTGATCATATAACACCAATCTATCATCCTCATCATTTACAATCTCATTATCTTCCACTAAATTATTCTCACAAGCAAAGGGGGAATGGAGATTACGTAAAGTAATGTTGAGAAATGTGTCTATGATCTCATTCTCTTGTGCTATAATATCTTACTAAAGCGGATAAGGAGAAGGACAAGCAAGATCTTCATGATTCTCAATGATTGTATCTTCTTTCACCAAAATACCTTTATCACTAAAAGGAAAGGTATCGGGAGGAGAAAAAGTATGATCATCATGATTATCTATGTTTGTATCTCTTATATCACATCATCCTCACAAATAGGGGATATAGGAGGGGGGTAAGTTTAATGCAAGCATTAACATTTTCACTCTCTTGCGCTAAGAGACTCTCATAACTAGGGAATGAATTGAATGAATTACTAACATGTTTATTGACTAAATTTTTCTTTGAAAACTTGGAAAAAACTGAAACTAACATTTTTGAACAATAATCTATGCAATACAATGTAAAGGCCTAGAATGAAATGTAATTTTCAGATTCGAAACAAAGTAATTTGCTGATTATAGTATGCAATGATCTGAAAGATGAAATGTTGTAAATGAAAATTTGGAATAGAGAAATGCATGAAATGAATCACTTTAAGCTAAATTTAGTAAAATGAATGTAAAAGAAAGTCAATCCATTGAAATGGATAACCAATTGCAGGAAATAGAAGCACATAAATGTTGATTTAGATCCTAAAAACTACAATCTGAAATTCCACAGGGACTAAGATGTGAGGGAGGGAATCTTAGTCCTCCTAATGAAATTTGAAGGTTTCAAGAGCTGAAACAGATAGCAAATCACTTAGATTAGGTACCGCAACATAAGACAAAAGAGGGATTAAGATGCCACCAAGGGTTTTTTAGTCTTGGTAAGGGTTTTTTGCAAAAAAATAGACAATTATGGGTTGATAACAGTGTTCCTACGTTTCCTAACCAAAGACCTAATGTTTGAAAATATAAATTTGTGCCAATGAAGGCTAGAAAAAGTAACTATTAACAAGCAATTGGATGCAAAAGTGAATGCAATTTTTTCAATTTTGAATGCAATACGAATGTTTCTAAATGCAATTAAGATTATGAAAAATGCACTTTTTTGAATGAGGTGATGCAAGAAAGAAAAATGCAACCTATATGAACTTTCACTAATGCAATTATAAGAAACCCTGAATGCAATTTCACTAATGCAAGAAACCCTAGATGCACTTTCACTAATGCAAGATGAAATGAAAGAATGAATGCAACCTAGATCTAGGACCTTTATGGACTCCAAATCAAAAACTGGATGCTCAAGATGTTGGGTTCACCAAAATTATTTATGGAAAAATGGATATAGGAATATCACTATTTCTCCAACGAAATCACTGAAGAATTTCCTAGGAGTCCCAATTGGATTGACTAACAACCTCACAAGGTGAGTCAATTCATAATGAGGAGGACCTAGGAGGGGGATTTCTCAGCTTTAAAGGGGTTCACCACCAAGCAAATGCTTGGAAAAGAAAATGTTGGAAAACCCATTGTGATATGCAAATTAATGGTAAATGACTTAGAGAGATAAATAAAATACAATAGAAAACTATGCAACTAGAAATGTGCACCTATGAAGTCTAGAGATGTTGTGAGGATTCTGGAAATGTAAAGAGGCTACCAGAAAGTGCTATGGAGGACTAAGATGCCTAGGATAGCATATTAATCTTGCTACTATTTTTGAGGGAAGATGCAAAGTCTTTGGATGTTAGAACCAGATCTGATGGAACCACTAAAAAATATGCTTGGGAGGATGAAGATTCCCAAGGTGGTGTAATAGTCTTGTTCTAAATTTCTAAAAAAAATTGAATGTGGTCCTGCACTCTATGGTCTACACTAGCTTCTCTTCCAATCTCAAGTTCTGAAACTTCTAGATTCAATCTGTAGGTGAGTTTCCATGAAGATGACTACTTTGTAATGCAACTTTGCAAAGTTTACAATTTTGCACTCCAAATGATCTTCAAGACTTCAACCTAGATCTACAATGAAAAATATGCAAGATGGGAAAAAATTGTTGTTTGTTGGTAAAGGGGGGTTGGCCTTGGTCAAACCCCTTGTAGGTAATTAAACCAAATGATGAAATGAAGCATGAAACATGAAATTTGTAAATGATATCACCATGTATGATATCTTTTGAACAAAATCTGAAATCTACCATGTAGTGGCCATGAAAAATGTATATATTGGCTCCTTAGATATGATATGAACAATGGTTGCAAATATATCTTCAATGCTACATCTACAATCTTGGCTCAACAACATGAATGGATGGACTAAACCCTTAACATGATGCTTGAATATTGAGTATAGCTCCAAATACTTTATGAATTACTCTTGAATACATAAACTTTCCTTAGGAATGAGTACTTTAATGCTTGTTATCTTGCTTATCTAAAAATGAGTAGAGGAACCTTGTATTTATATTTATTCATGCTTAATAACCTAACATTACACCACAACAAGTTGAAATATGAAATCATTAACTAAACGAGGATAAATCCTCTTAGAATTTGAAATTAAATCCCAAAAATAAGCCATGGAGGACTAAGATTCCCTAGGTGGCATTTTAGTCCCAAGGCTCAAATCTCGAGGCATAGACTTCGAAAAAGGAACCTTTTCAAGTATATTCAATATCAGAGTGGACCAAGACCCATGGAGGACAAAGACGCCCTAGGTGGTGTTTTAGTCTCACTCCACAAATCAAGGACACATAGACTGAATCATTAAATGATCATTTATCCATTGATGGTTGTCAATATTTTCTAGAAAAATATATAGTTTATTAGGCTTGTGGATGTAAACTAGGACCAATTAAGCCATAAAGAAGAATAATAAAGCAAGGTTGGCCCAAACAAGTGTGAAAATGCAAGGGTATGCACTTGACTACACTATAGTGTGGATGTGTGTATTTACGTTATTTCTTAATGATTAAGGAAATCTATGATTGCTAATTAATGTTTCAAGGGATTCATGTTTAGAGAAGTTATTAATGGTAATTAATGTTTAAACAAGTTGAAATTGGAATATATTAATTCACCCCCTCTCATTATATTGTATGTCTTTAATAAAATTTAGACATGATGATACATGGATGATAGAGGATATCCTTGATGACCAATGTTATCGCAATGACAATGATATATCCTATGAGGTTAAGGGTTGAATTCTTCTTTCATGGTTACCACATGTGGGCATTGATGTTCCACTTCTTTGATGGATTATGATTGTTACCTGTGGCACTTACTATCTCACTAGATGGGAAAGGAACACACATACATTGGGGCCTAGTCCATATGATACAACAAATGCATGAGAGATGGACTATTTTTTCCTATAGTGAAGCATGCTTATGCAGTTATATTATGATTTTAGTTGATTTTTGCACCACAAGATTTAAAGCCTCTTGACCTACACACTATTGCAGGTGTGAAATTTCAATAAAGTTACTTGTAAAAGGCCCACAAGATATCCCATGGAGGCATCATTTACATATATGTGTGTATTCTACTATACACTCAGGAGACCCTAGTAGTGTTGGAAATATGGATCCTTGCAACATGAGCATGAAGTGTGGATGGTTTGTGTTGGTTTTTCTTGTGTTTTCATTGATTTCAACATGGTGAAAACTATATGGAAAGTTTACTTGGTTTATCGAAAGCTATTCTCTGCCAGTAATGTTCTTTTGTGATGAGCCAATGTGTTAGTATTTGAGTCCACAATTCACTGCAAGAATAGATATGACTCAAATCTCTTAACAATGTTATCAAGAATCATTTAGAAAACTATATCTTGGATCTTGACATGTTTTGGGTTGTGAGTAGAAAGTTATCTCTAACAGAGTTGAACTTTGTATTCCATTGTTCCTTTATCTGCATATTAGTGTGAGAGACTCCACATTCTCTTAAGGTGAACATTCTTATGCTAGGGTTTTGTTGGTAGTCTCTATGATGAGAAATTGATGTGGACTCAGATCAAGAAGGTGTTTGCTTTGAGGTTTGCTTTTTGGTTTAAATATTCTATGAATTATCTTCTATTCTTGGTTGACCTAACATATGTGATTCATTAAGGAGACTAGTTATGCTATATAGATGTTAGCCGACTTGGTATAATGCACTACATGGATAAAATGTTTTAAATCATATATGGTACTGACAAGAGAGCTTTGATTATTTTATTTTTATCTAATTAGGCTGACCTAATTGATGAATAAGATATACTTCTATATATAAGAGATTTTTTGAAGAGGAGAAAGTGAGAGTGAGAAGTGGGTGTACAAGTGTGGAAGAAAGGTGAAAGAAGATCCAAACCTAAACACTTTATTAGTTGTGGATTAAAGTAGATTTGTTGAGTGACTGTTGTGTGTGGTAGTGCTTCATATTCTGAGCTTCATTGGAACTAAACCCTGCACATTGAAGGTGTATTCTGTCAGTTCAAGTATTTTGGTAGTGAGCCACAATCTTTGTATCTTGGTGGTTAGCCATCTTCTATATTCAGGAAGTGAGCCTTTTAAGGATAGTGAGTCCTTGCAGCGAGCCTTGTAATATCTTGTATCTAGATATAATATACTGTAAGTTAACCCTCACTATGGTTTCTCCCTTTTTGGGTTTTCTAGGTAAAAATCATGGTGTTCATGTGTATGGTTGCATTGATTTGTTTCTATGTCCTCTCTTGCTAATTCAGTAAAAAATGTGACAATGTTTAGATGGATTTTAATTGAATAACTTTATGGAATACTGATTCACCCCCTTCTCTTAGTATTCTCGATGTTCAACAATTGGTATCAGAGCCTGGTTCCTCGAAATAAGCCTAACAGCTTGAGGAAGGTCCTAGAATTTGAGTATAAGAAATTATTTCCTCTAGAAGTGATCTCTGATGGATGTTCAGAAGAAATGGAAGATATGAAGGACAAATTGATGAAAGAAAATGAGTATATTGAAAAACTACAATGTAAATGTGTTGAAACATGTGATCTATTGGTTAAGGAAGATGAAATTGTCTCCAGCCTGTTGCAGTAATTAGATGAAAACAAAAGAACTGAAGAATGTCAGTAAATTGAAATTCAAAGAAAGATGGATGAATACACAAAGCTTGAGCAAGAAGCTTAAATCTTGAGATCTGATCTGGAAATGGCAAGAAGTTTTGAAGAAAAATTTAAGGTAAGCTTTGCAATTCTTTATGAGTTAATTACTTCTCAGAGACTGACAATGGTGAAGAGTGTTTTAGGATTTGAAGAAGGTCAAAATTGTAAAGCAAAGAAATATAGTGATAAGAAGACTCAATCTAAAAATGGATAAATCAAGAATCTAAGGAGAAATTATGGAATAAATCTCATCAAAAACCCTATTGCTAAAAGGTATTTATCTTTCAATGGTGTTTTTCATTCCTGCAAGAAATTTGGTCATAAGGCAAAGGATTGCAAAAGTAAAATGAATGATTCTTTATCATTCTTTGACAAATGTTTTAAGTGAAAGAAGGTTAGAAATAAAGCTAGTATGTGTGAAAATAAGTTGAATAAAAGAAATAATGGAAGGAAGAATGTTGTTTTTTGTAAGTGGAAAAATCCAAAATATCCTATTAATGACTGTAGAAGAAAAAATAGTTATTCGACAAAGAAGCATGATAAAATGATGGATCCAAAATTAGTAAGCAAAGAGATGAAAATGATTTGGAGAAAGGAAGGATAATTCAAGCAAAGTGAGTCAGAACCATGATGCAAGAGCATCCCAGGTTTCAAGCAATCTTGTATCAAGAAAAAATATCTTCATTCATGTTGGCATTTTAGTAGCTAGCTGTTAGGACCCAGTCTCAGCATTTCATAACACATTGTACTGCATCGTAACATCATAGCTTGCAGAGAAATATATATGATCTTCATTGCAACATTGAAATCATATCCAAAATTCAAGTGTTTTGGAGATTCCAGTATGAAGTTATTGCTAATAGAGTATTAGTTGTATTTGAAAAAAGAGCATTCACCGACCAGTCTTGGCTTTTCAAGTGTGTGGACCTATCTTGTGACTTGTAGAGTTTAGGAGACATTTTCATAAGGATTCACATTCATCGAGGAACCTTTGTTCTAATCTACATCATGTTTGTCCAAGAAATAAGGGAAAATCATATGTTTTGGCCAAACTTCACATGTTTCATCTACTTCGTGGTTTGAGACCTCTTGAGGCCTACACGGACCTTTTTTGGAGCTGGGAATTGATATATATAGGCATCATGTAGTTGCCTTAGGAATAAATAATCAAGTTAGTCAAGTAGAAAGAAAGATCTATGGTTTAAGGTCTTTGACCTGCATTGTATTTCTAGGCTTAACACCATAGCATCCTATAATTCTATAATTTTGTAAGCTGGAAGGTAGGGCATGTTTCCTTGATAATTTTCAATATTTTCATATATGAATATTAATCTTGTTCATTGATTTTTCATTGTGCTTACTCTCTCCATGGATAGTCCTATTCCTGGACCCTCCATCCTTGACTGCACCAAGTGGTATTAGAGCAAGTTGCAAACCTTTGGAATATTAGAGAGAGTTGTGAACCTTTGGAAGATTAGAGCGAGTTGTGAACCTTTGGAAGATTAGAGAGACTTTTTGAATTTGGGAGAGAGAAGGTGGACAGATCACCGACTTGAGGTAGTTGCATTGGAGCGGGTTTGTGAAGTTGAGCAAGGAATTTCTTAAGATCTTTGTGTGAATAGTTCACTGACTTGAGGCAACCTACTTGTGTTGGTCAACAGATCACTGATTGTGAGGCAGTTGTGACCCTATAGCTAGATCATCGACTTGAGGTAGTCACACTAGATTCTAAGAAGAGATGTCACCGAGGAGAATTCATACTACTATTAATGTGGGTACAAAGATGGATGAGATGATGGAAATGATGCAAACAATGAAAGTAAGATTAGATGTTGTTGAAGAAGACAAAACAAAATAATTAAACCCTAGACCTAATGATGAAATAAATGATGATGAAGTTTATCTTGTAGATCAAACTAAAGAAACCTTTGAAGAGGAAGAATTAGATTAGATGAAGATGTTGAAGGCTATTTCAAAAATAGGAAAGTGACCTAGAATGGAGATTGCAAACTATACCGGTAACCTAAACCCTTAGGAGTTGATTGATTGGATAAATGGTATTGAAGAATACTTCGAGTATGAGGAAATTGAAGACCTGAAGAGAGTGATATTTTCAAAGACTAAGTTGAAAGGACATGTTGCAATATGGTGGAAGGAAGTTAAATTGGAGAGAAACAAAAAAGGTAAAGAAAAGATTGTAAAATGGGACAGAATGGTGATGAAATTGAAGAACTAGTTTATACTTGTGGACTATGAGATGGAGATATTTAAGAGATTGAAAAACTTGAGACAAAATGAGAAGACTGTGAAGGAATACACACTAAATAATTTCATAAGATCATCATTAGGACCAGACATAGTGAAGCAAGCAAGGAGAAAGTGGCAAGATATATCAATGGGCTGAGGTGGACCGCATTGGTTTTCCTCTAGCCCCAAGAAAGTTAGAGGCCCATTTTTCTTCAACCTTGGGTGTCTGATTTAGGAGCATCCCAGGTTTCAGGCAATCTTGAATCAACCAAAAATATTTCCATTCATGTTTTCATTTTAGTAGTTAGCTATTAGGACCCAGTCTCAACATTTCATACTGCATTGTACTGCATTGTAACATTAGAGCTCACAAATTAGAATATATGATCTTCATTGCAACATCAACATCATATCTAGAATTCTAGTGTTTTGGAGATTCCATTACGAAGTTATCTCTAATAGAGTATCAGTTGTATTTGGAAAGAGAGCATTCAAGGATAGGTCTTGGATTTACAAGTGTGTGGACCTATCCCATGACTTGTGGAGCTCAGGAGACCTTTACATAAGGATGCACATTCATCGAGGAACCTTCATACAAATCTGCATTTTTTTTGTCCAAGAAATAGGGGAAAATCATATGTTTTGGCTGACCTTCACATGTTTCATCTACTTCAGGGTTTGATACCTCTTTGAGGCCGATGCAGACCTTTTTTGGAACTGGGAATTGATATATATAGGCATCCTGTAGTTGCATTAGGAATCAATAATCAATTTAGTCAAATAGGAAGAAAGATCTATGGTTTTAAGGGCTTTGACCTGCATTGTATTTTTGGGCTTAATGCCATATCATCCTGTAATTCTGTAATTTTGTAAGCTGGAAGGAAAGGCATGTTGCTAATGAATAATTGACCATTCTCAATATTTGCATGTGTGATTTTTATTCTTGTTCATTTAGTTTCCATTGTGCTTACTCTTGTTGCAAGGCTGGATAGTCCTATTCCTAGATCCTCCCTCCTTGACTGCACCAAATCATCAATCTTATCCATGCTAACCTCTAGTGTAGATACACTTGTCAATTTTTGAGTCTAGCAGTGGCTAAGGGGGAGCAATTACCAGAAAATTTATTAAACCCCCTCATTGATACTTATGTAACATCATGAAAAAAGTATATTTAATGTGGTAATGAATTAAGGAATTTCTCATTTACGTATGTGAATAATGAAGTTTGTATAATTTGAAAGAATGGAGGTGTACACAATTTTCAAGGTAATCTACCTACAATTTGAACCATTTATTGTGAACTCATTCAAAATGAAAGAAATAAATTCAGATAATTTAAGAGGCATATGTATTTTTAGAGAAGTGTACAAAGGAAGTTTAGAGAGTAATTTAGAGTTTTAGGGTTTGAAGGAGAGATCAAGTGGATTTGAAGTGTGCTCCAGAAGTAGGATACTTATCTATTCCTTGTTGGTATTTACAAAGGTATTCCTGTTTGCACAATCTTCAATTTTTATTGCTATGGATAATTCAAAGGTTGTGAATAGTGCAAATAGAGTGCAAGTCAATTTGAGAAGACATTTGAAGAATGTGTCAGAAGAGTCTATTTGTGCATTCTCTTGCATCCCTCCTAGAGTGTTGCCTACAAAAGATATCTATGCATTTATTTATAGTAAGATAGAAGAAATGTCACTAGTCCAATTAAGTTTTCTATGGAAGAATGAATTGGAAGAGAACCATGATGCCCATAAAGTGTTAATTGAGAAGAAGTTGGATGTTTGGAGGAAGGCCCCTTTATTTGAGTTTGAAAGGAAGTATAGTTGAATAGTTTTGAGCAGAATTCATGAAGAATCTATCACTAGTGTAAATATTGAAGGGAAATAGATTGATTTGAGATCTATTATGGATCTGGTTATCATATATGCTACTATGGTCATCGGTCACAAATTTTTCCTACCTATAAATGACCTTATAGTTTCTGATGTTGTTGTACATACTATTTCCGATAAGGTTAAAAGAGGTATGGATTATGATCTATGTGAATTACTTTGAATACATCTTTTGAAGAATTTAAATGAAATCAAGAAGAGTAAGAAGAATGTATTCTAGCTTGGCAATTTGGTTGCCTATTTACTCTTTTACTTTTTGAGAGAATAACCAGTGATAGGAAGAATAGAATGGTCAAATATAGAGCCTATTTCCCATCAAATCAGGAGCTTCATGTTAAATCTTGGTAATTTGGATGCACAAGAGACCACCCTTGCTGCATTCTTTGGAACATTTCAGATGAGGATGAGTAGAAGGTCAAGGATTCTAGTAAGTGTTATTGAAAGGTACTCCAGAAGTATCAATTTTCTACTATCTACATATTTATGTCACATGGAAGTAGTTGAATCAAGGTTAGTATGGATATCTGGGTTAGAATATGAAGTTTCAAAGGTTAAAATTGATTATTATGCTAAAATTCTTTTGGAAATCCCTAAGAATCTCAATGTAGAAGGTACCTCTAGCAGCACAACTAGAATAGTGAAGAAAATAAAGAGTGTTGTTAAAAAGGAAGTTTTTGAAGGAAATGAGTTTGAGAGAGCACAACATGAGCATGAAAGAATAAAAATTCAAGGTTCTTTAGAAGAATTGCATAATGTTATTCCCGATGCTAATTTTGATTCATCTATTTCTGATGTGGAGAATCTCATGAACATGATTAAGTCTTTGAAGGTCTACATCTCCTGACTTGAAGTGGATGTTGTGTTGAATACCCAAAGATACTAAGAGGGGGTGAATTAGTATCTTCTTAAACTTATTGAACAAATTCCATCCAATTAATCTAATGCATATAACAATAAAGATAAGTAAGAGCATTAAAAGAACATGAAATCACACAACACATGAACACTAGGATTTTTACATGGAAAACCAAAAATGGGAAAAACAACAGTGAGGGTTAGCTCACAATAGAGTATAACCATTTATAAAATATTACAAAAGGGTGGATCACTGTCAGGACTCACTGTCCAAAATGGGAGGCTCACTTCCTATAGAAATACAATGAAAAAATGGCTTACATCTAGAAAATGAACCGATTCCTTTGAAACTTAGTAAACTGACTTAACACACTTTATTATTTTCACACTTATTCACATTCACATCATCATCAACTACTCTCTAAAATTCACACCAACAATCTCCAAATGATCCAACAGATATAGGTGCTTCATTCACAAGCATCAATTAGATTAGCCTAATTAGATGCAACCATTATTCACCAAAAAAAATTGTGGGCTCCAAGTATTTACAAAAAATTTCCAAAAAATAATTCAAATGCTCCATGCACTACAACATGTTGGCATGGACCTAACATAGGTCACTCATACATCTGCACAAAAAAATTAATTCATCACACCATCAATTGTACATTAGGTTGGCCAGAAATAGACCTAATAGCAAAAAGAAATAATAGAGTAATGCCAACTCATGATACAAGCACCAATGCACACAATATTCTAAAAATATAGCCTTCCAACATCCAAAAACCATTTCCCAAAATCACCAGCTAGGATGATCATCAGTAGAGGATTGTGGATCAAAATGCCAGAGGATAGTGACTGCATACTAGTTTAGATACTGGTCCAGAATACCAGAACAAGCTAGAACTTGAACTTATAGCTACAACTCATATATCATGGTGAAATCAATGACAACACATAATCTAAAAAATGAGATGTTATTCTTCATTATTCCAATAATCTCCCCCTTTGTCATTGATGGCAACATGTGCCAAAATTTACAAAAATTTCTCCCCCTATCACTAGTATTCTCTCCCCCTTTGACATCAAGGACAAAGGGCATCCAAAAAAGAAATATGAAAACTAAAAAAACATTACCCAGAGGATGGAAAGCCTTGGAGCTCCTTAAGAACACCTTTCCAAACTCTATTTCTATTCTCCCAACTCTTCTTAGCAGTAATCAACATTTTGTTCAAGGATTCCAGTTCCACAAAACTTTCCTCTGCATCATCTGGAGTATCTGGAGTCATATTTATATTTTCAAGTTTCTCTACACATGCCAAAGTATTGGCAACCAAAGAGTACTCCATTCTTAGAAGGTTACTTAACTGATCAATTTTTTTAATGATTTATTTCTTTTGATTCTGTAAAATAAATAATTTATCTCTATGAGCAAATATGGAATTCTAGGTTGATCTGTCTCTATCCTTAGATGTATTGTTGGTACCAGAGATAGCATACAACTGAGAATCAATGGAGCCCATAAGATCCTTAATATTATAAGTGGTATTTGACCACTTCAAGCAATAAGAAAATATAACATTTTCCTCACACTCACAAGTCTTCACAACTTCCAGATTCTTATCAACATTTGTGTGTGCTAGAGCACACTTGTCATGAAGTGCTAACAAATTTTTCTCTACCAACTTATCCTCAACTTCTTGCTTTTTTTTCTTAGCAAGTCTGGAGGCATACTCCTTAAAGGAGTCCAATAACAGTCTCAATATTCTTAGCAAAGTGAGATATGTATCCATTGAAGTACCAGCTATGGCCTCCTACAATGCTTGAAGAGTATCTTCATTTAGTTCTATCCCTTTCTAATGTGTCTCCAGAATTTCTCTTCTACCAGTTGCATGCAATGCATCCCCTAGCACCAACTTATGAGTAGGATAAATTTTATGTAAGTTCACACGTCCTTGAATCATACAAATTTTTAGAAGCTCCAGAGGAATCATCGACTAGAATATGATCTACTTGGATAACAAGCCTTTCAATATATCATCACCAAAGGAAGATTCTTTGAGAGATCTCTAAGATTCTACAACCTGCCTTTGATTTTATTCATTCTTCCTAGTGTATTCCCCATTTTTCTCTTATTCATCTACATATTCTTCTTCTTCTACCTTCTCTTCTTCATCTTTCTCTTCTTCTTTTTCATCTTCATCTTTTTCTTTGTTTCCTTCTTCATCATTTCCTTCACCTCCATGTTTATCTTGTTCTCCTTCAAAATTATCCTTTTCACCTTCATTTTTATCCTTTACTTATTCAATATTATCTTTTTCATCTTCAGCATGCTCCAGAGGGTCAGCATCATGCTTCTCTGGCTCAACATCAACCTCATTCTACTTCTCCTTCTTCGAAGGATCATTTGAAATACCTATATCTTGGGGGATATCTACATCATTCATTTCCAAATGAATACCTGTATCACATATACGAGAAGGAATATCTTCCTCCACTTCTTTTGCAAAAATTTCTTCTCCTGTCTTAGGTGTAGAACTAGATGTTAGTGCACCAAGCATGCCATATTTCTCAGTTGTATCTCTAATTACTTATGTAGTTTCCTTCCTTAAGTTCTTTATCTACTTCTTGTCCTTTGTCATTAAAGTTTTCACTCTTTTCTTTATCAAGAACATCTTTGAACATATCTTCTTGAGGGTTTCCAAATCATCTAGGGTCAAAGAAGGCCCAATTTCCTCAAATGAATCATTTCTAATTTTCTCATCTAATTCAATAGCCTCTGATCTTGAAGTTCCCTTCTACTCTTCCTGGTCTAGAGAGGCTTCTTTAGACACCTTTGATTTCATTGACTTTGGTCTGGTGTGCACATGAACACCAAATTCCTATTCTTCATCTTCATCAGAGGATGACACAATATGCAATCTCTTAGAACCAACACTAGCTTCCTAAGAAGCACCTTCACTAGAGGGCAAGCTTCCTCTTCTCTTCCTTACCAACTTTGCTTTAGGGTCCTCCTCTTCTTCCTCTTGATCATTAGTGATGCTAAGGTTTTTCTCCCTTATAGCTTTTTATTTCTTTCCTCTTCCTAGTTACCACCGAAGGAGTCTCTTTTCTTTTCCCAAATCTTGTATTAGGTATGGTAGGAGCCGAACCTTTTCCTTTATTAGGAGCACTAGGTTCTACCTTCACTATAGGGACTGTGGAGGATTTAGGAGTAGTCCTACTAGATCTCCTTAATCTTGATGATTCTCTCTCCATCTGCTCTCTATTAGCCATACCTAGTGCAATCTCCTCATCAATGAAACCTATTATAGGCTTCTTGTGCTCCAAGTGAACCTCCATGGATTTCTCTACATAAGTGCCAATTTTAGGTTCATTGACATCTTTCAAACTTTTGAACAACACTTGTACATAGCCTTTGACTTCATCTTATGTAATCTCATAACCCAATGGTTGAATCCATATAGTCTAGGGTTCAACAACCTCAATCATATAGTCATCAGAAGAGACATGAAAGATGATATCATTGTTATATTTCTCAACAACTTTTGTTAGAATACTTTCTCTCATTCATGTTGCTCTTGAACACAACAAAGAATGTTGCTAGAGATTTTTCTTGAGTCTTTAGATCACCCAAACTATGCATATAGTAAAAATTTTGATGTGCAACTAGTTTCGATGAATCCCAAAACACTATATCATCCCTTTGAGGAAGTCTCTTAAGAAAATATAATAACAAAAATAAAATCAGAGAGCCAAATTTGAATGCATAATTCTTTTCCCTGGTCATTCTCAAGTTCTCAAGAAACTGTAGTTAGAGAAGTTCACATAGAACATAATCTGCACCATTAACTGCCATATCAAAACTAGTATAAATAGATATAGAAGATACAAAGTTCTCTCTACTAGTGAAGTAAATTTTATGTCTGATCATTATTGCAGCATACTTACAGTAGGATTTGTGATAGGATTTGTAGTTAGAGCTCTCCTATCATATGTGGCTCCTATGAGTTCCATCACCACTTGATTCTTCATGCTTTTCAACACAAGTACCAAACCAGTATCACAAATTTTGATAACAACCTTAATTGCTTTCTTAGTTATCAAATGGGGTCTTTTAGTCCACAAGAATTTATCATGCATTCTGCTAAGAGCTAGTTTTACATACTTATCATCAACAATAGAGCTGAAATTAGGAAAGTGATTCCATCTATCTAATTTATTTGTAACAATATTCGAATGTTTAGGTTTTATTAGGAAATTATCTCCTATGAGCTCATTCCATCAAATTTCTATCAATTTACTATGATTTTATTCATCATTTTTGACTCAAATGTACATTCATGTATCTTCAATCACCATAACCTTGTGAGGAATAGATGAGAAGGTGCCCATAGGGTCATCTTTGAAAACCTTCATAGAATACTTCCTATATGACGGTCTAGGTCTTTTCAACACATTAAAAAATACAGGGGTTGCCATTTCTCCACAAATCAAGCTCAAATGATTTCAACCAAAAATTCACACAAACCCACAACAACACAAATGAGAAAAATACCTTCTTCTTCACGAGGAACCAAAACTAGGGTTTGCATGACTCATTCTCCAAATTGATCTCTAGTTTCTTCAAATGCACAAGTGAACAAAATCCCTTAATCATCCACTTTATAAATCAATTATTTTCCCTAATTTGCATTAAATGCGGTAGATTACAAAAATCTACTAAAAACCCTTCTTCATTGCACATTTTCTTCTAGTTTATTTTCTATAACCTCTTCCTACTCATAATTTACAACATATCCTCATGCCAAAAACTGACACACCAAATATCTAGGGGGTTCAAACAATTTTTTATTAATGCTCCCCCTAAGACCATGCTAGGTCTAATTTAGAAGGAGGAATTGTTTGCATTGGATGAGGACACAAATGCATAATATGTTTTAGGCTCTTCTTTCTTCTTCCATATCTTATTCATTTCTTTCTTAACCTCATTCTTGTCAATTTTCTTCACTGGTTCATTCTTCTCTATCAAAGCAGACTACTTTCTCTTTTTACTTCTGCAAACTCTTGAAATATGTCCTAGTTTATTGCAATTGTAGCAGTTAACATTTTTCTGATTAGTTTTCCTCCATTGACCCTTGACCTACATGGATTATATTTGTGTTCAAACTTGTTACATGTATAGTAGTATCCATTAAAGGATTGATTCATTCTTCCTCCATTAGACCAATTCATCATCTTAGTTTTGCATTCACTAGCTCTATGTCAAATTTTCTTGCATGTAAAACATTGTCCAAAGAAGGAGCTAGCAAACTGATTCATTCTACTTCTCCACTCAATTGCCCTATGACCAAATTTATTACATGCAAAAAAAACACCATTGAAGGATGGGTACCTCTGAGCATTTGGTTGTTTGATAGGTGGTATCCTAGCAAAGATTCTTTTTTCTATTTCCCTTTATTTTGAGTCTTTTGATTAGATTTAGAGTTTTCACCTCCTTCCATTCCCAAACCTCCTTTGTCCTTACTTGGTTTTTTCCCAAAAAATAACTCATCAAGCTTGTCGAAGCTAGATTTGAAATTATTTTCACAAATTTTTTCTTTCTCCAGTTATATTTTCAGGTTCACCATTTCTTGCTCAAGCCTAGTGTATTCATTAGTCTTGCTTTGCACCATAGTATTCAAACAATCTCCAATTCTTTTATTTTCCTCCACTAGCACATTCAATCCACTAATCTCTTTATTAGCTTGTTTCAATTGCTCACTTACTTCTCTATGTATTTCTTTGAACTTCCTCATTTTCTCTTTCAATTCCAAGGACATATTCATTTGCATCATCAATATTTTCTTTCAAATCTTTGTTTTCACTTTCAACCTTGTCAAGATCTTCAAGAGAAGCCCAAATCTCCTTTTTTCATTCATTTCAATATTCAAAATCTTCCTCAAGCTATTAGGCTTCTCTAGAGGAACCAAGCTCTAATACCATTTGTTGAATACCCAATATACTGAGAGGGGGGATGAATCAGTATCTTCTTAAACTTATTGAACAAATACCATCCAATTACTCCAATGCATATAACAATAAAGATAGGAAAGAGCATTAATAGAACATGGAATCACACAACACATGAACACTAGGATTTTTACATGGATAACTGGGTTACCTCACAATATAGTATAACCGGTTATAAAATATTACAAAAGGGTGGCTCATTGCCAGGACTCACTGTCCAAAATGGGATGCTCACTTCCTACAAAAATACAATGAAAAAATGGATTACAACCAAAAAATGAATAGATAATGTACACCTAACAAGTGTTGATTTAGTTCCTTTGAAGCTCAGTAAACTAGCTTAACACACTTCATTATTTTTGCACTTCTGCAGATCCACATCATCATCAACTACTCTCTAAAATTCACACCAACAATCTCTAAATGATCCAACATATATAGTTGATTCATTCACAAGCATGAATTAGCTTGGCCTAAATAGATGCAACCATTATTCACCAAAAATCAATTGTCGGCTCCAAGCATATACAAAATATTTCCAAAAAATAATTCAAATTCTCAGCACGCTACAACATGTTGACATGGACCTAAGATAGGTCACTGATACATCTGCACAACAATATTAATTGATCACAACATCAATTGTACATTAGGTTGCCCAAAGATAGACCTAATAGTAAAAGACAATAGAGTAAGGACAACTCATCATACGAGCACCTATGCACATGATATTTTGAAAATACAGCCTTCCAATGTCCAAAAACCATTTCCCAAAATTGCAAGAAAGGATGATCATCAATAGAGGATTGTCGATCAAAATACCAGAGGATAGTGACTGCATACCGATTTAGATACTAGTCCAGAATACCAAAACAAGCTAGAATTTGAACTTGTAGTTGCAACTCATATATCATGGTGACATCAATGAAAACACAACATCTACAAAATTATATGTTCATCATTCTTACAACATGCTGGAATTAGGACAAGTGGATTTTTTTTGGAAGATATTAAAGAAAGATGTTCAAATGCAGATAGTCGAGTGATGAAGGAATTGAAGAGTGTACAAGTTTGTGAAGAAGAGGCACAAGAACTAATTTCTATTTTCCTAAATTTTTATGGTATTACACTGAACATAAGAGATTATATAAGGAAGATTAAGTCCTAGATGAGCACTCAAGTAGATAAATACAATTTGGTAGAAGATAGAGATAGTCGGAGCTGGTCCTACATTGTCTAGCTTTAGGATAAATTATTTTCTCTATGAGACCAATGAACATAAGTTATTAAGAAGTTTGTAGCACTTAGAGACATGATTAAACTTAGTCATATTCTTGTTTCTATTACTCTTGATATTATTGGTGAATTATCAGAGAATAATCGTAGTCCCAATACTTTAGCAAATGGCATAGAGTCTTTAAATAGGCTTGAATTATTACAAAAGACTCTTAAAAGTGCAAAAGATTCATGGGAAGTGTTGGTGTACTTAAATATTTTGTACCTTGTCCTAGGTCATAATTACACCTTAGTTAAGTTTACTTAGGGACCACATAGGAGGTTGTTGGAGAATTTCCACTTTTGGTGGACTTGACATCTCATCACCTCATCATTTCCACCTTTTGTGGACACATCATGTGATTATCTCTCCATCTTTGGTGGAGTGATAAGTTTTCCTAGTTGTCTCATGTCATAAGATTTTGACACTTGTCATAATCTTATGCCCTTCTATGTTCTCACCTTGGCTATTTAACCAAGGGGTCTCTCATTTGTAATCAATCATAATCATTATCATATTAATGACATTGAATACAGTTTATTCTTGTCATAATCTTTCTCTCTCTTCTTGTGCTTTCTATTTGGTCCATAGATCTTGGGTGGCTGCCATAGCCAATTCTAACATGGTATCAGAGCGTGTTTGAAGCCATTGGAGAGTCATTTTCTGAAGAGAGATTCCAGATCTGAGGAGGTTCTGTTTGTGGCTCTTTGTTGCAGGTTCAAATCCAAGCTTGCTGGTGCAAATCTAAGCTCACCATTGTGTCTGGAAGGTTCGAGATAGTCGATTTTGCCTTTTGTTTCGTCCAAATCGGAGATACGAGGCCAAATCTATGAGAGTTTGAAGCTGAAGAGTGGTTGCCAGATCCAGAAGGTAGCTGCAATTTTGGAGCATTTTGGGTCAAATCCACCCTGCCATCGCGTCCAGAAGGGCCAAAAACCCTAAGATCGACTGTCAAATCATTTGATTCAGAGCAGTTCTCTGGTGAGGCAAAATTTTTTTGCCCGGGGAGCCGTATGGCCCCCCAGGTCATCATTATTGCACGGTACGATTTTTTTGAAAAATTAATTCAAAAAAAAATTTGATTGAAAATTTTCTAAATTTTTTGAAAAATTAATTTGTACCGATTACATTTCATTGTAAATTTTTTTGAAAAATAAAAAAAAATAAAAAAATATCAAAAACGCTGAAGAATTTCTACGGATGAGTATGCACTGTACCGCTGCTGTCAGTCCTTAGTACCACAGCCTGCCACGTGGCCTTACGACTGCAGCCCGCCACTAGCAAGTGGCCGAACATCCAATCACCGGCGAACTCCTGAAAATTCCAGCGATCTTCTAAATTTTCACCGGCGGGCAACATTCAAATCCGGCGACGTGAAATTCCACCAAAACAAAACCGGCAGTCAAAGTAATCATCGGAGGCGAAAGAATATTCTGGCGTGAGAAAAAATTCCAACAGAAATCTCCCCCGACCTGCGACGTGCATGAAGACGTCAAAATTAAGCTGAACATTCGAAAGAATATTCCAACGCGTCGAGCATATTCTTTTCTGACATCTGTACGACTGTCAAATTTAATCGCTTGGTTTTCTGACTTCATCACAGCGTCAGCATGACATCAGCGCTCTTTTGAAAATTTTGTACCCCTCACCATTTGCATTCTAATTTTTGCAGTCAATCTTAGAACGCTCATAAGTTGCTCATTTTGAGTCCTTTTTTCAAGCAATTTTTTTTGATTTGGGCTAGAATTTTGTGCTCTACGCACTGGTGCAATAATTTTTTGGTTTGGTGCCTGGTGTTTTCAGAATTTTCAGATTCTCACAGGTGTTGCTGCTTCATCCTCATTTTGAGAACTTCGGGAGCTCATAACTTGCTCCTACGGTAACATTTTGGGTGCAATTTTTTTTGAAAGTGCATAATTTTTTGTGTACTTCTCAGTGGTAGGATCAGATTGATCTCATTTTATACCAAAAATTTTACTTGATACTATGGCCTATTTGGGCATTTGTAAGCACTAAGATCAAGTCTAGCTTGCTGATTTTGGCATCTACCAATTGTAAACGAACTAAATATAAAGTGCCAAACAAAATATTTCTTGAGGGGGTTCTTTTATTGAGTAAATTTGGGGGGGATTCTTCTTGTGGTTGTGGTTGCATTCCTCTTGATTTGTGTTCTTGCTTCATCATGGAGCCATCTACAATTCCACTTCTAACACCTTACAACTATCCTACATGGAAATCAGAAATGAACAAATTGCTAAGAGTAAAAAGATTGTATAGGATAGTTCATGGGCTTGATGGTGAACCACAAAATGATGAAGTTAAAAAGAATAAGTAGTTGAATAGTTGTGATGAAGCCATTGGCTATTTGTGCTTGTATGTCTCTCTTGAGTTGTTGTTTCACATTGAGCAGTTGGATACACCTATGGCTATGTGGACTACATTGTCAGAATTGTTTGGGAAAATAGATGAAATTCAAGGAAATTTGTTGGAGAATGAATTAATCAGTCTCAATCCATGTAATTTTGACAACATACAAGACTTCATCACCAAATTCAAGTCACTAAGAACACAATTGAAGAATTGAAAAATTGAGAAATTAGATACACAATTGATCTTAAGTGTTCTTTCAAAGCTAGGACCTGAATATTCAGTGTTTGTGTCTACTTTCTATGCTACAAAAAATGCCTTTGGGAGTCAATTTAAGATGCCTTCCTTTGAAGATTTTTCTATGCAACTCACTAGGGAGCAAGATAAGCTTATTCAAATGGGCACTTTGAAGTCTTCAAAATCACATGCCTTGGTTGCAAAGGATGAGAAGTCTTCAAGTGGCAAAGAAAAGACAAAGAACAAGCCTAAGAAGAACACACAAGCCACATCAAATTCAACAGAAGAACATAAAGATTCATCTTCAAAAGAGAAATCATCTAAGAAGGAGAGACCTTTTTGTGCATATTGCAAGAAGGATGGACATGAAGAACATTATTATTATAAGGACATAGATGAGTTGAAAAATCTTCTCAAAAAGAATCACATTGATTTTCCTTCTAGAATGTCTAAATCTTCTTCTCCTTCTACTTCAAAACAGTCTAGAAAGGACAAAGGTCAAACATATATATCAGGATATAAAGAACAAGCTCTTTGTGCTCATTCAAGTCTAGGATCAGGGAGATGGCTTCTAGATTCAGGAGCATCTCATCATATGGCATCTTCACAAACTATCTTCTCTTCATTTCAGCCTTGTTCTATGTCTCCTATCTTGATGGGAAACAATACTTACATGAGTGTAACAGGGAAGGGATCTATTAGCATTGGGGAGAACACTTTTTAGGATGTCTTGTGTGTTCCTCATTTGACGAACAATCTACTTTCCATTTATCAGATTACATATGGTGGAGATGGGAGAACTGTGGAGTTCACTCCTGATTCTGTTATCATTCATGACTTGGAGACTAGAGATGTCATTGCTACTGGGGTGGTTGATCATTCATCTCGGTTGTATTCCTTTGCACAGTTTGCTTCTGATGATGACGATGTTCCTTTGACTGTTGATCACATGAACTATGATTCAGAGGAGACATTTGGCTTTTTGAACTTGGGCATACTCACATCAGATCCAGTCCTTGAGCCATGCACTTCATCTCCTCCACCTACTGTTGCAGTTGATGATACTTGTGTTGCTACAGTTTTGGCTCCTAGTGATTCAGTGCAGCAGAATCCTGATTGTCTTCCAGATATGGCTACTTTGGATGATTTCCTAACAGGTATTTCAGACTTGTTTGTGGAGTCACATCTTTCTGATTTGGAGGACACTCTTGATAGCATCCATCTTCTCTTTGATGAAGATGAACCTTCTTGAGTTGTTGTGAGGGAACACCTTGACCCTCTTGTTCATTCTCTACATGATCATTCTTCACAGTTTGGTGTGAGTGTGGATTCTTTTGGACAACATTTGGAGGAGGCTTCTTTGTCTTCAGAGGGGATATCCTTGTCTTTGGATAGTGCTCTACATTCTTCTCTACTAGATGTTTGGTTTTCCTCTTCAGCAGTGTGGCCTAGAACACCTGATTGGAGTGGTTCAGCTTTCTGCATCGACATGGAGACACTTGAGCATGCTTCAAAGACATCACACATCATCCATCTTCATGATATCCTACATACATCCTTGGTTTTGTTTCTTCCCAAGGGGAGGAACATTGTTCGGCGAGATTGGATCATCATCAGCATTCAATGTCGAGCTTCTACCATTCTTGCAGGAGACTCAACATTGAGGGGGGGCTACCTTGCTTCTCTTCTACTTCTCTCTTATGGGGGGGTCTTTTTCCTCACATGGGGTTTTTACCTTCTCATTCTTCATTGAGAGAATTTCTATTTTGTATTTCATCTCTCTTTTGAGATGGAGTTTTGTCCCATGAGGTTTTCTCCATTTCCTCACTTGTGAGAGATTGCATTGATTGCATTGTTTGTACATGGGTACCTAACATGGCCTAGTAGCCAGGACCCATCTTGCATTGTTTGCATTTGTGCACTACTCCCTAAGTTTCACTTAAGGGGGGGTGTTGGTGTAGTTAAATATTTTGTACCTTTTCCTAGGTCATAATTACACCTTAGTTAAGTTTACTTAGGGACCACATAGGAGGTTGTTGGAGAATTTCCACTTTTGGTGGACTTGACATCTCATCACCTCATCATTTCCACCTTTTGTGGACACATCATGTGATTATCTCTCCATCTTTGGTGGAGTGATAATTTTTCCTAGTTGTCTCATGTCATAAGATTCTGACACTTGTCATAATCTTATGCCCTTCTATGTTCTCACCTTGGCTATTTAACCAAGGGGTCTCTCATTTGTAATCAATCATAATCATTATCATATTAATGACATTGAATACAGTTTGTTCTTGTCATAATCTTTCTCTCTCTTCTTGTGCTTTCTATTTGGTCCATAGATCTTGGGTGGCTGCCATAGCCAATTCTAACAGGAAGAAGAAAAAGTGTCATGGAAGGTCATCTTGGAGAGTATCAAAGGTTCTTCTTCAGGTTAATTCAATCTTGTGTTCATATAATTTTGGTTACATTTTAATGCATATATACATATATAATGGACCCCATCCTTTGATATTGATGTCAAAGTGGGAGAGATAGGTTGGTAGAGGAATTTTTTTTTTGAGAAGAATAGTTTTGATAGGGGGAGTATTCAGTTGTCGTATATTGACATATTTTTTTTAAATGCATGTTGCCATCAAATCCAAAGGGGGGGAATTGTTGGAATTATGGAGCCTTACTATGTGAGCATGAAGTGTGGATACTTTGTGTTGGTTGTTCCAATGTTGTCATTGATATCAACATGGTGAAAACTATATGGAAATTTTACTTGGTTTACCATAAGTTGTTCTCTATTACTAATGTTATTTTGTGATGAGCTAGTGCATTGGTATTTGAGTCTAGAATTCACCACAACATATATGACCCTAATCTCTTAACCATATTATCAGGACTCATTATGAAAGCTATATCCTAGATCATGAGATGTTTTGGATTGTGAGAAAAAAATTATCTTTGACAGAGCTCAACTTTGTATTCTGTTGCTCCTTGCTCTGCATATCAGTAAGGGAGACTCTGCATTCTCTTAAGGTGAACATTATTATGCTACAATTTTGCTAGTAGTATCTATGATGGTAGTAGGATGAGAAATTGATGTGGTATCAGATCCAAAAGGTGTTTTCTTTGAGATTATTTTGTTGTTTTAGAGATTTTATGAATAATGTTATAGTCTTGGCCAACCTAATGTATGTGATTCTTTAAGGAGACTAGCTATGCTTTATGGATGTTAGCCGATAATGCACTACATGGGTAAAAAAATTTAAATCATATATGGTGCCAACAAGAGAACTTTGATTATTTTGTTTTCATATAATTATGCTGACCTAATTGATGAATAAGATATACTTGTATATACAAAATATGTTTTGAAGAGGAGAAAGTGAGTGTGAGAAGTGGGTGTGCAAGTGTGGAAGAAAGGTGAAAGAAGATCCAATCCTAAATGTTTTATTAGTTGTGGATCATAGTAGGTTTATTGAGTGATTGCTATGTGTGGTCATGCTTCATATTCAAAGCTTCATTGGAACTAACCCCTACACATTGAAGGTGTATTCTATTAGTTCAAGTCTTTTGGTAGTGATCCACAATCTTTGTGTCTTGGCAGTTAGCCATCTTTTGTATTCAAGCAATGAGCATTTTTTAAGGATAGTGACTCCTTGTAGTGATCCTTGTAATATCTTGTATTTGGATATAATATATTGTGAGTTAACCCTCGCTGTGGTTTTTCCCTTTTTTGGTTTTCCACATAAAAATAATAGTGTTCATGTGTATGGTTGCATTGATTTGTTTCTATGTTCTCTCTTGTTGATTTAGTCATAATTGTGATAATGGTTAGATGGATTTTAATTAAATGGTTTTATGGAATACTAATTCACCCCCCCTCTCAGTATTCCAAATGTTCCAAAAGTAGTGCAGAGATCTAATATACTAGTGTGGTACTTTTTATCTACTAAAGGATGAGGATATTATTTGTAGACCATACAAGACGCTGCAGTCTTGGATAGGATCACCACAACATTTAGCCAAGATGTAGTGGGATCTTTTCTTTATTAGTTTGTATGATTATATCATTATGACTTTTTATTTTGATAGAGTTATTAGACAATTTGACCTCACCCAGGTTGCACCTATCATCTAATTAAGCTATTTCAGATCAACATGTAGTGCCACTAGACCATAGGACATACATTTTTCAACCATTGTGTACATCCCTTTGAATGACTTGGATAATGAGGAGTAGGATAGAAATCTTATATCTAATTTTGATGAAATTGGATTTAGTGTTGCATATCATAGATTGTGGTAGATTGCATTCCTTAATCTTA
Organism: Sequoia sempervirens; assembly: GCA_007258455.2. Lineage (NCBI taxonomy): Eukaryota > Viridiplantae > Streptophyta > Pinopsida > Cupressales > Cupressaceae > Sequoia > Sequoia sempervirens. The sequence continues at coordinate 571,289,109 of VDFB02270651.1, read as the reverse complement.
TATTTTGTATTGACAATCATATTGGCGATCCTAAGGCCTTTCCATGACATTGAGAGGATCATTAGGATTAATATGAGGATGAGGATGATGATGTAAATGAAAGAATAGATAATAATGATGAGGAGGTTGAGGATCAAAAACTCGCTATAGTGGCCATGGGAAGTCCTGAGGAGTATGAGGATGCCATAGATTCCCTCGATGAGAGACCTTCTTCTCATCCTCATATATTACAAAAACTACCTACGGTAGCTGAGAGACCACCCACCTACGAGAATAGGGAGAGTAGTGATGCAACCCCCACCATTCCCCAACCTCTCGAGATTGTTCTATCCTAGGAACAATAGTTATCTATCAAGATCCTTACTAGTGAGTTGGAGACTAGGTTGTATGATATGTCATGATGTTTTAGCTATGCTCTTTATATCTCATGATTTAAGTTTTATGGTTTTTATATATAATAATTGTATCTAATATTATTCTATTTTTTTATTCTTTTGAAGTTGATTCTCAATATTGGATCAACTTTATGACTTGAGTGCTATCAAATATGGTTCCAAAGATACCTCCACATTAGCTAGTGCATGTGGAGCATCGACCACCACTAAGTGTAGAGCATCAAGAAAAAATGTTCAAGCCTCTATCACAATGGAGGATGAAATATGAGGATTTGATATCTGAGAAATATTGATCTCTTGCCACAAGTGAGGCACATAACATTTTGTGAGAGGAGCTTGGTAGGGTGTGTGTGGAGAGATATCATCTTTGAGAGTAACAAAAAATAGCCCTTATTTCTCATTTTGAGGTTAGGGGTGAGATCTGAGCTATGTTGGCACAAAGTAGCTCTACGAGCCACTCATGATCTACAATCTCACACAAACAATCACCACTAGGTCCTAAGGAGTTCCGTAGCCATAGGCCTACTTAGATTATGATATATTACTTGTATGTCACATGAAATTTTTTCAGTGTGGTGATTATGATGATGTATATAAATACCATGAGTTTATATATGGGAATTTTTTACTTGATTTTCCTTGTTTTTTATGGTTTAGTATGACATGCATTACATTTCCATATATGTCAAATTGAATAAAATTGTGATCTATTAAACAATCTAGTTAAGACTATTTAATAAATGCTACAATATTGAATTGATATATATAAATGAATGATGAGATATAACTAAATAGTGTAACCAAAATGTCTAATTAGATGGTATATTTTGACTAAATGTACACATGTTAACTAAATGCAACTATGATATAATTTGAGTAATATTAAATGCTTATAATGATCTAATTTAACATGAAACAAAAGTTACTGAATAGTATACATATTAAGTAATAATCAATGAAAATTACTCAAAAAATTCACAAGACACAAATGTTTTTTTCAAAATGAAGGAATATGAGATAAAATAGAACATCTACCACATCTATTCACCATGCTTTAAAATACATCATGCTATTTAGAAATGGTGATGAAATCCTAAGTATAATATCTATGCAAATGCATTGCAATGATAGGTTCTTTGGGAGGTGTTCCATCTATCATAGAAAGTTTGTATGCTCTTGATCTAAAATCTGCCTCTATTATATAAGGTCCTATCTAATTTGGACTTAATATTAATTTTTCTCCTAATTCTGATTTCACATTATGCTGGCTTTCATATAGTACCAGGTCAACTTTCTTAAAGGAATGATGAATAACTCAATTGTATTTTTGTTAAATAACTTTATGATAGGCTTGAAGATGTTCAAGAGAATGAATGTGTTATTCATTGAGAATCTCAAGTTGGTGAATTCATTGTTCTCTTTAAGAATTATCATCAATAATTCCATTGAGAGAAACTCTTAGTGACAAAATTTCTAATTCCAATGGCATAACAACATCAGTGCCATAGGCAAGGTTGTACAAAGTATTACCCATAGTCATTTGAACACTCATCGAATAAGTCCATAATGCATAAGAAAGTTGGGTATGTAAATCGTTGCCATGTTGTTTAACAATTTTGTGTTTAAGACTCGTTCAATTTTTTTGTTGGTTGCTTTTGCTTGTACATTCGATTGCGGATAATACACTATAGAAAAGTGATATTGTATGTAATTTTCTTCTATAAACTTCTTTACATCCTTGTTTTTAGAAACACATAAAAAGAGTTGCACCATAAATGAGATCAATAAAATGGATGCAGGGTATGTGCAGGATCATCATGGAAAAAACAGGCCCTTAAGTGGCAAAAAATTCAAAAAAATCAAAGTTAGGTAACTTGACGTAAAGACTTCAATAAGTTATCTATATTATTTCAAAAATATGTAAGAATAGAATCTGTAGAAAATTGAATGTAGTTTCTAAACTACTAAGTTTGTTTAAAAAAAAAATCTATTTGGTGAAAATTTGAAATTTCAATGTAGTAGTAGTTAAATTTCAAGGAAAAAATAAGAAGTAGGTGTTTTTCTGACCACCCTAACTACAATAAAATGATAACGTTTTTTTATAATATTTTAGATATAAGTAGAGGACTCATGCCCCGATGTGATGCCTATTTTTTTGTAATTTTTTCCAAGTAAATAATTAATTATGAATTTTTTATTACAACTTTTTAAAAAATATAAAAACTTGTATGTCTAACAACCTTAACTTGGCCAAAACTTCATGAAATTCAATTTTTATTTTTTTAATCCTATAGTATGTGAAGCATAGAATGTGACGCATGTTTTAGATTCAAAAAATGTTATACCTTTTGAAAGCTCTATAGATGTTTTTCAATCAACCTATCAATCAGGGTTTTAGTCATAATTTGAATAGAAAATGAGTAATAATTACTTATTAAATTCAAAATAAAGCATAATTTATATCAGTGGAAAGCTGAGAATCTCCTTTAAAAAGCCTTTTCATTTCATCAATTTTGGGTAAAAAAATAGTTGTCAGCCACATACCCATCATATTGTCATTTTTTGGCCCATCATGATCCTGCACATACCCTACACCTAATTTTTCTTTGTTGTTTCACTCAATTATGAGGGATAAAATGCCAAAATAACTATCATAAATCAACCCTAAATGTTTTAGCAATGGAAAGGGAGGTTTTAAGAGGCTTAAATGATGTGTACCTTGATAGAAAAGTGTTGTTTCAAGGCCCACTAAGGAATCATTCGACTTTAGTGGTGAATGGGTCCCTACTAGGGTTTTTAGAGAGTGTTTTCTGGGTTTTATTCCTCTCAGCTTGTAACTTGAAATTCCAGATGTTCACTGCTTTAGGCCCTATTGAGGACTCATTCACCTTTAGTGGTGAATGGGTCCCTATAGGGTTTTAGAAAACTAAATTCTGTGTTTTGTTCTTAAATGTCTACACTCTTGGAGCCTAGGTCTCTATCTCTCAAAAGTATAAAACAAATCATGTAGCCTTGATTCTGTGTTCTTACACTATGAATGACAACTTTGACAATTTTTCTTCAAACTTGTTCTCCACTTGATCTTGAACCTATAAATCTGCAAACACAAATTCAAAGTGAGAAAAACTTGTTGATTTTTAGTCAATAGGGGTTTTCCTAATTCAAACCCCTTTTAGGTAATTAAACCAAATGATGAAATGATGAAATAAGGACATGAAACATGAAATATGGAATGATGATACCTTGGATGATGTCTTGGAGTATAAATATGAAAACTAACATGAAGTGCCCATGAATAATGTAGATCTTAGATTTGAAACAATGCTTGCAAATAGATCCTCAATGCTACATCAAAAATCTTAGTTCCACAACATGCTTGAATGTACTTTCTTTGACATGATGAAATGATCTTGAATTGCTACAATAAAACTTCACTAATATACCTTTGAATGCCTTTGAAATGCCCTTGTGAACTCTTGCTCTTTATCTCATGGGGTCACATAAATTTTCTAGGAGAAACAATATGAATTAAACCCATACTTATACTAAACTTAGAGATTAACCTCAAAATTTAAATAATTCAAGCCGAAACTATATCTAGGATTGAAAATCATAAGGATCCCATCACAATTAAATTCAAAAATGGGTGTTGTATGTGGAGAGGACACATTTTCCACTAAAGGTGAATGGGTTCTAGCACCATCTTCTAGGACCATGCTCTAGGAGGGTGTAATAGCATCAAAAACCCAAGTAAAAAATGCAAAGAAAGGGGTGTGATATGTGGAGAGGACCCATTCACCACTAAAGGTGAATGGGTCCTAGCACCATTTTCTAGGACCTTGAATTTTCCAAATTAAATGTTATCAATTTGATTATTGGGGATCGAGATAGATCCTTTAGAAGGTGTCATTGATTAGGCTTAAATTCAAATTAAAGGGCCTAATTAAGCTCAATTAACCATAATTAATTAATGCAACCCTAGATAAGTGTGAAAGTGTACTACAAAACTTTACAACACCCCAAATAAGGTACAATTTAAGTACTCTTTGTTAAAAAGGGCCTTAGATTAATGTGAATGTGTACAACACATTACAACATTAAACTAAAGAATTCTCAGGTTAATGCCATATCAATTGTTCCCAAATTAAGTGTGAAAAAGGGTTACCTTTTTTGACACTGCATTTTTCCCCCACTTTAATGAGAGTTTTCCCCTATGAAAAACTCCCAATAAAGTAGACATTCAAGACACATAAGTATGCAACAATAATAAAGGTACATAGTCATACCCTGTCAAAGGCCAATAAAAACAAAGAGAAAAAAAGGATCAAGCACAACCATTTTAACATGTTGTGGAAAGGGGCTATTTGTCTATAACATACGTTGCTCACTCTGGGGTAGTGGAACCTTAGTCTATCCACTAGGTGAGTTATCCCAATCATGTGCACTCACTCTGGGGTAGTGGAAGCTCAGTCTATCCACTAGGCAAGTTATCCCAATGAGGTGGTTTAGTGAGAAATTCAAGCCAATGTGTCATCTTCTCACCATACAATGAGAAATTCATGCCAGTGTGTTAACTTCTCATCATACTAAACCATATTATTTTGGGCATGAGGTTTATAAGCTACTCTTGCACTCTTAGGATGTTTCACCTAAAAGGAGAGAGATAAACCTAATGAAAAATCAATGTGGTTCACTCAAATTAGAAGATGTATGATGTAATTAAGACTAAATGAGATAATCTAAATGCAACTAAATGAACTAATTGACTGATTCTAAATGTAAAACCTGAGAAATATGCAATGTTTGAAAAACACAATGATGTTTGCGAAAAGCTTAAAAGGATGAATGAAAATGCAGATTTAACTAAACAAAAATTTGTTTCAGATTGAGTGCACCTAGGAAACTTAAGAGGGTTCAAAAGAAATCTAGAAATTTGACAAAATCTAATTTTGAGTTGACTAGGACTCATTCGCCACCTTGGGAAAATCAGTCCTAGGTCAGGTTTTTTCTACCTGGAAACTGTTTTATGCCAATTGGGTGTCTAGATCTACATCTAACTCAAAAATTCACCTCAGGAGGGACTCATTCACCATGCATGGAGAATCAGTCCACTTTCAAATTTTTGTGATTTCAAATCTTTGATCTGCACCTTGACACCTATACAACACTTTCTGATGGAAATCTTAATCAAGATCTCAGAAAATTCGTACAAAACAACTTCAAATTGTTTGTCTAATGGGGGTTTTCCTTGGTCAAGCCCCTAGTTGGGTAATTAAACCTTAAATAGACAAAAATATACATAAAACCCTAGCCTTAGGTGTGTTAAATACTAGGAAAGTCTGAAGCATGTAAAAAACCCTATTCTATTGTGCTAGAATAAGAAATGCAAATGTGATTTGAGTGTTGCAAGACCTCAACCCTAGAAATCCTACAACACATAAAAAATGGAGATAAAATGACATGCAAAAGGAATGTAAATGAAATGTAAACCTTAATCTGAAGATAGAAAAGAAATGGAAGATGCAATCACTTTGAAAACAATTCTTTAGGTGTGATTTGATGGCTAATTGCACCTCCTCAACCTAGATTTCTCCATGATTCACCATAGGCATCCATCATCAACCCTTTGCAATGTTGAATCTTGAAAAAAAAGTGAGCTTCAAGACCTATAAAAACTATAGTTTGCTGCCCTAAAACATTAACTTTGCTAATGAAACTTGTTGTAGAAGACTTGACTTTAGAATTTTTCTTTTGTGAAATGACTAAAATATGTCTACAATGACTTAAAATGAGTATTTATAAGGAACAACACCTAATTTTCCCATTATTTAGACCTAAGAGGCCAACATTCACTAAAAAATTAAGTTGAATTAATTGAATTCTCTCTCAAAATTGAATTTTCTCTCAAAAGGGACTCATTCACCAGAGGTCGTGAATGGGTTCCACTAGTTGTTTTTGAAGGTGGGTTTTTGGGATATGGATGAATTGAATGTTGTTTATAAAAATTTAAGTGATTTCTCAGTTGAAACATGCCTCTAGATAAAAAATAATGGGTCTTAGGGGCCTATAAATGTTTTTTTGAAGAATTAATAGTGCAAGGGTACTCAAAAGTAGGTCTAATTAGGCATGAAATCATCTCTTTTCTCAAGAGTGTCCAATTTTCTATGCCACATACTAACCATATCAAAGCTATCATCTTGATAAGTTCAAGGCACCACAATGTAATGCTTTTGTATGCTATTGAATTTGTCATATCTAAAAGTTTTGGTTAAAGGGGATTTTTCTTTCTTCATGTAAAGTCTTCTTCTTATGGATCGTTGTGCCTAATGTATCCAAGAGAGGACAAGTCAAGGATATCAGATCAATGCTTATGGGATGCCTCTCATTTCACATCATTCCATGAAGGGAGATCATATGCCTAGAAATATCACACTCTTGGAGGACATAAAACCCAATGACACCACCAAGAAAAGTACATGTTACAAGAAAAGAAAAAATCACATCATGAAATATGCCAAAAGATGTCATCGATGTATGCCCCCACTTTAAAGTTGTTGCTAACAACATTGTTGTGAGCAATTGCTTTAAAGTAGCCAATGTTTTGTCCTAAGACATGAGAGATTTATTGGAAAACCCTATGCTAAGCCATATATTTCCAAAATAAGTCTACACCATGAAATAGGAAGGAAGGGTTGCCCCAAAAAAATACAATGCTAGACCTACAAAGAAAAGTATGCTACATGCAAGCCAACTTAAGGCACATCACCCATATCCCAAGCTTGATCTTATATATACATGGAAGGAAGTCAACATAGCCAAAAGAGCTAATGACAAGTGATATACACACAAAAAGATACCTAACCCCTTGCCCCCACTTAGTGCTTGACAAGGATGAGCCTAGATAAGTGATGAAAAACATGAAAATAAATATCAATTAGAGGAACTAGGTGTTGCAAAACAAGGAAGAGCACCACAATCCTTAAGATGTTGAATTTTGATGCTCAAAGCCTTACATTCATTAGTATAATGACCATGAACTCTATGATATGCACAAAATGAACTCTTGTAATAAAATTTCTTTCATGTTCTTGGAGGGAGTGATACCAAATGATCTTGGAGGAGTCTCAATGTTACCCGCAAATTTTCATCTTGCAAGATTTTTAAATTTTCACCTCTCATGTCATTTTGTGCTTTGCCTAATATACCAATGAGATATCAAGGAAATTACATCTTAAACCCTGATCTGGATCAAATGCAAACAAAGTGTCGATACCTCTGATACACCCAATTTGATGACATGGAGACAAGGCCATGGGTAGCACATGCCACAAGTTCTTCACAATCTCTTGTTTGGGTGACACCATGGCACCAAGTTTGAAGTCAAAATTCTAATGAAATATCACTCACACATGATATGAGTCCTAAATCACCATTAGGCTCATCATGATAAAGAAGCGGCTTAAAATCATTATTTTAAAAAGGTTTGTCCCGATCCATCTTACAAAGCAATTGGTAAGTCTTTTCCTAGGTCAGAGCATTGGCGGTGTCGAGCTTGATGTTGATCCAAAAGTCTCTCCAAATTCTTTGACCTCCCAATTTAACATCCCCGACATGATATTCAATAGGGAGAACAAAGCATTGGTATGAGGTGTCATATGAATACTTTTTTGATAATATACAATGGCACTTGATCTACCAAGTGTGGCTAGCATGTTAGCAGTACCTTAAGTGATTGAAGTAGCTCAGATATGGGGAAGGATGGTAGAATCATGAGCTAGGAAAAGAAGATTGCGCAAACCAATAGAAGGAGCCAATATCATCAAATGTGATGATTACACCTATCAATGAGTATATTTTTTGTAGATGTTTCTAGATGGTTATATTTATGGGAAGCAAAAAAGGCATATTTTTATCTTCAAGAATCAGTTTCTATAACTAAAAGCTCTAAAAGAGAGGATGAATTATTTAAATAGGAGTTAGAAGTCATTGGGACCAGATTTTATTACTCTCTAGGAGTACTTTGTAACTTAGGGGTGGAATTTTTTTTTATTGTTTTATGTTGTAAAGGGGAAACAGGGGAAATTTGGGCAGTTTTATTTTCTTTTCAATTCAATCTTGTTAATGTTTTCTTTGATTTCCAATGAAATTTGAGTCTTTGCAATTACTCTCCAGTTTTTATTCTATTATATCAGGTTGTATATGTGGTTAATCCTAAAGCTTTGAATTCAAATTAACTCATTTGTTGACGGGAAATTTTGGTGCTTGTTCTTTTCTTGATTCTCTCTTGTTTGCATCCACTTCATTTTAAATCAATCTTTCTTATCTGTAGGTGTTAGATTTTCCTTTTTTTCTTTCCAATCAAAAGCATACCCTATTCTAATTCATTGAACACCATAAAAAGGGAGCTATTCCTTTTCAAAATTCAAAGGAATATCATCAATCTAATGTTGATCTCTCCAATTATTAGTGTTGTTTGTTCTTCTTTATGGGAATTCTGAGTCATTTTTCATATTTATCTTTGAAGGAAAAATCTATTTACTAACATATTTTTGGTGACTCTAGTGGGGATATTGAATCAAAGTGTTGGTGTTGCATTTTCTCATAAATCTAAAGGTTCCTCCCCTAGAACGGAGGTTGGTGACTCTATTTGTTTTGAATCTTGAATCATGACCTGGCTCCAACAAAGACAACTATATGTTGTCATCAATGATGATGATAATGATGAAGATGGAGAAGACTCCTTTACTACAACTCAAAAGATTCAGATGGACGATGAACCCAAAAAATTGGATTTTTCAAATAACTTCTATGGTGGCATGAATTTTCAATCCCAAGAGGTACATTCTTCCTTGCTCCAATTTTTGCAAGATATTGAAAAATAAACCAATAGTGTGAATCTCTTGCTTGCTCTCTTGCTTGCTCAAGATCTGAATGTTCTTGAAAAAGATAAATCTACATGCATGTATAACTTAATACTGGATACTATAGAATTTGAATAATCTTGTGTCAATATAGATAACCAAGTGAAAAATCAATAATATGATGGTGAAGTTGTGACTCATTGAATTAGATTCTCCTATTGATGTTAACATTAAGGAAGCAAATAGTGTAGAATGACTACAACAAGAATGCCTAGAAATTCATGAGAGAAATTGTGAAGATGAGTTGTGCTTTGAAAAGGTAAATGATGATTTAGTTTTTGAGTCTCCTCATGCTAAAGATAAAGATAAGAAAGTTTTGTCTATTTTTCTTAGTCTTGACCGAGAATTATTATATGAAAAGGGGAATACTAAAATGGTGAATGAAAATATCTTTTTGGTTAATATCCATCAAATTATATACAAAGGGTGTCCCATACGAGACTTAATCTATTCTCCTAACAAGCATGTGTAGTGTGATAAGGACATTTTTCAACTTCCTCCAGAAGTGCATGATGAAAGGTGGCTCTTTATTCATGAATTTCTAGCTAGAAAGAATGCAAGCATTGGGGCATTGGATAATGGTGAGATAAATAAATCACAAGATCATATGGTTGTTCTTACTGATAATTATAAGGATGCAATTATTGTTGAGCCATGTTTTTCTACTAGTATTGCATACAAAGTCATAGAAGAAATAAATCATGTTCTAGATGTTTTTGGTGAAGAATGGTTGTTTGGGCATGATTGTGTGCTTATCAAATTATTGCAATGTATGAGTTGGATGTCTCATACCACAATAGTTGCATGGTGGCAATTACTCCCAAACTCATCATATGGCCACAATATACTTTTCTGTAGTAGGCCTTATTTCTCTCACCCCGTGAATGGCTTTGCATGAGGAATATTGGGCTTTCTCTGGAGGTAGGGTCTTAGGACCATGTACATAGTAGGTGGTTTCTGGTGTGTTTTAGTTTAGTTTTTTTCCTACTTTCATGCCAATTTTGGCTTGCTTGTTTTTGGTTTATGCCTAGTTCCCCTCCACCCTTCTGTAAGCAACACCTTGTACCTCCTCCTATTGACTCTATTGCCCAATGGATCTAGCACTAGTTCTTGCCAAAGATACTAGAGTTCTCTATTTTTCCTAGGAAAATAAGCCCCCATTTAGAGCCAAATGTTACCCACAAATTTACAAATTTTCACCTCTCATGTCATTTTGTGCTCTACCTAATATACCAACGAGATATGGGGGAAAATACATATTAAACCCTAATTTGGCTCAAATTCAAACAAAGTATCGATCCCTCCAATACACCTGATCTGATGACATGGAGAAAAGGCCATGGATAACACATGCCACAAGTTCTTCATAGTCTCTTGTTTGGGTGACACCATGGCGCTAGGTTTGAATTCAAAAGTCTAATGAAATATATATTACCTAATATGAGTCCTAAATCACCATCGAGCTCATCATGATAAAGAAGTGAATTAAAATCATGATTTTAAAAAGGCTTGTGTTGGTTCATCTTACAAAGAAATTAGGAAGTCATCTTTTCCTAGGTCATAGCATTAGCTATGTCGGGCCCAATTCCGATCCAAAGGTCTCTCCAAATTCCTTGACCTCTTCATTTAAAATCCCTGACACAATATTCAACAAGGAGAACAAAGCATTGGTATTAGGTGTGATATGAATACTTTGCCGATAATATACAATGGCACTTGATCTACTAAGAGTGACTAGCATGTTAGTAGTACCTCAAGTGATTGAAGTAGCTCGGATATGGTGAAGGATGGTAGAAGCACGAGATAGGTTAAGAAGATTGCACAAACCAATAGAAGGAGCAAATCTTATCAAATACGATGATTACACCTATCAATGAGTATATTGTTTGTAGATATTTGTAGATGGTTATATTTATAGGAAGGAGAAAAGGAATATTTTAGTTTTATTTTCAAGAATCAATTTCTATAACTAAAAGCTCTAAAAGAGAGGATGAATTCTTTAAATAGGAGTCAGAAGTCATTGCGGCTAGATTTTATTACTCTCTAGGAGTACTTTGTAACTTGGGGGGGGGATTTTTTTATTGTTTTATGTTGTAAAGGGGAAATAGGGGAAATGTGGGAAGTTTTGTTTTCTTTTCAATTTAGTCTTGTTGTACAGGGATGTGGAGTCTTTGAGCTCAGATTTTTGATATTGGAAAAATAAGGAAGATGTTTTCAGATTTGTGAATTTGTTAATGTTTTCTTTGATTTCCAATGAACTTTGAGTCTTTGCAATTACTCTCCAGTGTTTATTATGTTATATCAGGATGTATATGTGGTTAATCCTAAAGCTTTGAATTCAGATTAACTCATTTTTTGAGGGGAAGTTTGTTGCTCATTATTTTTTTGATTCTCGCTTGTGGGTGTGAGATAAATTAGCTTTGTGTCATTTTTTTCCATCCACTTCATTTTAAATCAATCTTTCTTATCTATATGTGTTAGATTTTCCTTTTTTTCTTTCCAATCAAAAGCATACCCTCTTCTAATTCATTAATTATAAAAAGGGAGTTGTACCTTTTCAAAATTCAAAGGAAGATCATCAATCTAATGTTGATCTCTCCACTTGTTAGTGTTGTTTGTTCTTTTTGGGAGTTCTGAGTCATTTTTCATATTTATATTCGAAGGACAAATATGTTTACTAAGAATCTACTAGATACCCTCTTGATCATTAATAGAAGATGTTCCTTTATTTTGTGACAAATATATCTTTTTCTTAGTACTAGATGTCATATTTACATAAGACTCTTTAGATTATGAGATTTTGTACTCTCCTTTACAAGAGGGTGTAAAATCTAATGAACTTCAACTGTTGGTGTGTTTTGTTATGACATTTATGTTAAGTGAAGATTTCTCTATATCTTTCAAAGGAAAATATCCAAGACCGCTAGTGTCTATCAATTTAGGATTAACTAATGTTAAATTTTTCTTAAAATAATCCTTTGTAAGAGTTTTGACATTGAGTGAAGGCTTGTCCATTTCTTTTGAGGGATGATAACTAAGACCTTTAGTTGTTTCTTGCAAGTTAGGCTCAATAGGGACACATATACCTTGTTCTCTAGAAGCACATCCTTTTCTACTATAACTAGGTTGTCTCATAAGTTCATAACCTTTTCCATAAATCTTTTGAATTTCTTTAGGATTTAGTGGTTTCTCATAATCAACTTTGTCAAAGTTTGTTTTGTAATTTGCTTCTTCTAAAGTGGTTGAGGTGGATGCTTTCAAATTTTTTGTTGACATTATTGCTTCTTCTTTTCCCTTTTCAAACTCTTTTGTGATGATATTGTAGTCTCCCACGAATTTTGGTGTGAAATATATGGAACCCCAATCATCTTCTAACAACTTAGTGACTTGATCAATGTTCTTCTCTTTTGCTTTCTCTTGCACGGTTCCACTTGTATAGTTGGTGTCAATGTTTTCAAAGGATTTTCCTTGTTTTTCTCAATGTTCAAAAAACTCTTTGGTTCAAGGTCAGCTTTGAATGTATACACTTTGTTGTTGTAAATATAATTCATTATATGATAAAGAGTTGAACATACCACATGCATGTCATGAATCCATGGCCTTCCTAAAAGGAGATTATATGAAAGATCATGAGGCATAACATGGACCAGAGTTTGTAATGTAACCTTTCCAACTTTAATAGGAAATGTAATAACACCAAGTATTTTCTTTCCTATGTTATCAAACCCCACAAATAGATAAAGAGTCAAGTTGTATTTGGCTTATGTCTACTTTAATCTTGTCCAAAAAGTTTATGTTGCACACATTAAGGGCGAAACCATTTTCAACAAGGGTTCTCTTTATCCCAATCCAATTATGTCAAGCTATTATCATAAAAGATTTATTTTATTTTTTCTCTTCTAACGAAGTTAACTCATCTTGATGGAAACTAATGTTTAAGTTTACCTGAATTATAGCTTGAATTTGGGCTATCACATCATTTGATTGCACATTAGGAGGGGTAGGAACTTGTTGTAAATAAATTTGAAGCATGTTATGATAATGAGGGGAGGCATGCATAAGATACCATAAGGATATCTTAGTAGTCCACTATTCTTTAGTTGTTCAACAGGATCATACTCCTTTCCACTTTTTAAAGGAAAAAAAGGACTACATAATAAAAGGTTAGGAAACAAGAGGGATGTTGGAGTTGATTAGGTGGTTTGAGGATGAGGTTGAGTTTTTTTGAGTTTGTGGTTTTTGCGAGGGTGGATAAATGATAAGTTTAGGCTCAGGAGAGTACTTATAGGGATATCTAATGCTCACCCCATAAGACTTATCCTTATTTTCATGACCTCTTAGTGAAAGGGAGTCTGATGTCACCTCATAATCTTCATATAAGGAATTAATATTGTCAATGTTAGTGAAATGAAAGAAAATGGGTTAGGATGCTATCATATGGTTTAGGACATAGAGCACACCCACTTTCCAATTACATTCAAGGATAACCCTAGAGATCTCAATGCAAAGGAGAAAGAGATATTGCAATAGGGTTGTCCTAGGGGTTGAATATAAACTAATGATGGGTTCACCACCATGTAAGAACTTGGAAAGACAACTACAATGCAAGATGAGATGCTTATTAAACTTAACTAAATGCAAACTTTAATTAATGGCCTAGAAATGTATAAAAAATAGAACAAAAAGGTGAAAGATGAAATGTGTGCACTTGGGAATCTAAAGAAAGACTTTGATGAGCTCAGAAATGCTAAAAAATATGAATGTTTGATCTGTTAGGACTCATTCACCAATCTGGGAAAATCAGTCCCATATCTGGGTTTCTACACAAGAACATGTTTCTGGAAAAAGGGTGTCTGAATCTGCAAAAGTATTGAAAAATCACCTATAGTGGGTCTCATTTGCCACTTCTGGTGAATCAATCATGTTCTACTTTTTTGGGAATTCAAAGTTTATATTTGTACTTTCACACCTTCTCTTTTATCCCAAATTGATTTTCAGATATGGATCTATAAAAATACCTACAAAACATAATATAGACTTGATTTGCTTATGGGGGGTTTTCCTCGGTCAAACCCCTAGTTTGGTAATTAAACCTTGATATAAAAATTTAAATGTGAGCATAATCCCTAGCCTTAAGTGTTCCTAAGACTAAGAAATTTGAAACATAATGCAACCTTATTCTAATGTGTAAGAATGAGATGCATGAATGGAATATGAAAATGAATGACCCACTTGATATCCAATCACCCAAATAGGCCTCATAATGCTTATACCTTCCTTAGGTTGAATGCAGAGTGATAATGGAGGATGGAATCACTTAGGAAACAAGTAATTAGGCTTGGCTTGATGGCTAGTTGCATCACCCCAACCTAGAATCCATGATGATTCACCATAGAGAACCATGATCAACCCTTGAAAATGCTAGATATTGAATGAAAGTGAGCTTCAAGACCTAGAAAAACACTTTAACACTACTCCAAGACTT